>CM042026.1:93858235-94505735 GCA_023525975.1 Smallanthus sonchifolius
TGCCCCAATTAGCCCCAATTCCGGTCACCGATTCCGGCCAACACAGGAACGGAATCAAGATTAAAGATATCAAATAAACAAACCCCATTGAATTAATCACTGATTTTGCTGCTTGATATTTCCAATTTAGAACATTTATATTGGGAATCTTTAAAGGGTGTGCTTTTTTGCTTTGAAAAAGAAAGATGAAATTGAAGAAACCCAAAATCAAGATTGAATTTTTTGGGTTCCAAGATGGTACTAGTGCTTGTACAATCGAAACCCACAAAGGAATTTAATTAATAGGTGGAATTAAACCAAGAATTGGAAGATTTGAAGATGAACATGCAGAGCAGGGGAACTCTAGAAACTAGAAAGGATTCTTTTCTTTCCTTATTTCTTATATATATTTTAATCAATAGTTTCATAATAATAGCAAAATAATTTTTATTTTAAAAAGTTAAGAATAAAATAAGAACGTAATTTTAGTGTATTTTAATCGATTGGTAATTACTAGTTTATTAAGTTGGGTATAAAAAATAATTTAAATATGTAATATGATTGATTGAAAGGTATTGATGACCATAGATAAAATATGTAAGTTATATTATTGTTTTAGAGTAAATTATAGAAATCGTCCTTTATCTTTATATAATTTTTTACTTTATATCATTTTAGTTTAAAAATGTCAGAGATCAATCTTTACGTTTAAATTTGTTGTAGTTTACGTCCTTTAGTCTAACGGGCGTTAAGTTTTTCAGTTAACTCCAGTCATTTGCCTTGCGCATGAGCTTGTTTTGATCTTTTGTCACTAATTAAAAATTAAAACCCTAATTTTATGTTTATCCACCACCACAAATCCTCCACATCTACCCACTCAGACCCACCATCAACACCACCACCGCCGCCGCCACCGCCGCCACCGCCACCACCACCACCACCACCCTACCTGCTACCACCCTACTGGAAGAAGCCAAAACACCCTCAAACATAAAACCATCTGACGGTTGGGCGATAGGAGGACCAGGCCTGAAAAAATCCTTTTTTCAGCCACTTTTTAACGTTTCTAGTCATGAAACCATCAAACAGCGAGGGCTCCTCCCCCACGCCACCGCCTATTCCTCCATTCCCGCCGGATCCAATCTTTAGTCTGTCCATACCGCAGCCTCGTGAGCTCGATTCTTTGGCTGGGGGTCAAAGTGCTTTGCGTCTTTCAAAGATGGAAACCCGATCGAGCATCGGAAGTCTCCAATCCTCTGGCCAAAGGGATTTCAGAAAGTCTAGGGGAGACAATCGGTACAGTCCGATTCTGTTAGACCTAAGGGTGAATGAATTTGTGCTGGAGACGGTGGCAAAGTCGGCTTCTTTAGGGTCCCATATCGGAGACAAAACCACGAGCGAAGCGGCCACTAGGGGTATGGAATCAAGCACCATGCTTGGCTAAACGAACAGGATGGGGAAGCCTATCTCATCTGTCGAAGGTCCGGCTGTTGTTGGACTGACTGATCCTTCCCAAGTTGAAGTAACCTCTTAGTCCTGTTGAAGAACCGGTCACCGTAACCAGTTATGGTCTAAATGAAACCGAAATAGATGGGCTGAAGCATTCTCCAGTAGGGTGGTGGCAGGTGGGGGTGGTGGTGGCGGCGGTGGCGACGACAGTGTTGATGGTGGGTCTGAGTGGGTAGATGTGGAGGATTTGTGGTGGTGGATAAACATAAAATTAGGGAATTTTAATTTATGAGTAAAAAGACCAAAACACCCTCACGTGTAAGGCACATGACTGGAGTTAACTGAAAAACTTAATGTCCGTTAGGCTAAAGGACGTAAACCGCAACAAATTTAAACGTAAATGATTATCTTTGACATTTTTTAGGCTAAAAGACATAAAGTGAAAAATTGTATAAACATAAAGTGAAAAATTGTATAAACATAAAGAACGATTTCTGTAATTTACTCATTGTTTTAACAATATACCACTTGATTATTAGTAATTTGAAATACATTCTGACGATCATATAAAACTTAAACAATTATTTATTTTTTAACAGAACTTAATCTACTCTCAAGATTTTAAATTCTTAGAGCATTACCAGTAGATTCCTTATCCTTATAATTACACTAAAAATCAGTACATCTTCTTTCTCCTTTTCAATTAAATAATACATTTTTATACCTTTATCATTACCTTTTCTCTCTACTACACTCACAACCACTTTAAAAATATTAAAAAATTTATACCGGTGAACAATGTTTTCACAAATATACAGATGAACAGTAACATTTTCTCTCTTCTCCACTTACAACCACTTTAAACCACTGTATAAAATATATATAACCCACTCACAAACATATACAAAACCTGTTATGAACGCTCTTACCGGTTGGTGAGGGGAATACACCATTTATCACAAGGATGTTCCATGTAACATTTGAACATTTATTTAGTGATGATTTTAAGGTAACTATATAAGTGATGTATATAAATGAGTTTAAATAAATAGTTATTTTATAAAAATAAATCTTTTATTTATAACAGAATATTTAAAAATAATGTTCAAAGTTAAAAAAGTACAAATCTTGCTGGAATTACAAGTGAGCGTGAAAGGACCCAACATAGCATAAACATAGTTTTTAAACCTTGAATAAACATAAAAATCAACAGCGAAAGTATTTACATGTTTCGGAGTTCATTAAAACTTTTAATTCAACATTGTTCAACATTCATAACATTAAAAACTATTGGGATATCAGCCTTGGTCAGCAGTAGCCTGCATCCATCTATTTCTACTTGCTTAGCATCAAACATGCTTCTTTCCTTTGCTACATGATGTGCATACTAAAATAGTCAGCTAATACTGGTGAGTTCAAGTTTTTCTTTGAAAAGGTTTTCTTAAAGAAAACATTCTTTAAACATAGATATTATATTATACACATAATATAATAAAATCTTTCGTTCTTCTTTCAAATACATACGTATTTACTTTGTGCTCTTTTATTTAACTCATACATTAACGTCTATAATCCGTTTTCATCTGTAAGCGTCTCTGTGCCCCGAAGGGACCGAGGCAGGTGTTGTTCCCTAAGGTTCAACGTCCAAAAGCCAGCACCGCCCCTCTGTGTTCCTGAAGGAACTTCTGTTCGCAGGTATTGTTCCCTAAGGCTCAACGTCCAAAGGCCGATACCCACTTTCTGTGCCCCCAAGTGGGCTTATTCATTCTTACTTAGCGACCGTCGCCGCTAGAGTAACCGTCGTTACTCACCTTAACCAGTTGTACAACATCCTCGTTACAGTGCCCTGCCGAGCAATGTCCCGATTTTTCTCATGGCACGTCATGGTCTCGATCCGTGACACGACATCGACTTCAGGTAGAATTAGTCACTAGGACTATACCACTACCTCAATACTTGCTACTATGCTTAGGGTAACACTAGCCTCTAGGACTACGCTACTACCCTAAGTATTTTCTTATCTGGTCTAATACTCTGACAGATTAGACAATGTATTTGACTTATTCTTCTTATCTTTCTGTTTATCAAACATATAGTTGAATAAACCATTCTTTCTTATTTTTCTGTTTATAAAACATATAGTAGAATAAACCATTCTTTCTTATCTTTCTGTTTATAAAACATATAGTTGAATAAACCATTCTTTCTTATCTTTCTGTTTATAAAACATATAGTTGAATAAACCATTCTTTCTTACAAAACGTTCATTTACATAAACCATTACTGTTCTTTATCTTTCTTTGCCAACGTTTAAGTAATAAAATACATTTATCATAAACGTCTAATTCTTAAGTATGCACACTACCCTAACATAGTAAAAATAGGGATTCTTGAACTCACCTGATTTTCTTAAGGGGTTAACTCACTCAGCAAGAACTTCAAGCTAGGTGGAGGCTAAGGGATTTGTTCAAGAGTCACAAACTAGACAAATTAACACCAAGTCATTTCGTCCGAAAACTCTGTCACACCCATAACACAGGACAGTCATCTAACCAGAGTAGTACCTCCAACAGATATGTTCCCAGGTAATAGCGATGAGTCTAGGAGAGATTTTTACACCGCTCTTTCCTAGACAGAACATTCTGTTCATCAGATAACTACATACCGGTTGAAGGTCGTCTTCTAGTTATTGTGACATTGATACCAAGAACACACAGCGGAAGACTTAACATCATAACTTATTTTATTTCATAACATAATGTTTGTACAATAGGGACTGACTGGCAAAAGTACATCATATACAAACTCTTGACTTATAGCTCACGAAGAATCATGCCAATCACTCAGGCCTTATGGTCACCCTGGGGACCTGCCCTCAGTCACTATATCTAACATTCGTATATCTCCTGGAATGCCAACTAACAACTAGGTTTCACCTGTGATAAAAAATATTTGAAAATATTTGGATCAGCTTAATGCTGGTGAGTTCATAAACAAAATCACATTTTCACAATGTATCTTTGATACAAGGATGAATGCCCCGTCTGGGTCTTATAACCATCCATTCCAATCCATCACCTGAATCGCCCATAGATTCTGAGTGTACAACATACATATATTCAGGAACTTTCCGGGCGCGCTGGTTACCCTTAGACCAGATCTAACCAAGAGGATCAATCTTGTCCCTAGGTCCCACCCCAATAATGGCCATAATAAGTACTTATTATAGGATATATGCATGGATAGTATTGGAATTTTAGATTCAAATCATTTACAAAACATTTCATAGAGCACAGTTCAGAGGAACTCACCTCACGCAGAACCTCCTCCTGTATCGAATATAACAATCAACACTTTGACAGAACCCTAGATTATATTTGACATTATCATAATCAATATTCCTATCTTAGGTTTATATGAAGAAACCTTAGGATGTTCAGAAACCTTACCTTGGCACTATCTATGGCAGTTTTGCGAACAAATTGCGGGAAATCGGACTTTCAAGAGCAGACCAGAACCTCAGGAACCGAGCTACAAGAGCTTATGTGTGTGTATATGAAGGTGTTAGTGTGTGCCAAGATGAAGAAATCGATCCATCTATTTATAGGGTGAATTTGGTCCCACGTCGAACCGTTATGCAAGGGGATAGCGGTCCACTATCGCCCTGCATGCGTTAGCCCTACACGTGTCCTGTTCCTATTAGACCCGCTTGATTCTTGCGGCTGTAGGACCGCAATGAGAGGAGATGTCGGTCCGACTTTGAGCCACGCGTCAGATTTTCCTTTAGTTAGTCGTAGGACACGTGTCAACACCTCATTTAAGCCTTCGTCAGCACATAGTGGGCCGATATGGGTCGGATATCGGTCCGACATCTGCCTCATTTTCAGAATTTTCACTTTTAGTCCTCCATTTATGAAAACTTATAGTTTAACCCCTGAACTTTATCCCTTGCCATTTTTGGCCCTTTATTTAACTTAGGAATTATCCGGGTGTTACAAATCTCACCTCCTTAAAAGAATTTCGTCCTCGAAATTCAGGATCAGTTAAACAAATGAGGATACTTAATTTTCATCTGTTCTGTTAATTCCCAAGTTTTGTCGGCACCTTTCTGACCTTGCCACTGTACTAGTACCATTGGTATAGTTTTATTTCTCAACTTTCGATCTTGGGTTCCTAAGATTTTGATAGGTTGCTCGATGAAATGGAGTTTATCATCAACATGCATATCATCTAATGAGATTGCCTGATTGGGATCTGCTAAGCATTTGCGTAAACATGACACGTGGAACGTGTTATGAATATTCTGCAATGCTTCAGGAAATTCAAGTTTATATGCTACAGCTCCAACTCTTTCTATGATCTTATAAGGCCCAATATACCTTGGACCTAATTTTCCACATTTCTTGAAACGTACAACACCTTTCCAAGGTGATACTTTCAACAGAACATAGTCACCTACTTGGAATTCTAACGGCCGTCGTCGTTTATCTACATAACTTTTCTGCAGATCTTGTGTAGATTTCAATAGTTGTTTGATCTGGACTATCTTATCAGTCATTTCCTGTAAGATTTCTGGTCCAGATAGTTGGCTATCTCCAACTTCAGTCCAACAAATTGGAGTTCCGCATTTTCTACCATATAATGCTTCAAAAGGTGCAGCTTTTATACTTGAATGGTAGCTATTGTTGTAAGAAAATTCTATTAATGGTAGATGATTATCCCAGCTACCTCCAAATTCTATTGCACAAGCCCTTAGCATATCCTCTAGGGTTTGGATTGTTCTTTCACTTTGTCTGTTGGTTTAAGGGTGATATGATGTACTCATATTGATTCAGTTCCCAACTCTTTCCAGAAACTAGTCCAGAATCTAGAAGTGAACCGACTATCTCTATCAGAGATAATAGATAGCGGTATACCATGGCGGCTTACAATTTCAGTGATATAGAGTCGGGAAAGTTTATCCATTGAGTAATTCTCACTAACAGGAATAAAGTGTGCCGATTTGGTTTGTCTATCAACCACAACCCAAATAGTATCATGCCCTTTCTGGGTTTTCGGCAATTTTGTAACAAAATCCATAGTAATTCTATCCCATTTCCACACAGGTATCTCTAACTGTTGTAGTTGACCTGCGGGCTTTTGATGCTCGATTTTAACTTGAAGACAAGTCAAGCACTTTTCTATGTATTGAGCTATGGATCTCTTCATGTTCAGCCACCAGTAATGAGTTTCCAGTCCTTTTTACATTTTACAAGCTCCAGGATGTATAGAGTACTTAGATTTGTGAGCTGAATCCATCACCTTTGTTTGAATTTCTCCATGTTTAGGGATCCAAATTCTATTTCCAAATCGTAGGATTTCATTATCACCTTTGGTTAGTAGTTTCTCTTTACCAACCATGCGCTCTTTCTTGATATTGTCTTCTTGGAGTGCTTGAGTTTGAATTTCCTTGATCTGATCCATCCAATCTAGCTTAATTTCTAATCTTAGGGCTTTTATCTAAATAGGCTTAATTCTTTCCTTCCGACTTAATGCATCTGCCACAACATTAGCTTTCCTGGGATGGTATTTAATCTCACAATCATAATCATTAATGAGTTCCATCTATCTCCTTTGTCTCATATTTAAATCCTTTTGATTGAATATATGTTGGAGACTTTTATGGTCTGTATATATCACACACTTAGTACCGTATAGATAGTGTCTCCAAATCTTTAGAGCAAATACAATAGCACCAAGTTCAAGATCGTGTGTGGTATAGTTCTTTTCATGAACCTTTAGTTGTCATGATACATAGGCTATTACCTTTTCTCATTGCATCAACACACAACCTAGACCAATTTGGGAAGCATCACAATAGATGACGAAGCCATCATTCCCTTCGGGTAATGCTAAGATCGGTGCTAAACTAAGTTTCTGTTTAAGAGTATTGAACGCCTCTTCTTGCTTCTGACTCCATTTGAATTTTACTGCTTTTTGATTCAACGTAGTTAATGGAGTAGCAATCTTTGAGAAGTCTTGTATAAATCTTCGGTAGTATCCAGCTAAACCAAGAAAGCTTCAAACCTCAGTTGGCGTCTTTGGAGTCTCCCATTTCAAAATGGCTTTGATCTTTGCTGGATCTACTTGGATTCCCTGATGGTTTATAACATGCCCCAAGAATTGTACCTCTTGTTTCCAAAACTCACATTTGGAAAACTTAGCGTACAGTTTCTCTTCTCTAAGAGTTTCTAGAATTATATGAAGGTGTTTAGCATGATCTTCCTGAGTTCGGGAGTAGATAAGGATATCGTCTATGAACACTATAATGAATTTGTCCAAGAATAGTTTACAAACTCGGTTAATTAGATCCATAAATGCTGCGGGAGCATTAGTTAGACCAAATGACATAACTAAGAATTCATAGTGTCCATATCGGGTTCTAAAGGCAGTCTTATGTACATCTTCTTTCTGTACCTTCAACTGGTGATATCCAGATCTAAGATCAATCTTAGAAAAGTATTTAGCTCCTTGCAACTGATCGAACAAATCATCTATTCTCGGTAATGGGTATTTGTTCTTTACAGTGAGCTTGTGTAGCTCCCGGTAATCTATACACATATGCATGCTTCCGTCCTTTTTCTTTACAAACAAGACCGGTGCTCCCCAAGGTGAAGTACTTGGGCGAATAAAGCCTCTATCTAATAATCCTTGAATCTGCTTTACCAACTCTTTTAACTCAGAAGGTGCTAGACGATATGGTGCTTTAGCCATGGGTTTCGCTCCAGGAATGAGTTCGATTCGGAATTCAATTTGTCTATCTGGTGGTAGACCAGGTAATTCTTCTGGAAATACATCCGGGTGATCACATACTACAGGAATGTCCGTAATCTGCTGTTTGGGTTTTGAATCTAAAGCATAAACTATGAATACACTACATCATGTATTCATACATTTCTTAGTCTTAGCAACAGAAATTGTTTCAATCTTATTTTCATCACTATCGCATTTTATCAACATAGACTCTCCGTTATTTCTATGAATCCTAACAGTCCGTTGATCACAATTGATTTGAGCATGGCATTGGTTTAACCAATCTATTCCAATGATAACATCGTACTTACTCATACTCATTGGCATTAATTCAACCACTGAATTTTCGTTGCCTAGAGTCATCTTGCAATTCACATACGATTCAGTTATCCTAATTTGCTCACCGTTTGCCGTTTCAACCACGTAAGTATGCTCAAGTGGGGTTGGTTTCATGCCTAAATACATACTAAAGGCATCTGAAACAAAACTTCTATTTGCTCCCGTATCAAATAGGATTTTAGCATAAACATTATTAATTAGGAACGTACCAGCTACCACCTTGGCATTGTCGTTCCTCCTTCCTTCGCCTATCACAAACACCCGACCTTTAGTCCTACAGGCTTCTGTTGAGTGGGTTTTTTACAATTTCTTGCCAGATCTCCCACCTCATTACAATTGAAACACTTAAAAGATGGACAGTTTGTTGCAACATGTCCCGGCTTTTGACATCTACCGCATTTAATCTCTTGGGGATTTCTAACGAAATTGTTTCCCTATCTCCTAGGGAATTTGAAATTTCTTGGTTTAAATCGGTACATCACTTCCTCACTCTTTTTCTTTGTTTCTATAGGTTTTACTTCCGTAGCCTTCTTAGCTTTCTTCTTAGCTTCTTGAGCTGCCACATCATCGTAAATCGTGGCACTCAATGCTAGAGTTGCATCCATTATTTGGGGTGCAACAGTTTTCACCAAGGTACGTATTTTGAGTGGTAAACCCCTGATAAAGTGTTTGATTCTTTGGGGTTCAGGTGTTACCAGGTGGGGTACTAATTTTGACATCTTGTCAAATTTTGTCGCATACTCCTGATGTGTCATAGTTCCAGCCTCCAGATGCTGAAACTCTTCTTCAAGCTTATCAAGTTCATTCTGAGGACAGAAACGTTGTAGAACTAGTTCCTTAAATTCGTTCCACTTCATGTTTTCCACATCTTGTTCCCCTTTAGCTTGCTTCACAGATTCCCACTAATCTAATGCTGTGGTTTCTAAAGAATTGACAGCAAACTTGACTGCCTGGTCACTTCTGCATTCACTCAATTTGATCACAACCTCCATCTTTGTGATCCATTAAGTTGTATCAATAGCTCCCTTCTTGCCGTCAAATGGCTTGGGTTTGCATCCTTCGAAGGATTTATAACTACATCCCTCATGATTCTTAGTTCTTGTTACTGAGCTTGTGTTGGTGTTTCCATTTGCCCCTCCGGTGTTATTGTTGGTTCATCCTCCAGCAGTTCCAGTACCCATTCTCCTTGTAAGGACTTTGTCTAGCAGTCCGGGTAATGGGTTACATAAAGCCTTTGTCACCTCACTAGCCACAGCGTCTTGAAACTGGGTTTCAGACACAACTACTTCTTCAGCATGAGGACCAATGTTATTTTTGTTCTCAATTGTTTCGTGATGGTCGTTAGTATCGGTGTTATTCTCAGTCTGCCTACGAGACCTAGTGATTGGAGTACGACCCGTTCCTCTATCTTTTCCTCTTCCTTGTCCAACCATTGTAACCTATATATATAGATGTATGATATCAGGATTCGTATAACCGGTTATGATCCAGAAAATCAGAAATTAAAGACATCTGGCCAAGAATGTAATTAATATATGTTTTCTCGACATCTCCTGTTATTTTCATAGTGATAATCAACATCTTAACGTATATCCTATGGCATTCTAGCTACTCTCAGAGCTCTAAGTTTAAGTCTAGATACTAATCTTTCCTATTAGTATCTAAATCTCTTAAACTAAGGCTCTGATACCAATTTGTCACACCCGTAACACAGGACAGTCATCTAACCAGAGTAGTACCTCCAACAGATATGTTCCCAGGTAAGAGCGACGGGTCTAGGAGAGATTTATACACCGCTCTTTCCTAGACAGAACATTCTGTTCATCAGATAACTACATACTGGTTGAAGGTCGCCTTCTAGTTATTGTGACATTGATACCAAGAACACACAACGAAAGACTTAACATCATAACTTATTTTATTTCATAACATAATGTTTGTACAATAGGGACTGATTGGCAAAACTACATCATATACAAACTCCGGACTTATAGCTCATGAAGAATCATGCCAATCACTCAGGCCTTATGGTCACCCTTGGGACCTGCCCTCAGTCACTATATCCAACATCCGCACATCTCCTGAAATGCCAACTAACAGCTAGGGTTCACCTGTGCTCAAAAACATTTGAAAACATTTTGGATCAGCTTAATGCTGGTGAGTTCATAAACAAAATCACATTTTCACAATGTATCTTTGATATAAGGATGAATGCCCCGTTTGGGTGTTATAACCATCCATTCCAATCCATCACCTCAATCACCCTTAGATTTTGAGTCTACAACATACATATATTCAGTAACCTTCCCGGCGCGCTGGTCACCCTTAGACCAGATCTAACCAAGAGGATCAATCTTGTCCCTAGGTCCCACCCCAATCATGGCCATAATAAGTAATTATTATAGGATATATGCATGGATAGTATTGGAATTTCAGATTCAAATCGTTTACAAAACATTTCATAGAGCACAGTTCAGAGGAACTCACCTCACGCAGAACCTCCTCCTGTATCGAATATAACAATCAACACTTTGACAGAACCCTAGATTATATTTGACATTATCATAATCAATATTCCTGTCTTAGGTTTATATGAAGAAACCTCAGGATGTTCAGAAACCTTACCTTAGCACTATTTATGGCAGTTTTGCGGACAAATTGCGGGAAACCGAACTTTCAAGAGCGGACCAGAACCTCAGGGACCGAGCTACCAGAGCTTATGTGTGTTTATATGAAGGTGTTAGTGTGTGCCAAGATGAAGAAATCGATCCATCTATTTATATTGTGAATTTGGTCCCACGTCGGACCGTTATGCAAGGGGATAGCGGTCCGCTATCGCCCTGCATGCGTTAGCCCTACACGTGTCCTGTTCCTATTGGACCCGCTTGATTCTTGCAGCTGTCGGACCGCAATGAGAGGAGATGTCGGTCCGACTTGGAGCCACGCGTCATATTTTCCATTAGTGAGTCATAGGACACGTGTCAACACCTCATTTAAGCATTCGTCAGCACATAGCGGACCGATATGGGTCGGATATCGGTCCGACATCTGCCTCATTTTTAGAATTTTCACTTTTAGTCCTCCATTTTTGAAAACTTACAGTTTAACCCCTGAACTTTATCCCTTGTCACTTTTGGCCCTTTATTTAAGTTAGGAATTATCCGGGTATTACAAACTCTAAGTCCAAAATATTTTTCGATCGAAATCTATTTCGGTCGAAATTTTTTTCGAACGAAAACTAACCGTTCGAAATGTCTCACTTCCCATAATTATTTCGTTTGAAAACATCATGACCGGAATTTTTTTTGGTCGAAATCTTTTTCGACCGAAAACTATTTCATTCGGAAACGTTCTGTCTAGAAACTATTTCGATTGAAATCTTTTTTGACCGAAAACTATTTCGTTTGAAAGTATTCTGTCCGAAAACTATCTAAGTCCGAAAAACTTTTTGGACGGGCCGGAGTTTTCGGACCATTCATCACGTTTTCGGACGATTCATCTATTCTTGGTCAAAATCGTCGTTTTTATCCAAGTTTAAATCTTTTTACGTCCAAAACTCTTATCTAGCTTCCATGAAGTTAGATCCACCCTTTTTAAGCCATTTCATATGTAAAAATATGAACTTTTTGAGAAAAACCCACATAAAACCCTAAACCGATTTTTATGTAAAATTTCGGATTTGGAAGGGTTTCTTACCAGGTTTGCGCGTGATTCTTCCTCATTTGGTCTACACAAAGCTTCAGCAATGATTGCGGGTCACGGTGCTAGCCTCGGGTGCGGGTTTTGGAACTTTCTCTCTCTAGATCTAGATGTGATGATGTTAATGGAAGAGAATGGGGAAGGTGAGGGGGTTTTTATCCTATTCCTTGCGCCCCACATGACCTGGCCCAAACCCAAGTCCGCGAGCCCGTGATCCGTCTCCTTTAATTCTTTTCTTTACTCATTACCCGTCGCCTTCCATTTTTATTCTTTTTCTTTTAATTTTTGGGATGTTACAAGTCTACCCCTCTTATTTTAGGTTTCGTCCTTGAAACCTTTTATAGGTCAAATAACTGTGGGTACAACTCCCTCATTTCGGACTCAGTTTCCCACGTGGGTTCTGATCCTTTTCCATGTTACCATTGAACTTTGACTAGTGGAATAACTTTGTTGCGTAATCGTTTATCTTTTCTATCCACAATCGCTATGGGCTCCTCAATATAATTAAGGTTGTTGTCTACTTCGATGACATCGAGTGGCACGTGCGCTGATTCGTCAGATAAGCACTTTCACAGGTGCGACACATGAAAAGTAGAGTGAATCCCATCTAATTCCTCGGGCAGTTCTAACCAATACGCCACTTCCCCAACTCATGATAAAACTTTAAAAGGTCCGATAAAACTTTAAAAGGTCCGATAAATCTCAGACTTAAATTCCCTCTTCTCCGAAATTGAATTATTCCTTTCCAAGGGGACACTTTTAACAGCACCATGTCACCGACTTGGAATTCAAGATCTATTCTCCTCTAATCTACATAAGATTTCTGCCTGTCCATAGCGGCTTTCATTCAGGCTTTGATTTGGTCAAACTTTTCGGAAGTTGCCTTGACCACATCCAGACTTGCCAAGCTTTTCTGCCCAATTTCACCCCAACAGACGGGTATCCTACACTTCCATCCATACATCATCTCATAAGGCGGCATGCCAATGGTCATATGATAGTTGCTGCTGTAAGAGAACTCCGCCAGTGGTAAGTGATTATCCCAACTACCACCGAAATTGATAATACATGCATGGAGCAAGTCCTCAAGAGTTTGGATGGTCCTTTCGGATTGACCATCAGTTTGCGGGTGGTAAGATGTGATGATATTAACTCTCGTACCCATTGCCTCATGGAATCTTTTCCAGAACTTCGATGCGAATCGCGTGTCCCGGTCTGACACAATCGACAAGGGCAGACCGTGTCTGGCCACAATCTCGTTGATGGACAATTCTGCTAGCTTTTCAAATGAATAAGTCTCACGTATATGCAAGAAGTGAGCATTCTTTGTAAGGCCCCAAACCCGGGAGGGCACACTTGTTGGATTTACTCATTCACAAACAGTTCTTAAACTTGAATATAAAATAATGCAGCGGAAATTTTCATTCAAACATAACGTTAACATTGTTAAACATGCGGAAGCATAAACGTTGTCTAAAACATTAAAACATCATAACTAAAACATAACGGGATGCCAGTCTTCATGATCAGCCGGGTAACTCTTCATCACTAGCCAAGCATCACCGCCCATCCTCATAACCTGCCTTAACGTGAATGTGCACACTAAAAAGTCAGCTACGCTGGTGAGTTCTAGCATTTCATAAAACCTTAACATAAACATTTTCCAAAAACATATCATACATTTATTTAACAAAAGCGTACGTAAAACATGCAATAACTTAACATAATCAAAACATCGTAACATAGCATCATAACATAAGTTAACATGAACCGAATCTGCACCTTCTCTTCATCGTCAATTTCATACATCGCATACCAGCGGATGAACTTAAGGCTCGTTACCTCTAAGTCATTCGTCACCCAGGTCACCTAAGGCTCGTTACCTCTAGGTAGACCAAACACATGTTTCCTAAGGCTCGTTACCTCTAGGAAGACCAGACACATGTTTCCTAGGGCTCGTTACCTCTAGGAATACTAAACATATCTTAGGTACTGTTCCCTCATGGGTGACCGTCGTCAACCTGCCGTCAACCTATCCTCAACCAGTTGTACAACCGTTTAGCCAGCCACAAAGGCCCCCCGTAAGGGTAAGGCCAATACATACATACATACCCTAGCTCCCGTAGGAACTCATGGCAGATTCGTTCATTCGTGTCTTTCACAAAATCTTTACCTCATTTTAGTTAAAGCATTCATACGTTTTATTAAATAATGTTTCATTCATAAACATTTCATAAACTTCATTTGGCAAAACATTTCATAACATCATCCTTTGTAAACATCATTTCATAATCCTCATTTCACAGACATCGTTTCGTAAACATCGTTTTATAAACATCATTACGTATGTATGCACACCAGCCCAAAAACCTTTAATTAAAACATTTAAAGAAGGGCTTCTAGAACTCACCTAGTAAGCTAGTCTTGGTTGTCCTAAAGAAAGGCCCAACAACATCACATACGATCTAGATTGAGTAGTTAAATACACGTCAGACCAAATCCCGACTCTAACGGATTAACCATTCTGAATTAGGTGAACATACTGACTTCACTAACCAGCTATATATACCCATAGTCCTTATGCATGCGCACTTAGCAAGTGCGCAACGCCTTGTTCTTGCGTATTTAACAAGTACGAAGGTCCTTGTTCTTGCGTACTTAACAAGTACTCATGGCCTTGTTCTTGCGTACTTAACAAGTACACAGGGCCTTGTTCTTGCGTACTTAACAAGTACGCATGGCCTGCGAGTGGGCAGTCTTCTTCCCCACAAAACCCTAACTTTTGCATGAAGATCCGACCTCGTCAAGATCCAAAATTTTTACGTTCAAAGTGTTTGTTTTTCATTCTAGATGCTAGATCTATGTTTATATTCAAGTTTCTTACGTAAAAATGCCATCTTTTTTTTCCAAAACCCGAAAACGAACAAAAACTCAGATCTAGATCAGATCATTACCTGTATCGAGCTTCTGATTCGGAGGTTTTGCTCACAAGCTATGGAGTAACACACTTCTTCAATCTCGGGTCGATCCGTCAACTTTCTCTCTCTACGGTTTCTCTCTCTAGAACTTGCAAATGATCGAATGGTGGAGTGTGTTGGCTATTTAAAGGGAAGATAATCCTCCCCTCAAGTTCGCCGGCCTATCCGGCCCGTCCCGTCAAGCCTCATTCATTTATTCCGTTCGTCTCGCGTTTAACCGTTATTTTAATCATCGTTTTATTTTTGGGATGTTACAAGTCTACCCCCCTTACAATAAGTTTCATCCCCGAAACCTATCATAAGTCAAATAGTTGAGGGTACGACTCCCTCATTTCCGTCTCCATTTCCCAGGTAGATTCCGGTCCCTTCTGGTGCTTCCATTGGACTCTAACCAATTGAATAACCTTATTGCATAAACGGTTCTCCTTTAGTTCCTTAAATGCCTCTTCCTGGGTCGAACCCCATTCGTACTTCACCTCCTTCCGGGTCAACTTTGTTAACGACGAAGCTATTTTCGAGAAATCCTGAATGAATCTCCGATAGTAGCCTGCCAACCCTAAGAAACTACGGATTTCAGTTGGAGTCTTAGGAATTCCCCAATCTTTCACTGTCATTATCTTTGCTGGGTCCACCATAATGCCGTTTGGGTTAATGACGTGACTTAGGAATTGGACTTCCCTAAGCCAGAACGCGCATTTAGAGAACTTAGCATACAACTTTTCTTTCTTCAGAGCTTCCAGTACCTCCTTCAAGTGACATGTGTGATCACCCTCATTCTTGGAATAGATGAGGATATCATCGATGAATACTATTACTGATAGGTCCAGCGTCGGTAGACACACCCTATTCATCAAATCCATGAACGCTGCAGGGGCGTTCGTCAATCCGAAAGACATTACGTGGAACATGAAATGTCCATAACGTGTGCGAAACACAGTTTTCGGTATGTCTTCTTCCCTCACCTTCAACTGATGGTACCCGAATCGAAGGTCGATTTTTGAGAACCAACTTGCGCCCTGTAATTGATCGAACAGGTCGTCGATCCTTGGTAAAGGGTAGTTGTTCTTCACCGTTCATTTGTTCAACTCCCTGTAGTCGATACACATTCTCATAGAACCATCTTTCTTTTTCACAAACAATACCGGAGCACCCCTAGGCGAGATGCTCGGTTGGATAAATCCTTTCTCAAGTAACTCGTCTAGTTGTGCCATTAGTGCTTTCATCTCCATTGGTGCTAGTCGATATGGAGCCTTGGCCACGGGCTGGGCATCTGGTACTAAGTCGATTCGGAACTCAATTTCTCTGTCAGGTGGTATCCCAGGAAAATCCTCGGGAAACACCTCCGGGTACTCGTGTACCACGGGTACATCGTCTAGTTCCTTCACTTCCCTACACATTTCAATCACGTACACCAAATAAGCCTCACATCCACGCCTCAGGTAATCTATTGCCTTGATCATCGAGATGACGTTAGGCATCGGGGCATCGCGATCCCCGAAGACTTCGACTTCGACTTCGCTACCATCCGGAGCCTTGAGTCGTATTATCTTTCGTTTGCATATAATTTGCGCTTCGTTGACAGTTAGCTAGTCCATTCCTAAAACTACATCAAACCCTCCCAAAACCATGACGAACAACCTGACGGGGAATTTATGGCCTTCTATTTTTATAGTGGAATTATCAACTACATCAGTTACCCTTGCGGTTCTACCCTCAGCGGTTTCTACACTAAAGTCTCTTTCTAGTTTACTGACTGAGTATTTTACTCGTTTACAGAGAGTAGCAGATATAAAAATTTTACTGGCACCCGAATCAAATAACACAGATACAAAAGTGTTGTCAAGGATGAACGTGCCTGACGCCACATCGGGGTCCACCCTAGCCTGTTCTTGCGTCAGTGCGTACGCTCGAGTCTTTGCTCGGGGCCTCTCTTCTTTCTTTTCGGGGCCTTTCCCTTTCCCGGCTTCACCCATTCTTGGCTTAGTGAATTCCCGGCTCATGTGGCCGCTTTCACCACAATTATTACACTTAATGCCTTGCGTGCATTCACGGGAGTAGTGTCCGGTCTTGCCACACTTGTAGCACAGATTTGACCCTAGCCTGCATTCACCTGCATGCTTTCCCCCACATTTCCCATAGACTGATATCTCTCCTACCCTGGCCTGCTTATCCCAAGCCCTAGATAACTTCCCACCCGATCGCTTAGCAGGAAAACTCAGCTTTTTCTTGGGCTCCTCAATGGCAATGACATTCAACGCCAGATCATCAAATACCACGTCACTCAGTTCTACTACCGAATCGTAGGTAGTAGGAGCGTTTGCCTTAACATAGGTGCAGACCTTGTCTGGCAACCCTTGAATGTAGCAGGCGATCTTCCTTTCTTCAGTAGTGATAAGGTGTGGCACCAGATGTGCCAGTTCATTGAACCGTGTGGTATACTGCCTGTGGGTCATGCTTCCAGCCTTAATCCCCAGAAATTTCCTCTCTACCTTCTCAATTTCATTCCTTGGACAGAAATTCTTGATCACCAAGGTTTTCAAATCCGTCTACATCATTGCGTCCACAGCCTCGGCCCCCTTGGCTTGACGTACACCTTCCCACCAATGGGATGCTTCCTCTCTCAAGGAGTTAGCAGCAAATTTCACAACTTGATTCGCTCGACACTCGCTCAGACGAATGGCAGCTTCCATACGGATCACCAAATCAAAAGTAGCCTCCGCGTCCTTCTTTCCAGTCAAGACCGGCGGGTCACAAGCTTTGAAGGACTTATATTCGCAACCACGGGTAAGCGGTGCGTTAACTGCCTCAGTGTTCGGGGCACCAACCACCGTGTTATACCCGCCCGCCTTGTTAACCTTCTTTAATGCTTCTGCCAGTAGTTCCGGGAAAGAAGTCTTCATCAACTCAGTGAATTCGCGTGCCAGAGCCGCTCTCACCTCCGGTTCGAAAGTGAACTATTGTTCTTCAACATGAGTCTGCTCGGTCCCATGCACACTAACTTCCGGTTCCGTGTAGACACTTCCTTCTTCACTGTACTCCTGACGAGCATGAGTCCTACCTCGAACACCGGTACGTCCCCCACCACGCCTTCCATTTCCTCGTCTCGCTATTTCGTTCTATAAGATAAGGAATCCAATGTCATCACGCTAGTTAACAAATAGAATTCAACAAGTATTGTAAGATGTTAATATACATTGGTCATCTGCAATTAACCATTACACTATCTTTGACTTCTATTTTACCACCTTTATGATTTCATCAGATCACAAGTCCTAATATAGCACTTCCTAAGGCATACTATATATGTAAATATATATACTACCTTCATACCTGATGCTGTGGCTCGAGTTACCCGTACTGGCATCCGTTATCGGTCCCATTCACAATTTAAGTTCAGACACTAGGAGTGTCCAAATCTCTCAAACTATTGCTCAGATACCAACTTGTAAGGCCCCAAACCCGGGAGGCCTCACTTGTTGGATTTACTCATTCACAAACAGTTCTTAAACTTGAATATCAAATAACGCAACGGAAAATTTCATTCAAACAAAACGTTAACATTGATAAACATGCGGAAGCGTAAACGTTGTCTAAAACATAAAAACATCATAACTAAAACATAACAGGATGCCAGTCTTCATGATCAACTGGGTAACTCTTCATCACTAGCCAAGCATCACCGTCCATCCTCATAACCTGCCTTAACCTGAATGTGCATACTAAAAAGTCAGCTACGCTGGTGAGTTCTAGCATTTCATAAAACCTTAACATAAGCATTTGCCAAAAACATATCATACATTTATTTAACAAAAGCGTACGTAAAACATGCAATAAATTAACATCATCAAAACATCGTAACATAGCATCATAACATAAGTCAACATGAACTGAATCTGTGCCTTCTCGTCACTGTCAATTTCATACATCGCATACCAGCGGATGAACTTGAGGTTCGTTACCTCTAAGTCATCTGTCACCCAGGTCTCCTAAGGCTCGTTACCTCTAGGTAGACCAAACACATGTCTCCTAAGGCTTGTTACCTCTAGGAAGACCATACACATGTCTCCTAAGGCTCGTTACCTCTAGGAAGACTAAACATACCTTAGGCACTGTTCCCTCATGGGGAATAGTACCTTCTATCGGGATCCCGATAACCCATGGGTGACCGTCTCAACCAGTTGTACAACCGTTTAGCCAGCCACAAAGGCCCCCCGTAAGGGTAAGACCAATACATACATATATACATACCCTAGCTCCCGTAGGAACTCGTGGCAGATTCGTTCATTCGTGACTTTCACAAAACCTGTACCTCATTTTAGTTAAAGCATTCGTACGCTTTATTAAATAATGTTTCATTCATAAACGTTTCATAAACTCTGTTTGGCAAAACATTTCATAACATCATCCTTCGTAAACATCATTTCATAATCCTCATTTCGTAGACATCGTTTCGTAAACATCGTTTTATAAACATCATTTCGTATGTATGCACACCAGCCCAAAAACCTTTAATTAAAACATTTAAAGAAGGGCTTCTAGAACTTACATGGTAAGCTAGTCTTGGTTGTCCTAAAGAAAGGCTCAACAACGTCACGTACGATCATGATTGAGTAGTTAAATATACATCAGACCTAATCCCGACTCTAACGGTTTAACTATTCTAAATTAGGCGAACATACTGACTTTACTAACCAGCTATGTATACCCATAGTCCTGATGCCTGCGCACTTAGCAAGTGAACAAGGCCTTGTTCTTGCGTATTTAACAAGTACGCAGGGCCTTGTTCTTACGTACTTAACAAGTACGCATGGCCTTGTTCTTGCGTACTTAACAAGTACGCATGGCCTTGTTCTGGCGTACTTAACAAGTACGCAGGGCCTGCGAGTGGGCAGTCTTCTTCCCCACAAAACCCTAACTTTTGCATGAAGATCCGACCTCGTCAAGATCCGAACTTTTTACGTTCAAAGCGTTTGTTTTTCATTCTAGATGCTAGATCTATGTTTATATTCAAGTTTCATACGTAAAAATTCCATCTTTTTATCCAAAACCCGAAAACCCTAAAACGAACAAAAACTCAGATCTAGATCAGATCGTTACCTGTATCTAGCTTCTGATTCGGAGGTTTTGCTCACGAGCTATGGAGTAACATACTTATTTAATCTCGGGTCGATCCGCCAACTTTCTCTCTCTACGGTTTCTCTCTAGAACTTGCAAATGAGAGAATGGTGGAATGTGTTGGCCATTTAAAGGGAAGAGACTCCTCCCCTCAAGTTCGCCGGCCTATCCGCCCTGACCCGTCACGCCTCATTCATTTATTCCGTTCGTCTTACGTTTAACCTGTTATTTTAATCGTCGTTTTATTTTTGGGATGTTACACTCTTTGTCAGCCAATCCACAACTACCCATATGGTATCATGACCTTTAACTATACGCGGTAGTTTGGTTATGAAATCCATGGTAATGTGTTCCCATTTCCATTCACGAATGAATAAGGGTTGCATCTTTCCACACAGTTTCTGGTGCCGACCTTCTCCTGAGAGCAAGTTAGACATTTGCTCGTATAATCGGTTACATTGTTCTTCATGTCGGGCCACCAGTATTCCTTTATCAAATCATGGTACATCTTGTTGGTGCCGGGATGGATAGAGTAGCGAGACTTGTGAGCCTAGTCAAGGATTTTGACTCTAAGTTCGCCACCTTTGGGTATCCACATTCTCTGGAACCGTGTTTGTACACCATAAGTATTGGTTTCTAATTTCTCCTGCTGACCCACTATTCTCTCTCGCTTGACATTTTCTTCTTTTAGAGCTTCATCATGGGCACGTTTTATTTCTGTCATAAGGTCTGGAGTTACGACCAGTTGGTATGCCTTCACCTTGATAGGAGTTGTCGTCTCCTTTCGACTCAAGGCGTTGGCAACTACATTTGCTTTCCCGGGGTGGTAAAGGATTTCACACTCATAATCCTTCAACAGTTTTAACCGTCGTCATTGCCTCATATTCAACTCCTTTTCCTCAAAGAAGTACTTCAAGCTTTTTATGGTCGGAGTAGATGGTGCACTTGACTCCATAGAAATAATGCGTCCAAATCTTTAAGGCAAAGACAACCACCGCGAGCTCAAGATTGTGAGTTGGGTAGTTGATCTCGTGAATCTTTAATTGCCGTGATGCATACGCGATCAGTTTCCCTCGTTGCATTAGCACGCAGCCTAACCCCTGACCTGAAGCGTCTGAATACACCACTAGGTCTTCGTTACCATTAGGGTTAATACTGGTGCTTGGGTCAACCTCTTCTTTAATTCCTCAAAGGCATCGGTTTGGGCCTTGCCCCATTTGTACTTTACATCCTTGCGGGTCAATTTGGTTAAAGGAGAGGCTATTTTTGAAAAGTCTTGAATAAACCTCTGGTAGTAGCCTACCAACCTGATGTGTCGTGTTAAGTATATAGGAAATATATTATATAATAATATGTTCAGGGATATTGGTTTCACGAGATCAAGTTTTAAATTTATAATTAAAATGGTAAATACTCAAACTTAAAACACACACAATAGGCAAGTGTACCTATCGCAGCGTAATATAGTTTAGGTAACAACCAAGTATCGAACCAATGGACACGGTCGAGTTCCAATACTCAACTTTTGTTATCGTTTAGCCAGTTTAATTAATGAGTGGGTTTTGTGTGCTTGTGAAGCAGAAAAATAAATGACAGAAAAGTAAATAGCAGAAAAGTAAAAACGTGCGTTATGTGTGTAACATGAATGTAAATAACAGAATAGTAAATAGCATCTCGGAAATTATCAGGTCATGAAGAGTATTGCTTTAGGCTTCGAATCCGCTTGGTATATGACAATGTTAAGTTGACTAATCCAGTGGCATGACTACTATAAACATGTGACTCGGGTTACCGCTAGAGCCTCGTCCTCACGACATTTGGTTCACGGATTATATTCTTTAATAATAAAATGGTAGGACTCCTAGCTAGGGACATCGTTACCCTCAACTCTTTGCTGTTATCTCCGAGTTGGTTTAGGACATCAAACTTAAGTGTTTGTTTATTATTATTAAAAGTGTGATTTGACTTTGTTCACCGGGAGGCGGTGTAACAATGGGACCATGTATAAAGACGTACCGTTCCTAACATGAGTTCGCCAATTCTTGGTCTCATAACAAGTTCATATAAAGACGTACGACCATATTAATATTAACCAAGCCTTGGCTTATCAAGATCCACTTGTATAAAGACGTATAAGCATCAAGAGAAGTTTGATTAAAAAGGTTTTACGGTCTTACGCTTTAAAATCAAGAACACTCACAAGTGTACAGACAAGTTTAGATAATAATAAAAAGTCCACCTAGAAGGTGGTTTTAAGAGTAAATAGTTAAAGACATAAACATACCACTAGATTAATACGTTAAACATTAACATACACCAAACTTCGTCTTCACCATAGCAATACAAAGAGTTTAGCCACGAATGGCCATACTAACTAGCGTAACGCTGAGTTTTGTAGGCTCCCCTATTGCGGAAGGAAGAGGAAGAGCATCTCGACTCTCTATTTTAACTACGAAATACTCTCTCTGGAATATTGTCTTGGGGTATGAAAAGGTGTGTTGAATGAAAAACTCAAGCCATCTATTTATAGGATTCAAAATGAGCAATGCACGACCGTGCATTGGAATACACGGGCGTGCAAACACCTCAGCAATCAAATAGGGTACACATGACGATGTACCAGAGCCTTGGGGAGCAAGAATGGGATTGCACGACCGTGAAATGGGATGCATGGCCGTGCATCCCTGTTTTGTCTTTTAGCTACTGTTTGACTTGTTGTTGACCTGGTTTGACTTCTTAGGGGTCAAAGCTCGGGTTTGATCCTCCAAAAGCTTGATTTCTTGATGTTGTTGAGTGGCTTTAGCTTTGTTTACTTCGGGACGCCGAATAACCTGTAATTATGATATATTAACGATTTAAGTATCAATTGCAAGGTTATTAATCAATTAGTACCACAATATGGGGATTATTATGCATGCAAAACATGTATAATTTAGGGAATATCATAATACCCCACGCATAAACTTTGCTTGTCCTCAAGCAAACTCATGCATGATCAGGCCCATAACTAAAAACTTTACAAAAGGTAAGGGAGTCCCAAGTAGTTAGGGACTCCGGGATAACTCATGAGTCGCTTTATTCTATTTTTGAGCTTTTCTATTTTAGGGTGGTGGAATTCATGACAAGCCTACTAGAACTTCAATTATGCATAATTTATCACTCCTCACGTTCACTCAAATCTAGGGTTATATATATGTGGATAATGTAAGTTAAGTGGAACATTCAAGTTCAAATCGAATTATGCAATGGTCATAAGCTTGTATGCAAATCAATTCTCCACCAACTAACTAAGTAGTATGGATGAATCAAGAGGACTTTAAAAGGGTTGTAATGTGGCTAAAAGAAAAATAAAGGGTGAAAATGAAAATATTTTTGGATTTTTAGGGATTTAAAAGGGTTTTGTAGGCTGCAGCTAACGTGGAACACATGGTTACGACTTCATGGCTTAAGATGGAAAATACTGGCAGGACCCTCTACAGTACTCAGATAACGAGGGTATAACTAATCTGAGGGCTCGTTTATGGTCAGATTGCCAAGACCAAGATCTCTTATCTTTCTCAACTCTTCCCTCACTGCGTAGTACACATTACTGCCTTTCCGTATGTTTCTTTTGACTTGTAGCCTAACAGCTCCTACTTTTGATGAAATACGTATACTCATGTTGGGAATACGTTTGATTCTTGCTAAACTTTCCATCGTGGCTCTAGTTGCCACACTTCACACATTTGTCTTATATTTTGGCTCTTCTTTTGGCGGCACTTTTTGACAGGCCGCAGAACGGTGACAATTGTTCTTGCTTGCACACTGTTTTCTTACATCACTTGTTGCTTTGAAAATCTTCTCTCGGAGTTCGGGTGGTAATTCAGGCTTTGCGAAATGAATACAGGAAAGCAAATTGAAATCAAAAGAAAGCATGTCCAGCTCTTTAAGGTCTAACAGGTAAAAGACCAACTTCTCTCTTTTTTTTTCTTTTCATTTTTATATATATATTTTTTCTTTTCTTTTCATCAAGACTAATTTTTCAACAATTCTTTTTCCTCAATTTCCTTGAAATAAATTTTCCATATCTTCCTTGTAGATCTTTTGGCTCTTTCTTCCTAATACATCCACTTTCTTCTTGTATATTTCAATTCTTTTTGAGTGAAACAGATTCTTTCTAAATTGCCTCAATGGTTGTAAACGACATAAGATAGTCTAATATTTTTCCATCTTGAAGACAGTTAGCTAATAACCGGTGTTTGCAAAAAGCTGGTTTGGTGATAATTGTGAGTAGTAGAAAATAAAAGGATAAGTCTCAAAGGGCTAACTAGGCGGATATTGTTTTTGGGATTTTGGTTTTAAGGATAATATATAAAGGTAATAAAGTCTTATGTGGCTCAATCATTTTCATACTTCTACTAGTTCATGGTCTTGATATGCATTAGTCATACAAGTTCTAATTATTCATAAAATTCTATCGAAAAACACTCAATATACCAAACGAAACAGCATGCGAAAAATAATGTTAATAATGCTCGTGAAAAGGCTCAGATTATTCTCACATGGAAATAGATGGGATAGGGTTTAGTGATTTGCTATGGATAATATCCATTTTTTTCTACTTGCCATGTATTCATTTTATTTAATTAAGTGCGAACTCAATGAGATTTTTAGGGTTTAAATTTCTGAAATTTTTTTGGGTTTTACGAAAAGTAGGTTTTTAGTAAGGTTTTAGTCAAATGGGTAGAAAATCACAAGTTTAGTTTTACAACTTTGAGGTTACAAGTAGTCCTGAATCTCTAATTCCCCACCCCACACTTAAAACTGTGCATTGCCCTCAATGTACAAATGCATGTAATGAAATGCTATACATGAATTTAAATGCATGAAGTTTTAAGAGAAAAGAAACTAGTACTCCCCTGGTCAATTCGGTGTATAACCTAAGGTCAAAACTTGTTGCTGTAGTCAACACTTTGCTTTAAAGACTTCATCGAATTTCTCAGAAATTTGATGTGTATTCCGACGTTCCAGCTTATAGAGATGGAATGTAACTACTCAAAGAAATAGAGAAACTACTTGGTGATACTAGACACATAAAGAAAAACATAAAAAACAGAAATGGAAATAACATGTAGTAGTTAAGCTACTAAGGTCATAGTATCGAGAAGGCATACCTGGAGGCTGAAGTACGTGAAACTTTTGAATTTGTAAACAAAACTGGGGTCCATGTGTTCTGACGTATGCACCAACTTCTTAATTTATTTATGATCATTGGCTTGCCTCCCGAAAGTGCCACATTTATTAAGGGATGTTGGCCAGACCCGTACGTGCTTTGTGAATTTCCAGTCGAGTGCTATTGATGGAATAATCTGTCAAATGGGTGGCTTATAATATGGAGAGGTTCATCCAACCCATTTGATAACCATGCGTACAATGATAATAAGCTAATTCAGGAATTAGTGGAGTCCATCATGGACCATCTAGACAGAGAAAAACAAGGTAAAAAGTGTTCAAACTTGAAACGGCCATAACTTGAGCTATGTTTGAAGTTAGAGAGCCCCCGACCAGGGGACGGAAAGGTGTCGACGAGCCGGATCATGTGGCAAAAGCCGTAAGTGATTTGTTCCGATGGTCCGAGCTAAATTCCCCCATTAAGTTACCTAATTTCATAAATCAAAGATTTTTCCCAATTTTCTATTTTTAATACCTTCAACTTTTTTGTGCTAAAACGGGTGAATCATTGATTTTTTTATTTCCAAAGTCTTTTTATAGTTTTAATTTCAGTTTGGATGGACTGATTTAAAATTTGGAAAATTTTTGTAAATCTGCCAAATTTAGAATTCTCTATAGAAGAGCAGCTAAAGAAAATAGTTTAATTAAATCACGCCACCACTATTTAAAATTTACTGGACCAAAAGGAGACGATCACCCCGGTACGATAATTTTTGACATAATTTTCGTTGGATGAACGTTGCTTCTTCCATGAGAAGTGGTCCTCAGAGTGATGTGCCCTATCCTGTGACTTATGTGATTCATGGAATGATTCACTGATATGCTTGGTCACAGGCCAGCTGTCACTGTTGCAAGGAGGAGGTGCCACCATTGTTATTTGTTTGTAGGTGATCACATTCTCCTGCATAACCTCCTCCTGGATGTTGGTCTTACAATCTGGTTCTTCGTATGATGTTGTCTCTGAAGTGACAGGAACTTTAGACTGTTCCATATATCCTTCTTGTGCTTCCATATTGAGGATCCCCACCAGTTCTTCTTTAGATCTTCGTTCTTCTGGCTCCTTTGATTGTTTAGCTTCCAACTTCTTAGAAATTTTCAAGTTAAGAAGAGATTGTAAAGTCGCAGTAACCCTCTCTTCTAAATCATCCGGTCTCACTTCCGACTGATACATGCTTGTGAAGTTGGAAGGTTCTTGCTCCTTAGAGTCACTTGACCCTACTAAAGCTATAACTTCTGATTCTTGGATTTCCAATGGATCATCATGTTGTTTAGTTGGATAGCTCTTTAGGAGTTGAACTTTAATTTCTTCCAAATGTCGAAACACTTATTGTTCAGTTGGATAGCTCTTTATGAGTTGAACCTTAATTTCTTCCAAATGAAGAAACAAATTTCCTAGTATAACATTCATGATTTTTCCAGCCATATTTTATTTGTTTATAATAACACAACATTTAAATCTCATACTTGTTCAAACTCATCATGTCACACTAATTAATATTTTAAACTTATGTCAATTCAAAGTTCCAACCTCGCATTACATATTACTTATCTATTTTATATATGTGTGAGTATGTTCACATAAATATAAATAAACATTATGTTATAATAAATAGATATAAATGAAACGTGTGGGTTCTTATCACATCTATGTGTAATAATTTGTGAATATGGGAGCAAACATATACATATATGATTTTACTAAATAAAACAATCTTGCAACTTTTTATAATTATAATATAAAACCTTCGAGTTTAAGGTATATATTAAAATTCCTTTATATATATATGTATTTATTTATAAATAAATATGTAATTATATATATATACACTTGATTATATTAAATAAACCATTTTATAAAATTTACTCCTTTATATGTAATAGTAATCAAACAAATAATAAGTTAGATATTTACAAATTTTATAAACAATTTTATAAACAATTTTTATAAATGATTAAGAGGATGTTTAAACAAATAAATAAGGACTTGAACCCTCCAATTTGCCTTTGAACCTACCCTATTGAACCCCCTTCCATTTAATTTGGACCCTGGAAGTTGTTGTTGCCCAATTTTGACTTCTCAAAGTCAACCATGGCCAAAATCAAACGAAATCCCTTGAATTCAAGGCTGTTAATGCCTAAAGATCATGTGTAGACGTTAGTCGATCAACTACAAATGATTATAACGATCCAATTTAATCGTAATCAAACCTTTAAACTCAATTTAAGTCCCTTTTTCAGTTTGGAATGCAAACCACGATTCTTAACCTAAATCCCTTAAATGCGAATGATTAGAACTTGTAACGTGCGTTTTAGTTATATCCGTCCATAAACCAAATGACAAACGAATTCCACACGAAATCGCCAAAAATCCGTCCCCCACCACCATTCTCGGTCGCGACAGCAGGCATGCACGGGAGTCATTTGTTGCGTCGAATCAAGGGCAAATTCAGGTGAGTATCGCATGTTCTTACTCGATTTAAACTCGTGTTTCAAAAGCCGTTTAATCCGATCACAATTCGTGGTTTGGTTGGGAGGCTAGGGATGATGGGGAGGGGCTGCTAAACAAGGAAAGAGATGGAGTTACAACCATTGTTTTTTTTTTAATTTTGATTTCTGGTTCCTGTCAAGCCTTTAAGCCCAGCGCTTCTGGTTAATACACTTTCCTCCTAAACTTGAGGTCGTGTGTACAACCCAGCCTCTGCTATTTTTTTATTTACTTGTCATTACTTCTTGCTTTACACCTATTTACACCCCCCCCCTCCCCCAACACATTCATATATATATATATATAGGGGAAGGTTCCGCTAAGAAGTGATTTTTCGCTAAGAAACGCTAAGAAGTGGGTCAAACGAACTCCGATTGTTGGAACCGTCTCATCGAACTCTAATCCGGACCCAAAAACCTAAACCCCCATCCACTCGCACCCCCAAAAACCTAAACCCCCCTCCAACCCCACCCCGAAAAGCCTAAAACCACCACCCCACCCCCCCAAAAACCTAACCCCCCACCCCACCCCCCCCAAAAACCTAACCCCCCCCACCCCACCCTCCCAAAAACCTAAACCCACCCCCATCCACCCCCAAAAACCTAAACCCTCACTCCTAAAAAAAAACCTAAACCCTAAGGCTAAACCCTAAGGCTAAAATCCTAAAATTCAACGCTAAGATTTAAACCCTAAAAGCTAAACCCTAAAAGCTAAGATGGTAGAGTTCGACGATACGGTTCCAACGCCGCTGGAATGAGCTCAATCCGAGTTCGTTTGATATCGTTTCTTAATGTTTTTGTCACTTATTAGAGTTCTTAGCCGAAAACTTCTTATTTGATCCTCCCCCTATATATATATATATATATATATATATTCAACCTCGTGGAGACTAAGTAAAAAAAATACATATATTATTTTTGCAAATTTTAACAATTATACAAAAGTATCTTTTATAGACTCTTATAAGCATATAAGCATATATGCATTTATATTATTTGTTTAAACTTGACTTTTATGCTCAGAACTATTGTATAAAAATCATTTTATAAACATTAGAATACTCAAGGTTATTTTCATAATTTAAATTGTTAAACATTCAAGTGAAACGATTTTATTCATTTTTATTAGGATAAAAACCTAATAAAATCTTAATTATTTAATACAACTCTTTAACAAATTAGTTATCTAGAATCTCTAATTTATAAATTATAATGGTAATATAAGTATGATCATTTTTGTTAAACCTATTCCTTTGCAAGGATATGTTCAATCTTTTATATAATTCATTGTTATTATTATATAAAGTCATTTGAATGAAATTTTATACTTCTAATTAATATTTAATTGTGATATAATTACTAATTAATTAGAACATTTCTTTATACTTTAACTTTTGACTTAATTACAAATTAATTAAATCATTATTTTTAGCACTCATTTTTCATGGAAACCAAACTACATAAATAAAAGGTTTTATTTATTTATTTATGAAGTTAAGTTATCCAACTATTTATTCATGATGTATTTAATTATTTACAAAGGAAAACTATTTATCTATTCATTTTCAAAAAAAAAAGAACACTATTTAATTATATATGCATTTATTTAACTACATACAAAGGAAATCATTTATTCTTTCATTCATTTAAATTAAAAATACAATATATTATCCAGATTCAAACAAATATTATTTGAATTCAAACAATTACTCTATTATTAAAATAAGGATACCCACATAAATTCCTTTGCGCATTAGCATTCCCTATATCGTTTCGTACAAATCATTGATACACGTATACCATCAAACATAGGTTGACATTTTGGTTAGCTAGACATTCGTGCAAAAATATACTTGTGTGACAATCAAAGCTTCTCATTGCAAGGTGAGTTTAAATAGCCCATTTTCCTCTTTTTACTTTTTGGGTTGGAACATGTCATTAACTATATTTCATACACAATTCAATACCTTTGTTCTTATGCTTTGGTCTTTATGCTTTATGTCTTAAACTGTTTGGTGACCATTACGTGTGTTTATGTCACTACAATCATTAACTTGTGTGGCAAGCCTAAGGTAGTACCTTTTATGATCATTTATACGGGAATCCGATACATTATCTAACATAAAACCTTGGCTGGTTTTTGGGTATCATCTTACCCCTTGGGTATCATCTTACCCTTTTTTCAAAAGGCAATCTTACGCTTGGAACCTTACGTGGTTTTTGGGTATCATTTTCCTATTACATGGCTTGATTGTACGCTTGGAACCTTACGTGTTTTGACATTCATGCTTTAGACTTGCTTTAAACATATTGAATTGTAAACTTTACTTAACTTTGTTTGGTGTCAAAACCTATGTTACTCACCAACTACTTGTAGTTGACATTTACTTACATGTTTTAGGTGCAACCGTTTGAGAACCAGTCTTGATCACTTAGGACTATGGACTTAGTTAAAATACATTTGTGACACCTAGCATTTCAGGTCGATATCCATATTCACATTTTTACGTTCATATTTTATATTTTCTGGATTATTGTTGACAAAGTATTGTCAAGCAGTCTAGCAAAGTAACACACATCATAATTTAGTAATTTTTAAGAATTACTAGAAAATAAACAATTATAACCCGCAAGGTACGTTCGTTGGTGATTAACAAGATGTTATTCAAGTAAAGTGTAGAGACGCGTTTTAATATAAAAACATAAATATTGGTGACTAAACTTTTAAAAGTGGACATAAAAAAGGTTATTACATGGTATTAAGTTATTTTATGTGTATACATGTATATTATAGTTAAGGTAATAACTATGTCGGGTTTAAGTAGTAAACTATTAAGACTAGTCAAACAACACAAAAATATATAGAGTTAATTGATCATTAAAAGTTCTACACCAGGTTTTACATCACGGGATCACCTACCGGGTTCACGCTAACTAGAACCGACCTAACTAAGACTTAAAGTTCAACCATGAGAAGTGACAAGTCCCAAACCCCCCTACACCCCCTTTCGGTCGAAGGTTGTGGGGCCACCCACAATGACCACAAAACCCTTTATATCATCATGATCATTGTCATAAGACCATGCTTCATCAACCAAGTGGTTAAGCTAAGATCAAATCCATCCTATCTAAGTTATGATTGTAATGATTAGAACAAGTTTGACATTCCATTCCACCTTCTTTCTCCATATATATAATCGATACATATGCACACACACATACACACTTACTCTTTCAAAATCTAAGAGCAAAAATCTAGTGAGTTCTAGCTAGAAATTGGGAGATTCAAGGAAGTCTTGGAGGTTTAAGGAGCAGTTTTGCTAGTAGATCAAGTTATCATCACCTAGCTTTGTCTAGCGGTAAGAAACCGACACCGCACTTTATTTTCGTCTTTATTTTTAGTTCAAAGCTCGTTGTTCACCATGAAAATAAAGGATTTGAAAGGATTAAAGAGTTTTATAAAGTTTAATTTTATTAAGTTATAAGCTATGGTTTGGTATAAACATATACATATGGTCGAAATTTAGTATATATATATATATATCTTGATGTTTTGATCTTATGTTGATGAGTTATAGATTAGTAAAAGTATAACTCACATTTAATGAAAAATTAAATAGATAGATACATGAAGGAATCTTGATTTGTATGTATATATATGTGCATGTATTGTTATTTGATCATGTGATGATAAGATTTGAATCAAAAGCATGTTTAATAATCTAAAAAGGGTGGATTAATACTTAATGAAATGTGAAGTATATATATATATATATATATATATATATATATATATATATATGTATATATGTTTAAAATCATGGATCATATGTGTATATGTGGGTAAGTTTAAAGTTTATTAATTTGGAAATAATAAAGTGTACACTTACATGAACAATAATCAAGGTATATATATATATATGTATGTATATCATTATTGTTATTAACTTGGAATGGTTAAAATGTGTTCATGTATACATAAAGATCGTAATCTTATATATATATATATATGTGGATGATGATAAATTGTTGAACTTGGGAAAAATGGTTATGTATATATATGCATGTATAGGAACCAAGATGTACATATATATGTGTACATATATAGTGATGTTGACTCGGAGTTGTTAAATAGATATATGTAGGTATATACATATGAAAATAAAAAATGAATATATATACATGTTTAGAGATGTTATATTTGGAAATCAAATTATATATATGCATGGATACACAATTATAATTGTTATCTCGAAAATGAAAATATTAGATAACATGAAACTTCTACCATGAAATGTTTAGAACGTTTAATAAATACATATATTGTGTACATGATTGTAACAATTAGGACTTGGATAAAAAGTGCTGGATGTTAAACAATAAAAAGGATTAATATATCTATGCATGAAATCTAAGATAATCGGGTTGACAAATAAGATATTCATGATACATAGAAAATCATATTTGAGCATATGTTGAAATATGGTTGTACTCGTATGCATATGTATCGGTATAAATAAATGCATGATAACCGTAAACAAATTAATAAATGTCACTCGGAACGAGTATTTGCATGTGGACGTGTTAACGAGGTTTATATGCACGTAGGATAATTGACATGCGTAGAATATACTTGAACGATATTTGCGATTTTATGTAATTATTGGTAAGAAATAATTATATGTTTATACGTGACCATAATATGAATATATTATAAGTTATTACAAAAATAATATTTATTTTTGGTACGCATAACAAGTCACCAATATGGAAACATAATATTTTCTTGGAAAATATGTAAGCGTCTAGGCTAAAATAATAATCATCAACGAGTCGTCACATTAAAACACAGTTTTACTAAACAAAGACGTACTTAACGGGATTCGTTAAGTCGGGTGAACAACTTGCGTTTAAGACGGGTAGTCTTAAAATATAAGGTATCCTTGTGTGATTAGGATACGGATTGGCGGGGCCTACTTTTATACAAATATTTGCTAGTATACACTACTGTCGAGGTGAGTTTCACTGTCCCCTTTTTCTGGTTTTTGAAATGTTTTGGGAAGGAAACATACTTGTACTATTTTCATATATTAATGAAATGAACAAAGACCAGACCGTTATGTTTGCATGAGGAACAATAGAGCGGTAAAAGTCCCCTTAACAACATTAACATTTTGTAACCATTAGCTATGGTCTTAGCCTAGGATTCTATGAATAGTACTATTAGGGGTGATGCCCCCCGTCATGGTTAGTCGCGCTAACCGGGACTTGAAGGGTCAAATGGCCGCATATTGTCTTATTATGTTCTCGTGGTATAGTGAGGGAGGGGCATTCATTAGTCATGGTTTGGTTACGGTCTCGTGTATTACATATTATTTGTATTCCTTGCTAGTTTACAAATGGGGTCAAATGGTCATTCATTGTTCAATTCATTGGTTATGTAGGATCGATGTTTTACAAGATGGTTCTGTTTAGTTGAGATTAGCGGAAACAATCACAAATATGCAAAGTAATAAGAAACAGTGAAGGAACTGATAAATGCTGTTAGGACATAGAATGTATGACAAAAGCTTTGTAATAGTTTAGGTTTTATTGTCTTTATGTTTTTATGTAATTGTATAGATTTTGTCTAAGTGATAGAACAAGTTTCTGCTAGAGGCGAACTTGTTAAGTTCGCCTAGCCTATTAGAGGAGAACTTGTTAAGTTCGCCTAGTCTCATGTGAGGCGAACTTGTTAAGTTCGCCTATTGCAGAGTTTGTGTCTATAAATAGGAGTTTACAGAATCTGTTATAAAACAGTAAGAAAAGTAGAAAGACTTGATTGATTGTATTCTGTAAACTCTATGTTTTGGTGATATACAAAGAGAAAGTTTATTTACATGTTGTTACTATTGTCAATTAGTATACGAACGTTAATACGGTAGGATTCTGCACTCCGTGTTAACGAGATGTCCTGTCACGAGATCGGTCTGAGATGAGTCATGTGGACCTACAAGTGGTATCATAGCTTTTGCTCATGATTTGTGTTTAATTCTTGGTGATTAGAGACGTTTTTGTGTACAATTTGACAAGAAATTTATCATTTTTAGAAGTTTTTGTATCCATGGAGTTTTTCAAGTCCTTGAAGCTGATTTTACTGCTGAATTCATGGATTTGAGGTGGATTTTGGTGAAATTAATCCGATAGAAGTGTTCTAATTCATAAAATACTAAATCCTACGGTCCAATTTCTTCCAATTCCTTCAAATCTGTGAGAAATGATGATTTTCGGCGCTTTGAGTTCGTGTTTGGGTTGGTGAGTTTGTTACAGCTGAAGCAAGCGAACTTGCTGATATTTGTTGCAGGCGAACTTAGCAAGCGAACTTATTAAGTTCGCTTCTCTCAGTTTAAGCGAACTTAATCAGTAGGCGAACTTATCGAAGTTTCTTGGTTAAGCAAACTTATCAAGTTCGCTTGATATCAAATTCGCTTATTTAGCTTTGAAGCGAACTTATTATCTTCGCCTAAGGGGAGTACTTGTTCAACACTTGGAGATTTTTTCTGAAAATGGCAAATATGGTGCAAGTGACTAATACGTTAAATTACGATAACGAGATTGGTACATATCAGAAACCACCCAAATTGTTAAGTCTTGCAGATTATTCTAACTGGAAAGATCGGTTTGATCAGTTCATGTCTTTTACTGATACACGTTTGTGGATTCCAATCTTGGAAGGCTATACACATTCGACATATACTTGGATGGGAAAGGATGATGTTCCTAAATCGGTATCTGCGTTAACCACATAAGAAAAATTATCGTTTGATAGGGAAAAGAAGGCAATGGCTAGTATCTCTATGTCTCTTCCAAAAGAAATTTATCATAACTTTAAACAATTCAGGACTTCTCAACAATTGTGGAAAGCATTACAAAAGCGATGTGAAGGTAGTTTGGATGTTAAGAAAAGTAGAAAAGAATTACTGAAGAAGCAATTCTTAGTATTCAAGCACTTTCAAAATGAATCTTTAGATGATCTTGCAACGAGATTCTATCATTTGCTGAGTGAATTGTCAAGGGCTTCAGTGGTTTATGAGACTGAAGAGATAAATGATAAGTTTTTGGAGGCATTACCATCTAAATTTGATGTGTATACAATTTTGATAAAAGAGAATGTCAATTATAAAAATATGTCTCTTGAAGAAGTTCTTGGCAAGATTCAATCACATGATTTAAATATGAAGAAGAAGGAAACCAATATGGAGCATATTCAAGATCCTTAAATGTATTTGCTAAGTCTTCTGGCAAAACTGGTGCAGGGGTTGCGTTCTTTTCTAGTGATACTCAAGATGTTTCTAATGATCATTGTTCCGGAGTTCCAAGTCATTTAGGTTTCTTTGCAAATACTGCTTCTTCATCATCTGGAACACATAATATGAATCACAGAGTTGCTGATGATTATTTAGCGATGTTTTCTTCGTTTATGGCTTCTTATGAAAATTTTATTGAAGAAAAGATTCATGATCCAGATGTTATTGAGGAGGATTTCAGACAGATTGATCCTGTTGATCTGGAAGAGATGAACATTCAATGGAATATGGCTATGTTGATGAGACAAGCAAATGATTTTTTGAAGAAGACTGGAAGAAAGTATATTGGTTCTAACAGTCGTTCACGTATGGGATTTGATAAAACCAAAGTTCGTTGCTATAATTGTCAGGAGTATGGTCATTTTACCAAAGAATGTGTGAAACCAAAAGTTGAATTTGATTCTCAGAAGAAGCCTAATAACTTTCAGAACAATCGTAATCAGTCACATGGCTCCTCTGGCTCTAGAAATTCTAATCATGCATCTGCATCATATGCTTTGGTTGCTTAGAATGATGAAAATTATGACTAGGGTATTCATCCTGAAGATTTTGTTGGTACTGTAAGTCAAGCGTTTGTAGCTGAGATTCATTCTACAAAATCTGACGAGTCAACTAATGATGATAGCTCAAGTGATGGTGAGAGTTTGCCAAATGCCGATGAAGAGCATGATCAAGTACAAAATGTCGAGTCTGATATTGCATCTGGTGTATCTGAAGATGATATTGTATTAACTCAAAATTCTTCTGATGGTGCTGATTATGAAAATATTCCGATTGCAAAAGTCTTCATGGCAGATATGTCAGATCCTTCAAAGGTAAAAGATTCTGTCTGTCATATTTATTGCTCTAATTGCATCAGTATAAAAGATAAAATACAAAAATTAATGGATGATAACACAAATTTAATTTGTGATATGAAATCGATGCATTCAGTTAATCAAAAATTGAAAGATAATGATAAATTGTGTATAGATAGAATTGAGTCTTTGAAAAGAGATTTGAACTCTTTAGGATTGAAATATAAGGAACAAGCATATCATCTGGATATGGCTTATGCTGAGATTGAGAATCGAAATGAAATTGTCGCTCAGAAGAACAAAGAAATTTTTGATAAAGAATTTGAAGTGATCAAATTACATAAAAAACTGGAAAATTTTGAAAATTCATCTGTGGTATTGGATTACTTTAATGCTAATGCTGATCCTACTAAGAGGGTTGCTGGAATTGGAATTGTTCCTTCACCATTCAATGCAAATTATGTGGTTGAACCAGAAATTATTCATGAAGAGGAAATTGATCCAAAGACGGTGTTGAAAGTAAATCCAGTAACTGGTGAAGATATGATCTATGATTCTGATTCTGAGGATGAAGTTTTTGATGATAAAAAGGTTGAAGGCATTCCTAAGGAAGTGCAACTTAATGAACCAAAGGTAGTGAAAAATGTTACCCGTGATAGATGCATTTTAACATAACCTGATGAGGTGAAAGTTGATCAACCTAAACTTTCCAAAATGTTACAATCAAGTGGTTTTGTTGCTGCTGGTCATCAGAAGAAGAATTCATCAATGGTGACTAAACAAGTTTTTGTTCAAAAGAAGCGAGTCAACTGTTTAGTAAAATCTTCTGAAGCTTGTTCATCGGAAGGGTCATCAAATTCAAGAAAAACTCCTTATATCAGAAATCATCAAGATAGAAGAGTTTGCTTTCACTGTAATGAGACTGGTCATATTCTGATTCACTGTCCTTATAAGAATCAAGGCAAATTAAAGAGTGTTTCCTCACAACAACGAGTGGTGCCGATTCTGAAAAGATAAAATGTGGGAAAGCCTACGTCTAGTGTTGTAAAGAATATGCCTTGTCAATCATTTTCTAAATCTTCAGGATTTAAGCAACATGATAAGCATATTTCTAAACCAGTTGTTTTTCAAAATAAGTTTGAGATTCCACATGTTGGAATTCCAAAAGGTTCTCAACCCGAGGTCAAACTTTCTAGACCACAACGAAGAAGACGAAACAGAAAACTAAAGAAAATTTTGGAAATACCTGAATTTGATAATCATAAATCTAATAATATTTTTCCAATTAATCATACCATGTCATCATTGAGAAGGTCTAATTGTGAATCTTATGTTCCAAAGGTTGATGACAATGTTGATTGTGAATTGCTTGAAGTTGTTTATTTTGATTCATCTGGACGACCCAAGACCACAATGGCTTGGGTTCCAATTTCTAACTAATTTTCTTTGTTTAAGGAGGACTATCAACAATACGTGGTATGTGGATAGTGGTTGTTCTCGACATATGACAGGGAATATTCGTTTGCTGGAAGATGTTATTAATTTTGATGGTGGTTAAGTTGCTTTTGCTGGAAATAAAGGCGGGTACATAACTGGTCAGGGTACTTTAAAGAACGATAAAGTCAAATTTGAGAAAGTGAACTATGTGGAGCAACTTGAACATAATCTTTTGAGTGTATCTCAAGTGTGTGACAAGAAATTTTCATTTCATTTCAATGATTCTGAGTGTTATATCTTGAAACCGGGATTTGTGATTCCTGACCAATGGATTCTAATGAAGGCTCCGAGGAGAAATGACACATATGTCCTAGACATGAGTGTTGCTACTACAACGAATTCAATTCCTACTTGTCTACTCTCCAAGGCGTCTGAGTCGGATTCTATTTTGTGGCACAAGAAACTTGCTCACATCAATTATCGGAAAATGAATTATCTCATGAAAAATTATCTGGTTTTTGGTGTTCCAAAAATGAAATTTTCAGTTCCTGATGACTGTATTCCTTGCAAGAAGGGGAAACAACACAAGAAGTCCCACAAATCTAAGTTAAAGAATTCAATTGTGACTCCTTTGGAGCTACTGCATATGGATTTGTTCGGACCGATTAGTATTAGAAGCATTGGCGGTAAATCTTACTGTCTGGTAGTAACAGATGATTTCTCTAGATTTTCATGGGTTAAGTTCCATGCTTCTAAAGCCGAAACCACAGAGTTAGTACAATTCTTAATCCTGGGTTTAGAGAACTTATTCAAACAGAAAGTCAGAAGAATTAGGAGTGACAATGGCAGCGAGTTTAAAAATAGCAAGATGGGTTTATTTTCAATTCAAAAGGGAATTCATCATGAATTCATTGCGCCATATGTACCCCAACAAATGGTGTTGCTGAACGAAAGAACAAGACTTTAGTTGAAACGGCACGTACGATGCTTGCAGATTCTAAGCTTCCAGTAACTTTTTGGGTTGAGGCTGTGAATACTGCGTGTCACGTTTTGAACAGAGTTTTTGTGACAATCCGGAATTTTCCAGTTAACTCCGTTAACAAAATCCAGTTAAAGTTAACCTAATTAACTTAACTCAAACTTTAGGGACTAATTCTATCAATAATCCAAACTTAAACTCTAGGGACTAGTTATGTAATATCCCTAAAGTTGACTGTTGACTTTTAAAAAGTCAAAATCCTAATTCTGTTGACTTTGGAAGTCAAATTAACCAAGTTCTAACTCCATCCAAACTTGAGGGACCAATTCTGCCAATTCCTAAACTCCAATTCGCATGAAACCTCAGGGACTAGTTCTGATATTACACTAAAGTCGATTAGTTGACTTTTGGAAGTAAAAATTACAAGTCTTGATCCAAATCGTGATGCATAACCGAATTCTTATTCGAAATTGTAACTGATATCACATGAATGGTGTCATTAACGGCCATAATCATCATTTTAAACACCATCATTGCCGAATTAAATCGATTAATGGCAAAGCATGTCGAAACCGTTGACACCCTCATCATTCACAATCAAATTCACATCAATCTGACTGTTTTCCTCACAACTGAACATCTGCACACACCCTGCGAACTCCACAGAAGCTATCCCACAAGCCAATTTGACTGGAATCGCTGCAGAGGTCACTGAAACTAGGGCCATTCACAATCGGAGTCTGTTTTACTTGATCACCATCAATCCGACATTTTTTCTGGTAAATTCTTGCACCCTTAACTTCGTTTGTGTCTTAGGATTGAAAGCCCTATCATTATCGGGGCTTATAACACTCAATTCGATCAAATCCAGATTCTAGGGTTCATGTTAAACTGATTTAATCGAACCCTAACTTAAACATGATTTAAATCAAATTAATTCACACTAGTAGACTCGTAATTATCTACCGAGTAAAAGCCCTATGGCAATTCATTATTCTATCATCGAATTAATCACGATCTATAACCTAGGGTTTGTTTATAAACCGGTTTGGGGGTTTTGATCTTAGACGCTGTTTAAATCAAATTAAATCATATCATTAGATTCGCAATCATTTGCTTAACGAAAGCCCCATGCTAATTGAATCGATCAATATCGAATTTTTCAAAATCCAGAACCTAGGGTTCATGCACTTTCGGGTTAATCGAATGCTAACCAGGACACGTTTTTAATCTAATTAAATTGTACGGTTAGCTTCGCAATCGTCAATTTAATGAAAACCTTATGATTCCAACAGATTTCATTATCAAAAATTCTTAATTTGATTCTGTGTTCATAACTAAGGTTTTCGGTTCTTATTTCAGTGATTAAACAATCTTAACCACGTTAGTTTTTCAATCAAACACACACACAGATGCGCATTGACCCGATTAACAAAACCCCTAGGTCTCCATGATCGATCGTTATCAGATTCGTGGGAATTGGGGCTGGTTTCGATCGGACCATGATAGGGGGGATCACACTGCACTTGTATAATAAAACCAATTGGAACCGGGTTATTTCGCGATACCCTAGCGGGCGGGACTGGTTAAGACAGTGTGCGTGTGTGGGAGAGACCTGGGTTCGAGACCGGGCTCCCACATTTATTTTTTGGGGCACTCTTAATTATATTTAATTATTAAAAATCAAACCCTATATTATTATAATATTTAAATTAATATGTTTTAGTCCGGGAAACAACCTGTAGGCTCGGGTTTGGTTTCATAACCTATTCTTATTATTATTATTCCCACTTTTAAATAATGTGTATATTATATTCAAACCGCGAATTCGATTAAAATAATATGTTTATATTATTTTTAACCCGTAACTCCCACTATTAAATAATATATATTTTTATATTATTCCACCTCGTTAAAATACTTTGTGTGACGTTTAAACTAAAAATAATATAATAGTTTATATTATTTACTCTCGTTTTCATACTCAATTAAAAATAATATAGTTATTATTTTTCCACACAATGATTAATTAGTTAATCCGAACCTAAAAATAATGTATTAAATTATATTATTCTTCTAATCTTTGTAAACGACTCGTATGTATGAATATATGTATTTGTTTAATTATTTACTAACATACGACATGTAACGCTTTTCCCTTAACGAACATATTAAAAAAAAGTTATATAATTCCGTAGACACGTTCTTCTACTCTTAAATACTTAGAAAGCGTTAAGATGTTCTAACTTCCGTGTCGTCGTCACAAATCCCAACTTGTTCCTAATTTATGTGTTTATAATTTTACGGCATTCGTAAGTCTTTTGAGACTTACACTCATGGTTCCAACTTACCTCTTGTGTGATACCGCCTACGCTATTCAGGTGAGTTTTCACGGCCCCTTTTTACTGTTTTAAACTGGGGGAGAAAACATGTCGTAAATGCTTTTGATTCTTATAATTCATATATGATATCACTTGTATGACTATGTGTATACATTATCCTTTAAGTCTTCACGTCGGACCGTTAATATGAACATAGCGAGGTAATTTGAGTAGTACTACTGGGTTTGAAAAACCTCACCCGCGTTAGTCGCGCTAACTCGATTGGAGGTCGAACGGGTGCAATATTGACCTAAACATGCACCATGATGGTGGGAGGCATATAAACAGTCAGCTGTCGGTTGCGAGCGCATTAGTTAACATGTTTGTGGGTTAGCTACCTATTGATTTGTATATTGAATGTACATTAATCTGTTAAACACTTCTATAAATTGAAACCTGTGAACTCACCAACCTCGTGTTGACATTTTCTTACATGTTTTTCTCAGGTCGCTTAAGATAAGGCACATGTGCACACAATAGGACATGCATGGAAATTCTGCCTTTTGATTTATGTTTTATTAAACTGTTTGGACTATTTTAAATTGCGTTTGATTTGGACTTTTGGACTATTCTTTTGGGCGCGTGTGTTTTGTGCATTTACTTTCTTTACGCTTCCGCATTAACTCTGATTGATATGATATTTTCATTTGAGTCCCATGTAGAGTCGTTCAATGGAACTAATGTCTGAGATCCTGGTTCGTCACTTCCCAACCGGTAAAACTTCGTTAGTTGAAATTTGGGGGTGTGACAGATTGGTATCAGAGCCATTGGTTATAGAGAACTAGGATTGCATACTAGACTATAACCTCACACATTAGTTACATGTCATAAATCTTGGATGTTTGGCACTTATATGTTATATTACAGGAACATGTCGTCAACTCCACCTCCATCACCTAAGGCACCAGGACACGATGCACCTATCTTATCATCCCCGGAGCCCAAAAGGCGCCGGACTAGTTCTAGTGATTATTCGGTTGATCAGGGGGAACCGAGTAGCGCACAAGCAACGAATCCTGCTCGTAATTGGAATGCGTACCCGTAAATGATCGAAAAGTGGATCGAAATGGGAAATGTTCCATCACTTTATTTTGGTTCCGCTTCCTCATTATCTACTTTACCTAGCTTGCCCTGCACTATGGAACAAGCTTTTTATGCGACACCACCTGGGTGATCGTGGATCGCTTAACCAAATCCGCTCATTTCCTAGCAATCAAGGAGATTGATAGAATGGAGAAGTTAACTCGTATCTACCTGAAAGAACTAGTCTCTCGGCATGGAGTGCCAATTTCCATCATTTATGATCGATACGCTCGATTCACCTCAAATTTCTGGCAATCGTTTCAAAAATCTCTGGGCACGTGCCTGGATATGAGCACAGCATACCATCCTCAAACAGATGGCCAAAGAGAGCGTACCATTCAAACCCTGGAAGACATGTTACGTGCTTGCGTGATTGATTTTGGTAACAGTTGGGAGACTCATCTACCTTTAGTAGAGTTCTCCTACAATAACAGCTACCATACTAGCATTAAGGCAGCACCGTTTGAGGCACTGTACGGACAGAAATGCCGATCACCTATTTGGTAGGCTGAAGTGGGAGATACCCAAATTACAGGTCCTGAACTTGTGCACGAGACTACGGAGAAAATTGTGCAAATCCGAAATCGTATGGCGGCAACCCGAGACCGTCAAAAGATTTTGCCGATAAGCATCGAAAACAGTTGGAATTTCAAGTGGGCGACAAAGTTCTATTAAAAGTATCACTTTGGAAAGGTGTAATCCGTTTTGAGAAACGGGGCAAGTTAAACCCGTGTTACGTTGGGCCGTTTGAGATAGTGAAGAGAAATGGTCCAGTAGCGTATCAACTGAATCTACCTAAGGAACTCAATGGGGTACATAATGTTTTTCATGTCTCGAATTTGAAGAAACGCCTCTCAGTTGAGACACTCGTGGTTCCACTCGAAGAGTTAGAATCCGATGAACAGTTACACTTCATTGAAGAACCGGTTGAAATCATGGACCGAGAGGTAAACATAGTAAAATCCCTATTGTCAGAGTTCGCTGGAACTCGAAGCGTAGACCGGAGTTCACGTGGGAGCACGATGATCAAATGATGCGTAAGTATCCCCAACTTTTCAAGAAGTCAACGAAAACACAGAAGGTACTAGTTGAATTTTTGGGCGAAATTTCTTTCAACAAAGGGATGATGTGACAACCCAAAAATTTTGTTTCAGATAATTAGTGACTTTACTTAATTTTCGGGGCGAAAATTCTTTCAACAAGGTGATGATGTGACACCCGACATTTTCAGGTTAACACCGTTAACACAAACTCAATTATCTAAATCGTTCATTCAGGTATTACACTTGATTAGGATTAATTAAGTGTGTCGGTTACTACACAAACACTCACGTAACGGTAATTCGAAGAATTACCAAATCACACGAATCTGTCCGCGAATGTTGGTGATTAATCAAAAATAACATTTCAAACAATTATTAAATTATATTTAATATAATTTATGTGAAATTACGTGTTATGTGATTTTATGCTTAATTGGTGAATTTTCATGAAACCTCGTACGTTTACGCGTAACTGCATGATTTGTATTGTATTAATAAATTTTTATAAATAGGTTTTATAAAAATATTAAGTAGAAATTATTTTAATTAGTTGGATTTAATTAAATTAATTATTAATCTTTTAAACTAACCCACGGGCCTCTTAAACTTGTTTTAAACCCATCTTATGCCTATGGAGTGAACTATTTAAGGATTTTATCAAAACCCTAACTCCATTTACTCCTCTTTTGGCCGAAAATCCCACCCGACCCTCTCTAGAAATCGTCAACCCCTATACCACCATAAACCATTCTCAAATCAATCTCCTTTTTGCAATTGTTGGTGTTTTTGATCAATCCAAGTACCAATCATTTTCATTAACGCAACAAGTAAGGTTTTTATTCGTTTTTATTCACTATTTGCTATTTCCAGGTTTAGGTAAAACCCTAGTTCATCCAAACAATGATTCTTTCCAATAAAGATGTAAACTTTAACGTTAATTGAGTCTTGTTATGATATTTGTTTAGATTTGTTTTGTTTGTAAAACCCTAGATGAATGAAAACCGAGGGTTACTATTAATGGAAACTTTATTAGTTTTCTATTTTGCATATTAGACATGATTGATGTGATATGATGATGTTTATGTGTTAGTTAATGCATGATTAAGTGAATTGTTAAATTAGATTTCGTGTACCTAGCTCGGTTTTGTAGGGTTTCTAAAAATGGAAATTTTAATTGTCAAGGATATGAATAGCTTACAATTTAGACATGCATGTTGTAGTTTGATGATATTTATATGCTAGTTAGGACATAATAACACGTTATGAAGCATTAGATCTTAGAAATCATGCATGGTGTTCATAGCTTACTATAATTAGAAAGTTTTTGTGTTTATCAAATTAGAATGTGAATTCTAGACATGTTTAATGCAACGTGATGATCTCTTATATGTTATGATGATCATAGAAACATGTTAGGAACTTTAAATCATGGAAGTTGTAATTGTATGCCTAACATACTTTAAAAGATAACTTTAATTTCGAATGTGAACCACATGTTGAGTTCTAGGCATATGATATGTGATGTGATGATCTAGGATGTGTTAGATTGTTCTCATTAACATATTTGTAATTATAGTTTCTAGGAAACGTGAATCTTTATCATACCTGCTAAATATAGAAACTTTCTAAATATGAAAACTTACTAAATATAGAAACCTGCTAAATATGGAAACTTGGTATATTGGTAACTGTGCTAGCATACTAAAACAATAAGGAATTGTTGTTAAGTGTAACCTACATGATCTTATGTGTATAATATGACAATATTATACTAATCAAACACTAATTCATACATTGAGTCACCAACGAGTCGTCGGGTCAAACTTGGTCAAACATGAGACAAACTTGTTAACTATTTTCAGAACACATAAACAATGTGATTGTTTGGATGCAAGGGTCTTACGAACCAACACGAACACACCCTCATAAACTTATGAAATATAGGTAGCCGTTAGCGGGTCACCTGTCTTTCACTTATCGTTCTAGCACATACTCTGAGGTGAGTTTCACAACCCCTTTCTTTTACTTACTTTCCTTTGTGGGGGAGAAAATATGCACACAAACACTTTTGCATCTTGTATTATTGTATTATCACTTGCGTACTATATTGCAAACATACCATGAAAGTCCTTACATCTCGAACCCTTAGTATTGGAACTTAGCGAGATAATCTTGAGTAGTACTAATGGGTTTGACAAACCCCACCCGCGTTAGTCGTGCTAACACGACCGGAGGTCGATTGGGTGTAATATTGACCTAAACACAGTGCAATTGTTTTAGTAGACATGGCGGAAGGCGAACAAACAAACCAAACAGTCAGCTTCGGTTGCAAAACACTATATAGTAGCATGAACATAGACTAGTTATCTATTGATATGCTTTAGTTACATTATCTGGCAAACATCGAACATTTATTTACTTACAAACATGTGAACTCACCAACCATTGTGTTGACACTTTAAGCATATCTTTCTCAGGTTGCTAAGGTACACATCAGGAATAGGATGTATCAAACTTTGCATGGCTTTCATTAAACTAGTTTTTCTAACTTTAACTACTTTGGTTTTGGGCGCCTTGTTTTGCGCCTTTGGTTATCCTTGAACTTGGTTTTACTTACGCTTCCGCAATACTTTCAAACTTAACGGTATTGTCTCGTGACTATGAGTAACACTGGTATTTTAAAAACTCATATAGTGGTCATTCAACATAACTAATGACAATGATCCTGGTTTGTCACCCATCTCGCGGTATAACCACACATGTGGAATTTGAGGGTGTGACGCATACCACATGCAGAATGCGGAATTGGGTATGTCCTCCTCTATTACCTTTAGTTGATGATAACCCGATCGCAGGTTGATTTTAGAAAACCATTTTGCGCCTTGCAGTTCGTCGAATAGATCGTCGATCCTGGGTAGTGGGTATTTGTTCTTCACGGTCCTTTTATTCCATTCTCTGTGATCGATGCACATTCTCATGGCACCGTCTTTCTTCTTTATAAACAGCATCGGAGCACCCCAAGGCGAAATGCTTGGTCTGATAAATCCCCAGTTGGTCCAGCAGCTCTTTCATCTCCAATGGCGCTAGTCCGTAAGGTGCTTTGGCAACAGGCTGGGCACCTGGCATCAAATCTATCTGAAATTTTATCTCCTGGTCTGGTGGCAATCAGGGCAAGTCCTCGGGAAACACCTCAGGATAATGGCACACCAAGGGTTCACCTTTTAGCTATTTCACTTTCACACCTTTGTCAATCACATAGTCCAAGTAAGCCTTCTAGGGTCCGGTTTATGATTAAGCTTAGTTTGTGTGTTTGGATGTAACCGTGAACAAAGGGGTTCACGAATTGGGTGTAATTGGGCCGGCCATGGGGCCGAGTACATGTATTATAGGCCTAGAATGGTATGACTAGGTATAAATACACGTATACCCTAATCGAGTAAGGTTAGCGGTTTTTTATTTGTTTTCTTTGTAATTTTATTGAGCAATACAGGTGTTTTTAGTTTGAATTTCGTGTTCTTGAATCACCACAATCACTAGTTTCCACCTATTGATTGTGAGACTTAATATCTTTTTCGTTATTGTGTGTTTATTCGAAGATCCATATAGATATTGGGACTTACAATTGGTATGAAAGCCATTGAAGACATGCAAGGCTCGGTTGTTGATATCAATGATTCAAGAATAAAGTTTCGAGGTATTCTTTACTGTTTTTACTGGTTATATTGCTAATCGATTGTGTTTGTGGTAGTTTGTCGTCATTTTCTATCGAAAATCAAGATTTATTCGTAACTTCTTGGCATTTTACTGCTGTGAGAAAGATTTGATGTGGAAAAGCGCTCAAGATCTTCGTCGTGTTCATCGGGGTTTGTTTTTAAAATTCAAAATTTGAATCCGTTAATCATCGGGATTATTTTTGGAAACAAAATCAAGTCAAAGCTTGATTCACGAGGTACTATTCGGTTTACCTTCACGGCTAGTCAACATGATACAGGTTTACGGTTTGGCTACTCGGGCTGAGTTCACGGCTAGTCTACACGTCAGGGTATACGACTAGGTTACTCGGGTTCACGGGTGTGCTCTTAATTCAGGATTCACGGCTGGTATCTTTGTTCACGAGTCTTGTGACATTCACGGTGTGTAGTTAGTTTCATGGCTTAGATTGGTTTCACGGCGTAAGTTGATTTCACGAGTTTGATTTGCTTCACGGCTAAGTATAAGTTCACGGCTAAACTTGTTTTCATGAGTTCATTTATAATTCAATTCAAGTTTTACAGGTTAGATCAAGGACCTCGTACTCTGATCAAGATGAACTCTCAGCAGACCATGAATCTCAACAGCATGCTAGATCTTCAGATTAGAACAAGTACAAAACCACCAAGTCTTACATCCGCTAAAGATTTTGTTGACTGGAAGTTCAGATATCAGAATTATGTCTTGCTTTCAAAGGCTAAAATGTGGAGAAGTATCATCAAGGGGCCTCAAATTCCCATGTATGATAAGGAAGATGGTACAAAGGCACCAAAGCAGATTGAGAACTACACTGATGAAGATTTTGATCTTGTTGAGCGAGATCTAAAAGCTTTGACATCTCTAACTATGGCTTTATCACCTGATATTGCTCATAATTTTATAGAATGTACATCTGCTAAATAGATTTGGGAATCTTTGGAGAAGACATTTAAAGGGAATGATGACATGAAGGCTAGTAGAATAGAGATGATTCTACAGAAATTCAATATGTTCAATCACATTCTGGGTGAATCTCTAGAAGTTCAATTGCAAAGGTTCACTAGGTTAGTTTAAGGGGTAAAAGGTGCACAGATTGTGGTAAGTGATGGTGATTTAAATAGAAAACTTCTGAATGGTCTCCCACAAAGTTGGGATTTGAATGTTGGTCTGCTAAAGAGAACTAAAGATTTAAATGTAGTCCCACTGAATGATTTGATTTCAATTATCAAATCATATGATTGGATGACCAGCAAATAAAAGTCAACCATGTGAACACTATAAATTCTGTAGGGGCACATAGCAGTAATAGTGCCTTCCTGTCTAGTGTGGTTCAAGGAGCATCTGGATCTGGGGAAGCAACTTCTGGTAACTCGACAGCTGCTAAGTTTACTGTACCAGAGCAACATGCTAAGTTGATTGAAGCAAATACATCTCTTTGCAATGGAATAATGAACTGCTATGCAACATTTTCTTCTGGAAATCTGTCACCATTAGAGATACTTAATGCTGAGGTTAAACAGATCCATCGAGAAGATGTAGAGGAGCTGGATATTTCTTGGCAATTAGCTATGGCTGTCTTCAGAGCAAAGAACTTCATCAACAAGACTGGGAAGTTCAGATGGAGTGAAGATACAGGAAAGAAGATTGGATTCAATAAGTCAAATCTTCAATGTTACAACTGTCATGAACCGGATCACTTTGCCAGGGAATGCACTAAACCCAAGGAGCAGAGGGGCAATGACACTGGAACATCTACAGGAGGGAAGGCTGTGGATAACACTAAAGCTTTGATAAGTCAGCAAACAGGTGGATATGACTGGAGAGATCAACTAAAGAATCTGAACCTGAACCACGCATTCATGGCTGATATTTTTGAAGGATCTACCTCATCTTCTGCTACTCCACCCGAGGTAACTTCTAATCTATGTTCTAAATTATGCATTGATAAGGTTGAACTATACAGAAAACATAATGCTGACATGATTTTTGGAATGGAAAATATCAAATACCAAAAAACTAAGTTTGCCAAAACTGAAAAAGCTTACAAAGATGTAATAGAAGCTAACAAAAAGGATATATCATTGCTAAAATCTCAGCTTAGTACAAAATGTTGTTTGCTAACTGATGCTAAGCAAGAAATTACTAGATTGACTACTGAATTAGAGCAAGCAAAATCAAATTTTACTGAGGCTAAATTTAAAGTGGAGTTCTTTAGTCAATCTGGTAATGTTGTTGATATGATGGAAAATCAACTCCATAAACCCAGAAACATGTCTAAAGGAGTTGGGTACAATAACATGCCACCTCCGTTCAACGGGAACTTTGCCACTGTTCCTCCATCTGTTGAGGAACACGTAGAGGAGTTTAAAGTGCTGACTTTTGGAAATCTGACAAAGACTGATGAATCCGAACAATTCTAGTGCTTCTACATCATGTGAAGAAAAAGTAAAAATAAAGGATTGGTCAAGTGCGGATGATGAAGTTGATGAGCCACAAGTTTGTGGTTTAAATTTAAATCTAAAAACAATAAAAACAATGCTTTTGTTAGTTCTGTTTTTAAAGGAAACAAACCTTATGTGCATGATTCTATTGGTTTGAATAAATCTATTACTAAATAATCTATTTCGAAACATATGAATGTGAGTAAAGGCATAGTTTTTGTAACACCTGTAGTAAATGGTAAAGTTGAAAAACATGTTTTCAAGAATCCCAAACTTGTGATTAAGCAAATGGCTCCTGTTCAAACTTCAAATGCTTCACCTAAGCAAATGGCCCCTGATCATCACCATAAGAGGTTTGAACAAAGCCATGCTCATCAACACAGGAAACCTAAGCAGGTCATAAAAAACAGGGTGGTTCGTCTCATCAGTGGTCATATAAGTCAAGCTTTGCATCATATGCAAAGAAGCAGTCATGTTATACATATGGAAAGTCTGGTTATTTGGCAAGAAATTGTGTTCATCGTCCATATGTGCCCTATTATGAGCAAATTCAAAAGACCACACATAGGAAAGTCACTCACTCTAAGCTAGTGATGGCTACACAGCCCAAGGCAATGAAGAGTCAGTCATCCTATGTTAAGCCTTCTGATGGTGATTGGAATGCTGCCAAGTGAAACAGACAAGCTTACTTTGAAAGACAAAAATTAAAGCAAAATAAGCTAAAGGAGAAACTTAAATCTCCTATTTCAAAAGAAAGAAAAGCTTCTGTTCCATCTAAGTCTGTATGGAAAGCTAAAGAAAAGGTTGAAACAGCATCCAAACTTAAGTCTAACAATGATATGTGTCTGCAGGAAGTGTCTTATATTGTTGCTTTGGGAATGCCTAGATCTACTATGGCTTGGGTACCATTACTAATTAAACTCCCATTTTTTGCAGGAGCAGCCAAGGAGGACTGTCCCTAATCTATGGTTTGTTAATAACGGTTGTTCCAGGCATATGACCGGAGACATATCTCTGCTTCAGGACTTGCAAAATTTTGATGGAGGTTATGTTTCCTTTGCGGGAGGTAAAGGTGGTCAAATTAGCATGGAAGGTACTGTGGTAAATCGTTCGTTGAGTTTTCATGACGTAAGCTACGTCTTTGAGCTAAATCATAGCTTGCTAAGTGTTTCCCAAATTTGTGATAAAGAATTTTGAGCACATTTCACAAAGAAGGAATGCTTGATTTTAAAACCGGGCTTCGTGGTTCCCGAGGAATGGATTTTATTAAGGACACCCCGTAAGGGAAACTCATATGTTATTGACATGAACAGTAAACTTGTTTATGAAAATACATGTCTTTTATCAAATTCTACTAAATTTGATGCTATGTTGTGGCATCGTCGTCTTGGCCATGTTAATCTAAAAAATCAAAATCGTATTGCAAAAGGTAATCATGTCCATGATTTACCTATTAAAGAATTCTTTTCCATTGAGAAATGTGTTGCATGTGCCAAAGGGAAACATCACAGGAAGCTCTATAAGTCAAAGTTAATCAATTCAATTAACTGCATTCTCCATCTACTTCATATGGTTCTCTTTGGTCTAGTGAATGTGATGAACATCGGGCAGAAGTCTTATTATTTAGTCATCACTGATGATTACTCACGTTTTTCATGGGTTTTCTTTTTTGCTAACAAGAGTGATACTGTAGAGCTAAGTAAGAATTTCATCATTTTGGTTGAAAATCAAAGAGATGTCAAGGTGAAGGCTATTAGGTGCGACGATGGAACTGAATTCAAGAATGCAGTCTTGAATCAATTCTTCACTGAAAAGGGGATAGCCAGACTATACAGTGCAGCTCGTACACCCCAACAAAACGGTATCGTAGAGCTAAAGAACAGAACTCTCATTGAAGCTGCTAGAACTATGCTCTCTGAATCCAAGCTGCACATGTTCTTTTGGGCTGAGGCTATTAACACAGCTTGCTATGTGCTAAATCATGATCTTCTTAAAAAACATCTACAGATGACTCCTTATGAGATTCTTTACAATGAGAAGCCAAGGGTTGGATACTTCAGAGCTTTTGGATGTCCGTGCACTGTCTTACACATGGAATTCACTCCAAAGTTCAATTAGAAGGTTGATGAATGCTACTTTATGGGTTATGGTTCAAACACCACAGCCTACAGAGTGTACAACAAAGTCACCAAAGAGATCAGAGAGTCAACATATGTTGACCGGCAAGAGCAGAATCATACTGATGCAGAATGCGGTCCTTCATGGTTATTTGATTATCACTCTCTGTTCAAATCTTTTATTGTTTGCACTGATGTAACTGTAGGGGTTAATGAAGAGTCCAGTGAATTAAGTGATGATGGTAACGGTCCATACACCGGACCAATGCTAACTGTTGATCCACCAGAAATTCTAAGGCAAAATAATGCAGTTGTTTCTTCTTCTACGCACGAGCCGATTCCTGATATAACAAATATCTCTGAGGGTTCACTAGAAAATGAAGAGGATTCTTTGTCTGTAGTCAATGAAGGCACTTCTACACCTGAGACTTCAAATGCCTCTCAATTCCAGGTGCCGATTCCTGATAAAAGTATGGTCGAGAAGCCGATCTCCGACAACAATGATGAATCCATTGAAGGGACACAAGAGAATGTGACCAATCTACCTTTAACAGTTCAAGTTCTCGAAACTCCATCTCATCGGATTAACAAGGATCATCCAGTGGATGGCGTTATTGGGTTACTAACTGATGGCGTCAAGACTAGAAGCACTGCTGGAGATATCAACATATGTCTGTATTTGTTGAAGCACTTTCCTGTGACAAACACTCTGGATAGATAGAGTCTTAGTTTGTACTTTAATGTTTGTAATTGTCTTTGTATGTAAGAGTCTTTATGTATTAGTTTACCGAGTTGTATTTACTTTTACATATTGAATGTTGCATAATTCTCTAAGTGTTTTGCGCACTTGTATGTGCGCAGGAGAAAACTCCTGCGTACTTAGCAAGTACGCAAGAAGACCTTTGCGTACTTGCTAAGTACGCAAGAGCATTTTGCCTTGCGCACTTGCTAAGTGCGCAGGCATCAGGTCATGTATAAATAGGAATGGTTGACAGTAGATAAGTACGCAATCCTAGACTCAGCAAATACGCAAATTGTAATCTCAGTACTTCTCTCTGTAACCTTCTAGTGTTTATAATAGACGAACGTTTATAGTGATTATCTTGTCGGTTTACTTTGTTTAGTAAGACTCTCCACCTAGTCACGGGCATTCCGCACCCGGTCCGACTAGTAGACCCACTTGCATGTGACGATCCGCTACACCCGAGGGACCTACAAGTGGTATCAGAGCATTGCTCTTGATTTCGAGTGTTGTGAGTGAGTTTGGAGAGCTGTCTACAGAGTTTTACAAGCAAAAGGAGGTGTTTTTGTTGATTTTTGTGATAAAATAGGGGTAGCTCTGGAGCACTATTTTAGAAGCAAAAATCACTCAAAAACCGACTTTTGTTGTGTATTTTGAGTGTTTTGAGCATCAAAGGTTGGTTAGAAACAAGTTTCTGACCCTTTGGCTCAGTTTGATTGTTCATCAGTCCGATTTTTTCCATCTCCGATGTGTTTCCTGTGACCGGAATAGTTTGGTGAGAGTTGGTGAAAAGGTGTTCTGCATACTTACCATATCTGGCAAAAAGTACAGTCTTGCTGCGTACTTACTAAATACGCAAGACTAATCTCTTGCGTACTTACTAAATACACAAGACTAATCTTGTGCTTACTTAAGTTATATCCTGCGTACTTATCATTTACTCCTGCGTACTTATCAAGTACGCAAGAGCAAATCTTAAATACGCAAGACCATTCCTCTAAGTGCGCAAGGCCAATTTCAAGTGCGCAAGTGTTTCTGATTTTTTTGAAATTTGACTAAGTGTTCACCATGTCAAATCTTCAGAATCTCGGTAATCTTCTGAACTATGACAACGAGATCGGAACACCTCAGAAACCGCCAAAGTTGCTAAATGTAAATGATTATTCTAATTGGAAAGCACGCTTTAAGCATTACATTTCTTATACCGATTCTTCATTATGGATACCTATTCTAGAGGGATATAAGCATCCCACGCATATTTACCTTGATGAAGTAATGCCCAAGCCTATCTCTAAACTTGACGAAGAAGAAAAGAAAGTTTATGATCGAGAGAAGAAGGCTCACGGTTCTATCACTATGGCCTTGACTAGGGAGTTATTCCACAGTTGCAGAGGATATGATAACTCCAAGGATATTTGGAAGGTGTTACAGAAAAGATTCGAGGGCAATAGTGACATTAAGAAAAGTAAAAGGGATCTTCTCAGGAAGCAGTATGAGTGCTTCAGATTTATGGAGAACGAATCTATAGACGAGCTCATCTCAAGATTCTATCATCTGCAGACCGAGTTGAAAGCTTTTGAGCTAAAGTATCCTGATGAAGAATTAGTTGAAAAGTTTCTGGATGCTTTGCCTCCCAAGTTTGATATGTATACAACCCTGATGAGAGAGAATCCTAAATTCTATGAGATGACAATTGATGAGGCAATTGGAAGCTCATGACATGAACCTAAAAAGAAAGGAGAGCTCAGGAAGACCTCAGATACAAGACCCTTCTATGTATCATGGGATGTCTTCTACAACCAAGTCACCGGGCTCTGGAATTGCCCTTTTCTCTGGAAACTCTCATGGGGAAGAAACTGTAAAAGCTTGTGCTGGTCATGCATGTTATGCAGCATCCGGATCTGGTTCTGGATCTCATCAACAACATCCCTCAAGAAATCCTCCCGCTACATCTTTAGCTAACCAATCAGCGATAGCCAAAATAGCTGAAGATCATGTAGCATTATTCTCATTGTGTATGCTTGCCTATGAGAACTTCATTGGCGGCAAGCTAACAGATCCCGAGACAATAGAAGAAGGCTTCAATCAAGTGGATCCTGATGAGAGCGCCAAGAATAAACGACACCTATCAGATTGATATGAGCGTGGCAACAACCACCTCATCAGTTGCTACTTGCTTGCTTACCAAAGCGACAGAGCTTGACTCTATCTTGTGGCATAGGAAACTCGGACATATATCGTAAAATGAACCATCTTGTCCGAAACGGTTTGGTAACCGGAGTTCCTAAGCTGAGATTTACCGTTGCAGATGACTGTATGCCCTGTAAAAAGGGCAAACAGCAGCGGAAGTCTCACAAGCGCAAGCTCCAAAACTCCATTGATACCCATTTGGAGCTATTACACATGGATCTGTTTGGCCTCATAAGTATCAGGAGTATTGGAGGTAAGTCGTTCTGTCTGGTTGTAACTGATGATTTCTCACGTTTTTCTTGGGTGCATTTTTTAGGTACTAAGGACGAGACTGCTGATATTCTTCAATACCTGATCCTTAGCATGGAATCTCTTTGCAAGCTGAAGGTTAGAAGAATAAGGAGTGACAACGGAACTGAGTTCAAGAATAACTTGATGGAACTTTTCTGTCTCAAGAAGGGGATCTGTCATGAATTCAGCGCCCCGTATACACCTCAACAGAATGGAGTTGCAGAACGGAAGAACATAACACTGATTGAGACTGCAAGGCCTATGCTGTCGGATGCAAAGCTTCCTGTCACATTCTGGGCAGAAGCAGTTAATACAACTTGTCACGTCTTAAACAGAGTTCTGGTTGTGAAGAGGCACAACAAGACTTGTTACGAGTTGATCAACAATCGACTTCCCAATCTTGATTACCTAGTTCCTTTTGGTAGTCTGTGTTCCTTATTGCTACAGTACAAAGACCGCCAGTCTAAGTTTCATCCAAAAGCGGTGGAAGGCGTCTTCTTATGATACGTTGCCAAATCGCCTTGCAAGAGAGTGTACAATATAGGAACTCGTACTGTCGAGGAATGGTTTGAAGTGGATTGCAGTAAACACAACATTCCACCAGAACCAACAGGTCCAGCTTGGGGTTTTGATTATGATGCGATATTCAAGTCATTCAATCTTCCTGATCTATCCGCAGTTGACGCTGCAAATGTTTATGAATTATTGGGTGGTGGCAATGACTCCAGTTTCTCTACTCGTGCTACTGTACCGATTATAAATCCTGATTCTAATGCTGCATCTGCATCTGGAACTCATGACAGTGATAACAGTGAAGATGTTCATGTTGATGGAGATGACGCTCAAGCTAATCCTAACACAACTGTAGGAAATGAAGCTCCAGCTGATCCAATTAACATTGAATCTTCTTCTTCTGGAACACAGGAAATGGGGGAGTTAAGCACGAATCTCGATTCAGAAATTCAGGAACCGAATGTACCAGAGACGAGAGTGCATAAGAATCATCCAATCGACAACATTATTGGTGATCCTCATGCCGGTTTTCAGACTCATCATCAAACCATTGCAGAGAACACTAGTCTTTACTCGGATATACTTGACACTGGTGTCATGGAAACAAGTCTGCATGCTGCATTCGTGTCCCAGTTAGAGCCGAAGAACGTGAAGGAGGCTCTCGCGGACAACTGCTGGATTGAGGCGATGCAAGATGAATTGTCTCAATTCCAAAAGTTGCACGTGTGGGATTTGGTTGACTTGCCAAAAGGCTTTCAGCCAATTGTAACCAGATGGGTGTTCAAATGCAAGACGGATGATCGTCATGTGGTTGTGAAGAACAAAGCAAGATTGGTTGTTCAGGGTTTTTATCAACAAGAGGGCTTGGATTACACGGAAGTATATGCCCCAGCTGCTAGAATTGAGGCCATTCGACTGTTCTTGGCTTATGCCACATATGTCGGCTTCAAGGCCTATCAACTTGATGTGAAGAGTGCTTTCCTATATGGAAAAGTTCATGAAGAGGTCTATGTCACTCAACCTCCCGGCTTTGAAGATCAGCATAATATCAATAAAGTGTATAAGCTCGACAAAGCACTTTATGGTCTTCATCAAGCACCGCGGGCATGGTATGAGACATTATATAAACATCTATTGTCCAATGGTTTTGACCGTGGATAGATTGACTCGACCCTCTTCATTAGGAAAGCAGGAGGTGACATTCTTCTTGTACAAGTCTACGTCGACGACATTATTTTTGGATCTACCAATGAAGGGATGTGTAGGGAATTCGAGCAGGTGATGAAGTCCAAGTTTGAAATGAGTAACGTGGGTGAATTGTCGTTCTTCCTAGGTCTGCAAGTCAGTCAAAGAGAGGATGACATTTATCTACATCAAACTAAGTATGTGCAGGACATCTTGTCAAAATACAAGATGAATGATAGCAGTACTTATGGCACACCTATCCCAGTCAATCATGGTCTGTACCCTGATAAAGATGGAAAGGATGTGGATTGCAGATTGTACCATGGGATGATCAGATCACTTAGGTATCTCACAGCTTCAAGACCCGATATAATGTTTGCTATGTGCTTGTGCTCAAGGTTTCGGTCTCAACTGAAGGAGTCACATATGATAGCCGTGAAGAGAATTTTCAGATACTTGAAAGGGAAACCTCGATTGGGTATTTGGTACTCTAAGCAGCAGTCATTCGACTTCAAAGCCTACACTGATTCAGACTATGGCGGTTGTAACCTTGACAGAAAGTCAACTTCTGGTGGATGTCAATTCTTAGGAGACAGACTGGTTTCCTGGCAGTGTAAGAAGCAGTCAACAATTTCTGTCTCAACTTGTGAAGCAGAATACATTGCTGCGGCGAGCGGTTGTTCTCAGATATTGTGGATTCAGCAGCAATTGAGAGACTACGGCTTAAATTTCACTGGAACTCCTTTATTCATTGACAACAATGCCACCATGTCCATCACAAATAACTCGGTGAAACATTCCAAAACTAAACATATAGAAATTCGTCATCATTTCATCCGTGATTGTGTTGAAAAGCATTTAATTGAACTTGTTAAAGTTCACACGGATGACAATCTTGCTGACCTTTTCACAAAGGATTTTGATCGATCCCGTTTTGAGCATCTTGTCAACTTGATAGGAATGTTCAATCCTGAGTGAAAAACTTGTTTTTCGTAAATCAATTCAATTCATGAAAGTTAAACTTTATTTTCTTTTAAGTTTTCTGTATAGTTCTTTTAAGTTTCAAAATATTTTACAAAATCAAAAACAAAATAGAAAATGGAGATAATTTCAAAGTTAACTTGAGAAAAGAGGAAATGATAGTATATCAGAAATGATCTAAACGTCGCAGACTGCTCATATGGGAAATGATTGCGTCATGCTTACTTAATTGTTTAAATTATTATGTTTTTTAATCTGCTTATTTACAAGTAATTTGAATTGTCAGTAGGCTGCATGCGTCTTTGAATCACTAGTAGTGTGAAAACTAAAGTCTAAATTACAACTGTGATTTGAACCCATGTTTGCTAGTGTGTGTGCGTAAAAGAATAGAAAAGATCATTATCAGATAAAGGATGTTAGATTTTGGCAATAATTTTCTTTTGAGGTCAGTTTTGGGTTATGTCGTTAGCACAATTAATGCGGTTCATCTCACTGCCCATACTCACAAGTATGCAAGGAGAGATTGAATCAATACATGTCTCTACATTAACCGTTGAGCATGTATTCACCCTTGAATCACTCCTGATTCATTGAAATCAAATCCAGATAAAAGTTGGATTCCCTTACCTTATTCAAACACCATACTCATTATCCTGAATCATCATACCTATATTCAATGAAGAAAATCAAATGAAACCAAGATATATGAATCACTCGATTCTGAATCTTATGATTCCTGATAATCCTTATGGATTCTGCTTGATTTTTCCTGTGCTAATAGATGTAACTTCATTCTGAAAATTTAGAAAATCATTGGGAAAATCTTAGATGCCTTGAGATAGTGCAATTTACATTATTGTAGCATATCAGTGGGGTACACGTTATAGATCTTATAATTAATACCTTAATACACAAGAACGTGATACAAAGATGCTTATGGTTTCAAATCTTATAATATTGTCAACTTGAAATACTTGTTTATGTGCTTATTATGTATGAATAAATAGTAATCCATGACATGATCCTATATTCTTTGATGTTTATATTATATTGTATCGTTTTTGCTATAAGTTAGCCTGATATGATCATCTGCTCGTGTCTTTGATCAAAAATAGTTTGTGTAAATACGTGTATATTTCTATCTAGATACGATCAAAAAGGTTTTAAGTTTATGAACAGTTCAATCTTAATCAGAAAAAAACAAAAATATTTGTGTTTAACTTTCCTAAATTGAATGTGAATCCTCTTGATTGAATATTCTTATCTTGTTCGTTATTTGACTTGAAAATCTTCATAATTTGAGTTGAAAGTTTGCGGACTTAAGGGTTACTGCGTACTTGACAAGTGTGCATGAAGTAAGCCCTGCATACTTAACAAGTACGCAAGAGTTAAGTCTTGCGCACTTGTAAGTACGCAGGAGTTAAAGCGTGCGCACTTAGCAAGTACGCATGACTGTTTGGTGTTGAGTATAAATATGGGACATAGAAATTTTTCAGAGTTTTCATCGCATTCAAATTTTCACCTGTTCAAATTCCCTCCGACAAACTTTTACTCAAAATTCAAAGTGTTCCTAAACCGATTTCTTGTCCCGTTACTCGTTTCATCATCATATAACATTCAATCGGTGAGATTTCAGGCTCAATCCATCCTCGAAATTCGCCATTTTGGCCGATTCAGTGACTTAGAAAATCTAGGTTTATTCCGTGATTTTTTAGGGAAAATTTTGGGTTGTTTGGGTAAACTCTTATCATTAAAACTTGATTAGAAACAATAATCGACCCTTAATCGACCATTCTAGTCTTTGATTTTGAAATTGGGCTCGAATTTGAACCGACAGTGGTTTCGGTCGACTTTTAGGTCAAAATTGGTCAAGTATAGCAAGTATTTGGTGTTGATATTGGTCCCATAGGCTAGAATCATCGATTCCGACCTTGTGGTGACCCAATACACACCGATTTTTGAATATCAGTTAAATTTTCAAATATCTGGAATTTTCACCAAGTGTAGTTCTTGCACACTTAGCAAGTACGCAAGAAGCAATTCATGCGTACTTGTTAAGTACGCAAGAGGAAATTCCTACCAACACTTGGGAAAAATTTCTGTCTGAAATTTCAGTTCAAAGAGTAACTGCTATACTGAGTCATGTTTATTCATTTCTAATGATACTTGTTGTTCTGATTATGTTTTCTGTGTGTTTTTGCAGATTATGGCTCGGGCGTTTACTAACGAATTCAATCTGTTAGCTAATACTGAACCAGAATAGAAGGGTGCAGCACTGCAGTATAGAGAAATAGTTGATTTCTTTAACCGTTCAAGAATCAGCTACGCTATTTCTGCTGACTCGATCGTTTCAAGACCCTATCTGGAGCAGTTTTGGGAGACTGCGGAGCATGATTGCACGGTAACCCCCAACGTTATAAGGGCTACCGTTGCTGGTCATGCTATCGCCTTTTCTGAAGATTGTATTAGAAGGGTCCTGCAATTCAGAGATCTCTCGACCGACCCGACAGCCTATCCAGACTACTTTGTGGATGGCTGTTGGAGGAAAAGAATGGGATATGTTGGTGCGAGAGACTATGCTTCATATAAGAAGATGTGGGTGCTAGACCAATGGAGATACTTTGCCCACGTCATGATCATGTGCATATCCTCAAGGAAAGCTGGAAAGGATGCCATGGGTCATGACCTTGCTGCAGCCACGGTTGGCTTATCTCTCAACAAGGGCTACAACTTCTCACGCTACATTTTCAAAGCCATCAATGACCAGATCAACACGGCTGAGAGGTTCAGGTTCTTGTTATACCCTAGGTTTGTGCAACTTCTATAAAACGATGCGTTGCCAAACCTACCTGCTACAGGGGAGAGGTTGCAAGTGAAAAGGGTGGACAAGAGGGTGTTCGCACAATTCTTAAAGCCAGGCAGTGTAGAACCTACCCCTGAGCATACAGAACTCTTTGGCCACCTAATCAATGAAGTATATGTGGCACCAGGTGACTGGAGATGGTATAGTCACGATTCGGAGCCAGAGTTGAGCGAACATTCAGATGAACAACAACAACAAGAAGAGAAAAATGAAAGTGAAGATGGATCATCTGATAATAGAGACGAAGAAGGAGGAAATGTTGGTGCTGAGGGATCTGACTCGGAAGAGACAGAGTCTGATTCTTCTGATTCTGATGATGCACCATCTTAGGTACACCCAAGGAGAACGACGAAGGTAACCCTGCCTGAGTCGTCCTCAAAGAGAAAGCGACAAGCTTCAAGCAGCGAATATGAGCCAGATTCTGACTCTAACGCTGCTATACAGAGACAACGACGTGAAAGTGTTCATAAGAATAGGGGGGATAGGCAGCAACAACCTATTCCGAGTGAGGTGGTGGTGAATCCTCAACAGCAAGTACAAGTTTCAGCTGCGAGTTCTGACTCGGCTTCCACACCACCTTCACAGCAGTTATACCGAAGACGGAGGAGGCCACAGGTACAACCTGACGTGGCAGTCACTTCAGTCACAGAGGAGGTTCCTGTGATAGTGACCCTCCCTATCACATCTGCCCAGGTGGTGGTGACTACTCCAATTCTCACGGAGTCAGTCACCATCACCCCTTCCATAACACCTATAACCGTCATCACATCCACAATCCCAACAACCACCATTGAACCTTTAAGTCAACCCTTCACCTATGGGGAATTTACTCAATGGTTTGACTTCAACACCATCTTCTCCTCCCCAATTCACAATGCCGAAGCGTCATCATCCAGACATCCTGATCCTAATAATGCAAGGATAGATGTTCTGGAAACCCAAGTTGCTGGATTATTGGAAACTATTCGGAAGTCAAAGGAGGAATCTGACGCTCAACAAGCACAGATTAATTCATTGGTGGATGAAGTTAGGGTTCTGAGAAGCCAGAGAACAGGGACTGAAGAGAGACTGAAGAACGTCATGGCCCAGAACGAGCTTCTAATCAGGACAAATGAAATGATTCTGGGTCACAGGTCATCTCTAGAGCTGAGGTTTGATACTCAAAGGAAAGAGCATGAGCTGATGGTCAAACTAATTGCTGATCTGACCAAGAAGCTTGATGCTCAGGGGGAGAAAGAGAAAGATAAGGAGAAAGAGAAGGAGAAAACTACTGGTGATGAGGCTTGTCATCCTGTTGACTTGACTAAGGATGACGACAAAGACAAGGATCCCGAAGCTGGTCCTAGTGGAGGTGAGCACCAAGCTTTAGCAATCGTGCCCATCTCTGCTATTCCAATGGCTCAGGGGGAGTCTACTCATCAAGAGGGTGGTGATACCTCTGGTGGTGGTGGTGACAAAGGAAAGTCAACGGCTGATGTGCTTAAGGATCTATCTGATGATGAGATCTTATACTTAGAGCCTGACTATTCCAAGGAAGCACAGATCGATGCTCTCTTTAATCTAGAAGAAGGAGAGATCGACTCTGGTGATGATTGGGATGACGATGATGATGATGTAGTAATAGAAGTTCCCAAGGGCGATGAGGAAGGAGAGTATGAGTTAGAACATGGAGAGATCTTTGAAGTTCCATCCTTCGAAGCTCAGCTCGGCACAGGTTCAGTCAAGTATGCTAGTAATGTTGAAGTCTCGACTGAAGCCTCCCCAGTTGACCCTACACCTGTGGACCCAGAGGCACCGAAAGAAAAAGATATGCCTTCCACTTCATCAAAGGGTCCAGCTCCTGTGTGGCAAAAGACGTCTATAATAGACAAACAAGGAGCAACAGGGATGATCTTGGCTGTAAGGTTCGAGGAGGATAAGCAGCTGTTCACAATCAAAAGATCTGGGGGGGTTCAATACTTGAAACCAACCAGTGAAGCATTCAGCTCCTTAGCCAAATACGACCTTGTGAACCTAGCAAACCGAGAGCTACTGGGTCATTCTAATCATGCAGTAGCGATGGGTTTGTGGGTGGTTCTGCAGTGGGAAGCAAGATCTGGGAAATTCAAAATGTTCAAGCCTCAAGTGCCTAAGAGAGTCAAGGATAAGCACACTAGACATCCTGTGACTAAGAAGCACTTAAAGAAATTGGTATACAAGCCAGTGCGATATGAAACTAAGATTCCCCTGAGCAAGTTATCTCAGGATATTCTTGGTGACATGTGGTACTGGTACGTAGATCCAAAGACAGGTGAGGCTATGGTGATTGGAAAGGTGAGGTCAGGAAGTGGATGCTTAGTGCCGAGGGAACTAATCAGAGTATTTGATGAAGTCTGCTTCATTAAGTTCTCTGTGAAAGATCTGGAGGCACTAGCAGACAGGTATTGCGTGCACACTGATGAATGGACAAAGCTCCTTGCTTCTAAATATGACAAGGTGATTAAGTTCTACCTTGAATACAAGAAGAAGATGGAAGCTAAAGATCAAGTGCTGTGAAGACCGAAGATGTGGTCAAGGGGGAGTTTGTTGAAGCACTTTCCTGTGACTAACACTCTGGATAGATAGAGTCTTAGTTTGTACTATAATGTTTGTAATTGTCTTTGTATGTAAGAGTGTTTATGTATTAGTTTATAGAGTTGTATTTACTTTTACATATTGAATGTTGCATAATTCTCTAAGAGTTTTGCGCACTTGTATGTGCGCAGGAGAAAACTCCTGCGTACTTAGCAAGTACGCAAGAAGACCTTTGCGTACTTGCTAAGTACGCAAGAGCATTTTTCCCTGCGCACTTGCTAAGTGCGTAGACATCAGGTCATGTATAAATAGGAACGGTTGACAATAGATAAGTACGCAATCCTAGACTCAGCAAATACGCAAATTATAATCTCAGTACTTCTCTCTGTAACCTTCAAGTGTTTATAATATACGAACGTTTATAGTGATTATCTTGTCGGTTTACATTGTTTAGTAAGACTCTCCACCTAGTCACGGGCATTCCGCACCCGGTCCGAATAGTAGACCCACTTGCATGTGACGATCCGCTACACCCGAGGGACCTACAATATTAAACGGTTCGATAAGTAAGGACTTACATGATATGTTTGCGCTTAGTACAACAAGAGATATAAATGAAATGTAAGATCTAAATGTTTGTACCCATGTTTTCTCCCCCAAGTTTAAACCATAAGAAAAGGCGCCGTGAAACTCACCTTAGAGTGCGTGCGAAAGAAAGCGAACTTAGAATGCTTGACGACTAACTGCCACCTATAAACACCGGTTTATAAGTGTGTGTTTGTGCAAGGCGATAAGAACCCTAAGTATCCAAACAATCTCATTGTTTTAAGGGTTTAGAAAATATTTATTAGGTTAACTAAGTTTGACCAAGTTTGACTCGATGACCCGTTGGTGACCCGTTTAGTGATTAAATGTTTGACTTGCATAACAACACGCTTAGCACACAAATAATTCACGTTTCATGCTACCTAAGTCATAACTAATTTAGCATGGCAAACTACGTCAACAATACACGTTACATTAATTTATTATTTTTTGAAAATATATAAACTCATGTTTTCTTTCAAATGAATCACATTATCTATAACACGTTCGTATCATCATCCCATGTTTATCTACACATGCTAATACATAATAGATTACCGTAACACACATCATTAAGTTTAGACATCAAGTTTCAAATCACAAAGTTTCCACTTTTAGTAACCTATGATCTATTTAAGCTATTTGCATTCGACAACACGTTAACAATCATTAGTACAACTATACTAACATACTAGAGTCAATTTATAACATCATACACACCTAGAAACCTTCACATTCAAAAATCACTCTTTAACAAAGTTTCACCTTTTAGTAAGTTGTCCATTACACGTTTTGTTTACACAATTAACACGTTTAATCAATCCTAAATCTTTCAACTAATATAATTACAACTATATTAATCATAATTCATGTCTAGCATGCGATTCCTATACGTCACATAATCAACAAAATTCAATTTACATATCGTATAATAACTAGGGTTTCATATACGTTCATAAAATCATCAATACGATACAACAATATCAAACAATTAACTAATTCATTATCATATTTCGAAATCATTAAGTTTGGATAATCTAGGGTTTCGATCTCAAAAATAATAATGAAATAACGACGGAATTTAATAAAACGACTTACGTAGGAACGTTAGGGATGCCTAGACTAGCACGTATTCACTTCCGGTTTCACGATTGGAGCTCGATCGAAGGTGTTTGGGTTGCTTCTTGGTCTCGGCTGAAGGGGAGGGGTGGGGGTTTGGGTTCGACGGCCAAAAGAAAAAAAGAAAAAGAGTTTAAGGGTTTTTAATTTTTATAATTTCCTTATATACATGTATGCACTTATGGGTTTTTAAGTTGGGCTACGGGCTTTATAAAGGTCCATAAACTCTAACTAATTAAATAACACTTAATTAATAATTAAAACTTTCGATTTTTATTTTTATAAAACTCTAATATTTATAAAAATACTAAATACGATTAACACACGATAAACACGTACGAGAACAATAATATTCACATAATTCACGTAAAGTCACGTATCACATAAAACTCATATATTTTATATTAAATATAAATTATTAAATATTCGAAATATTAATCTTGATTAATCACCAACGTTCCGGGATAGACTCAAGTGTGATCCGGTAATTCTACGGATTACTGTTGTGTGCGTATTAATTGACATATTTAATTAATCCTAATTAAATGCAATGTACATGTGACTAACTGGGATAACTGAGTATGCAATGAATAATGTTTGAACTAACGAGGTTTGTGTTAACGGAGTTAACCTGGAATCGCCGGATGTCACAACTGCCATAAGATGAGCCTATCCCCCAGAAATTGACATCCACCGCTTGTAGATTTTCTCTCAAGTTGACAACCTTCAAAATCACTGTTAAAAAAAGCATACCAGTCAAAATTAGAATCTTTGGGATACCAAAGGCCATGCTGAGGCTTGACCTTGAGATACCGAAAGATACGTTTAACAACAGTTAAATGGGACATCTTGGGATTAGCTTGATAACGAGTACACTGACACACTGCAAACATGATGTCTGGACGACTAGCCGTTAAATACATTAATGATCTGATCAATGATCGATAATTTTTCTGATCAATAGCGACCCGAGTGAAGTCGGCATCTAGAACTGGTCGAGCCGACATGGATGTAGAGGCAGCTTGAGCATCTGTAAACTTGAATTTTTCTAGAATGTCGTCCACATATTTTCCTTGATGGATGAGAGTACGATCACTTGATTGTTTTACCTGTACACCAAGAAAGAAGGTCATTTCACCCAAAGCACTCATCTCAAACTTCTTTTCCATAATCTTCCTGAATTCAGTGCACATATCTTCATTTGTGGAACCAAAGATGCTATCATCCACATATATTTGCACCAGAATAAAATCATCATCCACCATACGAACGAACAAGGTTTGATCTATGGCACCACGAGTGTAACCATGAGCGAGCAGATAGTCTGTCAGAGTGGCATACCAAGCACGAGGTGCCTGATGTAAGCCATACTGAGCCTTATCTAGTTTATAGACGTAATCCAGATGGTCACAATATTCAAACCCAGGTGGTTGACAAACATAAATTTCCTCCTTAACCTTTCCATACAGAAATGTTGTCTTAACATCCATTTGATAAAGAGTGAAGTTCATGTATGAAGCATATGCCAAGAAAATCTGGATTGCTTCCAGACGGGCAACCGGAGCGAACATTTCCTCATAATCAATCCGTTCTTACTGATAGAACCCTTGTACTACCAGGCTAGCTTTGTTACGAATGATCACTTTGCTTTCATCCCCTTGTTAAAAGAATTTTCTTCCCGAAAATTAAACGAAGTCGGTAACGTCTGAAACAAAAAGTTTAGGTTTGTCACATCATCCCCTTGTTGAAATAAATTTTGTCTCGAAATTTAGTTAGTACCTTTCGTGTTTGCCGTTGACTGTTTGAAAAGGTGAGGATACTTTTTCATCATTTGATCCTCGCGTTCCCACGTGAACTCCGGTCCACGCTTCGAGTTCCAGCGAACTCTGACAATAGGTATCTTACTGCGCTTGAGAGTTTTGACCTCTCGGTCCATGATTTTGACTGGTTCCTCAATAAAACGTAGCTGTTCATCAATTTCCAACTCCTCGAGTGGAACTACAAATGTCTCATCTGATAGGCATTTCTTTAGGTTTGAGATGTGAAAGACATTGTGTACTCCATTGAGTGTAACTGGTAGGTTCAGTTGGTATGCTACTGGACCGATCCTTTTCACTATCTCGAATGGTCCAACGTAACGTGGGTTTAACTTGCCTCATTTTCCAAAACGAATCACACCTTTCCACGGTGAGACCTTTAATAATACTTTGTCGCCCACTTGGAATTCTAGCGGTTTTCTGCGCTTGTCTGCATAACTCTTTTGACGGTCACGAGCTGCCTCCATATAGTTTTGGATTTGCACGATTTTCTCTGAGGTTTCATGCACAAGTTCAGGACCCGTAAGTTGACTATCTCCAACTTCAGCCCAACAAAGTGGTGATCGACACTTTCTCCCGTACAAGGCTTCAAAACGGTGCTGCTTTGATGCTAGTATGATAGTTGTTATTGTAAGAGAATTCCACTAAAGGAAATTAAGTCTCCCAACTGTTACTAAAATCAATCACACAAGCCCTTAACATGTCTTATAGGGTTTGAATGGTACGCTCACTCTGGCCATCTCTTTGAGGATGGTACGCTGTGCTCATATCCAGGCGCGTGCCTAGAGCTTTCTGTAACGATTGCCAGAAAAGTGAGGTGAATCGGGCGTCTCTATCGGAAATGATGGAGATTGGCACTCCATGACGGGATACTACTTCTTTAAGATAGAGGTGAGTTAACTTTTCCATTTTATCTGTCTCTTTGGTAGCAAGAAAATGTACAGATTTGGTTAGGCGATCCACTATCACCCAGATTGTGTCACATCCAGTAGGGGTTCGGGGTAATTTGGTTATGAAATCCATAGAAATCTGTTCCCATTTCCACATCGGGATTTCTGGTTGTTGAAGTAATCCGGATGGCTTTTGGTACTGCACCTTGACTTTTGAACAAGTCAGACACTTGCTCACGTAGGTGGCTATGTCAGCTTTCATGTTCGGCCACCAATACAAAACCTTGAGATCGTGATACATCTTGTCGGATCCCGGATGGATAGAGTATCAGGATTTGTGAGCTTCATCCATGACTAGATCTCTTAGGTTTCCATATACTGGTATCCATATTCATTCCGCTAAGTAGCGAAAACCATCTGCTTTAACCTCAAGTTGTTTCTCCATACCATGAGTGGATTCCAATGATAAGTTCTCCTCTTTTAAGGTTTCGAGTTGGGCATTGCGGATTTGTTCGGGTAGTCCTGTATGAATAGTGAGTTGTAATGCTCTAAATCGTCGGGGTTTGGTTTCTTTTCTTCTTAGGGCATCGACCACTACATTAGCTTTGCCCGGATGGTACTTGATTGCACAATCATAGTCGTTTAAGAGCTCGATCCAACGACGTTGACGCATGTTCAACTCTTTCTGCTAAAAAATTGTGTTCGGTGTAGATGGTGCACTTGATACCGTACAAGTAATGTCTACATATCTTGAGTGCAAATACCATGGCTCCTAACTCCAAATCGTGAGTCGTGTAGTTCTTTTCGTGGATTTTTAACTGTCGAGAAGCGTATGCGATAACCTTGTCACGTTGCATCAATACACAACCGAGACCTTAGATGGAGGCATCACAATACACCACGAAGTCATCCATTCCCTCTGGTAGAGATAGGATGGGTGCGCTACATAGTTTCTGCTTCAGTAGCTGGAATACTGATTCTTGAGTCTCGCTCCAATTATAGGGTTTATCTTTTTGGGTTAAGACGGTGAGAAGTTGGGCAATATTTGAGAATCCCTCGATAAAACGACGGTAGTATCCGGCCAATCCTAGAAATTGCCGAATTTCCGTCGGAGTTGATGGTGCTGCCCAATTCTTGATAGCTTCCACTTTGGCTGGATCGACATGTATTCCTTTCTCATTGATCACATGTCCTAGAAATTGATCCTCGCGAATCTAAAAATCGCATTTGGAAAACTTAGCGTACAGCTGCTCCTGTTTCAGTAGTTCAAGGATCAAACGCAGATGCTCCTCATGCTCTTCCTGACTCTTAGAGTATATGAGGATATCGTCAATAAAAACAATGACAAACTGGTCCAGGTAAGGTTTACACACACGGTTCATGAGGTCCATGAACACCGCGGGTGCGTTGGTTAATCCAAATGGCATGACCAAAAACTCGAAATGGCCGTACCGGGTTCTGAATGCAGTCTTGGATATATCTTCATCTCGAACTCTCAGCTGATGATATCCAGATATTAAGTCGATTTTCGAGTAGAAACTTGACCCTTGAAGTTGGCCGAATAAATCGTCATGCGGGGTAGTGGGTAGCGGTTCTTGACAGTTACCTTGTTTAACTCTCGGTAATCAATGCACATGCGGAAAGTCCCATCTTTCTTTTTGAAAAATAGGACTGGAGCTCCCCATGGCGATGAGCTCGGTCGGATGAAACCTTTATCCAACAACTCTTGTAGTTGAGTGGATAGCTCCTGCAACTCACTTGGTGCAAGTCTATATGGTGCTCGAGCAATAGGCGCTGCTCCGGGTGTTAGGTCAATCTGAAATTCGACCTGACGATGAAGTGGAAGACCAGGTAGGTCTTCAGGAAATACTTCTGGGAATTCGCGAACGATAGGGATATCTTCTAACTTTTTCTCCTCGGTGGACTTGTCAGTGACAAGGGCTAGAATTTTGGTATGACCCTTACGCAAACACTTCTGCGCCTTAATGAAAGATATGATGCCCATCACTGCACCACTTCTTTCGCCCTGTACGGATAGGATCTCTCCACTAGGAAGGGGTATACGAACGATCTTCTCACTACAGATGATCTCAACTTGGTTTTTAGACAACCAATCCATGCCCACAATTATGTCAAAACTGTCGAGTGTAACTGGCATGAGATCAATGTCGAGTTTGTGACCAGATAGTTCTATTTTACATCCCTTGAGAATGTGGGTTGCCTCGATTACTTTACCGTCTGCTATCTCTACGGTATAATGGTGTTCTAATAAAGTTGGGTTTATTTCTAACTGACTACTAAGTTCTCTAGATATAAAACTTCTATCGACGCCAGTATCAAAAAATACAGAAGCAAAATGATCGTTTAAGAGAAACATACCGTTAACCACGTTCCGATCATTCCGAGCTTCTCCCGATCCAATCACAAATGCTTGGCCCTTTGCCCCATTTTCTTTGTTATTACCATTTCCACCCTGGTGGTTATTACCATTTCCATTACCGCCCTGATGATTGTTGCGATTTCCACTCCCGTTTCCGTTTCTCCTCAACTGCGGGCAATTTTTCTTGAAATGCCCTTCTTTACCACACTCAAAACAGCCTTTGGGTGCGTCTCCAGGTGGTGTCTGTTTGTTCTGCAGATCTACTCTACAGTCTTTGGCCAAATGAGCCATCTTTCCACACCGGTGGCAACGGTACCGGTCACACGCTCCATGATGGTGGAAGTTACATTTGTTGCACTTCGGGTACTTGCCAACATATGAACCCTGATTCTGTTGAGAAGAGGTAGACTGATTGTTATTCTTTGACGATTCAAGTTTAAGGTGTTGCTGCTGTTGCTGTTGAGAAGGTAGGTTTGACTGGAAGGTTTTGGGGAATGAACTGTCCAACTTCCGCTTGTTGTCAGTTGTCTTTGATAACGCACCTCTAGGGGGTAGGGTGCCCTGAGCGACTGCCTGATCGGTTAGCCTGTGAGCCAACCTGATTGCTTGCTGGATTGTAGTAGGATTAGAAAATGTCACCATGCTCTGAATTTGCGGAACCAAACCATCAATGAATTTCTCGATCCTATTATAGGGAGGTGTTACCATTTGCGGACACAAGTTCGCCAGTTCATGCGAACGAGTAGTGTAGGCTTCAATCTCAGATCCTTCCATCTTGAGGTTCCAGAACTCGCCCTCAAGTTTCTGCACTTCATCGCGGGGACAATACTCCTCTCGCAGCATAGTCTTAAATTCATCCCATGGCAATGCATTTGCCATCTCAAGAGTTAGCATTTGCACCTGGGAGTTCCACCAAGTAAGGGCCGGACCCTCAAGTGTGCCACATGCATACTTCACCTGATTATTCAGCGGGCAATTGCACATCGCGAATGCGGATTCAGATTTCTCCATCCAGCGGAGTAAGCCAACAGCCCTTTCGGCTCCACTGAACGAGTGAGGCTTGCAATCCATGTAAGCTTTAAAAGTACAGGCCTGCTGGTGATTGTGCTGACCTGAATTGTAAACAAGAATGCGCTTTAAGAATACCATATTCGAATTTGAGTTTAGGATGAATGATGACTCACTAGAGTCGATAATATTTTGCTTTACCTCCAGCATTAACAGTGGCTTGACTAGCTGCTGCAGCTTCAGCCACACGCTCATTTATGAGTGCTGTGAGCTCAGCTGCAGTCATGTTGACATTTCCGCGACCGCCACGTTCTCCGGCGCGTCCACCACATCTATTTCCTCGTCCAGACATTATCTTTACATTCACAACATACAATAATGAGAAAAATACATCGCATTTTGTCATCATACAAGTACAAGTAAACAAAGAAAATTTAAACCACAACATCTAACATTTCAATAATAATAATCCTTGATAAAATAAATTGTAAGGGCTACAAAGTAAATTCAATCAAACATCAGAATCCAGAAACATCTGTTGGATGGGAAAAACCCTGCCCATCTAGGTTTAAAGAAAAGACGTAAATAAGTAATGAAGATAAGATATCAAATGCCACTGCTAGCTGATGTAACATCAGATGCTGCATCCTCGTCCTCGGCCTGATCTCCTGCGGGTGCATCATCTAGTGCAACTCCTACTGCTTCAGCAGCTGCAAGTCGTGCCTCCACTTGCTCAATCCTGGTGTGGAGTATATCTAGGTTCCACTCTGCAGTGTTCGGCCGGTCTTCCATATCCACACATCCATTTGCCAAATTCCCATGGTCTTTATCAGTGACTGCTAAATCTGAAGTCAGTTTGTCAATTTTCTGAATCATCAGAATCTGTCACTCTAATATATCAGAAATCTCCCCTGCTGCATCTCTCATGTTCCGGATCTCCCGGTCCATCCTAGCTACAAAGGCAGCTAACACCTGCTCAAAGGGGTACTGCAATGGTGGCAAAGCTCGCACAGAAGATGTTGAAGAAGAAGCAATGTCCGCAGTGAGTGGAGGTGGGACTTCCTCCTCGCGGATCCAGTTCCTTATCCTATCGGGATACCAATCCCAGTCCTGCGTGTTGCCTCTGACACGCACATGAATAGGCTCATCATACCCTACAGTGGTGTTGATTGGGTTGAGTCGACGTCTCCTCGGCTCTGGCAAAGGTACGGTAGGAACATCGTGCTCCTGCACGACTGGGGATGCGGGTGAATTAGGCGGGGTTGACATTTCCTGTAACGGGATGAGTGAGTGCCATGTTTGAGTGTAAGTGCTGTGTAACTAATGCATGTACGTGGTTATAGTCTAGTATGCATTTCCTAGTTATCTATAACCAATGGCTCTGATACCAATCTGTCACACCCCCAAAATCCACTAACGGAGTTTTACCGTTAGGAGCGTGACATACCAGGATCTCAGTCATTAGTTACTTTGAACGACTCTATATGAGTTTAAGAAAACCACTAGTATTGCTCATAGTCACGATGCAACACTAGTAATGAAAACATTGATTTAATGTAAGACTACGGAAGCGAAAAGTTAAATGAAAAGCATGCACCAAAACAGTCGCGCCAAAAATAAATAATCCAACAATAAATAAAATAAATAGTTCTTGAGTTTGAAAATGATGGACTTCGAATGCATGCATGCCTTAGCTTGTGCTTGTACCTTAATGACCTGAGAAAAACATGCTAAAACGTGTCAAAACTAGGTTGGTGAGTTCACAGGTTTCAATGTAAGTAAAGTTTACTAGATAAAACGATTTACAATTATATCAATAGGTAGCTAAGCTAATAACATGTTACTAAAGCGTTTCGACACCGAAGCTGACTGTTATGTTTGAACTGCCTCCTACCATGTCTATCATGAACAATGGTAAATTGTTTAGGTCAATGTTACACACCCGTTCGACTACCTGTCGTGTTAGCGCGACTAACGCGGGTAGGGCTTGTCAATTCCCAGTAGTACTACTCAAGATTACCTCGCTATCCCATATATTAAACGGTTCGATAAGTAAGGACTTACATGATACGTTTGCGCTTAGTACAACAAGTGATATAAATGAAATGTAAGATCTAAATGTTTGTACCCATGTTTTCTCCCCCAAGTTTAAACCATAAGAAAAGGGGCCGTGAAACTCACCTTAGAATGCGTGCGAACGAAAGCGAACTTAGAATGCTTGACGACTAACTGCCACCTATAAACACTGGTTTATAAGTGTGCCCTAAGTATCTAAACAATCTCATTGTTTTAAGGGTTTAGAAAATATTTATTAGTTTAACTAATTTTGACCAAGTTTGACTTGACGACCCGTTGGTGACCCGTTTAGTGATTAAATGTTTGACTTGCATAACAACACGCTTATCACATAAATAATTCATGTTTCATGCTACCTAAGTCATAATTAATTTAGCCTGGCAAACTACGTCAACAATACACGTTACATTAATTTATTATTTTTTGAAAATATATAAACTCATGTTTGCTTTCAAATGAATCACATTATCTATAACACGTTCGTATCATCATCCCATGTCTATCTACACATGCTAATACATAATAGATTACTGTAACACATATCATTAAGTTTAGATATCAAGTTCCAAATCATATAGTTTCCACTTTTAGTAACCTATGATCTATTTAAGCTATTTGCATTCGACAACACGTTAACAATCATTAGTACAACTATACTAACATACTATAGTCAATTTATAACATCATACACACCTAGAAACCTTCACATTCAAAAACCACTTTTTAACAAAGTTTTCTCTTTTAGTAAGTCGTCCATTACACGCTTTGTTTACACAATTAACACGTTTAATCAATCCTAAATCTTTCAACTAATATAATTACAACTATATTAATCATAATTCACGTCTAGCATGCGATTCCTATACGTCACATAATCAACAAAATTCAATTTACATATCGTATAACAAATAGGGTTTCATATACGTTCATAAAATCATCAATACGATACAACAATATCAAACAATTAACTAATTCATTATCATATTTCGAAATCATTAAGTTTGGATAATCTAGGGTTTCGATCTCAAAAATAATAATGAAACATTGACGGAATTTAATAAAACGACTTACGTAGGAACGTTAGGGATGCCTAGACTAGCACGTATTCACTTCCGGTTTCACGATTGGAGCTCGATCGAAGGTGTTTGGGTTGCTTCTTGGTCTCGGTCGAATGGGAGGGGTGGGGGTTTGGGTTCGACGGCCAAAAGAAAAAAAGAAAAAGAGTTTTAGGGTTTTAAATTTTTATAATTTCCTTATATACATGTATGCACAAATGGGTTTTTAAGTTGGGCTACAGGCTTTCTAAAGGTCCATAAACTCTAACTAATTAAATAACACTTAATTAATAATTAAAACTTTTGATTTTTATTTTTTATAAAACTCTAATATTTATAAAAATACTAAATACGATTAACACACGATAAACACGTACGAGAACAATAATATTCACATAATTCACGTAAAGTCACGTATCACATAAAACTCATATAATTTATATAAAATATAAATTATTAAATATTCAAAATATTAATCTTGATTAATCACCAACGTTCCGGGTTAGACTCAAGTGTGATCTGGTAATTCTACGGATTACTGTTGTGTGTGTATTAATTGACACATTTAATTAATCCTAATTAAATGCAATGTACGTGTGACTAACTGAGTTTGCAATGAATAATGTTTGAACTAACGAGGTTTGTGTTAACGGAGTTAACCTGGAATTGCCGGATGTCACAACTACCATAAGATGAGCCTATCCCCCAGAAATTGACATACCCCGCTTGTAGATTTTCTCTCAAGTTGACAACCTCCAAAATCACTGTCAAAAAAAGCATAAAAGTCAAAATTAGAATCTTTGGGATACCAAAGGTCATGCCTAGGCTTGACCTTGAGATACCGAAAGATACGTTTAACATCAGTTAAATGAGACATCTTGGGATTAGCTTGATAACGAGCACACTGACACACTGCAAACATGATGTCTGGACGACTAGCCGTTAAATACATCAATGACCAGATCATTGATCGATAATTTTTCTTGTCAATAGCGACCCGAGTGAAGTCGGCATCTAGAACTGGTCGAGCCGACATGGATGTAGAGGCAGCTTGAGCATCTGTAAACTTGAATTTTTCTCGAATGTCGTCCACATATTTGCCTTGATGGATGAGAGTACCATCACTTGATTGTTTCACCTGTACACCAAGAAAGAAGGTCATTTCACCCAAAGCACTCATCTCAAACTTCTTTTCCATAATCTTGCTGAATTCAGTGCACATATCTTCATTTGTGGAACCAAAGATGCTATCATCCACATATATTTGCACCAGAATAAGATCATCATCCACCATACGAACGAACAAGGTTTGATCTATGGCACCACGAGTGTAACCATGAGCGAGCAGATGGTCTGTCACAGTGTCATAGCAAGCACGAAGTGCCTGATGTAAGCCATATTGAGCCTTATCTAGTTTATAGACGTAATCCGAATGGTCACAATCTTCAAACCCAGGTGGTTGACAAACATAAATGTCCTCCTTAACCTTTCCATACAGAAATGTTGTCTTGACATCCATTTGATAAACAGTGAAGTTCATGTATGAAGCATATGGCAAGAAAATCTGGATTGCTTCCAGACGGGAAACCGGAGCAAACACTTCCTCATAATCAATCCGTTCTTACTAATAGAACCCTTGTACTAGCAGGCGAGCTTTGTTACGAATGATCACTTTGTTTTCATCTTGCTTGTTTCTGAATACCTAATGAGTACCGATAGCTTTCTTGCCATGTGCCAATGACACTAATTCCCAAACTTTGAGCTTTGCAAACTGATTCAGCTCCTCATACATGGCATCAACCCAGCTAGGTTCAAGTATAGCCATCTTTATGTTCTTTGGTTCAATTTGAGAGATGAAACATGAATACTGTAGAAGCATGTTTTGTAACTATAGATTAAATTCTATGTATCGGTGTACGTGGCTAGTACGCAGGAGGGTGTTCCTGAGTACTTAGCCCACACACCAGTTTGATCCTGCGTACTTAGTAACGCAAGGCTTTTGCCTTGCGTACTTGTCAAGTACGCATGACCAAACCATGCGTACTTAGTAAGTACGCAAGGCTTTTTCCTTGCGTACTTTTCAAGTACGCAAGTAATGTTTCTTCCCCTATAAATAGAAGACTTGTCTTCATTTGTAGGTGGAACTTCTGGAACAAGGTCGAGAGGTGTCCGGGTCGGGAAGAGCTCTCTCGACCCCTGCACCGTGAGCTTAGATGAGAGATGTGTGCTCCTTTGGTATGTAGTCTGTAATACGGGATGACTTCTATGTTATGGATTACGTGTCGTTTCATTGTCTTTTGTCTTTGTTCGTGTTTTCTCTGTCTCGTTTCTTTGTTCCCACACAAATCACAGAACAGGTCCGTGTAAATCCACTGCGCGACGAGGCTCTCGGGACCTACAAATATATGGGATAGCGAGTTAATCTTGAGTAGTACTACTGGGCATTGACAAGCCCCACCCGCGTTAGTCGCGCTAACACGACATGTAGTCGAACGGGTGTAACATTGACCTAAACAGTTTACCATTGTTCATGATAGACATGGTAGGTGGCAGTTCAAACATAACAGTCAGCTTCGGTGTTGAAACGCTTTAGTAACATGTTATTAGGTTAGCTACCTATTGATATAATTGTAAATCGTTTTATCTAGTAAACTTTACTTACATTGAAACCTGTGAACTCACCAACCTAGGGTTGACACGTTTTAGCATGTTTTTCTCAGGTCATTAAGGTACAAGCACAAGCTAAGGCATGCATGCATTTGAAGTCCATCATTTTCAAACTCAAGAACTATTTATTTTATTTATTGTTGAATTATTTATTTTTGGCGCGACTGTTTTGGCGCATGCTTTTCATTTAACTTTTCGCTTCCGCAGTCTTACATTAAATCAGTGTTTTCATTACTATTGTTACATCGTGACTATGAGCAATACTAGTGGTTTTCTTAAACTCATATAGAGTCGTTCAAAGTAACTAATGACTGAGATCCTGGTATGTCACGCTCCTAATGGTAAAACTCCATTAGTGGATTTTGGGGGTGTGACAGCAGTGCAAGAAGCAACACACAGTCTCCACCTCCACTTCTAAAGCTGAATACGTTGCTGCATCGACTTGTTGCTCACAAGTCATCTGGATGCAACACCAATTGTTGGATTACAGTTTGACCTTTCTAAATACTATTATTTTCTGTGATAATGAGGTTGCCATGCTTATTGTGAAAAAATTGATCCAGCATTCCAAAACCAAGCATATTGATATCAAGGTGCATTTTATCCGGGATTGTTTTGAGAGAAATCTTATATGTCTTGAACGTGTTGATACTGACAACAATGCTACCAATATCTTCACAAAAGCATTGGTACATCCAGATTCAATGTGCTTATAGAATCCCTGAAAATGATTGGTTTTAAAGATTGAACAGGTCACAAAAAGATTTTTCTTTGTACTTTAAATTTGTACATATTTTTTTGTTTTGTCTTATTTTATTTTTATGCACATATTTAAGGGGAGAAACAAGAAAATTACAAAAAGAGTCTGTTTTTAGTTTATTAAAGTCAAGAAAATTACAAAAAAAGTCTGCTTTAAGTTTCCCAGTATCAAGAAAAATAGAAAAAGAATGTGTTTATGTTTGAGTCAAAAGTTTACAAATAAATGGGAAGTGATATGATTGTTCGTTTCTTATGGCTAGGATCAACACATGTAAGGCATTAAATTGAAATGATTAGGATCTCTGTTGGATATGTTAATAGGTTCTGCATGTGATATACTTGAACTAAATTGTCTTATGGCCTTAGTGGGGAACATCTCATAGATTAGTGTAATCTGCTATTCCTGTTAATAAAAGAGAACTTAAACATAAAGGTTGATGAAATGTTGATAACCCTTGCTCTATTGGGATTGCACTAATCGAGACCCTTCACAAAGGGGTTACGAGCTGACTTGTTACAAGTATGTACATATTGTATATTTATAGATAAAAGACATGCATTGACATACACTAGGTGAAAATACCCTCAATGATAGTGCAAAGCTACTCTATAAAGCAGAATTCTGAGCAAAAAGACACGCAATGTTAATGTCGTGCATTAGGAATAAATTTAAAGATATGTCTAAAGGTGTACATATAAATATACTTGTAAATATGTTTTTTGGGAATATGTGACTGGAAAGGGATCTCTTGTCAAGGCATGTAAGTCCGTTGTGCTATGACCCTGAGCTTTTGCTTATTCTGAACATGTAAGCCCGTAATGCTGTGTTTTTGATCAAATTATGTCAGAGATTCCCTGAAAAGTTGCATAAACCCGTGCTAGTTATGCTCAATTAGTTATTATTTAGGTGCTCAAAAGATCATGAGGAAGGGAAGGTTTACCTGATAAGTTGTGGGGTCCATTAAAGTTCATCAGTAATTCACATAATTTATATTTATTTAATTACAGGTTTCTGAAATGTGAGTGTGAGACCTATTAAGTCATAAATAATTCTATCCAAGACATGATAACTTAAATCACAGTGAAAAACATAGGTTTGAAGCTAAAGCATGAGTTTAAATGGATCTGAATATTAGCAATTCACTTGACATGTCTGAGTAAAAATATGTGCTGAAAAATGTTCCTTGGTCCACCTATAGAACGATTTGATCCCATTGCAAACTTCCAAAAGATTCGGTATTGGTTAGTCTGTATAATTTTAGTTATTTTATATTTATCTTAATTGAGTCAAGGTTGTTTTTTTTTTACTTATTTATCTTTGTGTTCATTTTTATTTTATTTTATTTTATTTTTGAATCATAAAAGGGGACCATGTTCTATTTTTTTTTGAAACATAAACATCAAAGGGATTGAATTAATAATTTTCAAGGTATTCGGGTTTAGACTTGGGCCACCATTGCTTTGGTGGGCCCCCTAGTGATGAAGTGGAACTGTAAAGGGTATAAAACCCTCTGTTAGGGTTTAAGGGTTCACGGTCTCATTCTAAAGGTCAGAAGGAACCCTTTCTTCCAAATTGGCGAATTGTTTTACCAAATCTGTTGTCAATATCTCATTCACTGCTGATTAACAAGATCTGTGACTAAGTTCAGGTACATATTTTCGTCCTCTTCACCATACTGACATGTTAAAGCTTGAAGTCGCCCGTAATCATCCATCCACCATGGTTGGACGATTCATGGATGAAAAGCAAAACTGAATATGTGATTAGGGTTGGAATGGGTAGGCGAGCATTGGTGTAGGGTCAACATCTCAGAAATCTCAACAAAACAGGATCAATTTGGAGTATCAAGCCTGTTTAATGTTGCCCGTTAATAGAGGTTCACAGTGGGAATGTCCAAAATTACTGTGAACCTTTTGATCTTCCCCGTATACGGTATCCTTACCGTGAACCGATACCGTCAAATCAAAGTTTGGCCGAGTATAACTTGTGAGCCATAAACACATCTTGGCCGTGAATCCCAAGGGTACCGTAAACCCCTTAGAGACTGAATACCCCTGCTTTCCCAAGAACCTTTTAAACATTAATTTAAATATCATTTGTTGATTATGGTTCTAACTTAGAAAGTTTTTGTATAGATATGGCCGAGATGAGATTCGTTCCTGATCACAACGTGTGCGCATTCACTCTAAATCCACCATAGGAGTATGAGTACTTTCAATCAATGGTTGTGGGGTTGACGCTTTCCCCCATAAAATTTGCTATTATGGAAAATCCAATAATCTACAAAAGCTTTATTCAGGAATTCTGGGTAACTGCCTCCATTCATCCCAATGATAATGCGAAAGAATGCGTCATTGGAACTATTCAGAACAAGAGAATTAGAGTATCAGTGGCCATTATCAGAGAAGCACTACAGTTCGATGACGAGCCTGCCTATCCAACAAAGTTAGCTACAGATACAGTCACTTAAATCTTATTAAGAATGGGATATGAAGGAAACTATCCACATGTTTACAAGAACCTACTGCATCCTTAATGGAGATATCTTGCACACATATGCATGAACTGCTTATCGGGAAAAAAAGGGAGGGTTTGATGAGATAAATGCTACCATCTCTTCAGCTATGGTTGCCCTGACCATGAGCTGGGATTACAACTTTTCCAAGATGGTGTTTGAAGAACTGAAAAGCAATCTAAAAAGGGGGCAAGAAGGATTTCTTTCTGATGTATCCTAAGTTTCTCCAGATCATATTTAATAGAAACCATGCAGATCTGGAACCTACTATTGAGACTTTGGACCCAAAAACTATGGGTCCAATGATCTACAAATTCATGAACGTCAACAAGCAAGGTAAAAGAGTATATCAGGGGCTGCATCCCCTTGAGAAGTATGTCAGATTTGCTGCCCTAGTTAATGAAGAAGTTGAAGAACCGGTTGTCGTAGTTGAAGCCGAGGTTACAGAGGAACAACATCTCCCTCCTCAACCACAGTTAGAGCAACCTAATGTACCAGAACAAGAACCACAAGTGCCAGTTGTGTCGGAGTTAGAATATGTTGAGATTATTTCTTTTTTTGATAGTGAAGGCACACATGAGAGACCTTTAGTACCGATTAATTGGTTTGTCAGAGAAATAGAAAGTGAACGACGTCGAGTTGAGAATCCTCCTCTTACTTCTTCGTCAAACCAAGCTCACACCGATCATGAGTACACACCGGATCATGATCTTTAATCTAGACCAAGAAAACGAAGAGATCCGAAAAGAGTGCGAATACCACCCATACCAACATCCACACCAACACCTACTCCAACACCTTCTGTATCCACTCAGATACCACATTCACCACCACCCACCTCAACCCTACCTCAGCCACCATCCCAGGAGAGCCCTTCTACAACTGCTTTCGAAACTGATCAGTTCTTTGTAACATCGGTTGAAGCATACAGAGCCGAGAAAGCTAAGGGCAAGAGTCTTATGGATTCATCCACTCCTACTCTTGTAGATCAATACATTCTACAAGAAAGGGTGTTTGCACAGGATTTACAAGTGGTTGCCCAATATTAAAAGATTATGTCTTTGGAAAAAAATCAGGGTTTTCTAACTGCACTTGTGTATGATCTTAAGAAACAGCTAGATGATCTTAAAGCCAAAAACATTGAGAAGCCAGCTGGTGATAATAATGATGATGATGATAATCAGGGAGGTGGAGATACCAGGGGGTGATCAGAGCAATCAAACTGGGGAAAATCAAGATGATGATCTTTATAATTTTGATTTTGAAGGGAATCTTGATGATAATCAAGACAATCTACCTCTTGAGGACCTAGATAAGACAAAGATACAAGCCCCGGGGATGGAACTACAGTTGAAATGTTTGATAGCTCATCTGATTCAGAACTAGAAAGACTAAATCAAGATATTGATGATGAAGTAAATCTAGTTAGCTCAACAAGTGAAGCTAATGACTCATCAAGTGCAGGAGCAAAGATTATAAAAGAACGTCCTTCATGGCTGTTACCTCCTGGTCCACCTTCTGAGACTCATGTTACTACTAGTATTGATGGATACTACTCCAAAAGGGGTGACATGTCGGGAATTGCTGCCTGGCAATTTGATGATGAGAAGAAGATGTTTGTGGTGAAAAGAAACAGTGGTCGGAATGAATACTACAAGCATGCTAATGACTTTAGTTCCGGGACAAAGGTTGATCTATGGGAATTAAATGAAGCATATTTTGTAAATCGAGGAAATGATACAATGGCAAACATGTTCTATCACTTTCTCAATCAACAGTGTTTGACCAATTTTGCTAGTATGAAGAAAGTTGAATCAAAGTTGAAGAAAGCTAAGGGTGTGAAGGATCCTCGTACTGGAAGGAGTTTATATAGTGTTGTCTGGCCAGCGATGAAGATCATGAAAAAGGTGCCTATTCACAAGAAGATGCATGTTAATTCAGTAAATGATTTTGAGTTATGGGCTTATGATCCAGTTTATGCTGAAGCTATGATTGTGGCTGGAACTACCGAGTTCAGAATCATTGATCCATTTGATATATGTATGTTTGGTGAACAAGACATCAATGTACTAGCAAGAAGTCAGATCAGAAGTGAGCAACTATTTGAACAACAAGCTAAGTCTTTACAAGAGCAGTTTTTGATATCTTGAACAAGAAACTCTATGCTGGAAGTGGGAGTCACCATGAATATATCAAATTTTAATAAATAATTGACAGGTTAATCCTAGGGGGGAGATTGTAGGGCCCGATTCATGATTAAGCATAGTTTGTGTGTTTGGATGTAACCGTGAACAAATGGGTTTAATGGTTGGGTGTAATTGGGCCAGCCTTGGGGCCGAGTACATGTATGGTAGACCTAGAATGGTATAGCTAGGTATAAATACATGTATACCCTAACCGAGTAAGGTTAGCGGTTTTTGATTCATTTTCTTTGTAACTCTTGAGCAACACAAGTGTTTTTACTTTGAATTTCGTGTTCTTGAATCACGACAATCACTAATTTCCGCCTCCTATTGATTGTGAGACTTGATATCATTTTCATTATTGTGTGTTTATTCGAAGATCCATATAGAGATTGGGACTTACAAGCCTCGCACCCACGCCTCATATATTTTTTTGCTTTCATCATTGAGATTACATTCATCAACGGGATGTCACAATCCCCATAAATCACGATTTCGCTGCCATCAGGAGCGTTGAGATCAATCAACTTTCGTTTACACACAATTTCAGGTTTTGTATTTCGGACACTTACAGAAGGAAGAGGATATAAAAGTCTTACTAGTACCTTACTCAAACATAACAGAAACAAAGGCGTGGTCAAGGATAAACGTACCTGACACCATGTTTAGATGTCCACTTGCTTCTTCCTGTGTCAGGGCATAGGCTCTGGTCCTCGCATTCCCTTTCTTAGTCTCCTTTGTCGTCTCATTGTTGCGCTGGTCCTTGGTTTGCGACAATCCTTGGAGAAATGCCCTGATTCGCCACAGTTGTGGCACTTTCCATAACTTGCAGAGCTAGGGGCGTTAGGACATTCACGAGACATGTGAGCCGTTTTACCGCAACGATAGCATAAGTTTTTCCCAAACCTGCATTCCCCCAAGTGTGACTTGCCACACTTTCCACAGACGTTTCTTTCCTCAACCCTTGGCTTCTTACTCTTTGAGGCAAACCAATCCCCGCCTGAGCGCTTTGTGGTGCTAGACCACTTCTTTTAAGTTTCTGCGGGGGTTGGGCCTTCAGCGGCCACATCATCAAAAACCTTTCCACTTAATGCCACCACAGACTCAAAGTGACTAGGAGTGTTGGCATTGATAATCGTGCGAACTCTTGGCGTTAATTTTTGAATGTAACACTTGATCCTCCTTTCTTTAGTATTCACTAAGTGTGGAACAAGCTGTGTTAGCTCGTTGAATTTGGAGGTGAATTGTTGGTGCGTCATGCTACCGGCCTTGAGTTCCACGAAGGCTTCTTCCATTTTATCAATCTAATTTTGGGGACATATGATGTCGCTCAGACGGTCTACAAAACTAACGAATAAAAACCAAACTAGACTCCTAAGTAATAAAAGGAGTACCTTCAACTAAACTGCACTGACAGACAAGTGTACATATCAAGTGTAGCACAGCTTGATGGTAAACCGGAATATCAAACCCTAGAGACACTGAATACTAATACAAGACTTTGACTCGGACTAAAGATTGATGATTGGGGGGTTGACTACACTACTGCTTAACTAAAGAATGTAGCAAACTAAAGATCGACTCAACTATCAAGACAAAAGACTAAGGAAATATCAGATGATGGGAAGAATACTACCTAGGTCGGAATCCTACTTGCAAAGCATAACTTCTACCGGTTCTGGAAACTATAACGGATTTGGGTTTCTAAAGAAACAACTCTAGACTACCTAGTGGATCCCTAATCACTCTCAGGGTGTCATCAACTAAGGAACCTAAAGGTGTAATAAAGCACCATATAGTGGATTACCTTTCAGTCTCTCTAACAATGATAAAGTACCTGAATAGACAGATTACCTCTCAGTCTCAGTATCCACCATACATTTGAAGAATGCACGGGTTAATATCAAGATAATAACTATGACTCGGAATAGCAACAATCACTAGACACCTAATACCAACTTCCTCTCATACAGCAGACACTCGGATTCCTAACGACAAAGACTAAATGACTAATTCTCACCTCTCGAGTATTGAACTAGGACACACATTGAGTTCTAAAGACAGTCAATCACAACTCCTATGAGCTACTATGTCTAGCAAATCATACAAACGAACACAAACCCTAAGGTGTATGATCTAGATATGCAAATCAAACTGGCAGACAAGCACAATTAGCATACGGAATCACAATCAAACATAAATCAAACCAAAACATTCATATTCATCACATTAATCATACTAAGATTGTTTACAAAATCATAAACCCATCAATTAGAATCCAAAACCGAAAAAAATCACAATTAGCATGCGGGAATGGAAGTTCTAGTAGATGGATGTTGTTGTTCCGCCAGAGCGAAGCTTTCGAACATCTCTTCACACTCAGCAGGGTCGAGTTTATCCATGATATGGCTTCCCGCAGCTGTGTTGAACATTTGCCGCTTCTCGAAGGTAAGGACATTATAGAACTTCTCCACGATTGCCCAGTCAGATAGACCATGCTTTGGGCATCGGCTCAACAAAGCGTTGAACCGCTCCCAGGCCATGTGATAGGCTCGTCAGGGTCCGTCCGGAACGAATGGATTTGATCCCTAAGGAGAGCGGCCCTGGAAGGTGGATAGTACTTCTTGTAGAATTTGGCTTGAAGATCCTCCCATGTGGTAATAGAATTTTCGGGGAGAGTGTAAAGCCAAGTAGATGGACGCCCAGAGAGCGAGAATGGAAAGAGACTCAAGTAGATAGCATCCTTAAACACACCCATGATATTAAAGGTATCACATATGCGCGCGAAGCGGGACAGGTGTCCGGGTGCATCCTCATCCTCGAGGCCGTGAAATTGAGTGGCATGAGTGATCGTGCTGATGACATGTGATGGGATCTTCCAAGTGGTGGCATTAGTGATAGTGGGGAGTGCGATCGAACATCTCGCCCCGAGGACCCCATCACTGGCTCTCTGGTGAACAGTACGCCTAGCTGGTGGGTCAGCGTCACCCACATTAGGAAAAGGAACTGGGCTAGTAGAACGTACCAGGTTGCTGCACAGTTCTTTCAAACGCTCCCAAAAGTCACGGGTGCGCTCGTGCAGCTCTCGTTCGGGCTCTAAAGAAGCTGAATATGGTGGCGATCCCTGCGAACAAGTGTGGTGCATAAACTGACACAAGAATAAAATAAAACAAATAAAGACTCAAAAACAGAAAGACTCGATCCTATTTTAGACACTCACATAAGACACACAAGTAGCAGATAAGACAAGCACAAAAAAATAAGACACAAAAGAACTAAACCAAAAATCAAACTAAGAACTAATTGAAGGTAATATTGATATTGCCAAGTGTCCCCGTCAACGGCGCCAAAAACTTGATGTCGCCCAGACGGTCTATAAAACTAATGAATAAAAACCTAACTAGACTCCTAAGTAATAAAAGGAGTACCTTCAACTAAACCACACTGACACGCAAGTGTACCTATAAAATGTAGCACAGCTTAATGGTAAACTGGAATATCGAACCCTAGAGACATTAAACACTAATACTAGACTCTGACTCGGACTATAGATTGATGATTGGGGGGGGGGGGGTTGACTACACAACTGCTTAACTAAAGAATGTAGCAAACTAAAGATCGACTCAACTATCAAGACAAAAGTCTAAGGAAATATCAGATGATGGGAAGAATACTACCTATGTCGGAATCCTACTTGCAAATCACAACTTCTACCGGTTCTAGAAACTATAATGGATCTGGGTTTCTAAAGAAACAACTCTAGACTACCTAGTGGATCCCTAATCACTCTCAGGGTGTCACCAACTAAGGAATCTAAAGGTGTAATAAAGCACCAGATAGTGGATTACCTTTCACTCTCTCCAACAATGACAAAGTACCCGAATAGACAGATTACCTCTCAGTCTCAGTGTCCACCATACATTCGAAGAATGCACGAGGTAATCTCAAAATAATAACTATGACTCGGAATAGTAACAATCACTAGACATCTAATACCAACTTGCTCTTAGACAACTGAAACTCGGATTCCTAATGAAGATGACTAAATGACTAATTCTAACCTCTCGGGTATTGAACTAGGACACACATTCAGTTCTAAGGACACTCAATCACAACTCCTATTGGCTACTATGTCTAGCAACTCATACAAACGACCATAAACCCTAAGGTGTATGATCTAGATATGCAAATCAAGCTGGCAGACAACCACAATTAGCATGCGGAATCACAATCAAACATAAATCAAACCAAAACATGCATATTTATCGCATTAATCATACTAAGATTGTTTACAAAATCATAAAACAATCAATTAGAATCCAAAACCGATAAAAATCACAACTTTACTCAGTATTCATCTTTAACCTAGGCAGGATTAAAGTTTTAGCCTAGATTTATGTTCAAAACATCCATAACAGAAGTAGAAGACAGAATCATGGTATCAAACATACAAATCAAAGATAAAAATCAAATCTTGCAATCGGAAACGCTATTACTAACGAACCCGGAAGCAAAGACTCAAGCTTTTCACTCCAATTAGCTTCCTCTCTCCCAAAATCGCCTCTGACTCTCCTCTAGACGGAAAAAACGTCTAATTCTGACCTAATAGCAATCAAACTCTATTTAAATCGATTTAGGCTTTTTTCACGGAATACGGGCCTCTCATGTACCGCGAGAGGTTTAGCCCAGCCCTTCGCATACCGCGAGGGCCAAAATAGTTGTTGGCGGTTTTAACTCTCCTCTCGTACCGCGAGGGGCTTCTTCTTCCTCTCTCGCGTACCACGAGAGACCTAAATTTCTAACTTTTTTACTTTTGATCTTCCCGGCTTCATTCTCGTGCTCAATTTCTTCATGTATTCACTTCCTATTCCACATGAGCTCCTAAAAATATACAATATACTCAAATACAGACTTAAACGACTCAAAACTAACACACAACTAACCAAAAACGAATGAAAACACTAGGAATAAAGATGTGTGCTTTGCACTACATCAACATAACTTTTGAATGATTAACTCTTTCAGATCGTCCCACTTCATCCTATCGATATCCTTTTCGGATTTAGCTTTCTTTATATTCTTCCACCAGGTCAGTGCCTCGAAGGCAAAAGAATGCGCGGAAAACCTTACTGCCTGGTCAGCAAGGAAGTCATGCGGTCAATATAGTAGTATGTGGCAATAACATCTTTCTTTTCGACAAAAGTTGGCGGATCACAATTCCGGAAGGACTTGTAGTCACATCCGTTCCTTGCATCATAATTAGAGTCATCACTCTCAGAATTAGTTTCAATCATGTTCCTGTCCTCGGCCCTTAGGCCCCTTCCTCTCTCCTCTTCCATAGCCTTCAGAGGTGTTCTTTAGAACTGCAACAACTTCATCCGCTATAGCCTTCTTAATAATTGGCTCCAGAACTAGGCCTTCATCATCATGCACTTCATGGTCGTTAGGAACATTCTCATTTGTTGTATGAATCAAAACTGATCCAAGAACTTAGGGTTCACTTTATTCCCTCTCGAATTAGTTGACATGGGGTCTACCCCTACTTCTAGTACCTGCTCCTCTCTTTGCACCTCTCATTCCAGCCATTTCATTTTCTAACTGCGAACAAGGAACACTCATGTTATCATGATAGGAAATTATTTAGAACACCTCGAGTAATGTAAATTACTAATTATAGAGACCAGTATGCAATTACTATTTTACTTTACCACTCGGGTTATGAACATTTCTTGTCAGGGTAACATTCGTACTCAAGTTCTAAGTTTCTACATTAAGGCACATTCTGTCTCTTTTCTATTCTAAGGCATTTACTGTCTATGTTCTAATCTAGAACATGGACCACCTTCCTATTCTAAAGCCTTTACTGTGTACTGTTTCTACTGCTTTCTATTACTAAGGCCTTACTGTTCCGCCTTTATGGCTTGGCTGCTCTGACTGACATCCCTTTCTCCTGTCCATTCTCAGTTTAAGTTCAGACATTTTGGCGAATGTCCGAATCTCTCAAACTATGGCTCTGATACCAACTTGAGACGACCCAAACCGGGTACCTCTCATAGTTGGCAAACATAGCATAAACATAGTTCTTAAACCTTGAAAAAACATAAAAATCAACAGCGGAAGTCTTTACATTTTTCGGAGTTAATTAAAACTTTTAATTCAACATTGTTTAACATTCACAACATTAAAAACTTTTAATTCAGCAATGATCTTGGGTCACGGTTCTAGGCTCGGGTGTGGGTTTTAGAGCTTTCTTTCTCTAGATCTAGATGGTGAAAATGTTAATGGAAGAGAATGGGGAAGGTGAGGGGGTTTTCCTCATTCCTTCAGCCCGACATGACCTGGCCCAAACCCGGGTTCGCGAGCCCGTGATCCATTTCCTTTCATTCTTTTCTTTACTCATTACCCGTCGCCTTCCATTTTAATTCTTTTTCTTATAATTTTTGGGATGTTACAGAGCGAAAATCAATGACGAGGTTCAATCGCTTGACACATAATCAACTAAACAAATTTATATCAAAGGGCATGTGACATAGCGGTATCAAAGTTTGTAAGAAGATGTGTCCCACCTAAGGCTATGTGTAATGGGTTTGGATGGGTGGGTGATATGCCCTAAATTATACATGTTTTTCATGCATAATAATCCCCAAATTATGGTAATAATTGAATAATAACCTTGCAATTGATACTTAAAATGTTAATATTACATAATTGTAGGTTATTCGGTGTCCTAAGATAAACAAAGCTAAAACCAGTCAAAAACACCAAGAAATCAAGCCTTTTGGAAGATCATTCCCGAGCTTTGACCCCCAAGAGGTAAACCAAGGTCAACGAAAGTCAAACCAGCAGCTAAAAGAAGAAATTGGGAAACAGAGGGGGGATGCACGGCCGTGCATCCCATTGCACGGTCGTGCAATCCCCTCCTTGCTCCCCAAGGCTCTATTACACTGTCCTCTGTACCCTGTTTGATTCCCGAGGTGTTTGCACATCCGTGCAAACCAATGCACGGCCATGCATTGCTCTGTTTGAGGCCTATAAATAGATAGCTTGAGTTCTTCATTCCACACAAAAAGATGCATTGCCATAACTCAAGAGAGTCCGTTTATGTAGTTTGAGTAGAGAGTAGAGATTAGAGAGGCTCCTCCTCTTTGTCCGCAATAGGGGAGCCTACTAAACTAAGCGTTACGCTAGTTAGTATGTCCATTTGTATCTAAAATCTTTGTATTGCTAGGGTGAAGAAGAAGTTTGCGGTGTGTTAATGTTTAACGTATTAATCTGGTGGTATGTTTATGTCTTTAATTATTCGCTCTTAAAACCACCTTCTAGGTGGGCTTTTTATTACTTTCTAAACTTGTATTTACACTTGTGAGCACTCTTGAATTTAAGGTGTAAGACCGTAAAACCTTTTTAATCAAACTTTTCTCGAAACTTGTACGTCTTTATACAAGAAGATTTTTATAAGCCAAGGCTTGGTTAATATTAATAAGGTCGTACGTCTTTGTACGAACTTGTTATGAGGCCAAGAAATGTTGAACTCACGTTGGGAACGGTACGTCTTTATACATGGTCCCATTGTTACACCGCCTCCCGGTGAAGAAATTCTAATCACTTTTTTATTAATAATACTTAAGCATTTAAGTTTGATGTCTTAAACCAACTTGGAGATAGCATTCAAAGTGTTGAGGGTAACGTTGTCCCTACCTAGGAATCATTACCATTTTATTATAAACATTATAATTTGTGAACCAAATGTTGTGAGAATAAGACTCTAGCGCTGTAACGTTCACACGTTTGTATTAGTCATACCTCCGGATTAGTCAACTTAACATTACCATATACCAAGCGGATTCGAAGCCCAAAGCAATACTCTTCGAGACCTGATCATCCTCGAGATATTTACTTTCCTTCTATTTACTATTCTGCTATTTACATTCCTGTTACACACATCACGCACATTTTTACTTTTATGTCATTTACTTTACCGTCATTTACTTTTCTGCTTCACAAGCACACAAAACCCACTCACTAATTAAACCGGCTAAACGTTAAAAAAAGTTGAGTATTGGAACTCGACCATGTTCATTGGTTCGATACTTGGTTCTTACCTAAACTATATTACGTTGCGATAGGTACACTTCCCAATTGTGTGTGTTTTAAATTTAAAGTAATTATCATTTTATAAATTTAAAACCTGATCTCGTGAAATCAACATCTCTAAATATATTATATATATTTACTATATCACACGCTCTCTACATTGGGTTACATAATTGAGAAATGATATTACCACTTTAAACCAAAAAGATGGTGAATCACTATATGAGGCATGGGGAGGTTTTAAGGACACGTTGAGCAAATGCCTTCATCATGGGCTAGAAGTCTAGTTACAAGTATCATCATTCTACAATGGGTTGCATATCAAGCTCGTTAGACACTCGACGCTACTTCAGGTGGTATTTTTGGAATCAAAAGACCACAAGAAGCTTACAACCTGATTGAGAAAGTAGCTATGTACAGCTATCAATGGTACAATCCGAGAAGTAATAGGGGAGATGATGTAGTGCAAAGCACACATCTTTATTCCTTTGTTTTAGTGCGTTTTACTTAGCTTTTTCTTTGTTTTGAGTCATTTTTGTATACTATTAAGTCTTTGTTATGTTTACAGGTGATCGTGAAGATTACAAGTGAATATATGAAGAAACCGAGCAAGAAAGTGAAGCCGGAAGATCAAAAGTTAAAAATGGTGGATTTATGCCTCTCGCGGTACGCGAGAGAAGAGAAAGAAAGCCTCGCGATACGCGAGGGAAGCTAAAAGCAGCCCGACTAATTTGTTCCTCGCGGTACGCGAGGAACCCATCCAAATATCTCGCGGAATGCGGGATACCTAAAATCCGTGAAAAAACCCTAATTCGAATTTAAATAGAATTTGAGTGCCATTACATAAAGACTTCGAATTATTGCCGTCCAGAGAGGGCATAGAGGTGATTTTGGGAGATTAGAGGAGGAAGCAAGTGTAAAGATCAAAGCTTTGGAGTCCGGGTTCATTTGTTTAACGTTTTTGGTTTCAAGTTCGAATCATTCTTCTTGAATTCTATGTTTGATACTATGATTATGTCTTGTTCTTCTGTTTTGTTGAACTTTAGTATGATCCTAGGCTAAAACATTGATATTGCCTAGGTCTTATGATAATTGCATGTTAAAGTTATGATTTTTACTAATTTTGTAAAAGATCTTATGTTGATAATTGTATGAATCTATATGCTTAGATCTGACTTGTGTTTGATTTCAATTCCGTACGTTGATTATGGATGTCTTCCAGCTTGCTTTGCATATGTAGGTCATAGACTTTAGGCTTTGTGATTGTTTGTTTGGTTTGCTAGACATAGTGATCCATAGGAGTTGTGATTGAGTGTTATTTGGAGCTGAGTGTGTATCCTGTCACAATACCCGAGAAATGAGAGACAGTCGTTTAGTCTTCGTCATTATGAATCCGAGTGTTAACTGTCTGAGAGGAAGTTGGTATTAGGTGTCTAGTGATTGCTGCTATTCTGCGTCATAGTTCTTATCTTGAGATTACCCCGTGCATTCTTCGAATGTATGGTGGACAGTGAGACTTAGAGGTGATTTGTCTATTTGGGTACTTCGTCATTGTTGAAGAGACTGAAAGGTAATCCACTATCTGGGGAGTTATTACACCTTTAGGTTCCTTAGTTGGTGACACCCTGAGAGTGATTAGGGATCCACTAGCTTGTCTAGAGCTGTTTCCTTAGAAACCCAGATCCATCATAGTTTCCAGAACCGGTAGAAGTTGTGCTTTGCAAATAGGATTCCGACCTAGGTAGTATTCTTCCCATCTCTTATTGTTTCCTTAGTTCTTTATCTTGATAGGTTGAGTCGACTTTGTTGCTGCATTAGTAGTTAATCTTTAGTGTAGTTAACCCCCCCCCCCATTAATCAATGTTTAGTCCGAGTCAGAGTCTAATTAGGTTATTCAACGTCTCTAGGGTTCGATATTCCGGTTTTCCACTAAGTTGTGCTACACTCGATAGGTACACTTTCCAGTCAGTGCAGTTTAGTTGAAGGTACTCCTTTTATTACTTAGGAGTCTAGGTTAGGTTTTGTTATTATTTTAACAGACCGTCTGGGTGACATCAAGTTTTTGGCGGGGACAATTATCAATAGCAATATTAGCTTTGAATAGTTCTTTTAGTGATTTTTGATTTGTTTGTTTTTGAGTCTTAATTGTGTATCTTTGTCTTATTTGCTACTTGTGTGTCCTATCTGAGTATCTAAATTAGGATCGACTCTTTCTGTTTCTAAGTCTTTAGTTATTTTCTTTAATTCTTGTGTCAGTTTATGCACCACACTCGTTCGCAGGGATCACCACCATATTCTGCTTCTTTAGAGCCCGAACGAGAGCTTCACGAGCTCACCCGCGACTTCCGGGAGTGTTTGAAAGAGCTGTGCAAATCCCAGGTATGTTCTACTAGCCCCGTTCCTTTTCCTACAATGGGTGACGCTAACCCACCGGCTAGACGTACTGTGCACCAGAGAGCCAGTAATGGGGTCACCGGGGCAAGATCTTCGATCACACGCCCCGGTATTCCCAACATCGATACTTGGCAGATCCCATCACATGTCATTAGCACGATCACTCATGCCACTCAATTTCATGGCCTCGAGGATGAGGATGCACCCGAACATTTGTCCCACTTCGTGCGTATATGTGATACCTTCAATATCACGGGTGTATCTAAGGACGGTATCTACCTGCATCTCTTCCCATTCTCACTCTCTGGGAGTGCTTCTACTTGGCTTGACACCGTCCCCGACAATTCTATTACCACATGGGAGGATCTTCAAGCCAAGTTCTATAAAAAGTACTATCCACCTTCGAGGGCCGCTCGTCTTCAGGATCAAATCCATTCATTCCGGATCGACACTGACGAGCCTTATCACATGGCCTAGGAGCGGTTAAACGCGTTGTTGAGCCGATGCCCCAAACATGGTCTTTCTGACTGGGAAATTGTGGATAAGTTCTATAATGGCCTTACCTTCGAGAAGCAGCAATTGTTTAATACAGCTGTGGGAGGCCATATCATGGATAAGCTGGAGTCAGCTGAGTGTGAGGAGATGTTCGAGAGCTTCGTTCTGGCGGAACAACAGCATCCATCTACTAGGACTTCCATTCCTAATGCTAGAGCATCCGCCTCTTCTCCTAGAGGTATGCATCAGGTCAGCCCGGATACTAGCGTGGATGTTGCACTTGTAGCGATGGCGAACGAGATCAAGGAGCTTATGCTTAGTGCTCAACGGTGTGAGGTGTGCAAGGGAGGCCACGACACCAGGGATTGCCCCATAAATCATCAGGAGCAAGTGAGTTTTGCTGGTAACCAGAATTAGAACTGAGGGTACAATAATTACAATAATACTTTTGGCTCTGGATGGAGATCTGGAAACAACCCACTTGGATCGATCAAATGCCTTTGTGAAAAGGTCAGCAAGATTGTCATACGTGTGAACTTTTACAAGTTCAATTAAATGCTTTTTAGCACAATCACGGATGAAATGATGGCGAATCTCTATATGTTTAGTTTTGGAATGTTTCACCGGGTTATTTGTGATGGACAATGTGGCATTGTTGTTAATGAATAGAGGAGTTCCAGTGAAGTTTAAGCCATAGTCTCTCAACTGCTGCTGAATCCACGTTATTTGAGAACAACCGCTCGCTGCAGCAATGTATTCTGCTTAACAAGTTGAGACAGTAACCGTTGACTGCTTCTTACACTGCCAGGAGACCAGTCTGTCTCCTAAGAATTGACATCCACCAGAAGTTGACTTTCTGTCAAGGTTACAACCGCCATAATCTGAATCAGTGTAGGCTTTGAAATCGAATGACTGCTGCTTAGAGTACCAAAGACCTAATCGTGGTTTCCCTTTCAGGTATCTGAAAATTCTCTTCACGGCTATCATATGTGACTCCTTCGGTTGAGACTGAAACCTTGAGCACAGGCACACAACAAGCATTATATCGGGTCTTGAAGCTGTGAGAAACATAAGTGATCCAATCATCCCACGGTACAATCTGCTATCTACATCCTTTCCATCTTTGTCAGGATGCAGACCATGATTGACTGGGATAGGTGTTCCATAAGTACTGCTATCATTCATCTTGTATTTTGATAAGATGTCCTGCATATACTTAGTTTGATGTAGATAAATGCAATCCTCTCTTTGACTGACTTGCAGACCCAGGAAGAACGACAATTCACCCATATTACTCATTTCAAATTTGGACTTCATCACCTTCTCGAATTCCCTACACATCCCTTCATTGGTAGATCCAAAGATAATGTCGTCAATGTATACTTGTACAAGAAGAATCTCACCTCCTGCTTTCCTAATGAAGAGGGTCGAGTCAATCTGTCCACGGTCGAAACCATTAGATAGTAAATGCTTAGATAATGTCTCATACCATGCACGCGGTGCTTGATGAAGACCATAAAGTGCTTTGTCGAGCTTATACACTTTATTAATATTATGCGGATCTTCAAAACCGGGAGGTTGAGTGACATAGACATCTTCATGAACTTTACCATAAAGGAAAGCACTCTTCACATCAAGTTGATAGACCTTGAAGCCGACATATGTGGCATAAGCCAAGAACAGTCGAATGGCCTCAATTCTAGCAACTGGGGCATATACTTCCGTGTAATCCAAGCCCTCTTGCTGATAAAAACCCTGAACAACCAATCTTGCTTTGTTCTTCACAACAACATGACGATCATCCGTCTTTCATTTGAACACCCATCAGGTTCCAATTGGTTGAAAGCCCTTTGGCAAGTCAACCAAATCCCACACGTGCAACTTTTGGAATTGAGACAGTTCATCTTGCATCGCCTCAATCCAGCAGTTGTTAATGAGAGCCTCCTTCACATTCTTCGGCTCTAACTGGGACACGAATGCAGCATGTAGACATGTTTCCATGACACCAGTGTCAAATATCTCTGTGTAAAGACTGGTGTTCTCAGTGATGCTTCGATGACGAGTCTGAACACCGGCATAAGGATCACCAATAATGTTGTCGATTGGATGATTCCTATGCACTCTCGTCTCCGGTACAATCGGTTCCTGAATTTCTGGATCTAAATTCGTGCTTAACTCCCCCATTTCCTGTGTTCCAGAGGAAGAAGATTCAATGTTAATTGGATCAGCTGGAGCTTCATTTCCTACAGTTGTGTTAGGATTGGCTTGAGCGTCATCTCCAACAACAAGAACATCTTCACTGTCATCACTGTCATGAGTTCCAGATGCAGATGCAGCATTGGAATCAGGAGTTATAATTGGTACAGTAGCACGAGTAAAGAAGCTGGAGTCCTCACCGCCACCCAATAACTCATAAACGTTTGCGGCGTCAACTGGAGATAGATCAGGAAGATTGAATGACTTGAATAGCGCATCATAATCAAAACCCCAAGCTGGACCTGTTGGTTCGAGTGGAATGTTGTGTTTACTACAATCCACTTCAAACCATTCCTCGACAGTACGAGTTCCTATGTTGTACACTCTCTCGCAAGGCGAGTTGGCAACGTATCCTAAGAAGATGCCTTCCACCGCTTTTGCATGAAACTTAGACTGGCGGTCTTTGTACTGTAGCAACAAGGAACAAGGACTGCCAAAAGGAACTAGGTAATCAAGATTGGGAAGTCGATTGTTGATCAACTCGTAACAAGTCTTGTTGTGCCTCTTCACAACCAGAACTCTGTTTAAGACGTGACAAGCTGTATTAACGGCTTCTGCCCAGAAAGTGACAGGAAGCTTTGCATCCGACAGCATAGTCCATGCAGTCTCAATCAGTGTTCTGTTCTTCCGTTCAGCAACTCCATTCTGTTGAGGCGTGTACGGCGCGCTGAATTCGTGACGGATCCCTTTCTTGAGACAGAAAAGCTCCATCAAATTATTCTTGAACTCAGTTCCGTTGTCACTCGTAATTCTTCTAACTTTCAGCTTGCAAAGAGATTCCAAGCTCAGGATCAAATATTGAAGAATATCAGCAGTCTCGTCTTTAGTACTTTCACACCCCGCCAGGGCGGAAACGCGAGGCGCGACTTTCACTGGTTTCCAAAGCATATGATTACCGCAAACACATACATGTAATTGGATACATAATTGAGTTTAAAATATTTACATCACAAAATATCAACTTGAGTTTACAAAAAGTTAAGATTTCGCAAATATGACTCAAGACCATGAGTTATACAAGAGAAATCCCCCCCCCCAAAAGCCGTATCCACGTGCATGCATGTATCCTACATTGCTAACCTGGTGACCACGTTCAATTTCCTGAAAACATACTTAAAATTGTCAACACGAGGTTGGTGAGTTCACAAGTTATTATAAAGAGTTATCATAAACCCAATGTTTAAACCTGACAATTTGCCGATCAAAACTCTTTGTTAAACCTGATCATTTTAACCTGATCAGAACTCTTTGGTTTAAAACCTGATCACTTTAACCTAATCAGAATCCTTTTGTTAAACCTGATCACTTTACAATGATCAGAACTCTTTTGTTTAAAACCTGGTCACTTTAGCCTGATCAGAACTCTTTTGTTTAAAACCTGATCACTTTACCCTGATCAGAACCCTTTTGTTAAAACCTGATCACTTTACCCTGATCAGAACCCTTTTGTTAAACCTGATCACTTTACCCTGATCAGAACTCTTTTGTAGGTATTACCAATGAATATGATTACTAATCCGATCTATTGACCCCATTTGTAAGCTTGCAAGGAATACAAAATAGTATGTAATGTACGAGACCGTAACCAAACCCCAACTTTCTATGCCTCCCCTCGCCTTTCTGCGAGTAAGATTATATGCGGTCATTTGGACCCCTGGTTAGCGCGACTAACCATGACCGGGAGCGTCACCCCCAATAGTACTATTCATAAAATCCCGGGCTAAATCCATAGCTAATGGTTACTAATTTATTTCGAGGACTTTAAGCGCTTTATTGTTCCCTCAATACATACATACGGTCAGATCATTAGTTTCATTCATTGACATTCGAAAATTCTTTACAAGTATGTTTCCACCCCAAATCATTTCAAAACTTAGAAAAAAAGGGGGATTAGTGAAACTCACCTTGACAATATGAATGCTAGCAAATATTTGAATGACGGCAGATTCGCCTATCCGTATCCTATTTACACAAGGATAACATACACGTTAAGACTACCCGTCTTAAACGCAAGTGGTTCACCCGACTTAGCAGTTCTGATTGCTTTTGTTTTAATTATCTTTTTAGTTTTTCCCAACACTTGGTTCGTTATGAAAATAGTTCTGAGTTACTGCCCAATGGGGCTGATGAACAGGTATCGAAACTTTCTTAGTTTCGATTGAACAGAACAGATGTCGAAACTTCCTAGTTTCGACAGGGCAAAACAGGTATCGAAACTCCTAGTTTCGATTATGTAATAGGCATCGAAACTACCTAGTTTCGATTAAGCAATATGTATCGAAACTACCTAGTTTCGATTGAACAAACAGATATCGAAAATCCTAGTTTCGATAGAACAACCGGTATCGAAACACCTAGTTTCGATTGAATAACTGGTATCGAAACTCCTAGTTTCGATTGAATAACTGGTATCAAAACTCCTAGTTTCGATCAATAGGTATCGAAACTCCCAGTTTCGATTGACCAACAGGTATCGAAACTATAGTTTCGATACCTGCACTTTGATTTACAGAATTCACTCTGTATATTTTTATGTTCAAATCTTGAATTTGACACACTTTTCTTGTTATCTTAGTTTCGTTTGAACGATTTGTATGTTCAGCTACGGTTTTTATAGCAAATGAAATGGACAATATTGAGTTTTTACCTCAAACAGAGAATGGCGATCTTTAGAGAAACAGGGAAGTGATCTTGAATCTCTTATTAAGCTTTCTTCAGAAACGCTTGGAATTCTCCTTATAGCACTGAATTAGGTGGATTTCTGCCTTAATCTGGACTTCGACTTGAAGGAGAATGGTGAACTTGCCGTAAGAGGAATGAGAGATTGAAAGTGAAGGTGAGGTTTTGACTGAAGAGGTATGGTTTTCCTCTGAATTTTAGTGAAATAGGCAAGTGGGAGAATGGCTCCCTGACTCTCGGCCAAGAAAGTCAAGAAGGTACTTTGGGGTTAATGATAACTATTTTTAATCATTAATTTATTAATGATATTAGTATCAATTAGAGTTCCAAATGGCAATTTAATTCGGTTTAGATTCTTCACGGTATTATAATTTTAACCAGTTTATGGCTCGTATTAAGTCGGGTTATCCTGCTTACTTTTTCTAGTAATTCTTTATGGTTTACTAGACTTGGAATAAACTTCTTTGCTAGACTTCTTGACTTTACTTAGTCAAAATAAAATATCAGGAAATAATAATTATGAACGTGCGTTTATGAAATGTGGATATTGACCTGAAATGCTGGGTGTCACATTCTCCCCATGTTACAGAGAATTTCGTAACGAAATTCAGTTCTTGTCATTCTGACTTGGAGTGTTTGTAAACAATGACGGGTACTTGGATTTCATTTATCTTCCCGCTCCCACGTATACTCGGGGCCGCGCTTTGAATTCCAACGTACCTTGACCAGCTTAACACGGCTGCGCCTTGTTCTCTGAACCTTCCAATCTGTGACTTCCATAGGTTCCTCAATGATGTGCAACTTGTCGTCTATGTGAATCTCATCAGGCGGTATAATTAATGTGTCGTCTGATAGGCACTTCTTGAGATTTGACACATGAAACGTATCATGTATATTGCTTAGTTCTTGTGGCAACTTGAGCTTGTAAGCTACAGGGCCAACCCTAGTCAAAATTTCAAACGGTCCAACGTATCTAGGGTTAAGCTTGCCACGGTTGCCAAATCTTGCAACTCCTTTCCAAGGTGAGACTTTTAACATGACTTTGTCTCCCACTTGGAATTCTAAAGGCCTTCGTCTGTTATCCGCGTAACTCTTTTGTCTGTCACGGGCGGCTTTCAGACGATCCTTGATTTTGAAAATCTTGTCTGTGGTCTCTTGAATAACTTCAGGACCGGTTAAATGCTTGTCACCAACTTCTACCCAACATAGCGGTGAACGACATTTTTGACCATACAAAGCCTCAAACGGAGCGGCTTTGATGCTGGTGTGGTAACTATTATTGTATGAAAACTCAGCTAGTGGTAAATGAGTGTCCCAATTTCCACTGAAGTCAATTGCACACGCACGGAGCATATCCTCTAAGGTTTGAATGGTTCTTTCACTTTGACCATCTGTTTGTGGGTGATATGCCGTGCTCATGTCAAAACGTGTGCCCATGGCTTCTTGTAATGATTTCCAGATTCTAGACACGAATCTGCTGTCTCTATCAGAGATAATAGAAATTGGCACTCCATGCCTAGCCACAATTTCCTTAATATAAAGTCTTGCAAGTTTCTCGGTTTTATCCGTCTCTTTGATGGGTAGAAAATGAGCTGATTTCGTCAAATGATCGACGATTACCCATATAGTATCATACCCGCTCGACGTCTTGGGTAACTTTGTAATGAAATCCATGGAAATCTGTTCCCATTTCCATTGAGGTATCTCGGGTTGTTGTAACAATCCCGACGGTTTCTGATGTTCTGCCTTTACTTTTGTACATGTCAAGCATTTACTGACATAAATTGCAATTTCTCCTTTCATGTTCGGCCACCAGTAGAGTTCTTTCAGATCCTTATACATTTTATCCGAACCTGGGTGAATGGAGTACCTGGACTTGTGGGCTTCGCCCATAACCAACTCCCGTAAGTTACCAAAACATGGCACCCAAATTCTATTCATGAAGTATAAAGTGTCATCTGACTTTGGTTCCAACTGCTTTATCATTCCTCGTAAAGCTTCATTCTGAATGTTTTCTTCTTTAATTTCCTCTTGTTGTGCCATCCGGATTTGAGTCGTGAGACTCGTATGAATTTTCAATTCTAAGGCACGAACACGGAGTGTTTTAACTCGTTCTTTACGACTCAAGGCATCTGCTACGACGTTTGCCTTGCCAGGGTGATACTTGATATCACAGTCGTAATCATTCAGTAGTTCTACCCAACGACGTTGCCTCATGTTGAGTTCTTTCTGATTAAAGATGTGTTGGAGACTCTTATGGTCTGTAAAGATAGTACATTTTGTACCGTATAAGTAATGTCTCCAAATCTTGAGTGCAAACACGACCGCACCCAATTCCAGATCGTGAGTTGTATAATTTTTCTCATGTACTTTTAGTTGTCTGGATGCATACGCTATGACTTTTTCTCTCTGTATCAACACACATCCCAGACCTTGGTGTGATGCGTCGCAGTACACGATGAAATTGTCAGTTCCTTCGGGAAGGGATAGGATTGGTGCACTGCAAAGTTTTTGCTTCAGCACTTGAAAAGCTGATTCTTGTTTATCAGTCCAATCAAACTTTTTGTCCTTCTGAGTTAACATGGTCAAAGGCAAGGCTATCTTTGAAAAATTCTCGATAAATCGCCTGTAATATCCTGCCAAACCCAGAAATTGACGCACCTCAGTCGGAGTTCTTGGTGCTTCCCAGTTTTTGATAGCTTCAATCTTAGATGGATCTACATGAATACCATTCTTATTGATAACATGTCCGAGAAAGTGAACCTCTTGGATCCAAAACTCACACTTAGAGAATTTGGCATAAAGCTTCTCATTCCTGAGTAGTTCCAAGATTAATTTCAAATGATGTTCATGTTCCTCCTTTGTTCGTGAATATATTAATATGTCATCGATAAACACAATCACGAATTTATCCAAGTACGGCTTGCACACGCGATTCATGAGATCCATGAAGACAGCTGGCGCATTAGTTAAGCCAAATGGCATAACTAGGAACTCGTAGTGACCGTAACGAGTCCTAAAAGCCGTTTTTGGTATATCTTCTTCCTGAATTTTCAGTTGATGATACCCTGATCGTAGATCAATTTTAGAATAGAAACTGGAACCTTGAAGTTGATCAAACAAATCGTCTATTCGAGGAAGAGGATACCGATTTTTGATTGTCAGTTTGTTCAACTCTCGATAATCAATGCACATTCTAAAGGTTCCATCCTTTTTCTTTACAAACAGGACCGGAGCTCCCCATGGGGAGAAACTCGGTCTTATGAAACCTTTGTCAAGTAACTCTTGTAATTGGCTCGACAGTTCCTGCATCTCGGAAGGGGCTAGACGATACGGTGATCGTGCAACTGGTGCGGCTCCTGGTACTAGGTCGATCCGAAACTCGACTTGTCTTGATGGTGGTATTCCTGGTAAGTCTTCGGGAAATACCTCCGAGTAATCTCTGACAATTGGTATGTCCTCAAGTCGACGTTCTTCGGGTTTCTTCTCGACGATGTGAGCCAGGAATGCACAATAACCCTTGCGTAGATACTTATGAGCTTTCATGCAGTTTATCGTTTTTAACATCGTTCTACACTTTTCGCCTTGAATTGAAAGAATTTCTCTACTTGGTAGTGGGATACGTACAATCTTCTCGAAGCATACTATCTCGGCACGATTCTTGGTTAACCAATCCATGCCAATAACAATATCAAAACTCCCTAGTTCGACGGGTAGAAGGTCTATATTGAATGTATGGTTTTCTAAACATAAAGTACAACCCCTAAAGACCTCTCCAGTTTCTATTAATTTCCCATTTGCTAATTCAATTGTATAACTTTGATCTAGTTTGCTGGCCTTAATACCGAGTAAGGATTTAAAATCATTCGACACAAAGCTCATATCCGCACCTGAATCAAAAAGTACAGAGGCATAGTGATTATTTATCGGGAACGTACCAGTGACGATGTTCGGGTCCTGGCGTGCGTCACTTGCACCCATCACAAATGCCCTCCCTGGTGCCTGAGCGTTGTTCTGATTCTTCCACTTGGGACAATCCTTCTTGAAGTGTTTCAAATCACCACATATGAAACATCCCGGTTTAATTCTCCCCATTCGGTTGTTAGTTCGACAGGCTTGAGTGGTGTGACCAAACTTTTCACATTTTCCACACTTGATGCACACACCGGCATGATGATTTTCACACCTCTTACATCTCGGTAGGCCCCCATCATACTCCTTTCTTTCCACCGTGTTGGCTGCAAAAACCTTCACCGTCCCTTGTTTCTTAAACTCTTGTTTTCTAGATTTGTTACTTGAATTTCCCATCCATTTCCTTTTCTCCCCATATCTACCTTCCTCGTTCTCCTTTCTTACAAACAATTCATTACGTACTGCATCATCCTTTAGTTTGAATGCTAAGGTTATAGCACTCTTGACATCTATTGGATTAGATGATGTTACCATGCTACGAATTTGAGGTGCGAGGCCCCACAGATACCTCTCAACACGCTTATGTTCTGGTGTAACCATATGCGGTACCAGAAGTGCCAATTCATTGAAGCGGTCGGTGTATCCCGCTACATCATCTCCTATCATCTGTAGGTTCCACATCTCAGTTTCAATCTTTTGCAATTCGTTCCGAGGACAGTATTCATCAATCATCATGTTTTTCAAATCTTCCCAAGATAATTGGTACGCCGTCTCTCTCCCCAAAGTCTTCATTTGAGTATTCCACCAAGTTAAAGCTTTATCAGTGAGCGTGCATGTAGAATACTTCACTATGCAATCAGCGGTGCATTCACTTATATCAATCACCGACTCCATATGTTCTATCCATCTCATTAGTCCTACTGCACCCTCGGTGCCATTAAAACTGCGGGGTTTGCAGGATAGGAAGGCCTTGTAGGTGCACTTCCTATTTGGAGCATCTGCAGGATCACAAGTCATAACGTCATTAATTCGGATCATGACTATGTGTTATGGCTTATTTATTTTTATTACCTCCGGAACCCCCGGAACCTCCTGCTGTACCGCTACCTCCTGCGGTACCGCTACCTCCTGCACCTCCTCCGCTATTTCGGTTTGCTTCATACTGCTCCATGGCGGCAGCTACTCGTTGTGCTATTAGTTGTTCCATGTTTGGGGAAATTGTCTCGTTGTTGTCACTAGTAGTGTCACGGGGCGTCCTTCGTTTAGGTGCCACGACGTTCTTTCTAACACATCAATTAAAAAGAAACAACATTATATAATAATAATGATAGATCATGACATAAGGATACAACAACATTAAACATGAACAACCATCATTACAACATAAACCATCACATACATAGTTAAAACATATATAGTACATTGTTCCAAAAGACAAGGATACAAAAGGGATGGGTTCGCATGACCACATAAGTACCAAAGTTTTAAACTACATAATGTGCTATGGGCACAACCCGCCCATAATAGGTTTAAAAGAAGAAGTGAGAGTACAACCCAATCATCATGGCAAGTCCTGCCATGACAAAGCTAGCCCTAGCCACAAACTCTGCAGCTAAAGTCCTTTCCTCCAACGCCTCCACCATGTCTCGGACTGTGAGAGTGAACTGCCAGTCCATATCAGCTCTCAACTCGAGGTAGTCAGTGGCACTCTGTATGTCTCGAGTGCTATCCTCTAGAGTCTGTACCCAAGATCCGAGCCCTTGACGTAAGCGCATGGTTGCATCCCCCTGTGCCCGAATATCATCTAGGAGATCATCAAGACGCTCCTCGTGCGTATGAACACGTGCTACCAATGTAGGCACTGTGAGCTCCATGGCTTCCCCAGTTTGGGGTAGGGGCGTTGGAGAGTTGGAAGACTCTTCGAGCTCAAAGGTAGATGGGATGCTCTCCATCTCCCTCCATCGTGCCAGAGCACGAGGCATCCAACGGATAGTCCCCACCGTAGGGTGGTAACAGGGTCGTTTCCTAGATGGTTCCTCATAGATCTCCAAGTCTTCCGGGTCACGGGCTGCTAGAGTTCTCTTGCGCGGAAGTCGAACCTTCTTCCTAGCACTTTGCACCTTAACTGGTCCTCCGCTTTTCTTTTGGTAGAATATAGGCGGTTCTCCCAGGGCAACATTGGGTGGCGTGGAGCTGCGTACTTGTACTCGATTTTTGGGGCGTGTGGCGGAAAGTTCCTCGTTAGATTCAGAGTCAGAGACGGGTTCAGAGTGTGAATGTGACGACATACTTGTGACTACAATATCCACATGACATGATGACTGGTTATACAATGCTTATGCAATGAAAACATTTTAGTGAGTCATTCAAATTATAGACTAGGTTCCACTTTTAGACACCTAGTTCGCTATAATCAATGGCTCTGATACCAAGTTCTTTCACACCCCGCCAGGGCGGAAACGCGAGGCGCGACTTTCACTGGTTTCCAAAGCATATGATTACCGCAAACACATACATGTAATTGGATACATAATTGAGTTTAAATATGTACATCACAAAATATCAACTTGAGTTTACAAAAAGTTAAGATTTCGCAAATATGACTCAAGACCATGAGTTATACAAGAGAAATCCCCCCCCCCCAAAAGTCGTATCCACGTGCATGCATGTATCCTACATTGCTAACCTGGTGACCACGTTCAATTTCCTGAAAACATACTTAAAATTGTCAACACGAGGTCGGTGAGTTCACAAGTTATTATAAAGAGTTATCATAAACCCAATGTTTAAACCTGATCATTTGCCGATCAAAACTCTTTGTTAAACCTGATCATTTTAACCTGATCAGAACTCTTTGGTTTAAAACCTGATCACTTTAACCTGATCAGAATCCTTTTGTTAAACCTGATCACTTTACAATGATCAGAACTCTTTTGTTTAAAACCTGATCACTTTAGCCTGATCAGAACTCTTTTGTTTAAAATCTGATCACTTTACCCTGATCAGAACCCTTTTGTTAAAACCTGATCACTTTACCCTAATCAGAACCCTTTTGTTAAACCTGATCACTTTACCCTGATCGGAACTCTTTTGTAGGTATTACCAATGAATATGATTACTAATCCGATCTATTGACCCCATTTGTAAGCTTGCAAGGAATACAAAATAGTATGTAATGTACGAGACCGTAACCAAACCCCAACTTTCTGTGCCTCCCCTCACCTTTCTGCGAGTAAGATTATATGCGGTCATTTGGACCCCTGGTTAGCGTGACTAACCATGACCGGGAGCGTCACCCCCAATAGTACTATTCATAAAATCCCGGGCTAAATCCATAGCTAATGGTTACTAATTTATTTCGAGGACTTTAAGCGCTTTATTGTTCCCTCAATACATACATACGGTCAGATCATTAGTTTCATTCATTGACATTCGAAAATTCTTTACAAGTATGTTTCCACCCCAAATCATTTCAAAACTTAGAAAAAAAGGGGGATTAGTGAAACTCACCTTGACAATATGAATGCTAGCAAATATTTGAATGACGGCAGATTCGCCTATCCGTATCCTATTTACACAAGGATAACATACACGTTAAGACTACCCGTCTTAAACGCAAGTTGTTCACCCGACTTAGCAGTTCTGATTGCTTTTGTTTTAATTATCTTTTTAGTTTTTCCCAACACTTGGTTCATTATGAAAATAGTTCTGAGTTACTGCCCAATGGGGCTGATGAACAGGTATCGAAACTTTCTTAGTTTCGATTGAACAGAACAGATGTCGAAACTTCCTAGTTTCGACAGGGCAAAACAGGTATCGAAACTCCTAGTTTCGATTATGTAATAGGCATCGAAACTACCTAGTTTCGATTAAGCAATATGTATCGAAACTACCTAGTTTCGATTGAACAAACAGATATCGAAAATCCTAGTTTCGATAGAACAACCGGTATTGAAACACCTAGTTTCGATTGAATAACTGGTATCGAAACTCCTAGTTTCGATTGAATAACTGGTATCGAAACTCCTAGTTTCGATCAATAGGTATCGAAACTCCTAGTTTCGATTGAATAACTGGTATCGAAACTCCTAGTTTTAATTGAATAACTGGTATCGAAACTCCTAGTTTCGATCAATAGGTATCGAAACTCCCAGTTTCGATTGACCAACAGGTATCGAAACTATAGTTTCGATACCTGCACTTTGATTTACAGAATTCACTCTGTATATTTTTATGTTCAAATCTTGAATTTGACACACTTTTCTTGTTATCTTAGTTTCGTTTGAACGATTTGTATGTTCAGCTACGGTTTTTATAGCAAATGAAATGGACAATATTGAGTTTTTACCTCAAACAGAGAATGGCGATCTTTAGAGAAACAGGGAAGTGATCTTGAATCTCTTGTTAAGCTTTCTTCAGAAACGCTTGGAATTCTCCTTATAGCACTGAATTAGGTGGATTTCTGCCTTAATCTGGACTTCGACTTGAAGGAGAATGGTGAACTTGCTGTAAGAGGAATGAGAGATTGAAAGTGAAGGTGAGGTTTTGACTGAAGAGGTATGGTTTTCCTCTGAATTTGAGTGAAATAGGCAAGTGGGAGAATGGCTCCCTGACTCTCGGCCAAGAAAGTCAAGAAGGTACTTTGGGGTTAATGATAACTATTTTTAATCATTAATTTATTAATGATATTAGTATCAATTAGAGTTCCAAATGGCAATTTAATTCGGTTTAGATTCTTCACGGTATTATAATTTTAACCAGTTTATGGCTCGTATTAAGTCGGGTTATCCTGCTTACTTTTTCTAGTAATTCTTTATGGTTTACTAGACTTGGAATAAACTTCTTTGCTAGACTTCTTGACTTTACTTAGTCAAAATAAAATATCAGGAAATAATAATTATGAACGTGCGTTTATGAAATGTGGATATTGACCTGAAATGCTGGGTGTCACAAGTACCTAAAAAATGCACCCAAGAAAAACGTGAGAAATCATCAGTTACTACTAGACAGAACGACTTACCTCCAATACTCCTGATACTTATGGGGCCAAACAGATCCATGTGTAATAGCTCCAAAGGGGTATCAATAGAGTTTTGGAGCTTGGGCTTGTGAGACTTCCGTTGCTGTTTGCCCTTTTTACAAGGCATACAGTCATCTGCAACGGTAAACCTCAGCTTAGGAACCCCGGTTACCAAACCGTTTCGGACAAGATGATTCATTTTACGATACGAAATATGTCCGAGTTTCCTATGCCACAAGATGGAGTCGAGCTCTGTCGCTTTAGAAAGCAAACATGTAGGAACTGATGAGGTGGTTGTTGCCACGCTCATATCGATCTGATAGGTGTCGTTTGTTCTTGGCGCTCTCATCAGGATCCAATCTTTCGAAACTTCAAAACCGGGTTTGAGAATCAGGCATTCTGACTTGTCAAACATCTCCGAGTACTCCTTATCACACATTTGGGAGACACTCAACAGGTTATGTTTCAGCTGCTCGCAGAAGTTGACATTGTCAAAGCTGACACAACCGTTTGAAACCACGCCTTGACATGTGATGATGCCGCCTTTTTCTCCGGCAAAGGCCACATAGCCGCCTCTGAATGGTTTAACATCTTGAAGTAGGGCCATGTTTCTTGTCATGTGCCTGGAACATCCACTATCTACATACCAGCGGTTAGAGATAGTACCCTTCGGACGTCCCTGCACGAGTTACAAAAGAATTAGTTAGATTTGGAGACCCAAGCCATTGTGGTCTTGGGTCGTCCATCCTTTTCAAAATAAACTACTTCCTTTAACTCACAGTCATGATGACTGTTCAAAATTGATGAATCTTTAGAAGAAATAGAACTAGGAGATTGAGAAGTTTTGGATTTGGCAGTCCAGGATCTCTTCTGTTTATTAACCGGAACAGGAGACTTTGGTTCAACTACAGCAGGTGAACTTGTGGGAGCTTCACCTGATTGAACTGAAGTGAGTTGTTCAAGCTTTCTCAACCTCTTGTTCCGTCTCCTCCTCTGTGGCTTAGAGAGTCTTGCCACAGGTTTCTCACCAGTACGTGTACTACCAGAGGTAGATACACGAGGTACAGTGGGTTGCGTTACCTTTCTTGGAACAGATGGTTTAGCTTCAGATATGATCTTAGGCTTTACCATCGGTTTGACTGGTGGTTTCACCACATTTTGCTTTGGATGTTTGGGAGGTGGTTTCACTGGTGGCGACCTGGGGATAACAGCTGGTTGTGAAACAACAGGCCGTTTCCCTTGGTTCTTAGAAGGATAGTTCACAAAAATGTGACCAACCAAGCCACAGTGAAAACAGTTCCTCTTGTCTACATAAGTTCTCTTGTAAGGCTCATTAGATGTGGCCTTAGATAACTCAGCATTATGAGAAGGAGGAGTTGGTTTATGAACATTAGTCTGAACCTTAACAGTTTGGTTTTTGGGAGTATAATATTTTTCCAAATTTTCTTTATACCCAAGCCCATAATGAGCTGAAAAAGCTTCTTTCTTTGCTTGGTTAAGACCTTTATACCCCCCATAAAGCATTACCTTTAGATTATCATTTGTTTCAATGATATCGGGTTCAGTTAAAATACAATTATCACCATTAGTGATAACGTTTTTCTCTACCTTTTGTTCAGTCAACAACTCCTCAGATACTACTCCTTCAGGGCAAGAGTTAACCGACCCTTCTTCAGAAGTAGTAACAAACTCCTCACTAGATGTGGAGTTAGCCTTACTTGAGGATTCATCCTTTTTAGGGGAATCATCCTTATCAGAGGACTCATCTAGACAAGTGAGATCAATGTCTATTAAGCTATTGACAAACTTTCCGCTCACTGGTGGAGGAATGGCATTAGTACCCAAACCTAACCCATTCAGTTGTCTCACCACAGACTCGTAGTGTTCCACCACAAAGCGAGAGTTTTTCAACTTCTCATTAGTGCATTTTAACTGCAAGATCTCATTTTGCAGTTTGTTGATTTCATTGTTCCGTTTTTCTAACCCCCTGTATGCAACATCTAAGTGAAGCTGTTGATCACTTATTTTTAAAGAATATTCAGATTTTTCCTTTTTTAACGTTTCAATAGAATCTTTAAAACGTTTTTCATTTTCTTTATAGTTTAGAGCTGCCAAACTTAGGGGTTCGATTTTGTCTTGGAGCCTAGAATTTTGAAGTTTTAGCCCTAGACATTTAGAACATGAAATAACAGAGAAAGGGTTAGAATCTACCTCAGACGATGAATTGTTGCTTCTCCAATGGCCATGAGAGCAACAGCAGTGGTCGATTCCTCTTCATCAGCTATAGGAGCTTCCATTTCTTCAGCTTCCTTCACCTCCTCTGTAGCAGCAGTTGTAGATTCTTCTAGGTCAGCCATAGAAGCTTCCCTTTTCTCTGCTTCCATCATCTCCATGATCTCAGCCATGAGACCAACCTGGGTTTGTGTGATGATGGCATCCTCAAGATGAACACCCCATTCAAAGTTGTCGTCCTGTTGGGCTACCAGTGCATTGGACGTTCCACCTTGGCTTTGATTGTGGTGGTTTGGATTGTTGAGGCCATGGCTGTTTCCTTGGCTGGGTCGGGTAAAACCAGAGGCAGGTGCTCTGTCTTTCTGACACTCACGAACAAAGTGTCCAAAGTTCAGACACTTGTAGCATTTGGTCTTGGATTTGTCAAACCCGACTATGGCATTAGGATGCCCACCAATAAACTTTCTTCCTGTTCTGTTCAGGAAACGCTTGGCTCTCCTTAATAGCATGGCCATATTCCATTGAATATCCATGTCCTCCATGTCATCAGGATCCACTTGATTAAAATCTTCTTCAATCGTCTCTGGATCAGTAAGCATGCCACCTATGAAATTTTCATATGCAAGCATACAAGATGAGAATAGTGCTACATGATCTTCAGCTATTCTGGCTATAGCTGAGTTGTTAGCCGAAGACGTAGCAGGAGGATTTCTTGAGGTATTTTGATGATGAGACCCCAACCCTGATCCTGAAGCATAGCAAGCATGACCACCACACCCAGTTGAGTGGTCTTCTTTAGTAGGATTTCCAGTGAAGAGGGCGATTCCAGAGCCCGATGACTTGGATGTAGAATTCGTCCCATGATACATAGAAGGGTCTTGTATCTGGGGTATTCCAGAGCTCTCCTTTCTTCTTAGGTTCATGTCATGAGCTTGAACCTTTCCTATTGCCTCTTCAACTGTCAGCTCATAGAATTTAGGATTTTCCCTCATCAGGGTTGTGTACATCTCAAATTTGGGTTGTAAAGCATCCAAAAACTTTTCCACCATCTCTTCATCCGGATACCTGAGTTCAAAAGCCTTCAACTCAGTCTGTAAATGATAGAACCTAGAGATGAGGTCATCTAAAGATTCGTTCTCAAAAAATCTGAAGCACTCATACTGCTTCCTGAGAAGATCTCGCTTACTCTTCTTGATGTCACTATTTCCTTCGAATCACTTCTGTAAAGTTTTCCAGAGATCCTTAGAATTGTCATACCCTCGGAAACTGTGGAACAATTCCCGAGTTAATGCCATAGTGATCGAACCATGTGCCTTCTTTTCACGATCATAGGCTTTCTTTTCTTTGTCTGAAACCTTAGAGATAGGTTTGGGCATGGTTTCATCAAGATAGATGTGTATGGGATGCTTATATCCCTCAAGGATTGGTATCCATAGTGATGAGTCGGTATAAGAAATGTAGTGCTCGAAACGTGCTTTCTAATTAGAATAATCGTTCACGTTCAACAACTTTGGTGGTTTCTGTGGTGTACCGATCTCATTATCCAAGATTCTGATGATTCGACATAGTGAACACTTAGTCAAATTTCAGAAAAGTCAGACACAGTTGCGCACTTGGTCTTGGCGTTGCGCACTTGAGAAATAGTCTTGCGTATTTAGATTTTCTCTTGCGTACTTGTAAGTACGCAGGAGTAAATGTAAGTACGCAGGATATAACTTAAGTTCGCACAAGTTCAGTCTTGCGTATTTAGTAAGTACGCACAAAACTGTACTTTTTGCCAGAAATGGTAAGTACGCAGGATACCTTTTCAGCAACTTTCACCAAACTTTTCCGGTCACCTGAAACTTGCCGGAGATGGTAAAAATTCGTCTGATGATCAATGCAAATGAGCCAAAGGGTCAGAAACTTGTTTCTAACAAATCTTTGATGCTCAAAACACTCAAATACACAACAAAAATCAGTTTTTGAGTGAATTTTGCTTCTAAAATAGTGCTCGAGAGCTACCCCTATTTTATCTCAAAAATCAACAAAAGTACCTCTTTTTGCTTGTAAAAACTCTCCAAACTCACTCACAACACTCGAAATCAGGAGCAAATGCTCTGATACCACTTGTAGGTCCCTCGTGTGTGGCGGATCGTCATATGCAAGTGGGTCTACTAGTCGGACCGGGTGCGGAATGCTCGTGACTAGGTGGAAAGTCTAGCTAAACAAAGTAAACCGACAAGAGAAGACACTTTAAACTTTCTTTGTATTATAAACACTTGAAGGTTACAGAGAAAAGCAATTGGTTTACAATCTGCGTATTTGCACTAAAGCCTGTGTACTTAACTTCTGTCAACCTATCCTACTTATACCTGACCTGATGCCTGCGCATTTAGCAAGTGCGCAGGGCAAAATGCTCTTGCGTACTTAACAAGTACGCAAAGGTATTCTCGCGTACTTGCTAAGTACGCAGGAGCTTTCTCCTGCGCACATGTAAGTGCGCAAAACACTTAGAAAGAAATGCAACATTCAATATGTAAAAGTAAATACAACTCGATAAACTAATACGTAAAGACTCTTACATACAAAGACAATTACAGACATGAAAATACAAACTAAGACTCTATCCAAAGTGTTGTCACAAGAAAGTGCTTAAACAAACGTCCCCTTCAACAACTCAAATGCCCTCAAACACTCATCCGAAAACAAGAAGGGCGCATCCTTCTCCAACTACTGAGTCATCGGCCTTGCTATCTTAGAGAAATCGCGAATGAATCGCCGGTAGAAGCCGGCGTGGCCAAGAAAACTCCTAATCGCTCTCACACATGTCGGCGGTGGAAGTTTAGAGATCGTCTCCACTTTAGCTCTATCCACCTCTATACCTGCCTGTGATATCCTGTGCCCTAACACTATGCCCTCTCTCACCATAAAGTGACACTTTTCCCAGTTCAGCATCAAATTAGTCTCCTCACATCGTGCCAACATCGTCTCTAAATTCCATAAGCAATGTTCGAAGGAGCTCCCAAAAACCGAGAAGTCATCCATAAAGACCTCCATAAAGTCCTTGACCATGTCATGAAAGATAGCAATCATACATCGCTGGAAGGTAGCTGGAGTGTTGCATAGCCCGAAGGGCATGCGGCGGTAAGCAAACGTACCATAGGGGCACGTGAAAGTGGTCTTCTGCTGGTCCTCGGGTGAAGTGGGGACCTGGAAATAACCAAAAAATCCATCGAGAAAGTAATAAAACTACTTTCCCGCCAGACGCTCCAGCATCTGATCAATGAACGGTAGCGGAAAATGATCGTTTCTAGTCGCGTCGTTCAGCCTCCTGTAATCTATGCACACTCTACAACCTGTAACTATCCGTGTCGGAATCAGCTCATTCCTCTCATTAGAAATAATGAAAGAAACATAAAGGTGATTAGATACTAAGCTGTTTAATCAAAGAACTTACTAGTTACTCAAATTCTGCCTTAGCCAAACTTTCATTCAAAGAGAAAACATTATTTTCCAAATTAGAAATACTTGCATGCATTCTTCTTCCTTACTTTTCATTGCATCCTCGGTAAAAATATACAAAATATCGTAAAGTTAATGTAACTTCTTGTATATTAAAATGGAATTCTAGAGAGTTCAGTCAAACAACACAAACCTGTTTCCACACATTTTCTTTCTGATGGATCAAGCATCTCACACAAGTTATTCTTCTCCTCAGCAAGTTCTAAACACTTTTCAAACCATTTTATACACACCTTCAGCTTTTTAATATACTCTTTCATCCACTCATGTATGCCCTGAAAATACAAAACATGGCCAACAAATAGTTAAAGCACACGATGATAGCGCAGGTTGCTCAAGAACACCTGACATAGTATGTGTCAAACCTTTGAATCAAACTTTTTCCCCTTAAACTTCACATTCAATAATGCATCCACCTCTTCCTTTGTAAATTCAGTAATTTCACTCTGGCACTTCAGTTTCAAAGGGTGCTATAGAAACCTCATTTTGATTGTTCATTGGGGCAAGTGCTTGTCTGCCTCGACTTGAACTTGTTGAGGACATAATCCTACCCGTGCCACTTTTCCTATGCTTATCTACAGGAGCATCATCAACCACTCGATTTTTCTACAAGTTTATCAAACTTAGAAGAAATGTGATAAAGAAACTATATGATTAATTAACTAACCTCATATATGGTATTCCCTGGCATCTCACAAGCTCATAGGTGGTTGATTTTTCACAACTAGATAGCTGAAAAATTAAATAAGGAGCTTGTGAATCCCCTTGATCTCCAATATTCCAAGCAACACAATAACGAACAATCTCCTAGAAAGGCGGAATCAATCCAAGAGACTCTAAGATTGAAAACCGACGAATCAAACAACGAATCTAAGATAATACGCCATCAAACTGAGATAATCACCAAACGACATCTTGTATTCACTTAGAGAATCAATACAAATCAGAAATACAATACCATGAACAACAGAGTGTTAGGACATAGAATGTATGAAAAAAGCTTTGTAATAGTTTAGGTCTTATTGTCTTTATGTTTTTATGTAATTGTATAGATTTTGTCTAAGTGATAGAACAAGTTCTGCTAGAGGCGAACTTGATAAGTTCGACTGGCCTATTAGAGGCGAACTTGTTAAGTTCGCCTAAGCATCTTTGAGGCGAACTTATGCAGAGCGTGTGTCTATAAATAGGAGTTTACAGATTCATTGAAACAGAGAGCAGAGAGTTGAACGAGTATATTCTGTAAACTCTATGTGTTTGATGATATAAAAAGAGAAGTTTATTTTCATGCTGTTTCTTTTGTCAATTGATATACATACGTTAACACGAAGGATTCTGCACTCCGTGTTATCGAGACGTCCTGTCACGAGATCGATCTGTAGATGAGTCATGTGGACCTACAAGTGGTATCAGAGCTTTTGCTCATGATTTGTGTGTGATTCTTGAAGATTAGAGACGATTTTGGGTACAATTTGACAAGAAATTGATCATTTTTAGAAGTTTTTGTATCCATGGAGTTTTCAAGTTCTTGCAGCTGATTTTAATGCTGAATTCGTGGATTTGAAGTTGATTTTGGTGAAATTAATCCAATAGAAGTGTTCTAATTCATAAAATTCTAAATCCAACGGTTCAATTTCTTCAAATTCCTTCTAATCTGTGAGAAATAATGATTTTTGGTGATGTTTGTTCGTGTTTGGGTTAAAGTTCTTACTGAGTTTGTTTCAGCGGCAGTAAGCGAACTTGCTGAAATTCGTTGCAGGAGAAATTAGCAAGCGAACTTATTAAGTTCGCTTCTCTCAGTTTAAGCGAACTTAGTAGACGAACTTAATCAGTAGGTGAACTTACCGGAGTTTCTTGGTTAAGCGAACTTATCAAGTTCGCTTGATATCAAATTCGCTTGTTTGGATTTGAAGCGAACTTATTATCTTCGCCTAAGGGTAGTACTTGTTCAAGACTTGGAAATTTTTTCTGAAAATGGCAAATATGGTGCAAGTGTATGTTAAATTACGATAACGAGATTGGTACATCTCAGAAACCACCCAAATTGTTTAGTCTTGCAGATTATTCTAACTGGAAAGATCGATTTGATCAGTTAGCATCTTTTACTGATACAAGTTTGTGGATTCCAATCTTGGAAGGCTATACACATCCGACATATACTTGGATGGGAAAGGATGATGTTCCTAAATCAGTATCTGCGTTAACCACAGAAGAAAAACTATAGTTTGATAGGGAAAAGAAGGCAATGGCTAGTATCTCAATGTCTCTTCCTAAAGAAATTTATCATAGCTTTAAACAATTCAGGACTTCTCAACAATTGTGGGAAGCGTTACAAAAGCGGTGTGAAGGTAGTTTGGACGTTAAGAAAAGCAGAAAAGAATTACTGAAGAAGCAGTTCTTAGTATTCAAGCACTTTCAAAATGAATCTTTAGATGATTTTGCAACGAGATTCTATCATTTGCCGAGTGAGTTGTCAAGTGCTTCAGTGGTTTATGAGACTAAAGAGATAAATGATAAGTTTTTGGAGGCATTACCATCTAAATTTGATGTGTATACGGTTTTGATAAAAGAAAATGTCAAGTAGAAAACTATGTCTCTTGAAGAGGTTCTTGGCAAGATTCAATCACATGATTTGAATATGAAGAAGGAAACCAATATGGAGCATATTCAAGATCCTTCAATGTATTTTGCTAAGTCTTCTGGCAAAACTGGTGCAGGGGTTGCGTTCTTTTCTGGTGATACTCAAGAAATTTCTAATGATCATTGTTCTGGGGTTCCAAGTCATTCAGGTTTCTCTGCAAATATAGCTTCTTCATCATCTGGAACACATAATATGAATCAAAGAGTTGCTGATGATTATTTAGCAATGTTTTCTTCCTTTATGGCTTCTTATGAAAATTTTATTGAAGGAAAGATTCATGATCCAAAGGTTATTGAAGAGGATTTCAAGCAAATTGATCCTATTGATCTGGAAGAGATGAACATTCAATAGAATATGGCTATGCTGATGCGACAAATAAAGGATTTTTTGAAGAAGACTGGAAGAAAGTATATCGGTTCTAACAGTCGTTCACGTATGGGATTTGATAAAACCAAAGTTCGTTGCTATAATTGTCAGGAGTATGGTCATTTTGCCAAAGAATGTGTGAAACCAAAAGTTGAATTTGATTCTTAGAAGAAGCTTAATAACTTTCAGAACAATCATAATCAGTCACATGGCTCCTCTGGCTCTGGAAATTCTAAGCATGCATCTACATCACTTGCTTTGGTTGCTCAGAATGATGAAAATTATGACTGGGGTATTCATCTTGAAGATCTGGTTGGTACTGTAAGTCAAGCGTTTGTAGCTGAGATTTATTCTACAAAATCTGAAGAGTCAACTGATGATGATAGCTCAAGTGATGGTGAGCTTTTGCCTTGTGCTGATGAAGAGCATGATCAAGTACATAATGTTGAGTCTGATATTGCATCTGGTGTATCTGAGGATGACATAGTATTAACTCAAAAGTCTTCTGATGGTGCTGATTCTGAAAATATTCCGATTGCAAAAGTCTTCATGGCAGATATGTCAGATCTTTCAAAGGTAAAAGATTCTGTCTGTCACATTTATTGCTCTAATTGCATCAATATAAAAGATAAAATGCAAAAAGTAATGGATGATAACACAAATTTAATTTGGGATATGAAATCAATGCATTCAGTTAATCATAAATTGAAAGATAATGATAAATTGTGTATAGATAGAATTGAGTATTTGAAAAGAGATTTGAACTCTTTGGGATTGAAATATAAGGAACAAGCATATCATTTGAATATGGCATATGCTGAGATTGGGAAGCGAAATGAAATTGTCATTAGGAAGAACAAAGAAATTTCTGATAAAGAATCTGAAGTGATCAAATTACATAGAAAGCTGGAAAATTTTGAAAATTCATCTGTTGTATTAGATTATTTTAATGCTAATGCTGATCCTACAAAGAGGGTTGCTGCAATTGGATTTGTTCCTCCACCATTCAATGCAAATTATGTGGTTGAACCAGAAATTATTCATGAAGAGGAAATTGATCCAAAGACGGTGTTGAAAGTAAATCCAGTAACTGGTGAAGATATGATCTATGATTCTGAGGATGAAGTTTTTGATGATAAAAAGGTTGAAGCATTCCTAAGGAAGTGCAACTTGATGAACCAAAGGTAGTGAAAAATGTTACCCGTGATATATGCATTTTAACAGAACCTGATGAGGTGAAAGTTGATCAACCTAAAATTTCCAAAGTGTTACAATCAAGTGGTTTTGTTGCTACTGGTCATCAGAAGAAGAATTTATCAACGGTAACTAAACAAGTTTTTGTTCAAAAGAAGCCAGTCAACTGTTCAGTAAAATCTTCTGAAGATTGTTCATCGAATGGGTCATCAAATTCGAGAAAACTCCTTATATAAGAAATCATCAAGATAGAAGAGTTTGTTTTCACTATAATGAGGCTGGTCATATTTTGATTCACTGTCCTTATAAGAATCAAGGAAAATTCAAGAGTGTTTCCTCACAACAACGAGTGGTGACGATTCTGAAAAGACAAAATGGGGAAAAGCCTACGTCTAGTGTTGTAAAGAATATGCCTTGTCAATCATTTGCTAAATCTTTGGGATTTAAGCAACATGATAAGCGTATTGCTAAACCATTTGTTTTTCAAAAGAAGTTTGAGATTCCACATGTTGGAATTCCAAAAGGTTCTCAACCTGAGGTCAAACTTTCTAGACCACAACGAAGAATACGTAACAGAAAACTAAAGAAATTTTTGGAAATACCTGAATCTGATAATCATAAATCTAATAATGTTTTTCCAATTCATCATACTATGTCTTCATTGAGAAGGTCTAATTGTGAATCTTTTGTTCCAAAGGTTGATGACAATGTTGATTGTGAATTGCTTGAAGTTATTTATTTTGATCCATCTGGACGACCCAAGACCACAATGGCTTGGGTTCCAATTTCTAACTAATTTTCTTTGTTTATGTAGGGATAACCAAGGAGGACTATCAACAATACGTGGTATGTGGATAGTGGTTGTTCTCGACATATGACAGGGAATATTCATTTGCTGGAAGATGTTATTAATATTGATGGTGGTTATGTCGCTTTTGCTGGAAATAAAGGCGGGTACATAACAGGTCAGGGTACTTTAAAGAACGATAAAGTCAAATTTGAGAAAGTGAACTATGTGGAGCAACTTAAACATAATCTTTTAAGTGTATCTCAACTGTGTGACAAGAAGTTTTCATTTCATTTCAATAATTCTGAGTGTTATATCTTGAAACCGGGCTTTGTGATTCCTGACGAATGGATTCTAATGAAGGCTCCGAGGAGAAATGACACATATGTCCTAGACATGGGTGTTGCTACTACAACGGATTCAATTCCTACTTGTATACTCTCCAAGGCGTCTTAGTCGGATTCTATTTTGTGGCACAGAAAACTTGATCATATCAATTATCGGAAAATGAATTATCTCGTGAAGAATGATCTGGTTTTTGGTGTTCCGAAAATGAAATTTTCAGTTCCTGATGACTGTATTCCTTGCAAGAAGGGGAAACAACACAAGAAGTCCCACAAATCTAAGTCAAAGAATTCAATTGTGACTCCTTTAGAGCTACTGCATATGGATTTGTTCGGACCGATTAGTATAAAGAGCATTGGCGGTAAATCTTACTATCTGGTAGTAACAGATGATTTCTCTAGATTTTCATGGGTTAAGTTCCTTGCTTCTAAAGCCGAAACGACAGAGTTGGTATAATTCTTAATCCTGGGTTTAGAGAATTTGTTCAAACAGAAAGTCAGAAGAATTAGGAGTGACAATGGCAGCGAGTTTAAAAATAGCAAGATGGGTTTATTTTGTCTACAAAAGGGAATTCATCATGAATTCAGTGCGCCATATGTTCCTCAACAAAATGGTGTTGCTGAATGAAAGAACAGGACTTTGGTTGAAACGGCACGTACAATGCTTGCAGATTCTAAGCTTCCAGTAACTTTTTGCGCTGAGGCTGTGAATACTGTGTGTCACGTTTTGAATAGAGTTTTGAAAGTTAAGCAACACAACAAGACATGCTATGAGTTGCTTAATAATCGTAAGCCAAATCTGGAATATTTACTACCTTTTGGTAATCCATGCACCCTGTTGAAAGTGAGAGATGTCCCAACCAAGTTTAGTGCTAAGGCTATTAAAGGGATTTTTCTAGGGTATGTTGCAAATTCTACTACCAAGAGGGTTTATAACAAAGAGACTCGTCAGGTTGAAGAATGGTTTCATATTGACTGTTCTAATCGGTCTTTACCTCAAATGGCGATTGGACCAGACTGGGCTTTTAATTATGACAATTTATTCAAGTCTTTTCATTTACCTTCTGATATTTCTCCTAAGGAAGCTGCTGTATTATATTAATCATGTCAGGATGCACAGAATAGTGGTTTTCTACCGAATGTGGTTCCACAATCATCTGTTCCTTCTACATCTGTTTCAGATCCTAATGTTGCTTCTTGTTCGGGAACACAAGAGTCTGATAGTGAGGATGAAAATGTTATTTTCCAAGATTCTTCTGCTGATCCTTTGATAGTTGATGAACCTTCTAATTTGACACCGGATCAGGGGAGATTCCTACAAATCTGGACTCGGAGATAACAGTTAATCAAGATCTGTCCTATCAATCTGATACAACTCAAGTTGATGTGTTGCCGGTTCCTGAGGTTGCATCAATCAAGGAACTCAAAGCTCATCTGATTTCAAATATCATTGGGAATTTGCGTGATGGAGTGCAAACGCGTTCTATTATTGACAACACTTGCTTGTATACAGGTATTAAGAATTTTGGTGTTCTTGATGTATGTTCACATTCCTATTTTATTTGTCAGGTCGAACCAAAGAATGTCGAAATGGCGTTACGTGATAACAATTGGATATAGGCCATGTAGGAAGAATTTGCTCAGTTTGACAAACTCAAAGTTTGGAATCTTGTAGATCTTCCAAAGGGTGTGTATCTAATTGGTACAAAGTGGGTGTTTAAATGCAAGAAAAACGATCGAGGTGTTGTGGTGAGAAATAAGGCAAGATTAGTTGTACAAGGTTTCAATCTACAAGAGGGAATTGATTACACTGAGGTTTATGCTCCTGTTGCTAGGCTTGAAGCTATACGGTTGTTTCTTGCTTTTGCTTCATACAAAGGGTTTAAGGTGTTTCAATTAGATGTAAAAAGTGCTTTCTTATATGGAAAAGTCAAGGAGGAAGTTTATGTGTGTCAGCCACCGGGGTTTGAAGATCCAATTAATTCGTCTAAAGTTTTCAAGTTTGATAAAGCTCTTTATGGTCTTCATCAAGCTCCTCGAGCGTGGTATGAAACGTTGTCTACACATCTTATAGAAAATGATTTTGTTCGTGGACATATTGGCTTGACTTTATTCATTAAGAAAGCAGGGGAAGAATATCTACTTGTACAGATATATGTAGATGATATTATTTTTGCCTCTACAAATGAAGGGTTGCGCAAAGAGTTTGAGAGTATTATGAAATTGAAGTTTGAGATGTCAGCTATGGGAGAGTTATCATTTTTCCTAGGTCTTCAAGTTTGTAACATTTATGATTTAATTATCTTTAATTGCAATTCAATATAACACATTTCAAACCCGGTTCTAGTGCAATGTTTTATTTGGGCAAACAATTAAACCCTAGGAATCAATGGAAATTCTAAATTCTACATCACCTTTGTCTCAAAATCTCTATGCAAATATATATTTAGACATTCATATGTATATATTTACACATATTACAAGTGCATACACATATATACATTAAATTAAAAAGTAAACCTAACAGTGATTGAACCCCACCTTTGAGTTTGAACCCTCAAGTCTGACCCCATATACCAATTTTGACCACATTTAACTTCCAAAAGTCAACCCGGGAAAAACCACTTCAATTTGGGAGGAGACTTGATCGAGCCGACTGTTTTGGACCTGCGTGGAGTCCTGGATCAAGTACCAGTCTTATCCCGGCCCAATTACCATCCCGATTCGATCAAAACGCGCGGTTAATTTCAAATTCAAGCAAGTTTGACTCGGCAGAGTCAAACCGATCTAATTCAGGAATGAATCCATGAAATTAAAACGCGTTGATGACTGTAAATCGCACCTAGACTGTTTACGCATGAATCCAGACTATTACACGGCCCAATTCACTTTCTATCATCGGATTTACGCGTGAAATCATGCCGACAGTTGTAACCTACGAGGCTGAATCGAATCGAGTAATTAGAATGAAATTGGACGAAGTAAATCACTCATACACTTTCACATAGTCCATTTCAAACTCTCTGCACCCTTATTCGCGTCCCATTTCATCCCCACACCTTGATCGACCACGAAGAACTCCGTCTCTGAGATTCTAGCCGACGGCATTCAATACTCAATCATTTCAAGTAAGTCTTGTGTTATTAACTTTCTAATCTATTGGCGAGCAAAAGCCCTCTGTCAATTCCTCACGACAGAGGGTAACAAAACCCAATTTCGATTAGGGTTCATACCAGTTCTTGCGCCAATTATGATTTGAAGTTTGCTTCGATTTCAATTAGCGCATTTAGATAATTAGATTTCATTATATACCAGCGAAACCACCTTGTCTGGCCGGTAAGCCACTGCACCGCCAAACCAGGTGGCGTGGGTTCGAAACCCACACTCGGTGGTTCTTTTTACGCGTGCCTCAAAGCCAGACCCGACCGCCTGTATTAATATGGTTATATACAAATCAAACTGGCTCTATAACATGATAAACTCCTGGTCCAGTGGTTGCGGCCTGAGACTCACACAACAGCCACCCGGGTTCGAACCGGGTGAGCTGCTTATTTTTTTAAATCAGTTTTAAACCAACATTTTAAATATATAAAAAATTATTTTATAGACTCAAATTCCATTTAGAACTAAATTGTGCAAAAATGAATCAGTTTTAATTAAGGACAATTATTTTTACATTTTATGAATCATTTAAAGGTTTGTTATAATTAAGATTATTAAGATTTTAATTAAAACAATTAAGCTACTAGTTTAATAAATTCTTTTTCAAAAGAATTACCTAAAAACATGCTTCTCATCATTTTTACATTAATATTCTAATTAGGGTTTAAACTATGTTTAAACAAAATATAACATTTCTAAATATATATTTACATTTCTTTTGTTTTAAAAGACACATTATCCTTTTATTATCCTTTTATTATCCTTTTATTTATGCAAATTAATTTACCTTAATAATCCGCTTAGAGTTAAATTATATTTAATATTAGTTCTTATAAACTAATATATATTTACTATAATTTGACGCATGTTCATAAATAAATAAATAAATAAAAATAAACTTGTTTATTTAAATTATTTTTGAAACAATATAATTTCATATTTTTAATTAAAACAATTAAGTTACTAGTTTTATAAATTCTTTTTGAAAAGAATTACCTAAAATGTTTCTCATCATTTTTACATTAATATTCTAATTAGGGTTTAGACTATGTTTAAACAAAATATAACATTTCTAAATATATATTTACATTTCTTTTGTTTTAAAAGACACATTATCCTTTTATTTATACAAATTAATTTACCTTAATAATCCGCTTAGAGTTAAATTATATTTAACATTAGTTCTTATAAACTAATATATATTTACTATAATTTGACGCATGTTCATAAATAAATAAATAAATAAAAATAAACTTGTTTATTTAAATTATTTTTGAAACAATATAATTTCATATTATTTTTTTCTAATTAAATGAATAAAAGATATTTATTTAATTTAATTAGTTATTCAAACTCAAACCCTAAATCATTTATTTTAAAACTATTATTTTTAACCTTTTATGTTATAAAACACTTATACAAATACAACCTCAATCACGTACGCAATCCTTTCTCATAATGCAAGCATGAACTCTTTATACAAGCCTCGACACATCTCACACCGAAATCCTAGACTTGGTCTGAGACTATTGTGCATAGTATTAATCTAGATTCCTATACATTACACTCTAGGTTAACGTGATGAGATACAAGGATTACTTTGCCATCTAGACTCTCGTGCTAGCTACACCTTTGATTCAGGTGAGTATTACATTGCCCCTTTTCACACTTTTACACTTTTTGGGGTGAAACATGAATACTATACATACAATTTTTACATTTACATAAACTATACAAACACAAATTCTCTTTACATTCATGTGTGCAAATTTGAGCTTTATGTTTGAGTGCTAGGTGTGTTAACTTTTGTGTACAATTTATGTGCAATCATTAACTATTCAAGCCGACGGTTAACAATGATAGATCTATCGAGTCTGACAAACCCACCCAGATTGGGGTGATTGTTAGCGACAACACAATTTGCATGCTAGTTACAAAGGTTTGATTGTACTTTGGTTACACAATAGCTGCTCCCCATAAATGCCTTATTTTATCATGTTATGTAAGGATTTGATTATTTATATCTACACACTATCTATGTATAAACCTGTGTATGTTCACCAACTTTTTAGTTGACCATATTTTATTCATGTTTCAGGTGCAAATATATGAGTTTGATCAAGACATGCTACACATAGGCTTTGGACTTAGTTAAATTTAAATAAAGAATATTACGTATTTCAATTATGTACTTGTTTGAATTTGGTTGTGTTTGAATCGTTTGAAATGAAATTTGATGATTAAATTATTGAAATCTAGTCAACCTTGTGCTCATGAACAGTCTACATGTCCCGCCCCGATGTGTTTCGCCGTCGGTTGGGGTGTGACAAAGTTAATCAGAAGGAAGATGGTTTCTTTATTCATCTATCCAAGTATGTAAAGGACATCTTGAGCCGGTTCAAGATGGAGGACTGTACCCCATATGATACTCCGATTCTGGTCAATCATAAATTGAATTCTGACCCGGATGGAAAAGAAGTTGATTGCCGACTCTACCGTGCAATGATTGGATCTCTCATGTACTTAACCGCTTCAAGGCCAGACATAATGTTCGCTGTGTGTCTTTGTTCCAGGTTCCAAGCAAAACCAAAAGAGTTTCAATTGATTGCAGTAAAGAGAATCTTTCGATATCTGAAAGGAAAACAAAGATTGGGACTATGGTTTCCACATGGTTCTAACTTTGAATTCAATGCATACACTGATTCTGATTTTGGTGGTTGTTGTTTGGACAGGAAATCTACTACAGGTGGTTGTCAGTTCTTGGGTAATCGTCTAGTTTCCTGGCAATGCAAAAAGCAAACTACGGTCTCCATTTCAACATGTGAAGCAGAATACATTGCTGCTGCAAGTTGTTGTTCACAGATCTTGTGGATCCAACAACAATTAAGAGACTACGGTTTGAATTTTATAGGAACCCCCATGTTTATTGATAATAATGCTACAATGTCTATCACAAATAATCATGTTAAGCACAGTAAAACAATGCACATTGAAAGCTCTGATACCACTTGTGAATCCCCTTGATCTCTAATATACCAAGCAACACAATAACGAACAATCTCCTAGAAAGGCGGAATCAATCCAAGAGACTCTAAGATTGAAAACTGACGAATCAAACAACGAATCTAAGATAATACGCCATCAAACTGAGATAATCACCAAACATCATCTTGTATTCACTAAGAGAATCAGTACAAATCAGTAATACAATACCATGAACAACAGAGATACAAATCAGATCCAAGTTCTAGTTTTTTTAACTTTCAAATACAAGACATATATATATAAACAAGATTTCATCCGAAAACTCTAATAGACCGAAAAAGATTCGATCGAAATCTTTTTTGATCGATAAAGTTTTCGGTCGAAAACTTTACACTTGAGCATATATCAAAATAGAAACTTGAATTCTATGGACTACTAGGTTCCAACAGAGCTAATTCAGGAGGACAGGTTACCTAGAGATGTATTAATGATATATATATATATATATATATATGATTGAAAAACAAGTTGGAAATGGGTATACAACAATGGATTGTGGTTGTGTTTATGGTGAAATTCAAAACAACCATAACAAGTTTAATTACTAGGTTTGAAAAGCACATGACAAAAAAATAATCATGAGATAAATATATGCAGGACATTAGTTATTTGTATGCTTAAAATCATTTTATTGTTAAGTGCAAGATTACAAGGAAACCATGATTAGTAACTTTTTTAATTACATGACTATGAAATAATATATGTAATTCATAATCATGAAACAATATACATGTTAAAAATTTAGAACTATGAAACAATTCAGTAAGTAGTATGGACTGTCTCATCAAGAATAAATAAATAAACAAAAAAAAAGATAAAGAACTTAATTCTACCTTACACACAAAAGATTAGGAGTAGCAGTCAGTTCATGATTCAAGGCTTCAAGCAAATGCACCAGGAAGATCCCCTAAAGTGTATGAAAGAAACCATAATCAGAAATGAAAACTTAAAGAATCAAGTTAAGAAAACTCTTATTAGTATATACCCTTGACTAGCATAATTATGCACTAAATAAAAGCCCTAGATAGGTGGATTTTAGTCACAGTAAAATAGAGTAAACGTATGAGATAAGATTGGTATAACGTAATAAGTGTGGAAGTAAAAAGGGGGCAAGAAGAAGTTACAAACAGGGGCACAAACCCAAAAACCATACCGATTGGTAGCGAATAGCGATGAGGACACAAACTGCAAACCAGTAACTAGGGTTCATAACTAGATGAACAATACATAGAAGATGTCAAATAATCACTCATCAAATCATCCATCCAAACAAATATGTAAAACAAAAGGTTAAAATCACTAACCTGTTTGAGAGCATGAGGCAGCGGCAACAACGTAGTAAGTAGTGGTAGGTCAAACCAAGAGGGGGATTTCACGATGGCATGCAACCGTGGCTAGAAGCTACTCGACTTGGTGGACTTCATCGGTGGCATGCGAAAGGGAGGTGTTGTGCCTTGACGAATTTATACTGTCCGAGGAGAGAGAGAGAGAGAGAGGGGAAGTGTTGTGAAGTGGATGAAACCAGTGGAGGCGCGAAACAGGTTGCTTTTGGAGAGCCATACATTAGAAGGGAAATTTGAAATTTTAGGAAGAAACTTAGAGGGAAATGAGAAAATTTTAGGGGGAAGCATTAGAAAAATTATATTTTAAGTTTTCATCGGGGGAATATGATTTTAAGGTAAAACTATTGGTGTTCAAAAATATCCGAATCCGAAACCAAACCCGAATTATCCGAAATTCCAAATCCGAGCTATCCAAAAATTCGGATATCTGAAATTTCGGATATCCGAATTTTCGGATTAGGATATTAATATTGGAAATTTTTAGATATTTCGGATATCCGATATCCGAAATATATATTTTTCTAATTATTTATTGTTTATTTATTATATTATTTCAAACCCTAATCCCCTAAACTCTCGGCTTCACTATTCTAATTTCCTTTTCACTTTTCACTTCCAGCGCAACTCCTTCACGGCTTCACTATCGTCTTCCCGGCATCGAATCTTCCTGTTATCTGACTCATGCTTCCCGTCTTCGGAACTTGGGTCTCTTTGGTCTATCGTCTTTGGATCTTCGAGCACCCCTCGACGGCTCGACCCTCTCGCCTTCTCCTTCGAGTGAATCAGGTATGTTTTAATCGTGTGAATCAGGTTGCTAATCATTTGTGAATCGTTCAAACCTGTTCTTCGTTGAGACAACGAAGGCAATGGCGACTACGCAGACTCCCAGATGTGGTACTGTATTCACTTTTGGAGATGATGAAGACTTTGAAAGTGACCAAGAATAAGGACTCAAAGATGATGTACTTGCGGCTTTGATACTTGTACTGAAGAACATAAACCAAACCAAATCGTTTGATATGTTTGTTCTTTGTGATTTTAAAGTTGAATAACAACGACAATGAAGACACCGGTACTCCCGCATCCTAGCTTAATTCAATTTTTTTAAGAAATCGGATATCCATTTTACTATCCGAATCCGTATCCAAAATTTCGGATACGGATTTGAATAGTAAAATCCACTATCCTAAATTTTCGGATATCTGAAATTTCGGATATCCGGTTTTGAACACCCCTTGGTAAAACGAGATAAAATTTATATTTTAATAACAAATAAATTAAAATAACAAATATTTAAGTTTAAATATAATATTATATAAAAGAATTATAACTTATATAAAATATAAGATTATATGTTTCTAAAAAACTATAAAATAAGTTAAATAAATTATAAGTATTATATATAAAAATATGTTTAAAATCATATAAATAAATATATGTGAATTAAATAATAAGTGTTTTTAACAAAAATAAAAGTATAAAAAGTTCTATAAATTATAACTTTAACTATAATTGACCCTAATTAACAAATAATGACACTAGTTGACCAATAATGAACGTAACTTACCATTAACGACCCTAAATTGACTATCAACGACCGTATGACTATCAGTGACTCTAATTAAACATCATTCACCATAATTGACCTTACTTGACTATCAACGACCCTAAATAATCATCAAAGGCTCTAGTTGACTATCATTGACTCTAACTAACCATAAATCACTCTAGTTAATCATCATTGACCCTAGTTGATTAATAATGAATGGCCCCAGTTTTTATCGGGTTGTAGTGAGTCATATTAAATCGCAACGTACAATAAGAGGTCATACTTGTCTTAATGGATCATATTGGGTCTTGATAGCTCTTAATGGCCCATTATGGCATTTAATATGTCATATTAGGTCTTAATAGGTTGTATCAGATTGTAGTGAGTCATATTAAATCCCAACACATAATAAGAGGTCATACATGCCTTAATGGACCATATTGGTCAATAATAACCGTAATTGACCAATTATAAGTTTAACTATAATTGACCCTAATTAACAAATAATGACAGTAGTTGACCAGTAATGACCCTAACTGACCATTAACAACCCTAAGCTGACTATCAGTGACTCTAATTAAACATCATTGACCACAATTAACCCTATTTGACTATCAACGACCCTAAATAATCATCAATGACTCTAATTGACTATCATTGACTCTAACCAACCATAAATCACTCTAGTTAATCATCATTGACCCTGGTTGATTAAAAATGAATCTAATTGACTGTTGGAACCTAGTAGTCCATTGAAATCAAGTGATAGCTTAAAACTGTACAAGTTCTAAGTTTTCGGTCAAAAACGTTTTCGGACGAAGATTTCGATTGAAATCTTTTTACTATATATAGTTTGTTGTTTTGAACTAGAAAGGAGAGATGAAAAGTTACAACCAGCAGTTCTTGATGCTGAGGATCTTGTGTAAATTAATCCTGACGATCTTGAGTATATGGATTTGCACTGGCAAATGGCTATGATTGTTGTAAGAGCCAAGAAGTATCTTCAAAAGGTTGGAAAAGACAAGCTACAGTTTGGGAAGAAAGTTAGGTTTGATAAGGCAAAGCTGAGGTGTTATAATTGCCAACAACTTGGACATTTTGCTCGCGAGTATTCAAAGGATAAAAATAAGAAAATTGATGGCAGTGGAGTAAAATTGATTGAAATGGTTGAAGAAGATGAAAAGTCAAAGAAAGCCCCAACTGCCTTAATGTCAGAACAACTGAGCAACTGTGAGTAGGAGGCAAAAATTGAAGATGCTGAAGGAGAATTTGATGAGGCTCTAATGGCTGAGATTGAAGTTTCTGAAAGGGCAGCTGAAAGTGAAAGTAAATGTGCCTTGAAAACCGACAACAAAGGAAAAGGTAAAGCTGCTGCTGATGATGTTGAAATTTCATCTGATAATGAGGTAACTTCTAAGGATGAGTATTCTATTTGTTCTACTGATTGTGTTGATAAAATACAAAATTATCATGCAGCAAACGTATTCTTGATTGCTCAGAATGATAAATTGAAAAGGGTTAACAAGGAAATTAAACAGAATGAGATCACCTACACCAGAAAAATTAATGCTTTGTTAAAAGATAACATGAACTTTAAAGTATACTTAAATAAAAATGATGTGTTAATCAAGGATCTTACAGACAAACTTATTGATGTCCAATCCGATCTTATAAAAGAAAGGGTGTTGATTTCTAAATGGGGTATGCAAAGAAAAATTTTAGAAAATTGTGTTGATAAGCAAAGAAGTTGTTTTATTAAAAATGGTGTTGGTTACAAAGTAGTACCTCATCCTGATCATTTCGAACTGTTTCCTGAACCTCATGTCTCAAATGAGTTCCTTAGAGATGATAAATCTAATTTTCATGACTTGTATGTAAATGCAGCCAATAACACAGGTCATGTAGATGAGAAGATTTCAGTTGATGATGTGAGGAGTTTTAATGAATTAAATAAACTGTGTATGAAAGAGACAATAAGAGATTATAGACAATTTATGGTTGATACATGTATTGCAAACACGTTTGTTAAGTCACGAGTTGATAATGCTTTTTAGTTAATACTTTAAATGTTTTTGCTTGCACTACTAATTGTGATTATGATGCTTCTGATTGTGTGTCTGAGGTGTCATCTACATCCACTTTCTTTGATAAAGCGGTGCACACAGCTAGGGATTATGTGCCGATTCAAAGAGTCTCATGTCTAGCTAAAGATGTTGTGTTAGATGAGCTTGGAAAGCCTTTGATTAAAGAATATGATTTATCTCATGAGAAACCTAAGAAAAATGATTTCATTGCTCCAGAAAATCATATTATGACGAGTGAATCAGAGAGAAAAGTCAAAGTCGTTATAAAATCACCAAGTCAGAGTGTGGTCACAAAGTTGAATCAACTGGAAGTCAAAGGCAAATCAATTGATGTCAAAGACAAGTTCATTGACGTCAAAGATAAGCCTGCTCAAAGCATACGAAAATTAGTAAAGAACGTGTGTCTGTCAGAGTGTGATAAAAGACAGTCCGTGTTTGAAGTAGGCGAATGTTCTAGATCACAGTCAAAGTTCAAGTCAAAGTCAAAGACTAAAAGATACAATTGCTTTACTTGTGGTCAAATTGGACATTTCGCTAGAAATTGCAAGAACAAGTCAAATGAGTCAAAGTTTAAAGTTTACAAAGAAAGATCAAAAAGTTATATCAACAAGAAGGCGTCTAAAAATGACAAAGTGTCAGAGTCCGGAGTGATTCAGTGTTAAAGTCGTGATTACATGCTTTCTAGGGATCATAGTGAATTTTATTCAAATGCTTGTCATGATTATATGTTGCCAAAGTTTGTGGACAAAGGGGTCCAAAACAATTCGAGATATGTGAAGAAAACTAACCAACCAAGTTATTTTGCTAAAGAAAAATTTACTAAGAAATATGGGGAAAGTGTTGGTTGTTTTTGGAAAGTTAAAAATGAACAAACTTCACATATCGTTGGAACAAAAAATGTTGTGAATTTGAAGAAACAAGTCGTGGTGACTAAGACTGTAAAAAGTCAAAGTCAGCCCAGGTCAAAGATGATCTAGGTACCTCTTACTCATTAAAATGTATTAAAATATGCAGAGTCAAACCGGGAGGACTATTAATAATGCTTGGCATGTTGATAGCGATTGCTCAAGGCATATGACGGGACAAAGAGAGATTCTGAATGATTTTCGATCCTTTGATGGTGGTTTTGTTGCTTTTGTTGGAGACAAAAAGGGTGAGAAGATTACTGGTCAGGGAACAGTCTCAAATGATCTAATCACTCTTGAGAAAGTCAACTATGTGTCACAATTGTTGTTTAATCTGGTTAGTGTGTCACAAGTGTGCGATAAGGATTTACCAGTTCATTTTACAGCATAGGAGTTTTTTCTTAAAGCCAGGACTGATTATTCCTAAAGATATGATTTTGATGAGAGCTCCAAGAAAATTCAACACTTATGTGGTTAATATGAATGACCATTCAACACCAGTAAGCGTATCTTGTTTGTTGTCAAAGGCCACCGGCTCGGAGTCTTATCTGTGGCATAGAAGATTGGGACATGTAAATTTGAAAAACATGAACAATTTGGTTCATAAGGATCTAGTGCGAGGTTTGCCAAGAAAAGAATTCATTATTCAAGAGAGTTGCATGTCTTGTGCAAAATGAAAATAACATAAGAAATCCCATCCGAAGAAGACCGTGACAACATTTACTCGACCTTTATTTCTTATTCATATGGATTTATTTGGTCCTGTTCGAGTCAAGAGTATTGCGAAGAAATCTTACTGTTTTGTTATCACAGATGACTTTTCTAGATTTTCTTGGGTGTTTTTCTTTGCAACAAAGGATGAGACACTTGAAACAATAATTGAATTTGTCAAACGTATTGAAAACATTTGTGATAGCAAAGTGTCAATTATTCGCAGTGATAATGGAACCGAGTTTAAAAATAAACTGATAAATTCGTTTTGTGTAGAAAAAGGCATAACTCATCAGTTTAGTGCAGCAAGAACTCCGCAACAAATGGAGTGGCTGAAAGAAAGAACAGAACTTTAATTGAAGCTGCTCGTACAATGCTTGTGGATTCAAAATTTCCTATTATTTTCTGAACACTCAGGACTCATTGCCAAAGTTTGCTACAGTGGGTGATCAATGTTATTTCTTGGGATATTCTTCATATCAGAAAGCGTTCAGAGTTTATAACAAGAGAACAAAGATTGTTCAAGAATCTTATTACGTGGAATGGCAAGAATCGAATGTTCCTCCGGTTCAAAGTGGGCCAGAATGGTTCTTTGATGCGGATGTAATTTTTCAAGACTTTTGATCAACAATCTTTATGTGATTCGTCTGGTGCAAGTTCTTCAAATTCAAGTGATGAGGCTTTAACAAGACTTGATCAAACTATTCACGACTTCATGGTTGGTCCTCAACAAGTGACATTTCAAAGAGAAAGTTCTGATGCTGTTACTTCTTCTACTCAGACACAAGAAGAACCTATTTAAATTTCAGTTACAAATGTCGATTCTGAAGTACAAACTCATGATACTAATGAAAAACCAGTTGTTTCTGAAGATCAGTCAGAAAATTCTAATGGTTCAGTTGAGGATGTTAATTTGTCAAATTCTTCTAGTGTTGATGATTCAAGTGACCAATCCCTTAATGAAAATATCACTAATATGCCAGAATCAGTTTAGGTTGATGAAACTCCAAATCTTATAATTCATTCAGCTCATCCAGTTGAAAACATTATTGGTCAAATTGAAGATGGGGTTAAAACAAGAAGACAATCAGGAAATATCAATGTTTGTCTGTATTCATGCTTCTTATCACAAGAAGAACCAAAGAATGTTACAATTTCCCTTCAAGATCCAAACTGGACTGAAGCAATGCAAGAGGAGCTTTTTCAGTTTAAAAAGCTTAACGTTTGGCATCTTGTAGATCTTCCTGATGGCAAGTACCCGATTGGAACTAACTGGGTTTTCCGTAACAAGAAAGATGATCGTGGTATTGTGGTTCGGAACAAGGCTCGGCTCGTTGTTCAAGATTTTTATCAGGAAGAAGGGTTGGATTATGATGATGTTTTTGCTCCTGTTTCTAGGATCGAAGCCATTTGTATATTTTTAGCCTATGCTTCGTACATGAAGTTTAAGGTTTATCAAATGGATGTGAAGACTGCATTTCTTTATGGGGTTGTCATTGAAGAAGTATATGTCAATCAACCACCTAGATTTGAAGATCCTGATCATCCGTTTCAGGTGTACAAACTCGATAAAGCCTTGTATGGTTTACATCAAGCCCCTCGTGCTTGGTATGAAACCTTGTCGACACATCTTACATCAAATGGTTTTGTTCGTGGCACCATAGACAAGACTTTATTCTTAAAGAAGATTGATTCTGATCTGTTGATCGTCTAAGTTTATGTTGATGATATTATCTACGGCTCAACAAATGAAAATCTTTATCATGAGTTCGAGAAGGTCATGAAGCTAAAATTTGAAGTGAGTTTGATGGTCAAATGCAATCCTTTCTGGGGCTGTAGGAGGAACAATCTGATGATGGAATTCTTATTCATCAGGCAAAATACGTTAAAGATATTCTGACAAAGTTCAATATGAGTGATTGCAAAGCAGCATCCACCCCCATTGCTCCTCATGAACTGCTCACAGTGGATCCGTCCGGTGTTGAAGTTAATCAAAAGTTGTATTGCTCCATGATTAGCTCATTGATGTATTTGACTGCAAGTAGACCTGATATTATGTTTGTTGTTTGCTCGTGTGCTCGATATCAGTCTGCTCCCAAAGTATCTCATGAATCCGTGGTTAAGAGAATCTTTCGGTATCTTAAGGGCCATGTTAACCTTGGTCTGTGATATCCATCTGATTCTGAATTTAATTTTTATGCTTATACTGACAGTGATTATGGTGGATGCAGTTTAGACAGGAAATCCACATCTGGCGGGTGACAGTTTTTAGGGGAGCGGTTAGTGTCGTGGCAATGCAAGAAACAAACAAATGTGTCCACTTCAACTGCTGAGGCAGAATACACAGCCGCTTCGATCTGTTGTTCACAAGTTATTTGGATTCAACATCAACTTATGGACTTTGGAATCAACTTCTTAGAGACCCTAATTTACTTTGACAATGAAGCCATGCTGGTATAGTAAAGAATCCAATTCAGCACTCGAAAACAAAGCATATCGCCATAAGGTTACATTTTATTCGCGATTGTTTTGATAACGGTCTGATTAAGGTGATCCCGTTGATACCTTAGAGCAAAAAGGCGATATTTTTACAAAAGCATTTTCAACTGATCGGTTTAACTCTTTGGTAGAAATGTTGGGGATGATATCTTTTTGAGTATCCTGGTTTATTGATGTTAAAAATAAAAAAAATAAAAAATAATAATAATAATAATAAAGTTTTATTTTGATTGAAAGACCATTTTGTTGCTCAAAAAGATTTTCTTTTAGTGTTTAAAATTGTGTTGATGTGTATGATTGTTTGGTTTGTCAAAGATTGAATAATTTGCTTCACAATTTTAGGGGAGAATAAAAAAAAATGATGTCATGTAGAAAAATGTGCATATTTGTAGTCTGATGTTAACCGTGAAAATGATGTGACTGGTTGACTTGTTAATAATAAATGATAGTATATTTGTAAACTGAGCTTACGCGTTAATTGGATATGCTGGTGACATTGGTTACAATTATTGATATGTCGGTAGGCTTTGCCTGTATAAATTAGGTGATATTTGTGTGATTAATTAAATTGCAATCTTTATGTTTTACCCATATCGAATATCGGTATTTCCATCATTCGAATGCAAAATGAATCTAGTCATACCATGAGACCAGGATCTTGATGAGTTCTTAGCACAATTTGTTTGCCCTATTGACTATATCCGTCAAATATATGATTTAGAGTTAAACACCTTTATACAGTTGATGGTTCTGGTGAAAATCTCGGATTGAAGCCATGAAGTTAGTCTGTTTAGCCCTTTGAATCATTCGTGATTTCAATTGACATATTCCATATCTTACGGATATACGCATACCCGAATCTTTCATGATTCTTGTGACAATCGCGTTTTTTTTTTCAGGTCCTTACCGTTTCTTGACTTTTTATACGTTATATTTTTAGTATTATGATTTTATATATTTTTAGTGTTTCTAGGAATTCTAGGAATACTACCTTAGACAAACACTAAGGTCTGAACTAGAAAACTCGGTTAAGTGCATACACTGCGTATACTGCGAACGCGTTAAATAAACGGAAAAAATTTAATTCTCAAAAATAATTTTTATATTTATATTTTAGTTAAGAATGATATTTTATAACATTATATGTGCTAACTTTTGTGATTCTTGATTTAACTAACGATCACAGGTGGTTCTTCCGTTAAAAACCCGGTATAACTTTTTAAATTTTTTTGAGTTTTTATGTTTTAAAATTTTCTGAAATTCATTATTTTGGATACTAGAATTTTATGTTTAGATAAAAATATTTATTAGAGTGTATAGGGGTGTAATTTTTATAAAAACTGGGTATATTTTATAAAAATTTCTTTTAAAATACAAGACTTGTCTTCGACCTATAAATACCCATCTCTAACAATTGATTTCTCTTCCTCCTCCTCACAAAAATCGTGAATACCCCCCCCCCCCCCGGGCAACCAAACACTCCAAATCTCATTCCAAGCTCATAAACAACCAATTCCAAGCTTTAATTCTTGGTTCCATTGGGTTGATGAGCTTTGTTCTAGTGATTTGAAGGTATAAACATGTGTTTTAACACTTTAAAATTTCTGTTTGATTCTTGCATGTGTTCTCAAGAACACCAAGAACACACACACTACACACACTCACTTTGGTTTTCAAGTTTTGTTCTTTTTATGAGTTTTAGTGATTTTAACAAGGATTTATGGATGAAAACTAGTTATAAACATCCACAATGAGTTATCTAGTAAAAAACTTGCAAAAACTTTGATGTTCAAGAGTATGAACACTTGATGTTCATCATTTGAATTTTCTTGGATTTTTGATGATTTTGAGTCTTTAATCATGGAATTGAACCACATTGTGATTGTAGGTTGTTAAATTAAAGAATCACAGGAGAAAAGCAATATATTTCATCTTCATTTGCTGATTAGAAGGTATAATTTTTGTTTGAACTTGTTTGAATGTTTAAAGATTCAAGAACATCCATGTTCTTGGTAGATTTTTAAACATGGTTGATTTAGCACCCAAATTTGTTTTTATACAGTAGAATATGTTTTCAAATGAGGATCTGGAAAATTTGGTTATCTAACTCTTTATATATTATTTATTAAAATTCACACAAGTTTAATACATGGAAATTAGGAACAATTACTTCTGAGTATTGAAAAATTCTGGAAATTTTACAGTAATTGGTATATGATGAACTAAGATTCCTGTCCAAATTTCATGAAAATTGGAGTTGTTTAGATATGCGTTTAGTATTTATAAAGTTTAAATAGACGATTTACGGTTTCTATACTTCTGGATAAAATCAGGACTTGAAACTTGGTATGGGATCTTATATTGAATTAAAACTAATATGGTAAATATTTGGTGAAGTTTTGATGTGTTTAACTATTTTTTCCGAATTTGTAAAATTTTAACAATATTAAATTCATATTAAATAATCTGGATATTGAAAAAATATGAAAATTGGTCAGAAATTTTTATTTATATATATGATTAATTGATATAAATTTCAACCAGTAACTTTATGTCTAAGTATTACTTTAGAATTATGGTCCATTTAAATTTTATAAAAAGTTATTAATTTTTGAAATTTTTATATAAAATTGATTTTATAACAATTCTAGGGGATTTTGGACAGAAGTATAACCCCATTTAAAATATAAAATTTGACTTTTAAATTGGGTGCTAATATCACACTAAAACCCTAATTTCGGACGAATTTGATTTTCAAACCGTAAACCGAACTTTACGCGCGTAATCGCGTTTTTGATCATACGAAACCGTGACATGAGATTTTATCAAATGTACATGATGACACTCAAGAGAACATTCCAGAAGCACAAGCAACTAAAACCCCATAAACAATGAAAAGAAAAGAAGCTGATAAAGAAAGTATCGTGCCTTCTAAACCTCCTCTGTCTAAAGGTATCGTGTTCAAAAGTCCTGAAGGAAAGAGATTGAAAACTATGGCTAAAAGAGAAGTGTTGGGCTAGGGCAAAGGCAAGGAGATTCCAGAGAATCAGAGTTTTAAACCTTCAAAAGATTACAACTTAGTTGATGAAGAATTCTTGAATTATGCAACAAGGGAAACTGTTGATACTGTGAGTCAGTTGAAGACTCAAATTGCAAACTTACAAAGTCGAGAAGCAATGAATTCAAGAGAAATTAGAGAATTGCATGCAGAAAGTTGTCGCAGCAAATAATTATTGATCAACAACAAGCACAATTCAATAAATTGCAAGGCATAGTACAAGATTTACTAAAGCATCTTGGGCTGCAAACTCAATCTGACAATGTCACCCCTTCGATCAACCCTGCGAATCAATGTGATGTGAATCAGGAAGGCAGATCTATAGTAGAACCTCATAGTGTTCAATATCCTGTAATTGAAGCAAGTGTTTGTGGTGCTCAAGATATGTTTGATGTGGATTGTTTACTTAATAATCAAGGTGAAGGAATGGAGATTACTGATAACACAGAGAAAGACAAAGAGGAAGATAAAGAGAAGGAGGAAGAGGAAGAAGAGGAAGTTGTTATTACTGGTGAAAGAAAAGATGATGACAAGCCTTCTGATGACGATGATAATAGTAGTGATGGTACTGGTAATATTGGTGGTGGTTCCAATGAAAAAGAGTCAAGTTATGAAGGTGAGTCGAATAAAGTTTATGAAAAGTATGAGTATGAGCCTAAGAAAACATATGTTTAAGGTGATGGGTCTGTGATTGGAAAGATGGATAGATTGTTAAGTGATCATGAATCATTTCAAGTTCTTGAAGAAGTTGAACAAACTGCTGAAGTTCAAAAGACAACTGGTATTGATAAGAGTCAGTGGTGGAAAGTTTGAGAACAACTGTCAATTGTTGAAAAGATAACACAGAAGATCAGAAATCCAAAGAAAGCATTGACTGGTGAGATTCTAAGCTGGATATATGATGCAGAGAAACAGATGTATGTGATTAAGAGGGGAGAAGGTGACATTCAGTACTTTGATAGCAGTAGTAAGTTGAAGACATTGCCAACTTGGGATATTAGAGAATTAAGTCATTTGAATATGATCAATCCGTCAAAGAATAATTATGCTGAAAATTTTGAGAAATACTTAAGGAATCAATGTGATTTGGATAAGTTTGATAGCTTCAAGCCTCAGAGGCCAAAATGTGTTAAACTGAAGAAGAAAGACAGAGATGGTAAGAGGCAGTTCAGGTACATTGTCAAGCCTTCAGATATAGTGACTACTGTATACATCTCAGCAAGAAAGAAAGTTTTTATCAAGGCATTTAAAAGATGGGAGTATGACAGTTTAACTCTGAAGTTGTGATCACACAACAAGACTTGCAAGAGGTCAGAGTCTTCGATCCGATGGATCTCTTTAGTTTCTCTGATGAAGATCTGAAGATTCTGTATCATAACCCGATCCAATGTGACATGAGCTCAAAGATCAAGACTGAAGCCAAGCTATACATGAGGGTTGTTGCAAGATGTTTGTCAATGCGTTATGAAGCTAAGATAATCAAGAAATGACTTGCGGATCTTGAGTCTAAGAAAGTCAAAGTTGAAGCCAAGCCTTCTGAAGAAAACAAGTGAAGACTTGATGTTCAATGGACTAGGGGGAGATTGTTGGAACCTAGTAGTCCATTGAAATCAAGTGTTAGCTTAAAATTGTACAAGTTCTAAGTTTTTGGTCGAAAACGTTTTCGGACGAAGATTTCGATCAAAATATTTTTACTATATATAGTTTGTTGTTTTGAACTTGAAAGGAGAGATTACTCATTGTATGTTTTGTAATCAGATTGGATATCTTAGTAATCTTGTATTCTCTCTAGTCTTATTCATTGTAATTACAAGTTTTATCAATGGAATCATTGTGTTTGATGTTACATCTCGTTTATGTGGCGGTGTTCGTTCTTGTTCGTGCTTGATTCGATTCGCTCGGTTATTGTTGATTTCTGGATTCATTCCGCCTATCCAGAAGTGTTGCTGTTGATTAGAGGCTTGTTTATCAACGGATCAGAGGGATTCACATTGACCAACAATGACTATAATTCATCATTAATGACCCTAATTGACCATAAATGACCCCAATTGCCTATCAACGACTCTAATTGACTTTCAATGATTCTAGATGGCCATCATTGACCCTTATTGACAAATAACGACTTTAATTGACCAAAAATTACTATAATTAATCATTGACCCAAAAATTACTTTATTTATCGGGAGTCACATCATCCCCTTGTTAAAAGAATTTTCGTCCTGAAAATTAAGTAACGTAGCTAGCTGTTTAATAATAAAAAAAAATTCTGGATGTCACATCATCCCTTAGTTGAAAGAAATTTCATCCTGAAATTTAAATAGTACCTTCTGTGTTTGTCGTTGACTTCTTAAAAAGTTGAGGATGCTTGCGCATCATCTGATCCTCGCGCTCCCACATGAATTCCGGTCCACGTTTCGAGTTCCAACGAACTCTGACAATAGGGATTTTACTATGCTTGAGCTTCTTAACTTCTCTATCCATGATTTCGACCGGTTCTTCAATGAAGCTTAACTGTTCGTTGATTTCTAATTCTTCCAGTGGAACCACGAGTGTCTCGTCTGATAGGAATTTCTTTAAGTTTGAGACATGAAATACATTGTACACCCCATTAAGTCCTTCAGGTAGGTCCAGTTGGTACGCTGCTGGACCAATTCTCTTCACTATTTTGAATGATCCAACATAACACGGGTTTAACTTGCCTCGTTTCCCAAAACGGATTACACCTTTCCAAGGTGAAACTTTTAATAGAACTATGTCGCCCACTTGAAATTCCAACGGTTTTTGACGCTTATCGGCATAACTCTTTTGACAGTCACGGGTTGCCGCCATACGATTTCGGATTTGCACTATTTTTTCTGAGGTTTCGTGCACAAGTTCTGTTGGAGTCGCTACAGAGTTTCTCCTTTAGCAGCTGAAATGTTGATTCCTGGGTGTCGCCCCAGTTATACATAGTACCTTTATGAGTTAGGGCGGTGAGAGGTTGAGCGATCTTTGAGAATCCCTCGATGAATCGACGGTAGTAGCCAGCCAAACCTAGAAATTACCGCACCTCTATTGGAGTCGTTGGCGCTGCCCAATTCTTATTGGCTTCTAATTTAGCTGGATCGACATGTATTCCTTTCTCATTGACTACATGTCCTAGAAATTGAACCTCCCGAATCCAAAATTCGCATTTGGAAAATTTGGCATACAACTGCTCTTGCTTGAGTAGTTCAAGAATTAAATGCTGATGCTCCTCATGCGTATGAGGATGTTGTCAATGAAAACGATGACGAACTGATCGAGGTAAGGCTTACAAACCCGGTTCATGAGATCCATGAATACCGCGGGTGCGTTTATTAGTCCAAATGGCATGACCAAAAACTCATAATGGTCGTACCGGGTTCTGAATGCAGTTTTGGATATGCCTTCATCTCGAACTCTCAGCTGATGATAACCTGATCTAAGATCGATCTTTGAATAGAAGCTCGAACCTTGAAGTTGATCGAACAGGTCATCAATACAGGGAAGTGGGTAACGATTCTTGACAGTTATTTTGTTCAACTCACGGTAATCAATACACATACGGATTATCCCATCTTTCTTCTTGACGAATAAGACTGGAGCTCCCCATGGTGATGAGCTAGGTCAGATGAAACCCTTATCCAACAACTCTTTCAGTTATGTGGATAATTCTTGTAACTCACTAGGTGCAAGTATATACGGTGCTCGAGCAATAGGTGCTTCTCTAGGTGTTAGGTCAATCTGAAATTCGAGATGACGGTGAGGTGGAAGACCAGGCAAGTCCTCAGGAAATACTTCTGGAAAGTCACGTACGATCAGAATGTCACCAATCTTCTTCTCTCCAAATAGTTGTTCGGTGACAAGGGCTAGAATAGAAGTATGACCTTTACGCAAACACTTTTGCGCTTTCATGAAGGATATGATTCCTAAGACTGTACCACTCTTTTCGCCGTAGACAGAAAGGATTTCTCCACTAGGGAGAGGAAAAAGAACAATTTTATCATGACATATGATTTCAGCTTGATTTTTGGATAACCAATCCATACCGACAACTATGTCGAAACTACCAAGTGTAACCGGTATGAGATCAATATCAAGTTTATGATCATCCAATCCTAGTTTACATCCCTTAAGGATGTGGGTCGCTTCGATTATCTGACCCTCCGCTATCTCTATAGTGTACTTGGTTTCTAATAGGGTTGGAGTTGCTTTTAACATATTACTAAGATTTTTAGATATGAAGCTCCTATCGGCACCAGTATCAAAAAGGACAGAAGCAAAACAATCGTTTAGGAGGAACTTGCCGGTAACCACGTTGTGATCATTCCTTGCTTCCTCTGAACCAATCATGAAGGCTCGACCCTTCGCACCATTTCCATTATTGTTACCATTTCCGTTGCCCTGGTTGTTGTCATTGTTACTTCCACCGTTTCGTATCAAATGGGGAAAATCTTTCTTGAAGTGTCCTTCATTTCCACATTCATAGCAACTCCTTGTAGATCCTTATTGCTAAGTCGGTTGCTTAGGTTGAAGCTCACCCATACAGTCTTTTGCGGCGTGGCCCATTTTACCACACTGTTGACAATGATAGTTGTCACATGGTCCATTGTGGTGAAAACCACAATTGTTGCACTTTGGGTACTTTCCGGCATAAGTACCCTGATTCTGACTTGAAGGGGTTGACTGATTAAAGGTTTTAGTAGGCTCAAACCTTCGTTGTTGTTTTTGGCGGGGTGGGTTAGACTGAAAAGTCTTGGAGTTGGTATTGCTATCAGACTTACTCTTGTTGCTATCAGTATCTTTGGTAACTGTGCCTCTCGATGGTAGGGTACCCTGAGTTACAGCCTGGTCGGTCAGTCTATGAGCCAGCCTGATGGTTTGCTGAATGGTGGTAGGGTTAGAAGAAGTAATCATGCTTTGAATTTGAGTTACTAGGCCGTCGATGTACCTCTCGATCCTCTTGTAAGCTGGAGTTACCATTTGTGGACACATGACTGCTAACTCATGAGAGCGGGTAGTATAAATCTCAATCTCCAAGCACTCCATCTTTAAGTTCCAAAAGTCACCCTCAAGTTTCTAAATCTCGTCACGAGGACAGTACTCCTCCCACAGCATAGTCTTGAACTCTGCCCAAGGTAGGGTGTTAGCCATGTCAAGACCTAACATCTGGACCTGAGAGTTCCACCAAGTAAGGGCGGGACCCTTGAGTGTACCGGAGGCATACTTGACCTGGTTTGCCTGGAGGCAGTTACACATTGCAAACACCGATTCAACTTTCTCAATCCAACAGAGCAAACCAATGGCTCCTTTAGCACCACTAAATGTGTGGGGCTTTCAGTCCATGATGGTTTTGAAAGTGCAAGTCTGCTGGTTATTGTGTTGACCTGGATTGGAAATATAGATACTATTTAAGGATAACAAATTCGAGTGAACAAAATTTTGAGTCCACTCGGTAGAGCCGATAGATGATAAATTTACCTCAAGTTGGGTTTACTGCTAAAGCTTCAGCCACTCGTTCATTGATGAGCACAGTAAGTTCGGCTGCGGTCATGTTGATGTTACCACGACCACCATTACGTCCACCACGTCCAGACATGATCTTTACATTCACAAATACAATAATGAGAAAATATATCGCTTATTATCATCATACAAGTACAAGTAAGCAAAAGAAGAACTAAACCACAAAATATAATATTTCAATCGTAATTCTTGATTAAATAAATTGTAAGGGCTACAAAGTAATTTCAACCAAAATATCAAAATCCAAAAATATTTGTTGGATGGAAACAACCCTGCCCATCTAGATTTATATGGAAAAGATAAATAAGGATAGGATATCATATGCCACTGCCAGCTGAAGAAAAAATTGATCCGTCATTATCGTCCCCGGCTGGTTCTCCCTCAGGCTCAACATCCTAAGCGTCTCCTGCTGCATTGGCAGCCGCAAGCTGTGCCTCTAGCTACTCAATTCTAGTCTCAGCCACTCCAAGATTAACCTGTAGTACATTCACACGGGTCTCTAACTGCTGGAATGCTACCACCAAGTTGTCATGCACCTTGTCAGTCCCTCTTAGATCTGCTGTCAGTTTCTCAATATTCTGGTTAGCATGACTTCCTTGTAGCAACAACCCAGTTCTCGCCCGTGTCATCGCACATGTTCTAGATCTCCCGGTCCATCTTTGCTACAAAGGCAGCAAAAGCCTACTCTAGAGGGTATGATAGGGGTGGTAGGGTTTGTGAAGAAGAAGGAATGTAAGCAACGTGAGGGGGTGGGGTCTGCTCCTGACGAACCCAGCTCCTGATCATGTAAGGATACCAGTGCCAGTCCTGCGTGTTATCCCTGACATGCACATGAAAGGGCTCATCGTACACTACGGTGTTGTCAACAGGTTTCAGTCGACGCCTCTTAGGTTCGGGCGAAGGTACAGTAGGAACATCGGGTTCCTGGTTAGCTGGGAACGTAAGTGGAGTCGACATTCCTGTGATGCAACGTGTAAGTGCCATGTTTGAATGTTTGTGTCATGTACCTAATGCATGTGTGTGGTTATAGTCTAGTATGCATTCCTAGTTCTCTATAATCAATGTCTCTGATAACAATCTGTCACACCCCCAAAATTCCACCTGCGGCAATACGCGCCGCAGGGGCCGTGACAAACCAGGTTCTCAGTAATTAGTCATATCAAACGACAATAAATGAATTTAATAAGATCCATTAAATATTCAGAGTAAATGCGAAAGCGTAAAGTAAGGTATTTAATGCGCAAAACAGACGCGCCCGAAAATCAAGTTGTTTAAAAGCGAGTAAATAGTTTAAATGTTTGGAAAAATAATGGACTCCCATGCATGTCCTAACCGTGTACTTGTGCCTTAGTGACCTGAGAAAACATGTTAAGAAAATGTGTCAACGCTAGGTTGGTGAATTCACAGGTTTCGGTTATAAATAATGTTGGCCAGATAATATACATTCAAAATATATCAATAGGTAGCTAACCTATGTTCAAGTTACTTACGTGATCGCAACCGAAGCTGACTGTTTGTGTTTGATGCCTTCCACCACGTCTATCCACAATGGTGATGTGTTAGGTCAATTTTACACCCGTTCAGTCGAGTAGCGCGGCTAACGCGGATGGGGTTTGTCATACCCAGTAGTACTACTCAAGATTACCTCGCTAATTCCATATTAAACGGTTCGATGTGTAAGGACTTTCATGATAGAATGTTACGCTTAGTTTAACAGGTGATATATATAAGAAGTACAAAATCATATGTTTGTGTCATGTTTTCTCCAGCTAGTTTAAAACAGAAAAGGGGCCGTGAAACTTACCTGAGATGTGCAGATTGTACCAAATAGCACCATAACAAGGAATGCAACAAAAACCACAACAAATTGCAAGTGAACTGTCTACGGATGCCCTAGAATATGATTGTGATAGTCAGGCATACGTATGGATATGTAACGACGATATGGGAGGATCGGATGTTCTAAATACACTAATGATTAACGAAAAGGGATCTTATTATCGAGATTAAGAAATACCTAATTTGGTATCTAGTAAGTATGTGGTATGCGTGAAACACCACAAGATACGTGTATTATTTTAAGGACAAATTAAATTGTTTAAAACGACAAAATAGATAAATGTATTATTTTATAAATAAAATGATAGGTATATTAATTAGAAAATTAATCCCGAGTATACGATCGTTTTTAGGTAACAAATCGTGTTAATATAATATTAAAATAACATGGGGATTGATTTTGTATAAAATACTTGCTTAAAAACTACTCAAAAAATAAAACAGGTTGTGGGATTTGAACTCGGGTCTCACCCACAACAGCACAATGCACTAACCATCCCCGCCAGCTAGGGTATCGCGTTATTGACCCGTCCTAATTGTTTTTAACATCCAAAACCCTTGAGTTTTCCCCCCTTTCGCGAACCCGATCAAAATCACCCCTGAACACCTCAATTTCTATCACGATTAGATACAGAGGGTTAGGGGTTTTGATAATCGATGGATTGCGAGTCTACATGTGAGTTTAATTGCAAAAACATCAAGTTTAAGATCGTTTATTGGCTGATTTAAAACCCGAAGAACCCTAGGTTTTTCCAAGAATCAAATTGGTTAAATTCGATATGATTAGGAGTAGAATTCATAGGGCTTACAAAGGTTAGAGGATTGCGACCCTATCCATGTAATTTAATTTGATTTTAACAGGGTCTAGGTGCTAGTTCGATTACCCGGTTCATACGATGAACCCTAGAATCGGTTCTTGTTCAATTTGATGTTGTAAGCCCTGAATAGGTTAGGGCTTTTATTCTAGAGGTGAAAACAAAACTGTAGGTGTGTTTGATTACCTTAATTGATGTCGAACTATTAGAGATCGACTAGGCTACAGTCGTGACTTTGACGGGTTGCTCTCCGGCGTCTCCGGCTATTTCTCCGGCCAAATTGTGATGTGCAAAAGGTTCAGTGAGGTATTGAGGTGTGCAAAGAGATAATTTGAGAGTTGGTAAACGAATTTGATCGAATTGATGGGTTCTTGTAATGAGTTCGATGGTTTCGTTTTTAATGAGATTAATATGATTAATTCGTAATCATTAGCGATGTTAAATGTTTAGAAACTTTTCGATGATGATCGATATCATCAATGCTATGCATTACAGTCACAAATTCGAATGGACGTGGGGTTACAGATTGAATTTGGATCAAGAACATCTTATTTTGACTTTCAAAAGTCAACGAATTGAGTTTTTGGTATTCGCAGGATTAGCCCCTGAAGTTTTCTGTATATAAGTTTGAGTTATGGCAGATTTAGTCCTTGTGGTTTGTACTGAGTTAACTGAGTTTGTGAGTTTAGGTTGACGAGGTTAACCTGAAATTGTCGGGTGTCACATAGTCATAGGACACGTGTCGAACGTCGGGGTGAATTATGGTGTGACGGACCATTACCAGGGCGTGACGGTCCGTTATGGAGATCCACACGTTAATCCTCCGCTATTAGACAGCTGACACGTGTCGCGCTTTGATTGTTTTGCGGTATGATGGACCGTTACCAGGCGTGACGGTCCGTCATAGGGTTTTCACGTGTCAGATGACACCTAGTAGTCATTGGACACGTGGCGCGTCATCATTGTTCGCGTGCTCCATCCGTAATTGACCGTTACCGCGCGTGACTGTCCGTTACCATTTGATTTTCAGGTTTTCTACTTTTTAATCCTTGATCTTTGGTATGTTTACACATCTAGTCCCTGTGGTTCATACCTTTGGCAATTCTTGGACTTCTTAGAAGCAGGTGTTACATCCTCCCTACTTGTTTTAATCTCGTCTCCAAGATTATTCGAACAAGTGAGGATATTTCTTTTTCATTTCAGACTCCAGTTTCCACATGTACTCAAGTCTATGTCTGGAGTTCCATTTTACTTTCACAATAATAAGTTTCTTTCTTTTCAATTTATTTTCCTGTCGGTCCTCGATTTGCGTAGGTTGTTCCACAAACTTGAGTTTCTCATTTACTTCTATATCTTGTAGGGGCATTACCAGAGTTTCATCTGCCAAACACTTGCGCAGATTTGACACATGGAATACATCATGGAATCTATTCATTTCTTCTGGTAATTTTAGTTGATATGCCACATGGCCAACTCGTTTCTGGATTTTGAATGGTCCTACGAATCTACGACTTAGTTTCCCTTTCTTTCCAAATCTTACAACGCCTTTCCATGGTGAAATCTTTAACAAAACGTTGTCACCGACGTTGAATTCTAATGGCTTTCATCTTTTATCAGCATAACTGTTTTGACGATCACGAGTCGCTTTCAAACTATCTCTTATTTGAATCACTTTATCGGTTGTTTCCTGGACTATTTTTGGTCTAGAAAACTGATTTTTTCCTATTTCAGACCAACAGATTGGAGTTCTATATTTACGACCGTATAAGGCTTCGAAAGGAGCGGCCTATATACTCGTATGATAGCCATTATTATAGGGGAATTCCATTAGAGGTAAGTGGTCATCCCAACTTCCTACAAGATCAATTACACAAGCCCTTAACATATCTTCCAAAGTTTGGATTGTTCTTTCGCTCTGCCCGTCCGTTTGAGGATGATAGGCAGTGCTACGATTCAATTTTGTACCTAGGGCTTTTTGAAAACTTTTCCAGAATCGAGAAGTAAATCTACTATCTCTATCTGACACGATAGATAGTGGCACTCCATGTAATGATACGATTTAATTAACGTATAGTTGTGTCAACTTATCCATACTGAACGTTTCTTTCATGGGAAGGAAATGAGAAGAAATAGTAAGTATGTCACTAATAACCCAGATAGTGTCATTCCCATGACTGGTTCGAGGGAGTTTCGTGATGAAATCCATGGTTGTTATTTCTCATTTCCATACTGGAAGTTCAAGTTGCTGTAATAAGCCAGAAGGCTTTTGATGTTCAGCTTTAACTAGGGAACAGGTTAAGCATTTTGCAACATAGATAGCGATATGTTTCTTCATTCCTATCCACCAGTAATTGGCTTTTAGGTTTTTATACAACTTATCGCTTCAAGGATACATAGTATACATGGATTTGCGAGCTTCTTCAAGAATCTTTTCACGTAAGTCTCCATAGATAGGAACCCAGATTCTCTGGTGTATTCTAAGAATATCGTCATCACCCTTGATCAATTGGTCGATCATTCCTCCCAAGCCTTCTTTTTCAAGTTTTGGTTTTTCTAAGGAAATCTTTTGAGATTCCTAAATACGAGTAATAAGATCGATTTGAAGATCGAGTCTTAAAGCACGAATGCATTTAGGTTTCTCATTTTCCTTTCTGCTTAAGGCATCAGCTACAACGTTAGCCTTGCCTTCATGATATCCGATTTCACAATCATAATCGTTCAGAACTTCCATTCAACACCTTTGCCTCATATTCAGTTCTTTTCGACTGAATATATATTTCAGGCTTTTATGATTGGTAAACACAGTGAATTTGACTCCATAAAGATAGTGCCTCCATAATTTCAATGCGAAAATTATGGCACCCAATTCTAAATCATGAGTCGTATAATTCTTTTCATGAGTTTTCAGTTGACGGGAAGCATAAACAATTACTTTGCTTCCTTGCATTAACACACAACTGTAAAGCCTTCATTTTCATCTATCAAAGCCAGTGTGGGTGCTTGTATCAGTTGCTGTTTTAGAGTTTCAAAGTCTTCGGATTGCTTTGGTCCCCATTTATACTTAACTGATTTGCGCGTCAGCAAAGTTAATGGAACATCAATTCTCGAGAAATCTTGGATAAATCTCCGATAGTATCCAGCCAAATCGAGCAAACAACGAGCTTTGGTTGGGGATTTCGGAATTTCCTATTTTGATATGGCTTCAATCTTTACAAGATCTACTTGAATGCCATCATCGTTAATGACATGTCCAAGGAATTGGACTTCAGATAACCAAAATTCACATTTGGAGAATTTGGCGTACAATTTCTCATTTCTCAAGAGTTGCATACTCTTCCTTACTCTTGGAATAAATAAGGATATCGTCAATTAATATGATAACGAATTTATCCAAATAAGGTTTGCAAACTCTATTCATCATGTCCATGAAAGCAGCCGGTGCATTAGTGCGTCCAACTGGCATCACCGCGAACTCATAATGACTGTATCGAGTTCTGAATGATGTTTGGGAATATCTTCTTCCTGGACTTTCAATTGATGATATTTAGAACGAAGATCGATTTTTGAGAAACATCGAGCTCCCTAGAGTTGATCAAAAAGATCATTAATCCTAGGAAGTGGATAACGGTTCTTAATCGTAACTTTATTCAGTTCATGATAATCGATGTACATACGCATCGAACCGTCTTTATTTTTAACGAATAATATCGGAGCTCCCCAAGGCGACGAGCTTGGTCTGAAGAATCCTTTCTTTAATAATTCAGCTAACTACTTCTTTAATTCTGTCATTTCGGTTGAAGCTAATATGTATGGGGCAGTCGGTGCCGTACCGGTTACACGAATAATTCTGAACTACACTTATCTTTCTTGTGGAATCCCAGGCAATTCATCAGGGAATACATTAGGGAATTCAGCCACTACCGGTACTTCTTCAATCTTACTTTTAGTGTTGGTAGTTACAGATACAAGGTATGCTAAGCATCCTTTTCAAAAATATTTCATGGCTTTTAACATAGAAATTATTCCAACAGAGTTGGATAATTTATCGCCATTTACATTGATGGTGTTGCCTTGTGGCGGACGAAGTTCTATAACTTTCTTATTACACGGTATATGGGCTTGGTTAGAGGCTAACTAGTCCATTCCTATAACAATGTCAAATCCTGCCAAAGTCATTAGCAACAATTGTGCAGGAATAGCATGTTCTGGTAATGTGATATTACAGTCGTTTAGGATTTCTGAGATTTGGACGAGGTCTCCATTGGCAGTTTCTTCTACGTAATTCTTGTCTAGTTTAGCTAGAGATTTATTTAACAGTCTACAGAATCTATGATCTATAAAACTTTGGTTTGCACTAGAGTCAAATAAAACTCGAGCATAAACATCATTGACAAGAAATGTACCCGTAATAACATCGGGCATACCTGCTGCATCATGAGTATTAAGAACGAATGCTCATGCATTCTTCTTCACTCCTTCAGCAGGCTTGGGACCTGTCCCTTTGAGTTTCTTCAATTTGGGACAATAGCTTTTGATGTGACTAGCCTCCCCATATTCAAAGCAAGTGATGGGTTTCTTCTTGTAACAGTCTTCTGTTTTCTGACCGAACATTTTAAAGAAGCTGCAATAAAGTCCAGCTCTTCATTGTCCAAAGTGCTTTTTCTTGCAATTTGGATATTCTGGAACGGAAGAATTGTTATTTCTTTAGGTAAAGTTTGGCTTCTTAGACCCACTCGGGCCTTGCCCGGATACTTCCTTCTTCTTCCCTTCTTCTCGATTTTTGATCAAACTGTCTGTCAGAGAGGCACCTAGATCCATGGTATCGTCTATGGTTTCACACTTGGCCACCTTGACCATGTCATGGATCTCACTGATTAATCCCCAAATGTATCTCTTAATCAGATTTGATTCTTAGGCAGCTAAATGAGGAACTATTCGAGCATACTCCAAGAGTTTTATCGAATATTCCTGATGGTTATTTCCAACCATCTTTAAACTCAGAAATTTCCCTTCAATCTGTTCCCTCTCATTTTGGGGAACATATTTCTTCTCTACTCTTGCCTTAAAGGCATTCCAGACCATATCATAGGCTGCATCTCTGCCCTTAGCAGCAATTATGTTGTTCCACCATTCAAGGGCCTGATCCTTGAATAGATTGGAAGCGTAGAGAACTTTATATTCTTTCGCACACTTGCTTATAGCAAGAACAGATTCTGTGTTTTCAATCCACCTTAGTGTGACAATACCTCCTTCCCTGCCTGAGAAATTATAGGGCTTACAATCCTAGAACATCTTGTAAGTACAGCCGACAATCTTCCTCTTCTTTTCTAGATAACCATCATTGTTTCCCATGCCATCCTCTTCTGAGGAATTATGATAGTATTCTTCTCTCTCCGTCTTTTTTGTTTTGGATTCTTGATGAGTAGCGGATCCATCCAGTTTAAGAGTAGCTGGTTTGGGGGTAATGGTTCGAGTGTGTCGAGTCAAAGGTTGAGAATGTAAAGATTTCGGGATTGACGACTGAGCAGATAATTCTTTTAGTTTATCGGCTTGTCTCTTATCCATCACATTAAAGATCATTGGAAGAGAATTATTGATTCCTTCCGCAATCAGCTTTTGAATTTCATTACGCGGAGTACTAATTTCAGCAGCGTTTTTGACTACCGCTTGCTTCTTTTTACCTCGTGTATTTGGAGATGGTCCGGTTTGTTTTGACATGCTATCAAGGAATAAGATTGAAATAAAAAACAGAACTTTTTACTGATAAAATTTATACAAGAGAAATTACACATCTAGAAATCATTGTTCTAATGATTATTATAATTTATTTCTTCCAAAGCTTGAACTAGCAGAATATTTCGAGCTTCCACTTCTGTTTTCTCTCGTTCTAATTCTGCTATGCGGTTCAACAAAATTTGTTCTCTCTCATATCCTGATGCATTTTCATTTTCAACGGGAGCAGAGATAGGAACATAGGGTTTATTGAAATATGCTCTTTCTTCATCTTGAGGAATATATCTATTCTCATTTCGTTTGATTTTCTCATAGTATTTGATTGTGAGCTAAGTTTTATTACAACATATTACGTAATATTAATGCGTCATTCGTGTTTCACTTTTTGAATTGTGAGTTTACATCTTAATTCTTTCAAAGAAATGGTCAGGGTAGCTATAGTTGCTGTTTAGGTTTGTAATATGTACCATTTATATGAAGTTGTCACATGATAAGAAGCTCCCGTCTTGAAAAAAAACATTAGCAAATCAGTCATGGATTTTCAAGAAACCAAGTTTTCAGAGAATCAAAAGGACACCAAATTGATTTTTGAAGAACACTAAATTCCTAATAAAACCAGCAAATCAATCATGGATTTATAGCCAAATGGGTTTTTGAAGAACACCAAATTCCTAAAAACCTAAGCAAATCAAACGTGGGTTTTACTGAACACCAAACTCTTGAAGAATCATAATAAATCAAACATGGGTTTCTAAGATAATGACATCACAAAGCATATAATTAAGAACAACAAAATTACATGTAAAATAACCCTAAATCTTTCAAGAAAATGCGAATGTCTTGATAAAATTACCTCACAAACACCATTAACGAGATACCCAAAGAAAAAAACCAAAGAGAAGATGAGAAATTGTTTTCATTAGGGCCATGTTTATGTGTGGTTGGAGGAGACTGGGGAACTAGGGCACGAATCCCCTTGAATGGGTTACGATTCGGGTTCAAGTTCAACAAGGTTTGATGGTGTGTTAGGAATATCTAAGTGCCAGAGTTGAGATGGAGTGCCGGTGCCGGAATTGAGTAGTCCAGATTGCAGGTGCCGGAGTTGAGTAGTCCAGATTGTAGAGTGACGACTTTGATGGATCAATTGCAGGTGCTGGAGTTGAATAGGAATGCTTGGGTGATTTCATGGTTAGATGATCGATAGCTCGGGGAAGGGTGGGGTGGTGGCTGATGACCACAATGGACCACAATAAGGTTTGTGTTTATGTTTTATTTATTTATTTAAGTTAAACCCAATTCTTAAAGTTATTTACACAAATAGTCCCTAGAAAGGAGAAATGACCATTTTTCCTTCATATGAAAGGCACATGACCTCATTTAACGTCTAAAATAGACAGGAGTTATACCAAAAGATGAAACATGTAAACTTTTTAAAATATAAAAGATGATTTCTGTTATTTTCTTAGTTTAATGACGATATCTGAAATTTGGTATAAGCTTAAAGGACGAAAAATGTAATTTGTTCTATCTTGTAAAAGCTATAGAAAACTTCAACAATTAATCGAAATCTGTTAATTTCGGCTTCCTCAAAAGCTAAGAGGGGAATATGAACCAACAAATAACTTGATTAGTCAGTGTGCACTTAATAATACTCGAAGACAACCGAGCTTAAAATCCAAACTCTCAAAAATAAATCACGTCGAGCCTCCAAGTCAAGATCCATATAAGTATAGTTGTTTTAACAGTAATTTTTTTGGATTAAAATTTATGGACTTAAACTAAAAGCTATTATTTATGTGTGTTTCACATATGTTTTGTTATTATTGATGACGATGACGATGATGGATCGATTGCGACACAGTTGTACAAAAACGAACCCTCCATTTAACCACTATCTCTATTGGACCAATATGCCCAAGACACAACGTGCAATAAGGTTACCATTGATATATGATTCCAAAAGGTCACACATCAATCAAATATTTCATATACGCGTTTAGACTGGGTTTAATGTGTATAACCCGGAAATTATGTCAAGGCAATTATCGTCAAGTCAGATGATAGTATGAAAGAAACGAATGCATAATTTATAATTATGGAATTACATAAATTTATATGTATTTATATATATATATATATATACATACTAGGTTAGAATCTTGTGTATTAAACGAGATTATATATTAAAAAAGATCAAACTTATAAATTTGTAAATACGTCATAACTTGTCAGACTATTATAAACTTATTGAGGTATATCAAGTGAAAATGTGTGTTTATATAACAAATTAGTATTTTTATTTAATTTGTTATACTTTGATTTCCTATTATATATTCTTATTTAATATAATTACTATTCTTCTTTAATAATATATTTATAATATCATTATTATTTAATAAGATATAGACGCATTTATTAGGAAAGAGAGACGAGAAAACCAATGTGAGAAGGCATGAGAAAGTGACAAGTGTCCACCTTAAACCTTTATTTATTAGTATGTATATATATATATATATATATAAATGATTATATTGTTAATCAATATATGCATTGGTTTTGTATGTAGGATGTTTAACACAATCTTTGTGTTACTAAGACATTGATATATGTCTAAGCATGTGTAACACAAGCATAAAATATGGATTTTATATATAAACATCCACAGGTTTGTAAGACTTATTAAATTAAATCAAAAGTGATTTAATTAATTAAGTTACCATCCTTTATTTAACATACAAAGTTGGAATTCCTTCTCCCCTCTTCCCCCTTGGTCTTGGCCGAAAGTAGGAGTAAGAGGACAAGCCTCTTGCTTGTTTGACCTTCTCTAACTTGTATGGTTCCAAGGTTTAGGCTATTTTTGAGGTTACAAAATTTGCTAATGCAAAAGGGTCTTGGATTCCTTCCTTCGAAGGATTAGGTCAATTATATGGTCGACGTTAGCGCTACTAACCCGGACAGGGGTTGTTAAACCCAACAGTACTGTTCATGATCACTTTGCTATGGAAAAATTAACGGTTGACTCTGAGAGGAGTTTTTACACACCATGTACAACTTATATAATTACTGTCACTGTGTAAGCATGAAAATATGATTTTTTGAAAAATGTACTTGAGCATGTATCTCACCCCAAAAGGAAAATGAGTAAAATGGGGTTGTGATAACTCACCTAATAAAGCGATAATGATATGCAAGTCTTAGCAAATCCGGCTAAATGAGACGACCTACTCGTGCCCTATGAAACATTTAGGACTTTAAGGTCTAAGTATTGTAAATGTTTGACTATGAACTCTATGTATCCAAAGAGTTGTTTGAAAAGTGACTTTGACGTTTCAAAGATGTTTTGACTTGACGACCCATTGGTGACACTTTGGACTCAAACATTCAAATCCTAATATAAAATTCAAACCTTCTTTGAAATAGTCTATTATCATTCTAATAAACACATTAGCACATTCGATTGGAATTTAGAACTTGAAACATAACTTTTGATACATTAAAGTTTCCCTAATTGGAAAGTCAAGTTTTTAAATCCTAAACATGGCAACTATGCAAAGTAAATGTTCACACATGAAATTAGGCATGTTATAACACATATAGAACATTTCAATGTTTACTTGCTAAAAATAGACAAACATGCGAGTTTCGGATAATCAAGGTTTCCTATTATAGCAAGATCATGTCAAATTGTCAAGTTCATGGATACGAAACACATATTATCATACAATGCATTTAGTTAAGTGTTACTAAGTCATTTAAAGCTTTTAATCATGTTAACAACTTGCAAACATATCTTTTGGAAAGATAAAGTTTCCTTATTTAGAAACTGGGCTCTAAAACTCATACACATGCATTTTAATCCATCATTTTGTTCAATCATTCTTCCATAATGTTCACTACACTAGTTTCATGCTTCGAATACATCCAAACATCAAGTTTTCATACATGTCAAGAAATAAAGTTTCTAAAAATAGAAAATTAGCTTAAAAGCATCATGGACATGTGATTTTACCAAAAAAAAAATAATACAATCTGTATATCTAGTGTTTATGAATCATTTCCACCAAACAAATCTTATCATAACTTCTTTTAACAAAAACCCCAAAATTAAAGTTACTATAAATAGAACCGAGCATGAAATCTCATATAACCAAAAGTTCCAGATAGCAAATCTCTACATATTATCCATCATCTATACACATCCAACCATTTTTTATCATCAAATCACCCTAAACATGGCATCTAACATGAAACTCAAAATTAAAGTTTCCTAAAATAGCAAAACTGAGCATGCATGTATCATCCAACAATTTTGACAACAAGGTTTTCATATATTATTCATCTATTTTCAATACTACAACATAATCCATCATCAAATCATCAAAAACACATCATCTAGCACATGCATTCATAATAAAGTTTCCTTAAATGGAAATCGAGCCTATGAACAAAACCTGAGTCCAAAACCACCAACAATATGTACCTTTTTAGTTTTAAAACACATTTCCTTCAAGAATCTATGGATAATCTTTCATAAAAATGGGTTTTCTTTGGATGCATGTTCATAAGAACATTAAGATGAAAAAAGATGATAAAATGGCTCTAGATGCTTACCAAAATAAAAAATATGATGGATTGATGGATGAATTTTCTTGCAAACTTGATAATCTCTCTTGAAATCTTGATTTGGATTAAAGAATGGATCAAAACAACAACAAAAATGGTGGAGTATGGTGGTGGTGGGGGTTCTCGGCCAAAGAAAGAAGAGAGAGAGAGAGTGTGAGAGCGAGATGGTGAAAGTGGGGAAAAGTGGGGGTATTTATAGGGTCATTTGACTCTGAATGGTGGAAACGAATAGTCACCGATTTATTGACGAAAATCCCGAATAGGTACGAAAGAAATTATTTAAAAATAAGTTGACTCATGTTGGTATGTTTAACATATAAAATTTTTGGATTTTTATTTGGAAATGTCGGTACATACTGCAGACTTGTCGGACAACATTGAAATAGAAAGTTTCTCAGAAAATTCTCGAAAAATTCACAGAGTCTTAAAATAATATATCACAATGCTACATATAATTTGTGTACACCAAATATATGTCTAAGTGTCGGTTTAGAATTATGTACCTAGCTAGTGCACACTGCGTGTCTACCGGACTGTCCTGAAAATAAAAGTATTTCTATAAATCACCGAAAATTTCATATAGGCATGATTAATTAAATCACAGTGTTACATATAATTTTCACACACATATTATATGTCTAGGTATTTGTTTTAAATTATCACCAACGGTCATGCTGTAGGACGCGTGTTTGACCGGGTAATCTTCTGGATTACCGACACGTGTAAATGGATTGACTTGCTAAGTGTGAAATGGACTTAATTACTATAAAATTAAGTGTGATGCATGTCTAATAAGGTAAAATGTATCTCAGTCGGGTATGGATATCAACCTGAAATTTGCCGGGTGTCACAGTTCTAATGGACTGCCCTGACCGACTCTCTGATTTAACTGCGAATTCTCTAGTAAACGCAAGTTTATGACCCACTTGAGTGAGGGTCGACTCTCTTGGGTCGACTCTCTATGTGAGTTTTTCAAGGTGAGTGTCGCTACTCACTTTGTTCTGTCAACTCTCTCGAGTCGACTCTCTCGAGTCGACTCTCTCTTTGGTCCAGCCGACTCTTGGAGCTGACTCTGATAGTTTTTCTCTAAAACACAATTTAAAAAAATTAAATAAATAAAAAAATAGTATTTTGGAGAAATTTTCTTGGTTGTAATTTTTAGTGGATATTTCGAAGAACAGGAGGCTTATTGTCCAAAAACATGGAAACAACTTTTTGGAATTTTTGTGTTTTCGGCAATATCGGATCCAGGGCTTATTAGAGTATTCAAAGAACGACTTTTATCAGCTTCTGAATAGTTGAAGATCGTGTTGCCATACGGGGGAGCTCATCCATGTTTAAAATGATTGGAATCATGTGATTTGACACTAGTCAATTAGGTTTGAATTCTCATCTTAATCCTAAATGGAAGGGTTTCACAATGAACGAGAACCGAATTTAAGATGGTTGGATTATGTGATGATCATAATGAGCCCTGTCTGATTGAGTCAAATAGATTTGTGATAAAACCGGTTACTTGGAATTAATTGTTGGATGATCGAACCTTTATCTTAGTCTATTACAATGGTATCGTTAATGAAGAGATACAGAGCTTTGATTGAAAAGATATAAGGGATCTACATTTGCTGGGGAGATCGACAATGAAATACTTTTGGTTATCGGTGAATTCATGAAGATAAGAGACAATGTCAGATACAGACCCCCTCAAAACCATAAATTTTTTTTTGGGTGAGAGGGAAGCTGAGACTCGCTAGCGACACTGATGTGTTAGGATTTACACATCTTTTTGGTACAAAACTTCGCTCATTTCACGGTCAATTCTTGGTTATTTTCAACGTTTGGATTCCTGTTTTGTAGGTTTTTGTGAAGCTTGGTGAACAAACAAGAGGATTCAGGATAAAAAAAATTGAAGTTTTAGGGTTTCTGTGATGGAGGCACGGCCGTGCCAAGCTTGCAAACCCTAGGCACGGTCGCGCCCACATCTTGCACGACCGCGCCAAGCCAAAATTGAAGGCACAACCGTGCCTTGGCTCCCCACAGTCACGTGTCACCTCGTGAGTCTGAACAGTCGTACTTCCTCGATCAGTGGTACCCAATGGAAGCTCCGGATCAGTCAACCCTCTATCATACGGTCGTGTTAAGACCTAGACACAACCACGCCTTGGTACCTTGCACCGTCGTGCCTTCTCTCTTGGCACGGTCGTGCCTCTTCTTTTCTATATAAACAGAACTTAAACTCTCATTCAGAAATTCAGCAACCAGGGAGAAAAACCCACTGTTCCAGCTCGTATTATCCTTGTTCCAGCCACATTTCAAGATTCTTGGAGAGGATACAACATCAAGAGGATCACCATACATCAACAACATCATCTAGGCTTGGAGGAGTGGTTTGATTCTTGTTTTCATATCATGTTTCTCACTATTTTTCCCTACTTATTTGTAATTTTTGTGCTCATGATGAGCTAAAACTCTTGTTCACTTTGGTTTAGATGAAGTTTAGATACATTTGACAACATTCATGAATTATTGGCAATTATTGTGTTAATGTTATGACAACCGTATGATTATTCTTCGATGAAATTATGTATTCAAGTATTTTGAGTTGTTTACAAGACTTGTATTTGTGTATGCCATATTATGTTGAAAAACTTGTGGTTTATGCTTATATTTATGGATTGGTGTATGTATTTATACTAACTTATGGCATTTGACTAGGAATGGTGAATGAAGTCTTCTTTATGAATCACTATATTTGTATGTGTATCCTTATGCTTATGTTTGGAAAGACAAAGTGTTTGTTATGATGTTTCATGCTTAGTTTTATGTTTATCTAGGAATTGTTGACACATTCTCCTAATTTATATAACCTTTGTACGAACATTGTACGTTGAAGAAATGCATATTGTTGTCTAATTTAATCAACTTGAGGTGGGTAGTGTGTTGTTCATATTATCTTTCCATCTAGTTGTTGGATTAGTGTACCTTAATCGGAAGCTAGTTCAATCCTTATAAACATTGACATGATTGTTAAACACGTGAGCTTCATTTTATGGCTTTAGGTGGTTGGTTCGTGTAATTCATGCTAGCTTTCCGAATGGTCATTTGATTAGATATCTTTGACGAGAATTTAGTCAATTTATGTTTCGTGTATTTGCCATGTTTCTATGAGTGTATTGAATGTATTCTATATGGATTCGACACCGAAGTGATATCTTCTCCTTAATTGTTTGACTTGTGATCTTAGCTTAGTTTATATATTCGCATGCTAGTTAATTAAAACAAACTCTTCAAAATATCTTTATACCATCACTTGATTGAATCTTAGTTCCGGTCTATTATTGCTTCCCACCGTGTCCACAGATTGATATCCGGTTCTTACCTTAACTATATTGCTATCTGACGGGTACACTTGCCCGACGTGTGTGTGATTAGTCTTTGGTGAAAACCCATTTTAAAACTCAAATTGTGTGAAAAATACTTATAAATATATATATATATATATATATATTCACAGCACATCAAGTTTTTGGCGCCGTTGCCTGGGACACGGTTTTGCGAGAACGATTGGAATTAATTTTTAGTCATTTAGTATATATATTTTTGTGCATATCGTGTTTTCTTGTTTTTTATTTTGCAATTTCTTTTTGTGGATAGATATTTTGCATTTTACTTGTTATTTTTAGCTGCATTTGTATATATATTTTTTAGTAAAGTTTTTATTCCATTTTATTTTTCATTTTTATTTTTTTTTATTTTCAATTATTTTATCTTTGTTTTTGTTTAACTTGTGTTTTCTTTGTCCTAGGTTCGCGTATTCAAATCTAACTTGTCGTGCAGATCGTGTATGTTCTCAACTCCCATCGAGGAGGTTCCTGAGCCGTCTTCCGAGCTGGAGCGTGATCTTCATCGGAGATTACGAGCCCGTTCCCGATTTGTGGCCCGGCTACTCGAGTTTGACGAGGTTGTTGTTGAAGAGTTTGTTGTTGAAGAGGTTGTTGTTGACGAGGTAGAGGAGATGGCGGGCGAGGATGCAGGTCGGAAGCTTTCGGATTTTGGCAAATCGACACTTGAGGGTTTGGAGTCGAGCATCAATAGGCCGACGGTTGGAGCACATCAGTTCGAGATCATATTCAGCATTATACAAATGGTGAACATGTGTCGGTTTGATGGAAAGGATCACGAGGATCCTAATACTCATTTGGCCGGTTTCTTAGAGATTTGCGCCACTTTCAAAATTTGTGACGCTACCGACGATGCTATTCAGCTCCGGTTGTTCCCGTTTTCCTTACGGGATCGAGCCAAGGCTTGGTTACTGTCACTTCCCTCTAGGTCCATTGGTACTTGGGACCAGATGGCTGCTAAATTCTTAGAGAAGTACTTCCTTCCGGAGAAAACATCAAAGTTGAGGGCTAGGATTCTTTCTTTCCAGCAGGACGATGGGGAGACGATCTATGAGGCGTGGAAGAGATTCAAGGAACTGATGAGGAAGGTTCCCCACCATGGATTGTTGAAGTGGCAGCAGTGTGAGACCTTCTATAATGGTCTAGAGATGACAAGGAAGCAGCTGATCGACGCATACGCGGGTGGAGACATTGGAACGAAGACACCCCAGGAGGCGTATGACTTTCTAGAGAAGGTGACATCGAAGAGCTACACTCAGCATACTTCCCGAGCGAGAACTCAGAGGCAGGGTGTCTATCAAGTGGATGGAATTACCTCTTTAGATACCCAGGTGGAAGCACTTTCCACCAAGATTGATCAGATGCACGTCCACAAGGCCCAGTCCTTGTGTGAGTTTTGTGGTGGGGCGCATCCCACGAGTGCTTGTCAGGTTGGGGATCTGGGGGCCCACAAGCAGGTTGATTTCATGTCTAACCAGAATCGTCCCCAGAATAATCCCTACAGCAACACATATAATCCGGGGTGGAGGAGTCACCCGAATTTCAGTTGGAAGTCTTGCAACAATAGCCAGCAACCACCCGGATTCACTCAGCGCCCCCCATTCCAGCATCAGTCCCACCAGTCTCAAGGACAGAGTTCTCATTTTTTACCTCAGCAGGGCTAGTTTCAAGGCCAAGGTTCTAGCAGCGGTCCACCACCACCATCTGAGGGTAAATTCAGTTTGGAGGACATGGTTGCACGGTTACTCGCCAACTCGGAGAGTCAGAATCAGTTAGCAGAGAAGCAGAACCGTTACATGGAGGAGCGTTTTCACATGCATGAGACTGAGTTGAGGAATCAGAAAGCTTCGATCCAGACCATAGAGAACCAGGTCGGGCAGATCGCGAAGCTTCTTTCTGGGAGACCGCCAGGTGGCCTGCCTAGCAACACTGAGCCCAATCCCAAGGCTCATGTGAAGGCCATCACTTTGAGGAGCGATAGAGGCACAGGACCGGATCCACATGTTCCTGTGCATGAGTCATTCGAGGAGGAGGTTGCGATTGAGATTCCTGATGAGACACCGTCGAGGGGTAAACCGGCGAGCACATCGCGCCCTCGGGAGCCTGTGAGGGATTACCCTCTCGCCGTTCCATACCCAGGCAGATTGAATAAGTAGAAGATGGAGGAGCAGTATGGTAAGTTTTTAGGGTTGTTAGTTGTATATCAACTTGCTATTTGTGGATGCTCTAGCTCAGATGCCTAAGTATGCGAGATTCTTGAAGGATATCCTCACGAATAAGAGGAAATTGGAGGTGTTGTCTCAGGCGACGCTGAATGAGAAGTGTTCGGCGGTAATTCAGAACAAGCTACCGAAAAAGAGACGAGATCCGGGGAGTTTGACCATCCTCTGTTTGATAGGTAGCTTGTCGTTAGCAATGCCTTAGCTGACCTTGGTGCTAGCATTAACCTCATGCCATATGCGGTCTTTGCTAAGCTTGAGTTGGAAGAACCTACACCGACACCCATGAGTATCCAGCTGGCCGATTATTCGGTCAAGTATCCGCGAGGGATAGTGGAGAATATGTTGGTTAAGGTTGATCATTTTGTGTATCCTACAGACTTTGTGATTCTAGAAATGGATGAGGACAAGAATGTCCCTGTTATCCTAGGTCGACCGTTCTTGGCCACCGCCAAGGCCCTGATTGATGTGTATTCGGGGTGGCTTACATTGAGGGTGGATGAAGAGGAGGTGACCTTTGATGTTGGGAGATCCATGCAGCGCACCCAGAATCAGGTTGACTCACTTTACTTTGTTGAGACTATTTATTCTTGTGTGAGTGATCATCTCCAGGACACAGCTGAGGATGAGTCCCTCGACACCCATATTGTAGGAGGGGAGACATTTGATCCAGTTGGTGAGGATTAGTTTGATGAGCAGTTGCATAGCCAGGAGGGCTATGAGTTTCCCCAGTGTTCAATGGTTTTTGCGATGGTTGATAGAGAGTCTGAGTCGATTGAGCAGCCTTCTATTGAGGACCCACCACCTGTTGAGCTTATGGAGCTCCCGAGCCATTTGGAGTATGCCTTTTTAGATGGTGAGTCTCGATTACCTGTCATTATTGCCTCTGATTTGAGGAGTGATGAGAATGAGAGGCTATTGGAGGTGCTGAAGCAGCACAAGTAGGCTATTTCATGGAGGATTATGGATATTAAGGGAATTAATCCCTCTTTCTGTACCCATAAGATCCTTATGGAGGATGACTACAAGCCCGCTGTGCAGCACCAGAGGAGGTTGAACCCGAACATGCCGGAGGTAGTGAAGAAGGAGGTGATTAAGTTACTTGACGTTGGTTTGATTTATCCCATCTCCGATTCACCTTGGGTTAGCCCGGTTCAGGTTGTCCCTAAAAAGGGAGGCATGACCGTTATCACCAACGAGAGGAATGAGCTGATTCCTACTCGTACAGTCACAGGTTGGAGAGTTTGCATCGATTACCGCAAACTCAATGATGCTACTCAGAAAGACCATTTTCCCCTCCCGTTCATTGATCAGATGTTGGAGAGATTAGCGGGGAAGATGTTCTATTGTTTCCTGGATGGCTTCTCTGGCTACTTCCAGATCCCGATTGCTCCTGAGGACCAGGAGAAGACGACATTCACATGTCCCTATGACACATTTGCTTATCGGCGGATGCCCTTTGGATTGTGTAATACTCCGGCCACTTTCCAGTGTTGCATGGTGGCCATTTTCCATGATATGATTGAGGACTCGATGGAAGTTTTCATAGATGACTTTTCTGTGTTTGGGAGTTCCTTTGATCTCTGTCTCGGGAATTTGGAGAGGATGTTGGCCAGGTGCGAGGAAGCCAACATAGTGTTGAACTGGGAGAAATGCCACTTCATGGTGAAGGAGTACATTGTGCTTGGGCACCAGGTTTCACGCGCGAGGATTGAGGTCGATAAAGCTAAGATTGATACCATATCTAAGCTGCTCCCGCCCACTTCTGTGAAATCTATTCGGAGTTTCCTTGGTCACTCGGGCTTTTACAGACTCTTTATTAGAGATTTTTCTAAGATTGCCCGACCGATGACCCAATTTCTTGAGAAGGAAGCCCAGTTCGTGTTCTCCAACGAGTGCCTTAGTGCATTCAATTTGTTGAAGGAGAAGTTGGTGAATGCCCCTATCATGGCGGCTCCTGATTGGAAGCTGCCATTTGAGATCATGTGTGACGCGAGTGACTTCGCTGTTGGGGCGGTCTTAGGATAGAGGAGAGAGAAGCAGTTTCACCCAATTTATTATGCGAGCAAGACGCTCAATGACGTACATGAGCACTACACCACGACGGAGAAAGAGCTCCTAGACGTTGTCTTCGCTTTCGATAAATTCCGGTCTTATCTCGTCCTATCAAAGACCATTGAATTCACTGACCATGCAGCTCTTCAGCACCTGTTCAGCAAACAGGATGCCAAACCTCGTCTAATCTGGTGGGTTTTGCTGCTTCAAGAGTTCGACATTGAGATCCGCGATAAGAAGGGCGCGGAGAATGTCGCAGTGGACCACTTGTCCCGTCTTGATTACTCAGCTTCATCTAAACTTGTGGGGACAACCATAAATGACAATTTTCCCCACAAGTTTCTCATGCACATACAGACACAGGATGAGGAGTGTCCATGGTTTGCTGATTTTGCAAACTTTCTTGCTAGTGGGGTTGTGATTAAGGGCTTAACGCATCAGCATAAGTGAAAGTTCTTTGCGGATGTGAAGCACTATCTTTGGGAGGATCCCTATTTGTTTCGATTCGGGGCTGATCAGATCGTGCGCATGTGTGTGTTTAGAGATGAGGCACGTCAGGTGCTTAAACACTGCCACGAGGGCCCGACAGGTGGACATCATGGAGCTACCTTGACCGCAAAGAAGGTCTTTGACGCCGATTTTTCTGGCCTACCATCTTTCAGGATGCTCATGAGATGATCCGAGCTTGTGACGCTTGCCAGAAGGCGAGCAACATTTCGTCAAGGAATGAGATGCCCTAGAACAGCATCCAGATTTGTGAGATTTTTTATGTCTGGGGTATTGACTTTATGGGACCTTTCCCAGCTTCTCGTGGCAAACGGTATATCCTAGTGGTTGTTGACTACGTTTCTATGTGGGCCGAGGCTCAAGCCTTGCCTACTAATGATGCTAGGGTGGTTTTTCGATTTCTGAAGAAACTGTTCTCTCGCTTTGGTGCCCCCAAAGCTCTTATTAGCGACCGTGGGACCCACTTCTACAACTCCCAGTTGGAGAAGGCACTATCACGATATGGTGTGAACGATATATTCTCCACAGCCTACCATCCACAGACCAGTGGACAGGTAGAGGTCTTGGTCAGAACCGTAAGGATTTGTCGGATAGGTTAGATAATGCGCTTTGGGCCTTCCGGACTGCATATAAGACGCCTATTTGTACCACACCATTTAGGCTAATCTATGGGAAGGCGTGCCATCTTCCGGTGGAGTTGGAGCATAAGGCTTATTGGGCGTTGAAGGCGGTGAATCTTGACTTGGTAAGAGCGGGAAAGAACCGGTTCACTCAGATTCATGAGCTTGATGAGTTGAGGAATCAAGCGTATGCAAACTCCACTATCTACAAGGAGCGCACTAAGAGTTTACATGACCGACGCTTGAAGGACAAGAAGGAATTCCGAGTGGGTGGTCGTGTGTTGCTTTACAACTCTAGGTTGCGATTGTTTTTCGGGAAGTTGAAGTCCCGATGGATGGGTCCCTACACTGTTAAGGAGGGATTTCCTTATGGGACCGTCGAGATTGAGCACGAAGATGGGAGGATCTTCAAGGTCAACGGTCATCGTCTTAAGCCATACATCGACGGACCAGTTGACCCGGCATTGGAGGTAGTTGACCTCCACCCCAAGGACAAATGAATTCGGGGAATTGAGTCTAGCTAACGACTCGTTAATAAACTTAGCCTGTTTCGATATCATCTTTGGTAACAATTCTTAGATTTTATTTCTATGTTTATTTTCCTATTTTTATTTGTAGAACCAAATACTTATTGCAACAAAATTCTTCTAAGTACAAATGCTGTTGATAGGCTTATCAGCAGCGTTCAACACTTGTTGCTGCTGATAGGCTTATCAGCAGCGTTCAACACTTGTTGTTGCTGATAGGCTTATCAGCAGCGATCAACAGATCAGTCTTGATGCTGATCCTCATCCTTGCTGCTGAAAGCCTTGTGCCTTGAAGATAAATCGTTGCAGCTGACTATCCATGCCAAGCGTCACTGAAAACTTTCTGCAAAAGCTACTGATACACTCAAAGCAGAAGGAACCTCAATGGTGCAACCAATGACGGACAACAATGCTCTTCTCCAAGTATGCAAGTAATGATGCATAAATAAGATTCTTCAACAAAGTCAGCTAGTTTAGACTAAACTTGTATTATTAGCTTTGTACAAAAGATCAACGGTCTATGTTAGATCTGATCCTTAGAATCAATGGTCTGTCTTGATTCTAAGTTAGTATAAATACTGTGTAAACACTTCATTGTAAGTGTGCTTCTTGATAGAGTTTTCATTTGTAATCGTTTATTCACAAAAGCTTAATACAACAGTGTTCTTATTAGTATTCTTTCTATTTACTCGATTATACTTGTGTAGTTGCTATTGTTTCCGCCAATTTCAACTAAGAACAGAACCATCTTGTACTTTCACGATCTATCAAGTGGTATCAGTGCTTTGGCTCAGATTAAACAAACTCACACTTGTTTAATCACTTCTGGTTCTATTCTAAACTTTCTCTTTGATCAAGTCACCCAAAATCACAAAACAAAGATGGCATAGAGCAATGGACTTGAAGACATCGGCAGCATCAACCGACCACCAAGGTTGGTATCTGGGGAAGACTACGACATGTGGAAGAATCGCATGGAAAGCTTCTTCTGTTATCACGAGTACGGAATGTGGAAATCCATCAGGGATGGACCCTACACTCACATGGTGGCCTCTGCTGATTCTGGAGGACCACTAGTCCCAAAGGAGCCCTCCAAGTACTCAGAAGAGGACATAAAGAAGATGGAGGTGGACTTCAAGGAACTAGGAGCTATCCAAATGTGCCTTCCAAATGAAGTTTTTCATAACTTCAGAAGTTACAAAACTGCTAAGGAGCTCCGGGAGGCTCTTGAGAAGATGTTTGCTGGCTCAGAGGAAGTCAAAGAAAACAGAAGGGACATCCTGAAGCAGTAGTACGAAAACTTCATCTTGAAGGAAGGTGAGTCACTAACCGTTTAGTATAACAGGTACACGTACCTGGTGGGAGAACTGCAGTGCTCCAAAGTAAAGCTAGAGAATGAAGATATTCTCAAAAATTTTATCAAATCTCTCCCGAGCTGCTGGACACTATATACAGTGTCTATAAGAAGAAAGAAGAATTTAAAAACTCTCCAGATGACAGAGCTCTTTGGCATGCTGAAAACATATGAATTAGAAATTATTCAAGCCAAGGAAAGGAGCTCCAATCATCAATCAACCTCTACTTCCTCCACCATCTCATCTGCGCTTCACTCTGATCACTCTGGTCCTAGTGCAAGCAATTACTATCCCCCCATCGTCACTCGTCCTCAAACACCAACTTCTTCACAATCCAACTCATCACCACTTCTTCTTGAAGCCCCTCCTCAACAGTCAACCTCTACTGCTTTTGTCTCTGACAACTCAAGTAGCATCTACTTCATAAAAGAGGATCTAGAATGCTTTCATTCAGATGATCTTGAAGAAATGGATATTCAGCACTCATATTCCATGCTCTCCCTCAGAGCAAAAAGGTTCTATTCTAGAACCGGGAGATCTGTTCCAAGCAACAACTCAAACACCATAGTGGGGTTAGATAAAAGAAAGATCCGGTGTTACAACTGTAACCAATTGGGTCACTTTGCTAGGGAGTGCAAGGTGCCAAAAGCCAATCTGGGTGTCAGCCATCAAAGACAAGGCTACCAAGGTCAGCCCAGGCAACAGCAAGGAACTCCTCCAGCTCAAACTGCATCTTGTGCAAATGTTGGAACTTCAGACTTTGACTGGAGTTTTCAATATGAAGATGTTCCTACCACCAACCAAGCTCTTATGGTAGACACTGAAGAGATACCACCTCAGGTATTTGCACATCTTTGCTCTCAAGTTTGTATTGATAAAGTTTTAGGTTATAGAAAGCATAACCAAAACCTTATAGATCAAAATGAAGAGTTTCATCAGATGAAATCTGAGTTCAAAAACGTTGAAAATACTTATAAAGAAAAGATTAACTGCCTTAAGAAAGAGATTTCATTGTTAAAACACGAATAAACTAATCTTGAAACTCAGATTGATGATCTACTGGTCAAACTAAAAGCTACCAGAGCTGAACTGGCAGAACAGAAAGTTCATGTTGAAAAATATGAATTTTCCTCCAAAAAGTTACAAATACTTTTAGATATTCAAGTCCATGAGAAGGTAAAGACTATATTGCCTTCAACGGATGAACCTTTCGTCGAAGACTGCACTACCTCATCAGAATCTAAGTAAACCTGCTCAGACCATGATGAAACCAGTGCAGCCCCATCTGAAGCTGTTCTGAATAGAGCTGAAGTTCCTGCTGTTATTCCAGCCATTCCAGCCCCTGTCCCATTCAAACAGATCAAGATTAGCTATCCTCCAGATGGAAGAAAGCTAAACATTGAAAAGGGAGAGACATCAGGATCCACTAACCCCAAGCCTCAGTCAAAGCCGATCACAAAGATGAAGGTGTTTGATATATGTCATACGCATTGAGAAAAAGTTCCATATGTTTAAAAGACCCTAGAAGAAGCCACTTTTGAACATAACAAAGCTCATCCATGGAACTTCAAGGACCTGTTCCAAAGAAATGAATATGTCTACCTTTCAAGAGACAAACTGGCCAGATCATGCTTTGTGTGTGGCAGATATAATCACACTGCCAGCACCTGCTTTCATTACCTGGAATACCAAAGAAATTCAAAGCAGCATGTCTTTGAAAAGACTAACAGAAACAAGAAGGTAAGAAGCTACGAGGCCAAAGCAACTAAGTTCAGGGAGTCTCTATCTCCCCCAAGAGTGAAGGTGTCAAGACCTCAACAAACCTGTATCATTTGTGATGAAACCAACCACTTTGCTGCCAAATGCATATTTAATCCCTTCAACCAAATTGCAAACTGCTCATCTAGATTTACATCATCAACAGTAAACAAAACAGCTGCTGATCTTGAAAAGTCTGAAAAAACAAAAGTTAAGCCTTCAGCAGCAAAAATGTCTACTGCGTATAAAGGGAAATCAAAGGCAAAGCCATCAGCAGCAAGAGTGTCCACTGCTGATAAGGCAAAATCCAAGGCAAAGCCTTCAGCAGCCAAAAATGCTGCCACTCCAGCAAAGCCATCAGCAGCAGAATCTACTGTTGATAAGCCAGAAACATCAGTAGCAAAATCCGCTGCTGACAATGTGAGGAAAACTAGAAAATCACCAACACAGCAATGGAAAGCCAAACCATCTCCAAGCATTATCATTGGTTCCATTGACTGGAAAAATACTAAAAAGGATAAACTAACAACCATCTTTTTCAAGTCTGCAGACTCTTGGGTTCCTCCCACTAATTAGATATCTATCATGTGCAGGGACAGCCAGGTCACAAGAATAACACCTGGGTGGTAGACAGTGGTTGTTCCAGGCACATGACAGGCAACAGATCCATCCTCTCCAACTTCAGACACTTCAATGGAGGATATGTTGCATTTGGAAGTGACTCAAAGGGAGGATCCATTACTGGACAAGGAACTGTGTCCAACGAAAGAATGAGCATTGATAAGGTCAACTATATCAAAGAATTGGACTTCAATCTCATAACTGTTTCCCATGTCTGTGACCAAAAGCATTGGATGTTCTTCACGGATAAAGAATGTTTTGTACTGTCTCCAGGCTTATCCATACCTCCTCCAGAAAAGATTTTATTAACTGCTCAGAGAAAAGAAAATCTCTATGTACTGGACATGAATAAAGTCACTCCATCTGGGAGTGTTTCCTGTTTTCTATCAAAAGCCTCAGTTGATGAATCAGCTCTCTGGCACAGGAGATTAATTCATGTTAATATCAAAACTATTAACAAACTGGTGAAGGATAATCTTTTCAGAGGGCTTCCTGACAAAGAATTCCAGCTAGAAGACCACTGAATTTCTTGCTTAAAGGGGAAGCAACACAAGAGTTCTCACAAGCCCAAGAACTTGAATACAAATGACACTCCACTACAACTGCTGCATATGGATCTCTTCGGTCCTACAAATGTCATGTCAATGGGCAAAAAGTCATACTGTCTGGTGATAACTGATGACTACACCAAATTCTCATGGGTATACTTCTTGGGAACTAAAGATGAAACTGCTGAAATTCTTAAATCCTACATTCTGAGGGTAGAAAATTAAAGCAATCAAAAGGTGAAGATCATAAGGTGTGATCAGGGCACAGAGTTCAAAAACCACACTTTGAATTGTTTCTGTGAAAGCAAGGGGATAGAAAGACAATACAGTGCTCCAAGAACTCCTCAACAAAATGGAGTTGCTGAAAGGAGAAACATAACTCTAATTGATTCAGCAAGAGCTATGTTGGCAGACTCAAAACTGCCTCTCACATTCTAGGCAGAAGCAATTAGCACAGCCTGCTATGTGCAAAATAGAGTTCTCATTGTCAAACCCCTCAACAAGACACCTTATGAACTTTGGTTTCAAAGAGTTCCCTACATTGGGTTTCTAAAGCCTTTTGGGTGTCCATGCACCATTCTCATCACACATGGGGTTCTTCCTAAGTTTGGTGCCAAATATGATGAAGGATATTTTGTGGGCTATTCCTCTCAATCAAAGGCCTACAGAGTATTCAATTCAAGAACAAGAATTGTGGAAGAATCAGCAAATGTGGAATGTAGAAAACACATTGTCTGTGAGCAGGGAAAAGCCCAAACTGGCTCTTTGACATAGACTCCTTCTCCCAAATATTTGAGCCTCTCATCTTCTCAAATATGGAGTCTACCTCTACACAAACACTTGCCTCCACTTCATCCACTGACTACAGACTGGATTTTTCCAAATCTTATATCCGTTTGAGAAGACCATCGATTGATCCTCCATCAATTGTGGACATAATTGAAGCAAGTGAAGCCGAAACAAGACTCTCCAATGTCACCAGCAGCAGCCTGTCTGAAACTGAAAATCTAAATGTAGACTCTTCGGTAAATGCTGTAGATGTTGTTGATGCTATTGCTGAAAATATTGATGTGGCTAACGATGTTGAAGACTCTTCCACCATGAATGAAGAGACCCCTGATCAAAATCAAAGCAATCTGGAGCAAGCGATACAGCTGGAGGTGGTACCAGCACAGAGGATCCACATAGAACATCGTTATGAAATATTATTGGCCAAGTCCACCAAGGAGTTCTCACAAGAAGCAAATCTCACGAGGCCAATATATGCTTGTTTTCATGTTTTCTATCTCAGGTAGAACCCAAGAAGATAGATGAAGCACTCAAACACAGCAGCTGGATTGAGGCAATGCAGGAAGAATTGCTGCAATTCAAGAGGCAGGATGTCTGGAAACTTGTTGATCTTCCACCAGGTAAATATGCTATTGGCACACGATGGGTTTTCAGGAACAAGCAAGATGAGAGAGGTATTGTAGTCAAGAACAAAGCCAGACTTGTCGCTCAAGGCTACACTCAGGAAGAAGGAATTGACTATGATGAAGTCTTTGCTCCTGTTGCCAAGCTGGAGGCCATCAGAATTTTCCTGGCATATGCTGCATCCAAGAATTTCACTGTCTATTAAATAGATGTAAAAAGTGCTTTTCTGTATGGGAAGATTGGTGAGGAAATATACATCAAACAGCCTCTAGGCTTTGTAGATCCTGCACATCCTACTCAAGTGTTCAAACTAGACAAAGCTCTGTATGGCCTACATCAAGCACCAAGAGCCTGGTATGAAACCTTGTCAAGATATCTACTAAGCAACAACTTCAAAAGAGGTGCTATTGACCAGACCTTGTTTATTAAAGATGAAGGGGGAGAAATCTAACTAGTTCAAATCTATGTTGATGATATCATCTTTGGATCAACAAGGAAAAAGCTGTGAAAAGACTTTGAGATTCTGATGCACTCAAAGTTTGAAATGAGTTCAATGGGTGAACTAAATTTCTTTTTGGGTCTACAAGTCAAACAAGTCCCAAATGGAATCTTCATCAGCCAATCCAAATATGTAAAGAGCATTTTAGAAAGATTCAAGATGGCTGACTGCTCTGCTGCAAGAACCCCTATGCAAGTGCATCATCAGCTGACTCCAGACAAAGATGGGCAAGACACTGATCAACATCAGTACCGTGCAATGATAGGGTCTCTCATGTATCTCACTGCCTCAAGGCCAGATATCATGTTTGCAGTATGTCTCTGTGCAAGATTTCAAGCAGCTCCAAAGATTTCACATCTTCAAGCCATCAAGAGAATCTTTAGATACCTAAAGGGAGCCCCAAGACTTGGGCTATGGTACTCTAAGAATGACAAGTTTAATCTGCATGCATACACTGACAGTGACTATGGGGGATGCAACTTGGACAAAAAGTCCACTTCAGGGGGATGTCAGTTTTTGGGATGGAGACTGATTTCATGGCAGTGCAAGAAGCAAACAGGTGTTTCAACTTCTACAGCTGAAGCAGAATACATTGCAGCTTCAAGTTGCTGTGCACATGTCATCTGGATACAAAATCAAATGCTGGATTACAGGATGACTTTCATGGCAACTCCAATTCACATTGACAACATGAGTGCTATATCAATCACAAACAATCCGATGCAGCACTCCAAGACAAATCACATTGACATCAGGTATCATTTCATAAGAGATCAAGCTGAGAAAAAGAGGATTATTTTAACCAAAGTTCATACAAATGAACAATATGTTTATTTGTTTACAAAACCTTTTGACGAAGCTTGATTCAGATATTTAGTTGAATCCATTGGTATGATGAACTTTGATTAAAACCTATCTCTAAAATTCTGTTTTAAAAATGTGTTTTTGTCTTTTGTTGTAAATAAAAGTTATGAGTCAGCAGCACTTTTGTCCTTCAGCTGCTGACAGGTTTAATCTTCAGCAGCAAAGGATTTGCCACTGACTGCTTTAAGTTATCAGCAGGAACAGGTTTCCGGCGGATAGCTTTAAGATTGTCAGCAGCAACATCCTTGCTACAGATCATTGAATCCATCAGCAGCAATTGAGTTTGCTGCTGACAGACTTAACCTTCCGCGGCAACCAAGCTTGCAGCGGACAGGCTTATTCATCCACAGCAACCAAGTTTGCTGCTGATGGGTAAATTTAAGTCCAAATTAACTTTTACTCGCTGTAAAACTTAACGTCAGTCTTTACCATGACTGTCTCGGTGTATTACAGCTGTAACAGTAAAAAGTGAATAAGGTTGTACTATACAAGTCATTTTGCTTTTTCCCTCCTCTGCCGTTATAAGAACAAATCAAATTTCCTTACCACCTCTTCACATTTAATTTCACCCTAAACCCACATCACCTTCTCTCAAGTCCCCACCACATTCAAAGCCTCCCATCCACAAAACATTCAAAGCCTTCCACACTCTTAACCTTCAAACCTTCCCTCCAAAATCAAACAACAATGGCAGACATCAATAACCCTGACGATAAGTTCTCCCCGTACCATAACCTTATAGCATACTTAACCAAGGGAAAGAAATCCGAAGGATTCGATAATATGATCCATTTTGCTCTCACAACCAACCCTACCATATATATCCCTCATATGGAGGATTTCTGAAAAACCGCCGTCTACTCTACCGAATAAAGGATTCCCCAAATTAAAGCCAAGGTAGACGGCAAGGACATCACCATCTCGGAAGCCACACTCCGAAAACATCTTAAGCTTCAAGATAAGTGAGCAGCCATCTCATACTCAAAGGACGAGTACATGAGTACCTTTGTATCCATAGGGTACACTGGAAATCAAAATGAGTATACAATACAGAAGGCGCTGATGGGCCCTCCATCGAAGTATCTCTGCCACACTCTTCTCCAATGCATATCTCATAAGAGAAGTGGATGGCATCAAGTGAGCTCCGCACTTGCCTTTACTTTCCATGGTATGATTACTAGCCTAGGTTTTAACTTTGCACACCTCATCTTTGAGCGTTTGAATTATAACCTCCAAGAAGGGGCAAAGCAACAATTTTTTATGTACCCAAGATTCTTACAGGAAGTTTTCAATCAGGAAATAAAAGAACTTTCAAAACCTACAAGAATCTACATCATGTTGGGACATAAAAATAACATTTTTCAAAGCATGAGAACTATTTCCAAAAGGTTCACAGGGGTCAATGTTCCATTGTTATCTACAATGATGAACATGCAAAGCACCCAGGGTGACAGTTCAGCAAACCCAGCTGGTACTGATCCCACACCCTCCACCTCACTTACTGAATCACAAATAATTGCTTCCCTTGATCGAATCCCTATGCATTCTACTGAAGATGCACAGGCACATACACTTCTAACACCCAGTTTGATTGCTCAATCGGAACACAGGGCCCCGGTTGCAGCCAAGTATACCAGAAAAAGGGGCAAGATAACTCCTTCTTCTCTTGCCTCCAAGGCCCAAACCCAACCTAACAGCCCTCACTAAGAATCACAACATTCTGGTGAGAATATCATAAGGGACAGCCACATTGTTAGGGAGACTCCTTCGGATGTCTCTCCATTATGATCAGGATCACTTCTCGGATCCATAGAACAGCCCCTTGAGCCACTCCTCTCTCTTCTGAACTTAAGTGTTCAGGAACCTGATCAAAATGATGTACCTTCTCCAACTGCCACTATCTCGGAGGTACTGATTGATCTTGCTTCCAACCCAAGTTCTACTCCCCTGAAGGTCCACTCTAGGAGTTATGACAGAATGGATGTGGAAGAGGCTGTCACTACTACTGGTCCATCAAATGACCAGGAGGACAGTGATAACATCGCTAAGACCTCAACCACGGCAACTCACAGTAAGGATGTTTCCTTGGAAACTCCCATCACTGAGAGGAATCCCAGGCGCCAAGAAACCATGGGTGATGGGGATACTGAGGCTAGGCCTACAGCCCCATCTGGGTCCAAGGATTCCATAAATATGGATGAGGACAGTATGTAACTTAAAAATTAGGAATTGACGGCCAGGGTGGCTACGCTTGAGGCTGAGGTGTCAAAACTACAACACAAGATCCTTCTGCATGAAGCCCATCAGTGCCCCTCCATGGCTTCTCCCTCCCTTGTCTCAGTGGGCACCCAAACTGATGCTTATCTGTCCACTGATGCAACCAAAAAAGGGGGAGATAGTCCTAATGGAAGAAGACTCAAACAGTCTTGACGACTGGATTCAAGAGCACGCTGCATTTCAAAGTACACTATTCAAGCCAGCTTTTATACAGGTTCATGACTTGCTAGCTTCAGATGACGAAGAAGAAGAGAATTCTGAAGACTGGAAGTTAGTGGTCAGGGCTGTTGATGAGGTGCTGACTGATGTTGAAGACAAAGAACAAACATATACATCTTTCAGCATCATCCCTGAAGCAGCAGCCATCATAAGTCAATCCACTACCCCCCAATTTCCACTGACTTCAACACAGCTAGATTTTGACACAATACTAGCTTGGGGGTATGATGGAAAGTCTGAGAGGTTCTGGATTGGTTGGGAGTTTAGCGGAGTAGAAGAGCTAAACTGGGACTTTCTCAACAGCATCCAAGTCCTTCACCTATACCATCTACAATGCATCAACAACTCTACGGACCTCTCAGCAGAACTTGCTATTGGGAGGTTCTATGACTTGATGGAGGATAATCTACGCAAGTTCAAAAGACAAATACAAGCAGCAAAAAGGGTAGCCTATCCTGAATCTTCTGCAGCAGCAGAAAGAAGACTGACTCCTAGAAGACTTGAAATAATAAGGAGCAGTCTTCTCACTAAAGAAGAAGAAGTTCTGTGCTTAAGAAGATTTCTGTACAACTCCATTGTCAAGGACTTAGATGTGCTAGGATGGGTAAGCACTAAGTCTCTTGACCACACCATACTACTAAGCAACGGCTACTCTCTCACCATCAACACCAGGAACATCCTGCTACTGCCTACAGACTTTCTGTACAAAATCTTTCAACTCAGGGCAAATATCTGCAATGTCAACTCCCTCGAAATCCAGGCAGTGATAGCTACTGTCAGAGCCCATTTTGAACAAGAAGGAAGGATTGCTGAGGCAGTATATGTGTCAAATTCTGACACTGATTCTGACTCAGCTTCCGCTCGAGTAGACATCTTTGCTGCAGCATATGAATCAAGATCCACTGTCCAAGAAATGCTGATAGAATTTACAAGTCCTGAGTGCAAATCAGATGAAGCTAATGACCTTCCCTCATCAACTTCTCAACTTGCCAATGAAGCTGAGGCTGAGATCCCAACAACAACACAATCATCTGCTGTTGTGATTAGTGAAGCCGAAGCAGAGGCATCCATTGTAAACAAAGGGAAGGGAATTATGACCAAAGAAGATGAAGAGAGGTTGATCAGAGAGAAGAGAGAGAAGGAAGAAATAAGAAGGAAGAGAGAAGAAGAGGAGATGGCTGACCTGAAAAAGGCTCAAGAAAGAAAAACAGCCATGCTCCTCAGAGAACAACTTATCCAGCAGTATGCCAAACAGTTGGATGAGATGAAAGTCAAACTCCATGCAGTATCTCAAGTTGACGAAGATGAAGAACTTTCTAGACAGCTGCAGGAATAACTAAACCAGGAAGAAGAGGAGGAGGAAGAAAAGAAAAGGAAGGAAGATGCTACATTCAGAATCTCTGATTCTAAATTAGCAAAAGAAATGAGGGAGGAGTGGATTGAAGCTCTGACCTCTCAAGGTGAGGATGCTGACTACCTTGAAAAACTTTCAAACAAAGAGATCTATAGAGCCGTCATGGGTCAGCAGGGGCAATTGGCAAAGAAGAAGAGAGCTGAAGAGGAAGAAAAGGCTCGTCAAAAATCCAAGAAGGCCATTGCACTTAACCAGAGAACCCATGAAGAAAGGAAGGTTATGACTGACTTCCTAAAGGCAAGTGGGGAAAGTGGAAGGAGGCTAGGTCCCATGACATTCATGAACCTACAAGCCTTGTACAGACAAGTCAAGAAGGAAGAAGAAGAAAGACTAGGAAAGAAAGTCTTCAAGACAAGGGTCACAGAAAAGGAAGACAAGAGACCAGTCAAGAAACAAAAGACTTCTGCCCCAGACACTACTTCCACTATCCAAAAACCTTCCACAAATATCCCCAAACCTTCCTCTCCTCCACCCAAAAAGTCCAAACCATCTCACCCAGCTCCCTCTCATCAACAGCCTCTCCTGAAGAAATCCAAACCCACACCTAAACCAGAAGACTCCAGAGATATAGTTGATTGGTTCTACAGTTCACATGATCAGTGGTTTGAAATCTTCAGGGGGAGAACTTAAAGAAGGAGATCTGTTTACAAATCTGTTGATGAAGTTCTACAAAGATGGGTGAAGCTCATGAGCCTGCAAATGAGGGTGGGAAACGTCTTATGCTAGCAATCAAACACCATTTCAACCTTAGCAAAGATGTGATCATAGATATCAAACCACTTCAGTCCCACTCTCCATTTGTAAGTTGGTCCTACAATGCTGATCTGGATGAGTTCACCTTAACTGATGTTAAGAAGCAGCAGATGAGATGTTCAAGCAAGTCAATTTTCAAAATGCCAAGTAAAGACATCAAGACTCTGTCTGAGCTTCCACTGTACAATCCCAGCAAGGATCCAAGAGGCTATGAGGTTGCAAGGATAGTCTGCCACATGCAAAAGCTTCAGCAACAAAGAGATTAGAAGAATTTTGGTAGCATCAATCTAGGGGGAGTTTGTAGAACCAAAGACTGATTGCAACAAAATTTTTCTAAGTACAAATGTTGTTGATAGGCTTATCAGCAGCGTTCAACACTTGTTGCTGCTGATAGGCTTATCAGCAGCGTTCAACACTTGTTGCTGCTGATAGGCTTATCAGCAGCGTTCAACAGATCAGTCTTGATGCTGATCCTCATCCTTGCTGCTGACAGCCTTGTGCCTTGAAGATAAATCGTTGCAGCTGACTATCCATGCCAAGCGTCACTGACAACTTTCTGCAAAAGCTACTGACACACTCAAAGCAGAAGGAACCTCAATGGTGCAACCAATGACGGACAACAATGCTCTTCTCCAATCATGCAAGTAATGATGCATAAAGAAGACACTTCAATAAGTTAGCTAGTTTAGACTAAACTTGTATTATTAGGGTAGAGAATCAAAGTAATCAAAAGGTGAAGATCATCAGGTGTGATCAAGGCACATAATTCAAGAACCACACCTTGAACTCCTTCTGTGAAAGCAAGGGGATAGAAAGACAATACAACGCTCCAAGAACTCCTCAACAAAATGGAGTTGCTGAAAGAAGAAACAAAACTCTCATTGAGTCAGCAAGATCTATGTTGGCTGACTCAAAACCGCCACTCACATTCTGGGCAGAAGCAGTCAGCACAGCCTGTTATGTGCAAAACCGAGTTCTTATTGTCAAACCCCTCAACAAAACACCCTATGAACTTTGGTTTCAAAGAATTCCCTCCTTTTGGGTGTCCATGCACCATTCTCATCACACATGGGATCCTTCCTAAGTTTGGTGCCAAATTTGATGAAGGATATTTCGTAGGCTATTCCTCTCAATCAAAGGCCTATCGAGTATTCAATTCAAGAACAAGAATTATTGAAGAATCAGCAAATGTGGAATGCAGAGAACACATTGTCTGTGCGCAGGGAAGAGGACCAAACTGGCTCTTTGACATAGACTCTTTCTCCCAAATATTTGAGCCTCTCACCTTCTCAAATATGGAGTCTACGTCTACATAATCTCCTGCCTCCACTTCATCCACTGACTGCAGAATGGATTTTCCCAGATCTTCTCTCAGTCTGAGAAAACCATCAGTCGATCCTCCAGCAGTTGTGGAGGCAATTGAAGCAAGTGAAGCAGGAACAAGACTGTCTGACGTAACCAGCAACAGCCTGTCTGATACTGAAAATCTAAATGAAGACTCTTCGGTAAATGTTGTAAATGAAAATATTGAACTGGACAATGCTGTTGAAGACTCTTCCACCTTGAATGAAGAGTCCCCTGATCAAAATCAAAGCAATCTGGAAGAAGGGATACAGCTGGAGGTGGTACCAGCACAGAGGATCCACAAAGAACATCCTCAAGAGAATATTATTGGCCAAATACACCAAGGAGTTCTCACAAGAAGCAAATCTCATGAGGCCAATATATGCTTGTTTTCATGTTTCCTATCTCAGGTGGAACCCAAGAAGATAGATGAAGCACTCAAACACAGCAGCTGGATTGAAGCAATGCAGGAAGAATTGCTGCAATTCAAGAGGCAGGATGTCTGGAAACTTGTTGACTTCCACCAGGCAAATATGCCATCGGCACACGATGGGTTTTCAGGAACAAACAAGAAGAGAGAAGCATTGTAGTAAAAAACAAAGCCAGACTTGTAGCTCAGGGCTACACTCAGGAAGAAGGAATTGACTATGATGAAGTCTTTGCTCCTGTTGCCAGACTGGAGGCCATCAGAATCTTCCTGGCATATGTTGCATCCAAGAATTTCACTGTCTATCAAATGGATGTAAAAAGTGCCTTTCTGTATGGGAAGATTGGTGAGGAAGTATACGTCAAACAGCGTCCAGGCTTTATAGATCCTGCACATCCTACTCAAGTGTTCAAACTAGACAAAGCTCTATATGGCCTACATCAGGCACCAAGGGCCTGGTATGAAACCTTATCAGGATATCTACTAAGCAACAATTTCAGAAGAGGTGCCATAGACCAGACCTTGTTTATCAAAGATGAAGGGGGAGAAATTTTACTAGTTCAAATTTATGTTGATGATATCATCTTTGGATCAACAAGGAAACAGCTGTGCAAAGACTTTGAGACTCTGATGCATTCAAAGTTTGAAATGAGTTCAATAGGTGAACTAAATTTCTTCTTGGGTCTACAAGTCAAACAGGTCCCAAATGGAATCTTCATCAGCCAATCCAAATATGTAAAAAGCATTTTGGAAAAATTCAAAATGGCTGACTGCTCTGCTGCAAGAACCCCTATGCAAGTTCATCATCAACTGACTCCACACAAAGATGGCCAAGATACTGATCAACATCAGTACCGTGCAATGATAGGGTCTCTCATGTATCTCACTACCTCAAGGCCAAATATTATGTTTGCAGTATGTCTCTGTGCAAAATTTCAAGCAGCTCCAAAAGCTTCACATCTTCAGGCTGTCAAGAGAATTTTCAGATACCTAAAGGGTGCCTCAAGACTTGGACTATGGTACTCAAAAAATGACATGTTTAATCTGTATGCATACACTGACAGTGACTATGGGGGATGCAACTTGGACAAAAAGTTCACTTCAGGGGGATGTCAGTTTCTGGGAGGGAGGTTGATTTCATGGCAGTGCAAGAAGCAAACATGTGTTTCAACTTCTACAGCTGAAGCAGAATACATTGCAGCTTCAACTTGCTGTGCACAAGTCATTTGGATACAAAATCAAATGTTGGACTATGGGATGAGCTTTATGGCAACTCCAATTCACATTGACAACATGAGCGTTATCTCAATCACAAACAATCCGGTGAAGCACTCAAAGACAAAGCACATTGACATCAGGTATCATTTCATAAGAGATCAAGCTGAGAAAAAGAGGATTATTCTAACCAAAGTTCATACAAATGAGCAATATGCTGATTTGTTTACAAAACCTTTTGATGAAGCCAGATTTAAATATCTAGTTGAATCCATTGGTATGATGAACTTTGATTAAAATCTTTCTCTAAAATTTTTATTTAAAATGTGTTTTGTCTTATGTTGTAAATAAAAGCTACAAGTCAGCAGCATTTTTGTCCTTCCGCGGCTGACAGGTTTAATCATCAGAAGCAAAGGATTTGCCACTGATTGCCTTAAGTTTTCAGTAGGAAAAAGTTTCCTGCGGATAGCTTTAAAGCCATTAGCAGCAACATTCTTGCTGAAGATCACTGAATCCATCAGCAGCAATTGAGTTTGCTGCTGACAGACTTAACCTTCCGCAGCAACCAAACTTGCAGCGGATAGGCTTATCCATCCACAGCAACCAAGTTTGCTGCTGATGGGTAAATTTAAGTCCAAATTAACTTTTACCCGCTGTAAAAGAAATCAACGTCAGTCTTTGCCATGACTGCCTCGGTGCATTACAGCTGTAACAATAAAAGGTAAATAAGGTTGTACGGTACAAGTCATTTTGCTTTTTCTCACCTCTGCCGTTATAAAAACAAAATCAAATGTCCTTCCACCTCTTCACCGTCCTCCATAAACCAACATCACTTTCTCATGGAAGTCCCCACCAACCTCCACCCACCAGCATCAGTTTCTCACAAGTCCCAACCAACCCTCATCCACCAACCTTCAAACCTTCCCTCCATGGAAGTATCTCTAGAAATCAATCGGGTACACTGGAAATCAAAATGGGTATACAGTGGAGAAAGCGCTGATAGGCCCTCCATGGAAGTATCTCTGTCACACTCTTCTCCAATGCATATCTCAGAAGAAAAGCAGATGGCATCAAGTAAGCTCTGCTCTTGCCACCACAGAGAAGAAGGACAAAGTGGAGAGTTGACTCCTTCTGGATGTTGTAATCGGCTAAGGCTCTGCCGTCCTCGAGCTGTTTTCCGGCGAAGATTAGACGCTGCTGGTCTGACGGGATGCCTTCCTTGTCCTGGATCTTTGCCTTCACGTTGTCGATTGTGTCAAAGGATTCGACCTCAAACGTGACCGTCTTACCAGTTAGGGTTTTCATGAAGATCTGCATTTTCGCCGACTTGGAGTGATAAGATGAAGCTGTTTCCAAAAAGGTACTCAGGGGTCAATGTTCCATTGTTATCTATAATGCCAAACATACAAAGTACCCCGGGTGACAGTTCAGCAATCCCAGCTGATACTGATCCCACACCCTCCACCTCACAACCTGAACAACAGTCTGCTTCTACCATTCGAACCCCTGTGCATACCACTAAGGATGCACAGGTACGAAAAATTCACTTCACCTCTTTTGGATGTTATCGTTCAACCGGAATACAAAACAAATCTGCTGCGGATAAGCTTCTCAACAGCATCAACACTTGATGCTGCTGATAGGCAAATCATCAGCAGCTCTGGATGTCTACATCTTGCTGCTGATCAATATCTTTGCTGTTGATAGCTATGTGCCTTGAAGACAAATCGTTGCAGCTGACTATCCATACCAAGCGTCACTGACAACTTTCTGCAAAAGCAACTGACACACTCAAAGCAGAAGGAACCTCAATGGCACAACCAATGACGGACAACAATGCTCTTCTCCAAGCATGCAAGTAATGATGCATAAAGAAGACGATTCAATAAAGTTAACTAGATATAGACAAAACGTGTAATAGTTAGCTAGATACAACAGATCAACGGTCCGTGTTAGATCTGATCCTTAGAATCAAGGGGCTGTCTTGATTCTAAGTGAGTATAAATAATCTGTAAACACTTCATTGTATGTGTGCTTTTTGTGCTTCTTCACAGAGTTTTCATTTGTAATCGTTTATTCACAAAGCTTAATACAACAGTGATTTTACTAGTATTCTTTCTGTCTGTTCGTTTACATTTGTGTAGTTGTTATTGTTTCCGCCAATTTCAACTAAGAATACAACCATCTTGTAATTTCACGATCCTACAGTGTACCTTAATCGGGAGCTAATTCAATCTTTATAAACATTGACATGATTGTTAAACACGTGAGCTTCATTGTATGACTTTAGGTGGTTGGTTTGTATAATTAATGCTAGCTTTCCGAATGGTCATTTGATTAGATATCTTTGACGAGAATTTAGTCAATTTATGTTTCGTGTATTTGCCATGCTTCTATGAGTGTATTAAATGTATTCTAGATGGATTCCACACCGAAGTGATATTTTCTCCCTGATTGTTTGACTTGTGATTTTAGCTTAGTTTATATATTTACATGCTAGTTAAGTAAAACAAACTCTTAAAAATATCTTTTCATCATCACTTGATTAAATCTTTATTCCGGTCTATTATTGTATTCCACCGTGTCCACGGATTGATATCATGTTCTTACCTTTACTATATTGCTATCCGACCGGTACACTGCCCGGTTGGTGAAAACCCTTTTTAAAACTAATTGTGTAAAAATCTTTATTAAAATATATATAGAGTTTACACACATCAAGTTTTTGGCGCCGTTGCCGGGGATACGGTTTTGCGAGAACGAATGGAATTAATTTTTAGTCATTTAGTATATATATTTTTTGTGCATATCGTGTTTTCTTGTTTGTTATTTTGCAATTTTTTGTGTATACATATTTTGCATTTTACTTGTTATTTTTAGCTTCATTTGTATATATATACATTTTAGTTTTTATTCTATTTTATTTTTCATTTTTATTTTTATTTTATATTTGTTTTTGTCTAACTTGTGTTTTCTTTGTCCTAGGTTCGCGTATTTAAATCTAACTTGTCGTGCAGATCGTATATGTTCTCAACTCCCGTCGAGGAGGTTCCTGAGTCGTCTTCTAAGCCGGAGAGTGATCTTCTTCAGAGATTGCGAGCCCGTTCCTAATTTGTGGCCCGGCTACTCGAGTTTGACGAGGTTGTTGTTACGAGGTTGTTGTTGACGAGGTAGAGGAGATGGCGAATGAGGATGAGGGTCGTACGCTTTCGGATTTTGGCAAACCTGTGAGAGATTACACTCCCGCCGTTCCATACCCAGGCAGATTGAAGAAGCAGAAGATGGAGGAGCAGTATGTTAAGTTTTTAGGGTTGTTTAAGCAGTTCCATATCAACTTGCCATTTGTGGAGGCTCTAGCTCAGATGCCTAAGTATTCGAGATTCTTGAAGGATATCCTCACGAATAAGAGGAAATTGGAGGAGTTGTCTCAGGTGACGCTGAATGAGGAATGTTCGGCGGTGATTCAGAACAAACTGCCAGAGAAGAGACGAGATCCGGGGAGTTTTACCATCCCATGTTTGATAGGTAGCTTGTCGGTTAGCAATGCCTTAGCTGACCTTGGTGCTAGCATTAACCTCATGCCATATGCGGTCTTTGCTAAGCTTGAGTTGGGAGAACCTACACCGACACGCATGAGTATCCAGCTGGCCGATCGTTCGGTCAAGTATCCGCGACGGATAGTGGAGAATATGTTGGTTAAGGTTGATCGTTTTGTGTTTCCAGTAGACTTTGTGATTCTGGACATGGATGAGGACAAAAATGTCCCTATTATCCTAGGTCGACCGTTCTTGGCCACCGCCAAGGCCCTGATTGATGTGTATTTGGGGAGGCTTACATTGAGGGTGGATGAAGAGGAGGTGACCTTTGATGTAGGGAGATCCATGCAGCATACCCAGAATCAGGATGATTCACTTTACTTTGTCGAGACTATTTATTCTTGTGTGAGTGATCATCTCCAGGACACAGCTGAGGAGGAGTCCCTGGATACCCAGATTGTATGAGGGGAGACATTTGATCCAGTTGGTGAGGATCAGTTTGATGAGCAGTTGCATAGCCAGGAGAGCTATGAGTTTCCCCAGTGTTCAGCGGTTTTTGCGATGGTTAATAGAGAGTCTGAGCCAATTAAGAGGCCTTCTATTGAGGACCCACCACCTGTTGAACTTTAGGAGCTCCCGAGCCATTTGGAGTATGCCTTTTTAGATGGAGAGTCTCGATTACCTATCATTATCGCCTCTAATTTGATGAGTGATGGGAAGGAGAGGCTACTGGAGGTGCTGAAGCAGCACAAGCAGGCTATTGCATGGAGGATTATGGACATTAAGGGAATTAATCCCTCTTTCTGTACCCATAAGATCCTTATGGAGGATGACTACAAGCCCGCTGTGCAGCACCAGAGGAGGTTGAACCCGAACATGCAGGACGTAGTGAAGAAAGAGGTGATTAAGTTACTTGACGCTGGTTTGATTTATCCCATCTCCGATTCACCTTGGGTTAGCCCGGTTCAGGTTGTCCCTAAGAAGGGAAGCATGACTGTTATCACCAACGAGAGGAATGAGCTGATTCCTACTCGTACAGTCACACGTTGGAGAGTTTGCATCGATTACTGCAAACTCATTGATGCTACTCGGAAAGACCATTTTCCCCTCCCGTTCATTGATCAGATGTTGGAGAGATTAGCAGGGAAGATGTTCTATTGTTTCCTGGATGGCTTCTCTGGCTACTTCCAGATCCCGATTGCTCATGAGGACCAGGAGAAGACGACATTCACATGTCCCTATGGCACATTTACTTATCGGCGGATGCCTTTTGGATTGTGTAATGCCCCGGCCATTTTCCATGATATGATTGAGGACTCCATGGAGTTTTTATGGATGACTTTTCTGTGTTTGGGAGTTCCTTTGATAATTGCCTCGGGAATCTGGAGAGGATGTTGGCTAGGTGCGAGGAGGCCAATCTAGTGTTGAACAGGGAGAAATGCCACTTCATGGTGAAGGAGGGCGTTGGGCTTGGGCACAAGGTTTCACGCATGGGGATCGAGGTTGATAGAGCTAAGATTGATACCATATCTAAGCTGCCCCCGCCGACTTCTGTTAAATCTATTCGGAGCTTCCTTGGTCATGCGGGCTTTTACAGACGCTTTATTAAAGATTTTTCTAAGATTGCCCGACCGATGACCCATCTTCTTGAGAAGGAAACCCAGTTCGTGTTCTCCGACGAGTGCCTTAGTGCATTCAATTTGTTAAAGGAGAAGTTGGTGAGTGCCCCTATCATGGTGGCTCCTGATTGAAAGCTGCTATTTGAGATCATGAGTGACGCGAGTGACTTTGCTGTTAGGGCGGTCTTAGGACAGAGGAGAGAGAGGCAGTTTCACCCGATTTATTATGCGAGCAAGACGCTCAATGACGCAAAGGAGCACTACACTACGACTGAGAAAGGGCTCCTAGCCGTTGTCTTCGCTTTCGATAAATTCCGGTCTTATCTCGTCCTATCAAAGACCATTGTATTCACTGACCATGCAGCTCTTCGGCACCTGTTCAGCAAACAGGATGCCAAACCCCGGCTAATCCGGTGGGTTTTGCTGCTTCAGGAGTTCGACATTGAGATCTGCGATAAGAAGGGCGCGGAGAATGTCGCAGCGGACCACTTGTCCCGTCTTGAGTAACTTGTGGGGTCATCCATAAATGATAATTTTCCCCACGAGTTTCTCATGCATATACAGACACAGGATGAGGAGTGTCCATAGTTTGCTGATTTTGTAAACTTTCTTGCTAGTGGGATCGTGATTAAGGGCTTAACGCATCAGCAGAAGCGAAAGTTCTTTGCGGATGTGAAGCACTATCTTTGGGAGGATCCCTATTTGTTTCAATTCGGGGCTGATCAGATCGTGCGCAGGTGTGTGTTTGGAGAGCAGGCACGTCAGGTGCTTAGACACTACCACGAGCGCCTGACAGGTGGACATCATGGAACTACCTTGACTGCGAAGAAGGTCTTTGACGCCGGTTTCTTCTGGCCTACCATCTTCCGGGATGCTCATGAGATGATCTGAGCTTGTGATGCTTGCCCGAGGGCGAGCAACATTTCTTCTAGGAATGAGATGCCCCAGAACAACATCCATATTTGTGAGATTTTTGATGTCTGGGGTATTGACTTTATGGTACTTTTCCCAGCTTCTCGTGGCAACTGGTATATCCTAGTCGCTGTTGACTACGTTTCTAAGTGGGCCGAGGCTCAAGCCTTGCCTACTAATGATGCTAGGGTGGTTGTTCAATTTCTGAAGAAGCTGTTCTCTCGCTTTGGTGCCCCCAAGGCTCTGATTAGTGACTGTGGGACCCACTTCTGCAACTCCCAATTGGAGAAGGCTCTATAACGATATGGTTTGAACCATAGATTCTCAACAGCCTACCATCCACAGACCAGTGGACAGGTAGATGGCACGAACCGGGGCATAAAGCGGATTCTTGAGAAGGCGGTTGGTCAGAACTGAAAGGATTAGTCGGATAGGTTAGATGATGCACTTTGGGCCTTCCGGACTGCGTATAAGATGCCTATTGGTACCACACCATTTAGGTTGATCTATGGAAAGGCGTGCCATCTTTCGGTAGAGTTAGAGCATAAGGCTTATTGGGCGTTGAAGACGGTGAATCTTGACTTGGTGAGCGCGGGTGAGAACCGGTTCACTCAGATTCATGAGCTTGATGAGTTGAGGAATCAAGCCTATGCAAACTCCACGATCTATAAAGAACGCACTAAGAATTTACATGACTAACGCTTGAAGGACCAGAAGGAGTTCCGAGTGGGTGGTCGTGTGTTGCTTTACAACTCTAGGTTGCGATTGTTTCCCGGGAAGTTGAAGTCCCGATGGACGGGTCCCTACACTGTCACACCCCCAAATTCCACTAATGGAGTTTTACCGTTTGGAAGGTGACACACCAGGACCTCAGTCATTAGTTACATCAAACGACACTATATGGAACTTGAAATGTCATAACATAAAAGTTCAAAGTTAATGCGGAAGCGTAAACGTTAATATAAAATTTAAAGTAGTTATACGCAACAAGCATCAATCAATATAAATAAGTAAACTGTTTATTATGTTTGAAATGAATGAAATGACAGTAGGACTCCATGCATGTCCTAATTGTGCAACCTATGCCAAAGCGACCTGAGAAACATGTAAGAAAAAGTGTTAACACGAGGTTGGTGAGTTCACAGGTTTCAAGATTACAATAAGAGAGTGTTTGTCAGATTATGTACATTCCATATGCATATCTATAAGTAGGTAGCCTATGTTCATGTCTTACTAAAGCGCTCGCAACCGAAGCTGACTGTTTGTGTATTTGCCTCCTACCAGGTCTATCAACTCTGGCAAATGTGAGTAGGCTAACATTTCACCCGTTCGATCTCCAATCGAGTTAGCGCGACTAACGCGGGTGGGGCTTGTCAAACCCAGTAGTACTACTAAACATTAAGATCCATATTAACGGTTCGATGTATGATGAGGACTTTCTGTGATAGTGTGTCACGTTTAGCCTCAACAGTAACAACATATGAATTACAATAATCTAAAAATAGTTGTGTCATGTTTTCTCCCCCAACGGGAAAAACATGTAACATAATGTTTGTCTGCGTACCTGTTTCTCCCCCACGGGGAAAACAAGTAAAAGTATGATAGTTTGTGTACATGTTTGTTTCTCCTCAACAGGAAAATAAGTAAAATATGTTTGTGTGTAAGCATGTTTCTCCCCCAATAGTAAAACAAGTAAAAAGGGGCCATGAAACTCACCTGAGTTGTGTACGAGTAGTAAATAGCACCACACAAGGATGCAAGTAGGAAACACAAGAGTTTGTCTGTGAACTGCTTACGTACGCCCTAAAATTATAAGCATAATAATTAGGGATACAATGGGGTTTTGTGACGACGACACGGAAGATTTGAATGTCTTAAGACATTCCTAGGATCAATGAGTAAACGAACGTGTCCACGGGAATAAGAGTTTCTTAATTTAATAATTAAGATAAATGTGTTACGTGTCGAACATCTCTAATACGAATGATATTAATTAATAAATAAATTTGTGCGTTTGTATCATTTAACAATGGCCTAAGAAAATAATATAACTAATATATTATTTTTGAACTCGTAGAAAATATACGATAATCGCTTAAGTGGCAAAAATAATAAATATATTATTTTTTATTCGAGAATACAAACGTGAGAAAATGATATAAGTAATTATGTTATAATTAGTTTGAAACGCTATTTAAAGTATATAAACGTGGTGAGAATAATATATAGATATATTATTTTTAATTGGAGTCACGGGTTGAAAATAATATAAATACATTATTTTATAAGTGGGTTATAATAATAAATATAGGTTACAAACCAAACCCGAGTCTACGGGTGGTTTTCGGGCTCAAAACATATTAAAATAATATTCTAATATCATAGGGATAAGTTTTATTTAAAAATATAATGTGAAAAGTGTCTAAACAAAAAGATGGGGGTGGAGGGACTCGAACCCGTGTCTCTTCCCCCACAGTCCAACGAACTAACCACTCCAACTCGCTAGGGTTTCGCATTAAAAACTGGTTCTGAAATGTTTTAATCATGAACACTTCTGTGTTCATCCCTCCCACGCGACTCGATCCCAAATTCCCTCCCGAATCCATCGATTTGGATTTCGATTGAACCAGAAAGCATAGGGGTTTAGTTCATCAGTATTATACGAATCTGAGGGTGAGTTTGATTGCAAAATGATCGAGATTAGGTTCGTTTAATTACATGTTTTAAAAACTGAAACCCTAGTTTAAGAACACAGATTTAATTTGTTCGAATTCGATAAGATCATGGACTGAAATCATAGGGCTTTCAACAAAAAAAGGATCGCGATTCTAACCATGTAAATAAATTGGGTTTAGGTTGAGTCTAGGGTGGTGTTCGACTAAACCCAAATGGATACGAACCCGAGGTCTGATTCGAGTTCAATTCGGTGATATAAGACTGAGTTAGTATGGGGCTTTTGATTTACATATGAAAAAGATGCTAAGGGAGTGATTTATTACCAGAATTAGGTTCGGATTGGTGGTGTACGACTAGAACTTAGTTCCGGCTTGCGTGTGTTAGTCTCCGACGACTCCGGCCTAGACTCCAACCACGTTCGTTTGTGCAAAAGTTCAACAGAGGTTCGCGTAAGGTGTGGGAAGTGTTTTATTGCAGAATGGTAATCGAAATTAGTCAAATTCGAAGGTTCTTGTTAGGGGTCGAAAGTTACGGAGTTAACTACTCATAAGTGGTGTTAATTACGAATCAATACCGTGTTTATGGATTAATGATGGCCGTTAATGGCCATATTCGAGTAATTTCGGTTACAACTCCAACTGAAATTGATCGTGGTATGCAAATTTGACTCAAGATCACACGGGTTGACTTTAGAAAGTCAACATAAATCAAGATTAAGCTAATTACAAGTTTAGTCCTTCTAGTTTCATGCATTTGAGTTTGAAAAGAGGCAGAATTGATCCTTGTAGTTTGAATGTGGTTATCTACAAGGTTAGTTTGACTATCAAAAGTCAATAGGACTAAAGTCTTGGATTTTGACTTTACAAAGTCAAATAGAATCGAGTTTAGGCTAATTACACAACTAATCCAAGTAATTAGGGTGAAGTAGGGTTTGAGAAATGACATAAATAGTCCCTAGAGTTGAGGTTGGGTTAGATAGGTTAGGATTTAATTGAATTTGATAACGGAGTTAACCCTAAATAGTCGGATGTCACATCATCCCCTAGTTGAAAGAATTTTCGTCCCGAAAATTAAAATAAAATTTTTTTTATAGTTGAAATAATTTTCGTCCAGAAAATTAGAATAGTATCTTATGAGTTTGACGCTGAGTGCTTGAATAGATGAGGATACTTGCGCATCATCTGATCCTCACGCTCCCACGTGAATTCCGGTCCGCGTTTCAAGTTCCAACGGACTCTGACAATAGGGATTTTACTGCGTTTTAACGTTTTGACTTCCCTATCCATGATTCCTACTGGTGTTTCAATGAAGCGTAGCTGTTCATCGATTTGTAGTTCCTCCAGAAGAACCGCGAGTGTCTCCTCTTCTAGACATTTCTTCAAGTTTGAGACGTGAAAGACGTTGTGTACACCACTAAGTCTTTCCGGTAAGTCCAGTTAATACATTACTGGACCAATTCTCTTCACTATCTTGAACGATCCAACATAATGAGGATTAGTTTGCCTCGCTTTTTGAAGCGGATTACACCTTTCCAAGGTGAGACTTTCAATAGGACCATATCACCTACTTGAGACTCTAACGGTTTATGATGCTTATCGGCATAGTTCTTTTGACGATCACGAGCTGCCGCCATACGATTTCTAATTTGAATGATCTTTTTAGAGGCTTCGAATACGAGTTCAAGACCCGTAAGTTGGCTTTCCAAAACTTCAGTCCAACAGATAGGTGATCGGCATTTTCGTCCATATAATGCCTCGAATGGTGCTGCTTTGATGCTACTGTGATAACTGTTATTGTAGAAGAACTCCACTAAAGGCAAGTGAGTTTCCCAACTGTTACCGAAATAAATCACACAAGCTCGTAGCATGTCCTCATGAGTTTTAATAGTATGTTCCGTTTAGCCATATGTTTGAGGATGGTATGTCGTGCTCATATCCAAGCGCGTGCCTAGATCTTTTTGTAAAGATTGCCAGAAACGTGAGGTAAATCGTGCGTCACGATCCGAGATAATAGAAATTGGCACTCCGTGCCAAGAGACTACTTCCTTTAAGTAATGTTGAACCCGCCTGGATCGTTTGATTGCGAACAACTACTTATCTTCCTCGAACCTTACAGCTAAGATCATCCCTGTTGCTCCTTGTTTGTCTGTGATAGACGTCTTTTGCCAGACTGGAGCAGGATCCTTTGATGAACTAGCAGGCAAATCTTTATCTTTCTGTGCCTCTGGATCCACATGTGTATGGTCGGCTGGGGAGGCTTCGGTCGATGCTTCAACATTACTAGCAGTCTCGACTGAACCTATGTCGAGCTGAGATTCAAAGGATGGATCAAAGGATGGAACTTCAAAGGTCTCTCCATCTTCAAAATCATACTCGCCTTACCCATCGCCCTTGGGAATTTCAATAACTACATCATCATCTTCATCCCAATCATCACCAGAGTCGATCTCTCCTTCTTCAAGATTGTAGAGAGCCTCGATCTGTGCTTCCTTGGAATAGTCATTCTCTAAGTATAAGATCTCATCGTCAGATAGATCCTTTAGAACATCAACCGCTGACTTTCCTTTATCACCACTTTCCTGATGAGTAGACTCCCCCTCAACCATTTGAATAGCATAAATGGGCACGATTGCCAAAGCTTGATGCTCACTTCCACTAGGACCGACTTCGGGATCCTTGTCTTTGTCATCATCCTTCGTCAAATAAACAGAATGACAAGGCTCATCACCGGTAGGTTTTGATGTCTTCTCCTTCTCTTTCTCTTTATCTTTCTCCCCCTGAGCATCTAGCTTCTTGGTCAGAACAACAATTAACTTGACCATCATTTCATGCTCTTTTCGTTGCGCGTCAAACCGAAGCTCAAGAGACGACCTGTGTCCCAGAATCATGTTGTTTGTCTTGATCAGTAGCTCGTTCTGGGCCATCACATTAGCTAGTCTCTCCTGCGTCCAAGCCCTTTGGCTTCTCAGAATGGTAACTGCGTCCACCAATGAATTTATCTGAACCTGTTGAGCCTCAGACTCCTCCTTTGATTTCCGAATGGTTTCAAGTAGAGCAGCGACTTGGGTTTCCAGAGTTTCTATCCTTGCATCATTTGGATCAGGATGTGTGGATGTAGACGCTTCAGCATTATGAAGTGGGGATGAGAAGACAGTATCAAAGTCAAACCCCTGAGTAAAATCTCCATAGTTGTAGGGTTGACTGATAGGTTCAACGGTGGTAGTAGGGATTATGGATGTGATGATGGCTGTAGGAGTGATGGAAGGTGTGATGGTGACTGACTCTGTAAGAATCGGAGTAGTCACCGTCACAAGGACATATGACACAGGGAGGGTTGCTATCACAGGAACCTCCTCTGTGATAGAAGTGACCGCCACATCAAGTTGTACCTGTGGCCTTCTCCGTTGTTGTCGGTATAGTTGCTGTGAAGGTGGGTTAGATGCTGAATCAGTACTTCCAGCCAGAAATTGTACTTGTTGCTAAGTACTAACCTCTACCTCACTGGGAATAGCATGTTGCTACCTATCCCCCTACGTTTGTTTACACTTTCACGTCTTTGTCTTTGAATAGCAGCGTCAGAGTCAGAATCTGGCTCGTATTCACTGCTTGTTGATTGTCGCTTTCTCTTAGAAGACGACTCAGGAAAGGTCACCTTCGTCGTTCTTCTCGGGTGTGCCTGTGATGGTGCATCATCAGAATCAGAGGAATCAGACTCTGTAGCTTCGGAGTCGGATCCTTCAGCACCATCATGAACTGCTTCTTCTTCTCCACTTTCAAACGATTCATCCACACTTTGAACTTCCTCCTCTTCTTCTTGTTCATCCGAATGTTCACTTAGTTCTGGCTCCGAGTTGTGGCTAAACCATCTCCAGTTAGCCGGTGCCACATACGCTTCATTTATCAGGTGGCCAAAGAGTGATGTGTGCTCAGGGGTAGGTTCTACACTGCCTGGCTTTAAGAATTGTGCAAACACCCACTTGTCCACCCGCTTGACTTGTAATCTCTCCCCAGTAGCAGGCAGATTTGGCAACGCATCATTTATCAGTAGTTGCACAAATCTTGGGTATAACAGGAACCTAAACCTCTCAGCCGTATTTATCTGATCATTTATGGCTTTGAAGATGTATCTTAAGAAGTTGTAGCCCCTGTTGAGAGACAAGCCAACCATGGCTGTAGCAAGATCATGACCCATTGCATCCTTCTCTGCCTCTCTTGAAGAGATGCACATGATCATCACGTGGGAAAATATCTCCATTGATCGAGCACCCACATTTTCTTGTATGAAGCATAATCTCTTGCACTGACGTATCCCATACACTGCCTCTAACATCCATCCACAAAGTAGTCAGGATAAGTTGTTGGGTCGGTGGAGAGATCTCGAAATTGCAAGACCTGTCTAATGGTGTCCTCAGAAAAGGCGATGTCATGACCCGCCACGGTAGCCCGTATAACATTAGGGTTTACCGTGCAGTCATGTTTCGCGGTCTCCCAGAACTGCTCCAGATACGGTCGTGATACTATCGGGTCTGCTGAAATAGCATAGCTGATTCTTGAACAGTTCAAGAAGTCAACTATCTCTCGGTATTGTTTTCCATTCCGGTTCAGTATGTGCTAGGAGGTTGAACTCACTGGTAAACGCACGAGCCATCACTGCAAAAACACACAGAAAACATAATAAGAACAAGACGTTTCATTGGAATTGAATACACAAGACTTAGTATAGCAGTTACTCATTGAACTGAAATTTCAGACTTAGAAAATTTCACAAGTGTTGGTCCTGCGTACTTAGCAAGTACGCAGGGATTTGTTCTTGCGTACTTAACAAGTACGCATGAATTACTTCTTGCGTACTTGTTAAGTGCGCAAGAATTGCACTTGTTCAAATTTTTCAGAAATCCAGTTTTTCAACTGAAGATGAACATTGATGTGGATTAGGTCCCCACAAGATCGAAAACCGTGATTATAGCCTATGGGACCAATATCAACACCAAATAGCCGCTACATTAGTCACATTTTGACCTAAATGGCGACCCAGTCGAACCGACGGTCAAAATCAAAGCCAAAGTCAAAATTAGGAATCGATAAGGACGATTAAGGACTAAATAAGGATCGATTGTTGATTCTAAGCAAGTTTTAATTATAGTGTGTTACCAAAACAACTAAAAGATTGACAAAAATCAAGATTCAACCCTAAATTTTTTTATAGTCTGAATCGGTCCATAATTCGAGATATAATGGATGAAATGCCTTTAGATTCTCACCAAGTGATTGTAATACGATGATGGAACTAGAAACAGGACGAAAAACCGGTTAGGAACACACGAAATTTTATGAGTAAAAGGAGCAGAGGGAATTCAACAGGAGTTTGAAATTTGAATGAGATAAGCTTCTGAAATTTTTCTAAGTCCTGTATATATACCCAACACAAAATGGTCTTGCGTACTTACTAAGTGCGCAGGACTTAACTCTTGCGTACTTACTAAGTACGCATGACTTAAGTCTTGCGTACTTGTTAAGTACGCAGGGTTTACCTCATGCGCACTTATCAAGTACGCAAAGACCCTTGTGTGCTCAAACTTTCAACTCAAATTATGAAGATTTCAAGTCAAATAACGAACAAGATAAAAACATTCAATCAAGAGGATTCAAAATCAATTCAGGAAGGTTAAACACAAATATTTTTGGCTTTTCTGAATAAAATTGAACTATACACAAACTTAAAATCTTTTTGATCTTTTCAAGATAGAAATATACACATATTCACACAAAGTATTTTTGATCAAATACACGAGCAGAGGATCATATCAGGCTAACATATAGCAAAAACGATACAATATAAACATCAAAGAATATGGGATCATGTCATGGATAACTATTTATTCATATGTAATAAGCACATAAACAAGTAATTCAAGTTGACAATATTATAAGATTTGAAACTATAAGCATCTTTGTATCACGTTATTGTGTGTTAAGGTATTAATTATAAGATATACAACGTGTACCCCACTGATATGCTACAGTAATGTAAGTTGCACTATCTCAAGGCATCTAAGATTTTCCCAATGATTTTCTAAATTTCCAGAATGAGGCTACATCTATTAGCACAGGAAAAATCAAGTAGAATCCATAAGGATTATCAGGAATCATAAGTTTCAGAATCGAGGGATTCATTTGTCTTGGTTTCATTTGATTTCTTCAGTGAATATCGGTATGATGATTCAGGATAATGAATATGGTGTTTGAGTATTAGGGTAGGGGAATCCAACTTTTATCTGGATTTGATTTCAATGAATCAGGAGTGATTCAAGGGTGAATACATGCTCCACAGTTGATATAGAGACATGTCTTGATTCAATCTCTCATTGCATACTTGTGAGTATGGGCAGTGAGATGAACCGCATTAATTGTGCTAAAGACATAACCCAAAACTGATCTCAGAAGAAAATTATTACCAAAATCTAACATCCTTTATCTGATAATGATCTTTTGCATTCTTTTACGCACACACACTAGCATACATGGGTTCAAATCACAGTTGTAGTCTAGATTTAGTTTCCACACTACTAGTGATTCAAAAATGCCTACAACCTACTGACAATTCAAATTACATGTAAATAAGCAGATTAAAAACATAACAATTTAAACAATTAAGTAAGCATTACGTAATCATTTCTCATATGAGCAGTCTATGGCGTTTAGATCATTTCTGATGTACTATCATTTCCTCTTTTCTCAAGATTACTTTGAAAATTTTCTCCATTTTCTATTTTGTTTGAAGTTTTGTAAAATATTTGAAAATTAAAAGAACTATACAAAAATTTAACTTTCATGAATTGAATTGATTTAAGAAAAACAAGTTTTCACTCTGGATTGAACATTCCTATCAAGTTGACAAGATGCTCAAAACGGGACCGGTCAAACGCCTTAATGAAAAGGTTAGCAAGATTTTCATCCGTGTGAACCTTTACAAGTTCAACTAAATTCTTTTCAGCACAATCACGGATGAAATGATGGCGAATTTCTATATGTGTAGTTTTGGAATGTTTCATCGGGTTATTTGTGATGGACATGATGGCATTGTTGTCAATGAATAGAGGAGTTCCAGTGATGTTTAAGCTGTAGTCTCTCATTTGCTGCTGAATCCACAATATCTGAGAGCAACTGCTCGCTGCAGCAATGTATTATGCTTACTTGTTGAGACAGAAACCGTTGACTGCTTCTTATACTGCCAGGAAACCAGTCTGTCTCCCAAGAATTGACATCCACCAGAAGTTGACTTTCTATCAAGGTTACAACCACCATAGTTTGAATAAGTGTAGGCTTTGAAGTCAAATAACTGTTGTTTAGAGTACCGAAGACCCAATCGGGGTTTCCCTTTCAAGTATCTGGAAATCCTCTTCACAGCTATCATATGGGACTCCTTCAGTTGTGACTGAAACCTTGAGCACAAGCACACACCAAACATTATGTCGGGTCTTGAAGCTGTGAGATACATAAGAGATCCGATCATCCCACGGTACAATCTGCAATCCACCTCCTTTCCATCTTTGTCAGGATGTAGACCATGATTGACTGAGATAGGTGTGCCATAAGTACTGCTATCATTCATCTTGTATTTCGACAAGATGTCCTGCACATACTTTGTTTGATGCAGATAAATGCCATCCTCTCTTTGACTGACTTGCAGACCCAGGAAGAACGACAGTTCACCCATGTTACTCACTTCAAACTTGGACTTCATCACCTGTTCGAATTCCCTACACATCTCTTCATTTGTAGACCCAAAGATAATGTTGTCGACATACACTTGTACAAGAAGAATGTCACCTCCTGCTTTCCTAATGAAGAGGGTCGAGTCAATCTGTCCACGGTCGAAACCATTTGACGGTAGATGTTTAGATAATGTCTCATACCATGCCCGTGGCGCTTGATGAAGACCATAAAGTGCTTTGTCGAGCTTGTACACTTTATTGATATTATGCGGATCTTCAAAGCTGGGAGGTTGAGTGACATAGACCTCTTCATGTGCTTTTCCATACAGGAAAGCACTCTTCACATCAAGTTGATAGACCATGAAGCCAAGATATGAGGCATAAGCCAGAAACAGTCGAATGGCTTCAAGTCTAGCAACTGGGGCATATACTTCTGTGTAATCCAAGCCCTCTTGTTGATAAAAACCCTGAACAACCAACCTTGCTTTGTTCTTCACCACAACATGATGATCATCCGTATTGCATTTGAACACCCATCTGGTGCCAATTTGTTGCACGCCCCTTGGCAAGTCAACCAAATCCCACACATGCAACTTTTAGAATTGAGACAGTTCGTCTTGCATTGCCTCAATCCAGCAGTTGTCAGGGAGAGCCTCTTTCACATTCTTCGGATCTAACTGGGACACGAATGCAGCATGCAGACATGTTTCCATGACACCAGTGTCAAGTATCTCAGAGTAGAGACTAGTGATCTCAGTAATGGTTCGATGACAAGTCTGAACACCGGCATGAGGATCATCAATAATGTTGTCAATTGGATGATTCTTATGCACTCCCGTCTCTGGTACATTTGGTTCCTGAATTTCTGAATCAAGGTTCGTGCTTAACTCCCCCATATCCTGTGTTCTAGAAGATGAAGATTCAATGTTAATTGGATCAGCTGGAGCTTCATTTCCTACACTAGTGTTAGGATTAGCTTGAGCATCATTTCCGTCAACATGAACATCTTCACTGTTATCACCATTAAGAGTTCCAGATGCAGAATTGGAATCAAAAGTTACAATAGGTACAGTAGCACGTGTTGAGAAACTGGAGACACCACCGCCACCAAATGATTCATATACATTTGCGGCATCATTTGTAGACAAATCTGGAAGATTGAAAGATTTGAATAGCGCATCATAATCAAAACCCCAAGCTGGACCAGTTGGTTCTGGTGGAATGCTGTGCTTACTACAATCCACTTCAAACCATTCCTCGACAGTACGAGTTCCTATATTGTACACTCTCTTGCAAGGCGAGTTGGCAACATATCCTAAGAAGATGCCTTCCACCGCTTTTGCATGAAACTTAGACTTGCAGTCTTTGTATTGTAGCAACAAGGAACAAGGACTACCAAAAGGAACTAGGTAATCAAGATTGGGAACTCGATTGTTGATCAACTCATAACAAGTCTTGTTGTGCCTCTTCACAACCAGAACTCTGTTCAAGACGTGACAAGCTGTATTAACTGCTTCTGTCCAGAAAGTGACAGGAAGCTTTGCATCCGACAGCATCGTCCTTGCAGTCTCGATCAAGGTTTTGTTCTTCCATTCTACAACTCCATTCTGCTGAGGTGTGTACGTGGCACTAAATTCGTGACGGATCTCCTTCTTGAGACAGAAAAGTTCCATCAAGTTATTCTTGAATTCAGTTCCATTGTCACTCCTTATTCTTCTAACCTTCAACTTGCAAAGAGATTCCAAGCTCAGGATCAGGTATTGAAGAATATCAGCAGTTTCGTCTTTCGTACGTGAAAAATGCACCCAAGAAAAACGTGAGAAATCATCAGTTACAACCAGACAGTATGACTTACCTCCAATACAGATCAAGTTGTCTATAGCTGACTGGTTAGCTGAAGATGTAGCGGGAGGATTTCTTGAGGGATGTTGTTGATGAGATCCAGAACCTGATCTGGATGCTGCATAGCATGCATAACCACCACAAGTCTTCACAGTTTCTTCCTCATGAGAGTTTCTAGAGAAAAGGGCAATTCCAAAGCCCGATGACTTGGTTGTAGAAGACGTCCCATGATACATTGAAGGGTCTTGTATCTGAGGTTTTCCTTAGCTCTCCTTCATTTTTAGGTTCATGTCATGAGCTTGAACCTTTCCAATTGCCTCATCAATTATCATCTCATAGAACTTAGGATTCTCTCTCATCAGGGTTGTATACATCTCAAACTTAGGAGGCAATGCATCCAGAAACTTTTCAACTAGTTCTTCATCAGGATACTTCAGCTCAAAAAGATTTCAACTCCGTCTGCAGATGATAGAATCTAGAGATGAGCTCGTCAATAGATTCGTTCTCCAGAAATCTAAAGCACTCGTACTGCTTCCTGAGGAGATCCCGTTTACTTTTCTTGATGTAACTATTACCCTCGAATATTTTCTGTAACGCCTTCCAAAGATCCTTAGAGTTATCATATCCTCTGAAACTGTGGAATAACTCCCTAGTCAAGGCCATAGTGATAGAACCGTGAGCCTTCTTCTCTCGATCATAAACTTTCTTTTCTTATTCATCGAGTTTAGAGATAGGCTTGGGCATTACTTCATCAAGGTAAATGTGTGCGGGATGCTTATATCCCTCTAGAATTGGTATTCATAACGAAGAATCGGTATAAGAAATGTAATGCTCAAAGCGTGCTTTCCAGTTAGAATAATCATTTACATTTAGCAACTTTGGTGGTTTCTGAGGTGTTCCGATCTCGTTGTCATAGTTCAGAAGGTTACCAAGGTTCTTAAGAATCGACATGGTGAACACTTAGTCAAATTTCAGAAAGGTCAAAGACACTGCACACTTGATACTGGCCTTGCGCACTTAGAGAAATGGTCTTGCGCACTTACGATTTGCTCTTGCGTACTTGATAAGTACGCAGGAGTAGAAGATAAGTATGCAGGAGTTAACTTAAGTACGCAGAAAGATTAGTCTTACGTACTTGATAAGTACGCAGCAAGACTGAACTTTTTGCCAGATATGGTAAGTACGCAGATAACCTTTTCACCAACTCTCACCAAACTATTCCGGTCACTGGAATCTCACCGGAGATGGAAAAAATCGGACAGATGAACAAACAAAATGAGCCAAAGGGTCAGAAACTTGTTTCTAACCAGCATTTGTTGCTCAAAACACTCAAATACACAACAAAAGTCAGTTTTTGAGTGATTTTTGCTTCTAAAATAGTGCTCAAGAGCTACCCCTATTTTATCACAAAAATCAACAAAAATACCCACTTTTTATTGTAAAATCTCTATAAAAAAATCTCCAAACAGATCCATATGTAATAGCTCCAAAGGGGTATCGATGGAGTTTTGGAGCTTGGGCTTGTGAGACTTCCGTTGCTGTTTGCCCTTTTTACAAGGCATACAGTCATCTGCAACAGTAAATCTCATCTTAGGAACACCGGTTACCAAACCGTTTCAGACCAGATGATTCATTTTACGATAAGAAATATGTCCGAGTTTCCTATGCCACAAGATAGAGTCAAGTTATGTCGCTTTGGTAAGCAAACAAGTAACAACTGATGAGGGGGTTGTTGCCACGCTCATATCAATCTGATAGGTGTCGTTTGTCCTTGGCGCTCTCATCAGAATCCAGTCTTCAGGAACTTCAAAACCAGGTTTGAGAATCAGGCATTCATTCTTGTCAAACATCACCGAGTACTCCTTGTCGCACATTTGGGAGACACTCAACAGGTTATGCTTCAGTTGCTCACAAAAGTTGACATTGTCAAAGCTGACACAACCATTTGACACCACGCCTTGACACCTGACACTGCCGCCTTTCTCTCCAGCAAAGGCCACATAGCCGCCTCTGAATGGTTTCACATCTTAAAGCAAGGCCATGTTTCCTGTCATGTGCCAGGAGCATCCACTATCTACATACCAACGGTTAGAGATAGTACCCTTCGGATTTCCCTGCACGAGTCACAAAGAGAATTAGTTAGATTTGGAGACCCAAGCCATAGTGGTCTTGGGTCGTCCGTCTTTTTCAAAATAAACAACCTCTTTTAACTTACAGTCATGACTGTTCAAAATGAATGAATCTTTAGAAGAATTAGGACTAGGAGATTGAGAACTTTTAGATTTGGCAATCCCGGACCTCTTCTGTTTCTTAACTGGAACAGTAGAGTTAGGTTCAACAACAGCCGGTGAACTAATGGAAGCTTCACCTGATTAAACTCCAGTCAGCTGTTCTAGCTTTCTCAACCTCTTATTCCTTCTCCTCCTATGTGTCTTAGAGAGTTTCATCACAGATTTCTCACCAGTAGGTGTACTACCAAAGGTAGATACACAAGGTATAGCAGGTTGCTTTCCCTTTCTTGAAACAGATGGTTTAGCCTCAGAGGTTATCTTTGGCTTTACTATCGGTTTTACTGGTGGTTTCACCACATTTGTCTTTGGACTTTTGGGATGCTTCACTTGTGGTGACTTAGGGATGACAGCCGATTGTGAAACAATTGGCCGTTTCCCGTGGTTCTTAGAAGGGCAGTTCACAATAATGTGACCAACCGTACCACAGTGAAAGCAAGTCCTCTTGTCTGTGTAAGTCCTCCTATAAGGCTCATTAGATCTGGCATTAGATGACTCAGCATGATGAGCAGGAGGAGTTGGTTTGTGAACAGGAGTTTGACCCGATATAGATTGGTTTTTGGGAGTATAGTATTTTTGCAAATTTTCTTTATAACCAAGCCCATAGTGAGCTGAAAAAGCTTCTTTCTTAACTTGATTAAGATTTTTATACCCTCCATAAAGCATTACCTTTAATTTATCATTTGATTCAATGATATCGAGTTCAGTTAAAATATAATTGTCACTATTAGTGATAATGTTTTTCTTGACTTTCTGTTCAGATAACAACTCCTCAGATACTACTCCTACAGGGCAGGTGTTAACCGACATTTTGCTTCAGATTTGATCTTAGGCTTTACCATCGGTTTGACTGGTGGTTTCACCACATTTTGCTTTGGATGTTTGGGAGTTTTCACTGATGGCGACCTGGGGATAACAGTTGGTTGTGAAACAACAGGCCATTTCCCTTGGTTCTTCGAAGGACAGTTCACCAGAATGTGACCAACCAAGCCACAATGAAAACAGTTCCTCTTGTCTACATAAGTTCTCTTGTAAGGCTCATTAGATCTGGCCTTAGATAACTCAGCATTATGAGCAGGAGGAGTTGGTTTATGAACAGGAGTCTGAACCTTTCCAGTTTGGGTTTTGGGAGTATAATATTTTTCCAAATTTTCTTTATACCCAAGCCCATAATGAGCTGAAAAAGCTTCTTTCTTTGCTTGGTTAAGACTTTTATAACCCCCATAAAGCATTACCTTTAGATTATCATTTGTTTCAATGATATCGGGTTTAGTTAAAATGCAATTATCACTATCAGTGTTCTGTTCTTCCGTTCAGCAACTCCATTCTGCTGAGGCGTGTACGGCGCACTGAATTCTTGACGGATCCCTTTCTTGAGACAGAAAAGCTCCATCAAAACTCAGTTCCGTTGTCACTCCTTATTCTTCTAACTTTCAGCTTGCCAAGAGATTCCAAGCTCAGGATCAAGTATTAAAGAATATCAGCAGTCTCGTCTTTAGTACCAAAAAAATGCACCCAAGAAAAACGTGAGAAATCATCAGTTACTACTAGAGAGAACGACTTACTTCCAATACTCCTGATACTTATGAGGCCAAACAGATCCATGTGTAATAGCTCCAAAGGGGTATCAATAGAGTTTTGGAGCTTGGGCTTGTGAGACTTTTGTTGCTGTTTGCCCTTTTTACAAGGCATACAGTCATCTGCAACGGTAAATCTCAGCTTAGGAACCCCGGTTACCAAACCGTTTCGGACAAGATGATTCATTTTACGATACGAAATATGTCCGAGATTCCTATGCCACAAGATGGAGTCAAGCTCTGTCGCTTTTGTAAGCAAACAGTAGCAACTGATGAGGTGGTTGTTGCCACACTCTTATCGATCTGATAGGTGTCGCTTGTTCTTGGCACTCTCATCAGGATCCAGTCTTCCGGAACTTCAAAACCAGGTTTGAGAATCAGGCATTCTGACTTGTCAAACATCACCGAGTACTCCTTATCACACATTTGGGAGACACTCAACAGGTTATGCTTCAGCTGCTTGCAGAAGTTGACATTGTCAAAGCTGACACAACCGTTCGAAACCACGCCTTGACACGTGATGATGCCGCCTTTTTCTCCAGCAAAGGCCACATAGCCGCCTCTGAATGGTTTAACATCTTGAAGCAGGGCCATGTTTCCTGTCATGTGCCGGGAGCATCCACTATCTCCATACCAGCGGTTGGAGATAGTACCCTTCGGACGTCCCTGCACAAGTCACAAAAGAATTAGTTAGATTTGGAGACCCAAGCCATTGTGGTCTTGGGTCGTCCATCCTTTTCAAAATAAACTATTTCCTTTAACTCACAGTCATGATGACTGTTCAACATTGATGAATCTTTAGAAGAAATAGAACTAGGAGATTAAGAAGTTTTGGATTTGGTAATCTAGGATCTCTTCTGTTTCTTAACCGGAACAGGAGACTTTGGTTCAACTATAGCAGGTGAACTTGTGGAAGCTTCACCTGATTGAACTGAAGTTAGCGGTTCAAGCTTTCTCAACCTCTTGTTTCTTCTTCTTCTTTGTGGCTTAGAAAGTCTCGCCACAGGTTTCTCACCAGTACGTGTACTACCGGAGGTAGGTACACAAGGTACAGCAGGTTGCGTTACCTTTCTTGAAACAGATGGTTTAGCTTCAGATTTGATCTTAGGCTTTACCATCGTTTTGACTGGTGGTTTCACCACATTTTGCTTTGGATGTTTGGGAGTTTTCACTGATGGCGACCTGGGGATAACAGTTGGTTGTGAAACAACATGCCATTTCCCTTGGTTCTTTGAAGGACAGTTCACAAGAATGTGACCAACCAAGCCACAATGAAAACAGTTCCTCTTGTCCACATAAGTTCTCTTGTAAGGCTCATTAGATCTGGCCTTAGATAACTCACATTATGAGCAGGAGGAGTTGGTTTACGAACAGGAGTCTGAAGCTTTCCAGTTTGGTTTTTGGGAGTATAATATTTTTCCAAATTTTCTTTATACCCAAGCCCATAATGAGCTGAAAATGCTTCTTTCTTTGATTGGTTAAGACTTTTATAACCCCCATAAGGCATTACCTTTAGATTATCATTTGTTTCAATGATATCGGGTTCAGTTAAAATGCAATTATCACTATTAGTGATAACGTTTTTCTGTACTTTCTGTTCAGTCAACAACTACTCAGATACTACTCCTTCAGGGCAAGAGTTAACCGACCCGTCTTCAGAAGCTGTAACGAACTCCTCACTAGATGTGGAGTTAGCCTTACTTGAGGATTCATCCTTTTTAGGGTAATTATCCTTATCATAGGACTCCTCTAGACAAGTGAGATCAATGTCTATTAAGCTATTGACAAACTTCCCGCTCACTGGTGGAGGAATGGCATTAGTACCCAGCCCTAACCCATTCATTTTTCTCACTACAGATTCATAGTGTTCCACCACAAAGCGAGAGTTTTTCAACTTCTCATTAGTGCATTTTAACTCCAAAATCTCATTTTGCAGTTTGTTGATTTATTTGTTCCGTTTTTCTAACCCCCTGTATGCAACATCTAAGTGAAGCTGTTGATCGCTTATTTTTAAATAATATTCACATTTTTCCTTTTTCAAGGTTTCAATAGAAGCTTTAAAACATTTTTCATTTTCTTTATAGTTTAGAGCTACCATACTTAGGGGTTCGATTTTGTCTTGGAGCCTAGAATTTTCAAGTTTTAGCCCTAGACATTTAGAACATGAAATAATAGAAAAGGAGTTAGAATCTACCTCAGAAGATGAACTTGTTGCTTCTCCAATGGCCATGAGAGCAACAGCTGTAGTCGATTCCTCCTTATCAGCTACAGAAGCTTCCTTTTCTTTAGCTTCCTTCACCTCCACGGTAGCAGCAGTAGACTCTTCTAGGTCAGCCATAGAAGCTTCCCTTTTCTCTGCTTCCATCATCTCCATGATCTCAGCCATGAGACCAACCTGGGTTTGTGTGATGATGGCATCCTCCAGATGAACACCCCAATCAAAGCTGTCGTCCTGTTGGGCTACCAGTGCATTGGACGTTCCACTTTAGCTATAATTGTGATGGTTTGGGTTGTTGTGGCCATGGCTGTTTCCTTGGCTAGGTCTGGTAAAACCCGAGGCCAGTGCTCTGTCTTTCTGACACTCACGAGCAAAGTGTCCATAGTTCACACACTTGTAGCATTTGGCCTTAGATTTGTCGAACCCGACCTTGGCATTAGAATGCCCACCAATGAACTTTCTTCCTGTTCTGTTCAGGAAACGCTTGGATCTCCACAATAGCATGGCCATATTCCATTGAATATCCATGTCCTCAATGTTATCAGGATCCACTTGATTAAAATCTTCTTCAATCGTCTCGGGATCTGTAAGCTTGCCGCCAATGAAGTTTTCATAAGCAAGCATATATGATGAGAATAATGCTACATGATCATCAGCTATTTTGGCTATAGCTGATTGATTAGCTGAAGTTGTAGCGGGAGGATTTCTTAAGGTATGTTGATGATGAGACCCCAACCTTGATCCAGATGCATAGCATGCATGACCACCACACCCAGTTGAGTGGTCTTCTTCAGTAGGGTTTCCAGTGAAGAGGGCAATTCCAGAGCCCGATGACTTGGATGTAGAAGTCGTCCCATGATACATAGAAGGATCTTGTATCTGGGGTCTTCCTGAGATCTCCTTTCTTCTTAGGTTCATGTCATGAGCTTGAACCTTTCCTATTGCCTCCTCTACTGTCAACTCATAGAATTTAGGATTTTCCCTCATCAGGGTTGTGTACATCTCAAATTTGGGTGGTAAAGCATCCAAAAACTTTTCCACCATCTCTTCATTTGGATACCTGAGTTCAAAAGCCTTCAACTCAGTCTGTAAATGATAGAATCTAGAGATGAGGTCATCTAAAGATTCGTTCTCTAAAAATCTGAAGCACTCATACTGCTTCCTGAGAAGATCCCTCTTACTCTTCTTGATGTCACTATTTCCTTCGAATCTTTTATGTAAAGCTTTCCAAAGATCCTTGGAATTGTTATAACCCCGGAAACTGTGGAACAATTCCCGAGTTAATGCCATAGTGATCGAACCAAGTGCCTTCTTTTCACGATCATAAGCTTTCTTTTCTTCGTCAGAAAGCTTAGAGATAGGTTTGGGCATGGTTTCATCAAGATAGATGTGTGTGGGATGCTTATATCCCTCAAGGATTGGTATCCATAGCGATGAGTCAGTATAAGAAATGTAATGCTCAAAACGTGCTTTCCAATTAGAATAATAGTTCACATTCAGTAACTTTGGGGGTTTCTGTGGTGTACCGATCTCATTATCATAATTTAACAGGTTTCCCAAATTCTGAAGATTCGACATAGTGAACACTTAGTCAAATTTCAGAAAAATCAGACACAGTTGCGCTCTTGATTTTTGGCCTTGCGCACTTGAGAAATGGTCTTGCGTATTTAGATTTGCTCTTATGTACTTGTAAGTATGCAGGAGTAAATAATAAGTACGCAGGATATAACTTAAGTTCGCACAAGATCAGTCTTGCGTACTTGTAAGTACGCAGGAGATAAGTCTTGCGTATTTAGTAACTACGCACAAAACTGTACTTTTTGCCAGAAATGGTAAGTACGCATGATACCTTTTCAGCAACTTTCACCTAACTATTCCGGTCACCTGAAATTCGCCGGAGATGGTAAAAATTGAACTGATGATCAATGCAAATGAGCCAAAGGGTCAGAAGCTTGTTTCTAACCTACCTTTGATGCTCAAAACACTCAAATACACACAAAAAAATCAGTTTTTTTTAGTGATTTTTGCTTCTAAAATAGTGCTCAAGAGCTACCCCTATTTTATCACAAAAATCAACAAAAATACCACTTTTTGCTTGTAAAAACTCGGTAGAGACTTTCCAAACTCACTCACAACACTCGAAATCAGGAGCAATGCTCTGATGCCACTTGTAGGTCCCTCGGGTGTGGCGGATCGTCACATGCAAGTGGGTCTACTAGTCGGACCGGGTGCGGAATGCCCGTGACTAGGCGGAGAGTCTAGCTAAACAAAGTAAACCGACAAGAGAAAACACTTTAAACGTGCTTTGTATTATAAACACTTGAAGGTTACAGAGAAAAGCACTGAGATTACAATCTGCGTATTTGCTATAATGCCTGCGTACTTAACTACTGTCAACTTATCCTATTTATACAAGACCTGATGCCTGCGCACTTAGCAAGTGCGCAGAGTAAAATGCTCTTGCGTACTTAGCAAGTGTAGGATCGTAAGATTACAAGGTGATTCTTTTCTAGTTTATATTGGCGGAAACAATAACAACCAACAAAGTAAACAGGTAAACAGCAAGAATACTGATAAATGCACTGTTGTATTAAACTTCTGAGATTACAAGTTTACAAGTAAAACACTATCAAGAAGCACTATGAAAGCACAGCAAGCACACCTACAATGAAGTGTTTACACAGTATTTATAGTAACTTAGAATCAAGACAGACCCTTGATTCTAAGGATCAGATCTAACACAAGCCGTTGATCTTGTTTATTAATCTAAATTACACGCAAAGGCTAATCTAGATAACTTTACTGAAACGTCTTCTTAGGCATCATTGTTTGCATGCTTGGAGAAGCGCGTCAAGTTCAACAAGCTCAAGTTCAACAAGCTCAAGTTCACAACCACAAATTCCTATTCCTGAACAAGTTCCAATTCCACAAGCTGAGGTTGAAATACCTATTCATGAACCTGTTCAAGAGGAGGTCGTTCATGCACATGAACAAGATCTAGGAATGAACATGGATGATTTCGTTGATGATGTTGTGAACTCGCCCATTCATGAAGCTGAAGGGAATGTGACTGATGATGAATCAAGTTCAAGCTCAAGTGAGACGATATTACCTGTTACTGAAGGCACTGACTCTGATGAATCTAGGGATTTTTCCTCAGATCATTATGAGCGGTTAGCTGCTATTCCACTGGCTAATGCTGGAAAACGCATTAAATCTCAAGCCAGACGACCAAGAAGAAAGTATGTTCGGGATCGTCCTTCCGGTTCAGTACTTGGAAAAAGATCCTTGGTTGATGAAAGTACTGATTCTGATAGTGACTTCAATCCAGATCCAAAAAGTTAATGTCTGCTTCAATAGCTACTGCTCAATATTCGCAGGGAGTAGAGGATGCTAATTTTGTTGCTTCCTTGATTATTACTCCTCCAAGATCTAAAGATACATCTTCGGTTATAACTCCTGTTCCTCCAGTTATTACTCCTACTACAAGTCCTTCAGTTCCACAATCGTCAGCTGGTCCGTCAAAGCCTTCTGAGTCTGAAAGGATTACTTTCCTTGAATCTCAAGTGCTTACTCTATAAACACAGGTGAATAATCTTGTTTCTACTGATTCACAACGGCAGCTGGTGATTCAGACTCAAGCTCAACAGATAGCTGACATGCAAGCATTGGTGTCTAAACTCGTTCAGCGTCTTGACGCTCAGGGGGAGTTGAGGATACACGATACATGTCACACAGAGTTTATTCAAAGACGTGATGATGAAGACAATGATCCTGCAGGAAATGTGGAGGGTGATCGTCAATACACTGACGCTAATCCTATATCAAGGGTTCAGGGGGAGTCGACATCACAATCACTTGAAGGAAACAAAGATACTTCTGGTGCTAATGAAGAAGAAATTCTATTATTGGAGTTCTTTGCAGATTCTGAAGAAGAAGAAGCTGAAAAGATTGCATGTCTTGATGACATTGATGATTTATTCAATGACATGGATGATGAAGTGTTTGATAATGAAATAGAAGAAGGAGAGATAGTGGAGATAGAGATAGAGAAAGATAAAGATAATGTTACTTATGAAGGCGGTGATGGTCTTAAAGTGCCATATAACTTCATCCAATATGATGTTATTCCTGAATTCACTTATGAAGGAGTAACAGATTCTATGGACTCTGTTGAAGACGTCACACTGCCTGAAGATACTGTTGATTCAAATATGGATACTGATGATGAGAATATTCAACCCAATAAAGATGCTGAAACTGAAACTACTCACACTGAGTCGAAGGTTATTGAAGAATATGTGATGTACAGAAATACAGGGATGACAAGAGAACAGTAGAGAGAAGTTGTAAACAGTTGGATGAAGGTGCTACCCAAGTCTCCAGCACAACCTGCTCAGAAAGAGAAATATGTGAATGAAGAGCGGTGTGTAGGAAGGATCATAAGTTGGTTCTATGATGGTGATACAAAATTATTTGCAATTAAAAGATCTAAAGGTGTTCAGCACTTAAAGCCGAGGATCAAGTATTTCAATACGTTGCCAAGGTGTGAAATGAATGGTCTAGCTTCAAAGCCTCTTATTAATAGATCAAAGAATGGTTTGGCTGATGTGATAGCAAACTTGATCAAGAGAGAAGGTAGTTCAGGAAAGTATGAACGGATGAAACCACAAAAAGGAAAGAGAGTGAAAAACACAGATCAAAAGACTAGGAAGGTGACCTGGAAGTACAAGTATAAACCAGTTCGTGCTGTACACAAGATACCGTTGAAGAAGATTTCTCAAGACTTCCTTGGGAATATGAAATGGTGGTATGTTGATGTTAATACTGGTGAAGCAAGGATTGAAGATAAAGACAATAAGGTCATTGTATGTTTCTATGATGCAATGAATCTTATAAATTTCTCAAAGAAAGATCAGAGGACGTTGCGAAAGAATGAAATAATGTTCACTGATGAATGGAAAGAACAAGGATTACAGTACAAAAAAGTTTTGGAGATATGCAGAAGATATGGAGTGCATGCTGGCAGCAGACTACCGGATAACTGGAAAAGCTCATCATGAAGACCGAAGACTGAAGATCAAGCTATTGTCAAGGGGGAGTCTGTTAGGACATAGTTTGTAATGACAAAAGCTTGTAATAGTTAGATCTTATGTCTTTATGTTTTTGTTATGTAAAAGTCACTAAGTGTTTATTCAAGTTTACCTAGAGGCGAACTTGTTAAGTTCGCCTGGTCTAACAGAGGCGAACTTAATAAGTTAGCTTAAGTCTATCTGAGGCGAACTTGTTAAGTTCGCTTAGTCTATTAGAGGCGAACTTAATAAGTTCGCTTATAGCAGGTCAGATGTCTATATAAGTGTTTACAGAGTTAGTCGAATGAGATAACACAGAAAACAGAGAATTATTGAATTAGTCTGATTGAGTCTGTAAACTCCACTGTGATTTGGAATACAATTGTGAAGGTTATTTACGTGATTGTCTACAATGTCTTTTGTGCGTATAAAAGTTGATTAGTTGGATTCCGCACTCCGAGTTAACGTCACGTCTTATCACGAGATCGATTTATAGAAGCGCCATGAGGACCTACAAGTGGTATCGATTGAGTCTGTAAACACTTATATAGACATCTGACCTGCTATAAGCGAACTTATTAAGTTCGCCTCTAACAGACTAAGCGAACTTAAAAAGTTCGCCTCAGATAGACTTAAGCGAACTTATTAAGTTCGCCTCTGTTAGACCAGGCGAACTTAACAAGTTCGCCTCTAGGTAAACTTGAATAAACACTTAGTGACTTTTACATAACAAAAACATAAAGACTGAAGATCAAGCTATTGTCAAGGGGGAGTCTGTTAGGACATAGTTTGTAATGACAAAAGCTTGTAATAGTTAGATCTTATGTCTTTATGTTTTTGTTATGTAAAATTCACTAAGTGTTTATTTAAGTTTACCTAGATGCGAACTTGTTAAGTTCGCCTGGTCTAACAGAGGCGAACTTAATAAGTTCGCTTAAGTCTATCTGAGGAGAACTTGTTAAGTTCGCTTAGTCAGTTAGAGGCGAACTTAATAAGTTCGCTTATAGCAGGTCAGATGTCTATATAAGTGTTTACAAAGTCAGTCGAATGAGATAACACAGAAAATAGAGAATTATTGAATTAGTCTGATTGAGTCTGTAAACTCTACTGTGATTTGGAACACAATTGTGAAGGTTATTTACGTGATTGTCTACATTGTCTTTTGTTCGTATAAACGTTGATTCGTTGGATTCCGCACTCCGAGTTAACGTCACGTCTTATCACGAGATCGATTTGTAGAAACGCCATGAGGACCTACACTAGATGGGCTTGCCAGGCCAATAGATCTATTTACTTACTCTTGTCGGCTAAAAAGTTAATAGTTGTAGTATAGTGTGTATGAAACTGTTAAAGTTCACAAGTATAGAAAGTTGTTATTGAAATAGTATGAAAACCTGGTAGTATGAGAATAGTATGGATATAAAGTTTGAATACGAGCATGTTTACCACCCTAAAGATAGAAAGTAAAAGAGGGGCTATGAACTCACATTGCAAGTTTAGATGGTTGAACTTGTACTTGTAGTAACTTGGATTTTGAATGCCTTAAGGATTCCCTAAGTAAGTTCGTTAAGTTAGAAGCAAGTTAAGGATAGTGGAGGGGTTGTTATTGTAATTAGTTGAAAGTGGTTGTTGTATACTAGAAATGTTTATCATTCCAGAGTAGTACCTCCAACAGAAAAGTTCCTAGGAAAGAGTTGGTTGGATCAGGACCTCGTCTTTCCTAGCCAGAAACTTAATGTTTGTCAGATAGCTACAAACCGGTTAGAAAGTTACTCTATTTGTATACTAAACCAAGTTTAGGGTGTGTTTTGTAAAGTTGGAAAAGATAAGGGTTGAAGGTGAAAATATGAATTTAGTAGGGATTGAAATGGATAAGTTGAATGCTAGAGGGGTTCAATTGAAAATAGAGAGTTTTACTAGAAACATGATTCTAGAAGTTAAACGCAAACTAGAAAGATCAAAACCATGATTTGTATGAAAAGTTTGAACACGTTTGAAGGGTTTATAAAATTATTTAAAATCTGGGATTTTAACATGTTAATCATGCTTATGTTAAGCAAATTATACCAAAAATCATTGCTTTTCATCAAAATCTAAAATAGGTGAAAAGATTGTAAAGGTAAAACTTGGACAGATTCTTGATAGATTTGTGCACTAATTTTGTTTTAGCTGTTTAGGGTTTGAAATCTTCGAGTTTGGCGGAGTTCTTTATATGGTTGAAAACCTAAGAGTCTAAACTTGATTTTAAAAAATAGAATCATTGAAAAAGGTTTCGTTTTGAGCGAGTTTTAATGTTTAAAAGCTTAAATCAACCATTGATCTTTTAATCAAAATCTAAAATAGGTGAAAAAAGAGTTTGGATCTGATATGGCCTCCCAAAGTCAGGTCAAAGAATATGTCAAAAACGAATTTTGATGTTTGATGTTCTAGAGAAAAGCTTTAATGTTTAAATGCTTAAATCAAGCTTTGATCTTGCTTAGATCTATGATTATAAGATATAAGTGTTTGGGAATCTCAGATCCAAGTTTGTTTTATAGAGAAATTGCAAGAACTTTGAATAGAAAGTAAGAAATTGACAAGAACACAAAAGTAGAACTTACTTAAGAGCGAAAAAACGACTTAGATTCTTGAGTGTAACATCCCGAAATCGATGAGTTAATGGGTCAGGTTAGTGAGTGACCCAAACCCCTAGTGAACGACTCGTTTAGCAAATGTCGGAGCGTAAATTATGAACTAAGGAACTCGGTTATCCAATTAGTGAACAGTTCGAGTTCGAAACACACGAGAAAGAAACCCAGGGGCCCGGGTGGAATGTTTAGTGGTTTAAATACCACTTATGTGGAAACCCTGGGTCATACGACCTAGGGGGTGTGCGCGGCCGAGAGGAGCAAAGAGAGAGAGAGATTCCGGCGAATGGAAAGGGAGACGGCGAGGGGTGGTTTCCAGCGGTGGTTCGGCGACGGTTTCATACCAGTGAATCCACCACGCAATAAGGTAAACCCTGTTTATGTTTTCGTTATGGTATTCACGCTCGTTTGCATGGATTTTAGTTTAGGGTTTAGGTTAGTGGTGGCCGGTGGTAGCCGACAGTGATGGTGGTGTGGTGTTAGCAATCGGGAACAGAAAGAGAGAGGGAAAAGGTGGCCGGCTGTGGTTAGGTAGTGGTAACTGTGTCACGGTGGTGGTGCATGACTGGGGTCGGCGGCTGGAGAGAGAGTAGGAGGGTGGCGGATTATGTAGGAACGATGAGGAGGTTGTGGCAGCGCTCAACGGCTGCTGCGGCGGATGTGGTGGTGTCCTACGACGACGAATGAAGGAAGACGATGAAGATGAGGTACCCGGCGTGTAGAGTTGCTCGGGTAGGAGCCATCGGAGTAGGGTGTGGAAGCGGCAGCTGGGTAGGGCTCGTCTCGACGGAGAAGATGAAGACGTCATGCATGACGGTGCACGGTGGAAGAGACAGAAGATGGCAAAGGGATATGGTTAGGGTTTTACCCAATTAGGGTTTGCATGGCACACATACGTGCATGCATGGAACCCGGTTCGGGTATTCAAATCCTAAACAGGTTAAGGACGACCCGATACTTGTATTCGTGGAGCTGAGGGTTTGATGAATCGAAAAGACGAGTAGTTGAGACTTAGTGTGGAGGTTATGTTTTTATATGTTACTCGTCGTATTCTTAGAAAGTGTTCTGATCACGTGATCGAACGTTTGACAGGTTCGGATTTCGAGAGCAAGGTACGGGATTGCAGAGCAGGGATTTGGATTCTTCATAACCGGTGAGTTTCTAATCCCCTTTTTACTTGTTTTTGGGGCTATCGTACATACTTAAATGTTTTATCATATAAATCAAAGTGTTATGAGAATTGGGTTAAACCGACAAGTTTTACAAGTTTGTTATATCTTTAATTAAATCTGAGGGTCAAGATGGTGTCCCTAGGTTGTGCGGGTTAGGTGTCGGTATGACACTTGCGTGTCAGGTAACGACTTTTGGGGTAAGGCAGAGGTTGTGTCTAGACGTTGGGTACGTCTAGGGTATGTGTTAGGTTACATACATAAGTGATCCATGTAAGGATGGTGGGTGGTAGTACATATCCATGTAATGTCATGTGTGTATAACTTGTTGCTTTGTGTGCTCGCACCGTTGCCCGTGTATACGGTCAATGGTGATGTGAAGGAGTTGGTCATTCGGGTGTTGTCACCATGTGGGGGACGTAGCAGTCAACATGTGGGTGACGAGGAAGTCATCGTGGATGACATGTCGGTCACCATACAGATGGCGTGTCGGTCACCGTGCGGATGACGAGGTTATCACTGAAATATGTGACAGGGCCCTGTGAGGGCGAATGTGAGACCTGGAAGAGGGTGCTCTAAGATGATAAATATCCCGACGGGGCTAACCCTGACGAGGGTATGTATGTGATTTATCGTGCGTTAAATCTTGGTTTGCCATAGTGATAAGGCAATGATGTGATAGAAATATTAGCTTGTATGCTTAATATTGATGGTTATGATGTCATGTTTATGACAAGGATGTTAGTAGACCTTGGAATAGTCTTGTTTAGGGCTTGTCAGGTCTATGTCTAGGAGTCGGTTATGTTAACGGTCTTCAGGTCGATAGGCGTGATAGGTCACAGGATGGGGGTTTTGGTGAGTTCAATCTAAATCAGTGAGACTTATAGGTTATGGTTGTGGGTTGAGTCGGGATCTGTTAAACCCTCAGGGAATTGATACGTTATAGGTAACATGGGTTACCATTATGTTAATATGTGGTGAATTACTTTATAACTGATATGAAGTCTTCAAGTTTTAACTATATGACGATTGTGACGGGAAGGTTTTCTATTTATTATAAACTTTTAGAACTCACTCAGTGTAGCTGACTTTGTATGTACGCTAGACTGTTTTACAGGTGCGTTCATGTGGCGATGTATCTTGACTTGGGAGCAGGTCTACTCGGGTTGGTGTGTATGTATTCGTACGATAAGGTAAAACATAATAAAGAATTTAAAATATGAAAACTATTTTGAGTTAAGACTTCCGCTGAGTGTTTTGATAAGGATATACACTGTGATGTGACCTAACTGTAGGGTGTCCGATTTGGAGCCTTACATTGAGGGAGGATGGAATTCGAAAAGTAGCAGCCTTGAGACTTCAAAATTCACAGGAATGGAGTGAATAAAGAGGGTAGAAGGAGAGTCTATTGATTGGCTGTCGAAGGGACCGGTCAAAGATAGAAGAATTAGTGTGTCCTAATCACCTTAAACTAGTTAGGGTAAGAAGGGTGTCGAACCACGAAGAGTTTGTGGTTGGCGCTTAATTTCAATTGACAAAGTGATTTATGAAGTTTGCTTTGTGTCTTTTTGACAAAACGAAAGTAATGATTGAAGTATCACACAATGATTAGTATCAAACAAGTAACAAGTAGCAAGCAAACGGTTTAGATTGTAAACAATAATTAAAAAGGAATCTCACCCGGGTTTCAAATTCATAAGCAATTAGGGATTGTCACACTAAGAAATGAATTCAAGCAATCAAATGGTTATCTAAGTTTAATTGACTAATTCTAACCAAAAACATCAACATTCATACTTCATAAGCAAATGGTGCAAGACAATATTCACAAATAAAATCTAGACAAATGTAGGCAATATATTTTTAGATTAATCAATAAAGTCAACACAAACCAAAGTTCATAGCAATTATCATCTAACGACGTCAATAGTGCAAGAAAATATCAACTCCCGTGATTTCATAACAATACTAAACACAAGGATTCAAGTAATTCAAACCGAACGATTACAAGAATTGTTTCTCAAATCTAGCACATGATAAAACGCTAAAAACTTACAAACAAACCACTCGAGAATGATTACAAATAGATTAGTCACTCATGATAAATAAATAATTAAGTGCTGTGACAGTAAAACTACCCATTTAAAATTATGAATGCCACAGTTTCGTTCTAAAATTCAATAAACAAAACAAATAGTAACGCTTCCCTCGATTTATGTGATGCCTCTTCTTCTTACGCACAACCACCGTCAAAAGAATGAGACTCCGCCTCCTTTGTCGTGCCCTTCCCAATTGCTAATTGCCAGCCGTCCAAGACTCAAATGCCGTAAAAAATAAACCCCAACGACCCTCGGTTTCCGGGCGTTTCCTCCCTTGTGTTGCGTTTCTTTTCTTTTGTCCCCAATGTACAAAAATACATAAAAAAAAATAAAAACACACCAAAAATAAAACAAACAAAAATAAATAAGTTAAGGAAAGAGTACATGGACATGATTAAGTTGTTTTACGAGGTCCTCACATGTGTAGATCAAAATCCTAAAACTCACTTTCGTAAGAATCACGGTTGCATTTAGCGTATGCAACAAGTCTTTTAAACCCCTCGGTAGCCCGACTGGACGAATGATGTGATATCCCGGGAAAAAAATTTTATTTTTTTATTGTTTAATTTTCGGGACGAAAATTCTTTCAACTAAGAGATGATGTGACAATCCGACTTTTCAAAATTAACACCGTTAGCAATATCCAGTTAAATCATAACCCAATTAACTCAATCTTAAACCCAAGGGACCAATTCTGTCAATATTTAATGTTAAACTACGGGGACCAGATCTGAAATTAGCCTAAAGTGAAGCATGTTGACTCTGAAAAGTCAAAATCAAATGATTCTGCTTCCGTTGACTTTTTGATAGTCAAACTAACCAAAAACTTAACCTAGTTAACTCATTTCTAACCATAGGGACTGGTTCTGCCAACTTTATAAACCTAACTGCATGAAACTATGGGGACTGCTTTCGTATTTATTCAAAAGTTTATTTGTGTTGACTTTTGAAAGTCAAAATCCCATTCTTGAGCTTGAATTCGCGAAATCTATTGATTTGAAACCGTCATTCATGATCATCACCATTAAACGACATCATTAAGACTTTAAGACACCATTACTGAGCAAATTAAACTCAATATTGAGCTTTAAACCGAAACCGTCGACCTCATTGTTCTTATCAACCAAACCAGATCAATTCGATGTCACTCCATCAAATTGATCACCTGCACACATTGAACGAGACCCTGTGAAGCTATTATACACGTCAATTTCACCGGAATCCCAACAGAAGTCGCCGGGAACCAAACCAGTCATCGTCGGCCTCGGTCTTAGTCGACCACACTCGATTCGTCATCTATTCTGGTAATTATCTACACCTATAGCTTCGTGTTTACCCGTAGAATGAAAGCCCTAAACCAATTAGGGCTTATAACACTGAATCGATCAAGAACAGATTCTAGGGCTCTTAGGGTTTCCAATTTAATCGAACCCTACCTTAAAACGTGTTTTAATGCAATTAACTTATACCTTCAGACTCGTAATGATCTTTGTAATGAAAGCCCCATATCAATTTAACCTTATAACATCGAATTGATTTTGATCCGATATTTAGGGTTTGTTCATATACGGATTTGGAGTTTTTGATCTTAGACTCATTTTAAATCCAATTAAAACATGTGACTAGTTTCGTAATCTCTTACTGATCAAAATCCCTATGCTAATTCGATCTTTCAATATCGAATTTATCACGATCCAATTCTAGGGTTTATGCGATTTCGGGATTAGTCGAACTACGGGCTAGACTCAACCTCAATGCAATTAAACTATATGAGTAGTTTCTAAATCTTTTAATCTATAAAAGCCCTATGATTTCAGCAGTAAACATTATCGAATTCGATCAATTTAATTTCGTGTTCTTAAACTAGGGTTTTGGAATTTCAAACGAGTAATTAACGACTTTAAACTCGTTGATTTTGCAATTAAATTCACCCTTAAGTTCGAAATACCCCGATTAGAGAAACCCCTAAACCATTGTGGTTAATCGCGATCAAATTCAAGGAGATGGGGACTGGTTTCGATCGATCGCGATTGAAGGGGGGAGAAACCAGGGCTGCGAACGACTAAAACATTTCAGAATCGGTTTTGAATGCGAAACCCTAGCGGGCTGGAGTGGTTGCGTCTGTGTGCTGTGGTGGGAGAGACCCGGGTTCGAGTCTCTCCACCCACTTTTATTTTTAAAATCGATTTTTGATATTATTTTAAATATAAAACTTATCCCTATATTATTATATTACTATATTAAAGTGTTTTAGTCTGGAAAACAACCCGTAGGCTCGGGTTTGAATTATTAACCCACTTTTGTTATTATTTCCCCACTTTTAAAAATAATATATTTACCGTAACTTTGTATAAAATAATATGTTTATATTATTTTCAACCCGTGACTCGTATTATTAAATAATATATATATTTATATTATTTCGTATCGTTTTATAACCTCGTATAACATTTGAAACTAAATAATAATATAATTAGCTATATTATTTACTCGCATTTATTACGTTCATAAAAATAATATATTTATTATTTTGTACCACGAATGAGTAATTAGAATATTCTCTCGAACCTAAAAATAATATATTAAATTATATTATTTTCCTATTTTTTGTAAATGACAAAACGCTCAAATATATTTATTATTATTGTTGTCATTCGTCGCGTAACGTATATATAATTTAATTACTAATTAAAGAATTCCTAGTGGACACGTTCGTCTACTCTCGGTTACTAGAGCGTTTCTTTAGGACGTTTCTCATTCCGTAACGTATATATAATATAATTTTAGGGCATCCGTAAGTCGTTTGAGACTTACACACGTGGTTCCAACTTGTCCTTTGTGTGATACTACCTACAGCGCAACGCATGTGAGTTTTCACGGCCCCTTTTACTGGTTTAACTTGGGGGAGAAAACATGATTAAACAATTATGGATTTTGTAATTCGTATGATATCAATGTTAAATGTTAAGCGTAACACGCTATCACAGAAAGTCCTCAACTAATATTGGACCGTTAATATGGATCTTAGCGATGTAATATTTAGTAGTACTACTGGGTTTGACAAATCCCACCCGCGTTAGTCGCGCTAACTCGATTAGATATCGAACGGGTGAAATGTTAGCCTACTCACACCGCCAGTGTTGATAGACCTGGCAGGAGGCAATAAACAAACAGTCAGCTTCGGTTACAAGCGCTTGAGCTGAACATGAATATAGGTTAGCTACCTATAGATACGTACTGAATGAACATGAATCTGGTAAACGATTATTTACATATATTGAAACCTGTGAACTCACCAACCTCGTGTTGACATATTTTCTTACATGTTTTCTCAGGTCGCTAAGATAAGACATAGGTGCACGTTAGGGCATGCATGGGATTCAACTACTTTGATTTGACTTATTTATAATTGTTTGAATTATTCTATTGTACTTGTTTTGGTTGGACTTTTGGACTTTGGTTTTGGGCGCGTGTATTTTGCGCATTTACTTTCTTTACGCTTCCGCATTGATACTCTGATTTGAATGATATTTTCATTTTGAGTCCCATGTAGAGTCGTTCCAAGTAACTAATGTCTGAGATCCTGGTTCGTCACTTCCCAAACGGTAAAACTCCGTTAGTTGAAATTGGGGGTGTGACAAGTGAAGTCTCATGAGGGTTTTTAGTGAACACACCCACAAAGTTCCCTGCTTTCCCCCATAAGCCTTCCCCACTCTTGGGTCTTGCTACAGCGTCAAAAAATTCTGAAGCAAACACAAACAAAACAAAACAAGAATGTATAATATACAAAAGGTCGGGTTGCCTCCCGGTTAGCTCTAAGTTTTAAGGTCTTCAGCTAGACCATACCAGATGTGTCTCTCACGATGGTCGCAGTGAACACTTACCGACCACGTTCCCAACAAAAGCTCGGTATTTTACCTGTCGGGCCCATACATGCTTCTTCATAATCATTCTATTCGTTGTCAATGTTGGACAGGTTGAATCCACATTTTCCTACCGAGTTTCCAAAGTACGCCTGATAATTGACATGTCGTGTCGAATCATGCCTTTCTGTGATTGACATGTCGGCTGGATCGAAACAGGCCCTTTTCTGAATACTCTATTCAATGTCCTCCATCTCCACATTCCTCTTCTTCGAATTTAAACCATCCTCTTCAACTTTGTCTATCGGTGGAATATATATGGGAGGACAGTTAGGACTCACTTGGGTTACCTAGGTCACCGATTCTTCGAGGGGTGTTATGTCTTCAACTGGGTCTAAACGTCCCACTTCATGCTCTGAAAGATCAATTGACACTTCTTCCACTTTATCTACCATGACCGGTACTAAAGTCACTTCTTCAACTACTGAGGGAAGTGGTGTGGTATTATTCTCCACCACCTCGTCCCCTACTTCAATACAAACTATGTCTTGGACAAACTCCTCAAATAGATGGTACCTCATTTGACGTTTCAATATCCGCTTCCACTTCATCATCTACCCCAACTTGTGAAGATATCTATGCTTGTTTTGCCCGAGACTGTTCGTTAACCGAAAAGCCCATCTCTCCCCTTCGCATTCCCGTTCATAAAAGATCATATTTGTAACTTAACAAATTCAAACGGTATTGTTTTGAATGATGAAGTTGCGCCAACTCCCGATCAACTCGAGATAAACAGTATTTCACTCGATACTTCTAACAATCTTCATATTGATAAGGGATTCGACGCCACCTGCGATCCCCACATAATTTCGAATAATATGGATAATCAATGTTTCGATGAGAGGTGCTCCTACAATAAAAACATTCACTAGAGTCTATACTATGGTGAGATCAAAATGCTTGAGATTCTATTATACCTGCACATACAAACTAAAATATCAAGGTAAAAACGAACAAATAAAATAAAGAAAACAAAAAAAGAGAAAAATATTTTTGGATTTTTAGGGTTTAAAGAAATTAATTAATAAAAAAAATAAAATCAAACAAGCAATGCACACGTAAACGAGAACAAAATAGAATAACGAAACAAAAGTCAATTAAAATAAAACACCAAGCGCACACACTCTCCGGCAACGGCGCCAAAATTTGATCGGTTGTCGAAGGGACCGGTCAAAGATAGAAGAATTAGTGTGTCCTAATCACCTTAAACTAGTTAGGGTAAGAAGGGTGTCGAACCATGAAGAGTTTGTGGTCGGCGCTTAATTTCAATTGACAAAGTGATTTATGAAGTTTGCTTTGTGTCTTTTTGACAAAACAAAAGTAATGATTGAAGTATCACACAATGATTTCAATGATTAGTATCAAACAAGTAACAAGTAGCAAGCAAACGGTTTAGATTGTAAACAATGATTAAAAAGAAATCACACTCGGGTTTCAAATTCATAAGCAATTAGGGATTGTCACACTAAGAAATGAGTTCAAGCAATCAAACGGTTATTTAAGTTTAATTGACTAATTCTAAACAAGAACATCAACATTTATACTTCATAGGCAAATGGTGCAAGACAACATTCACAAATAAAATCTAGACAAATGCATGCAATATATTTTTAGATTAATCAATAAAGTCAACACAAACCAAAGTTCATAGCAATTATCATCTAACGACGTCAATGGTGCAAGAAAATATCGACTCCTGTGAGTTCATAACAATACTAAACACAATGATTCAAGTAATCCAAACCGAACGATTACAAGAATTGTTTCTCAAATCTAGCACATGATAAAACCCTAAAAACTTACGAACAATCTATCCGAGAATGATTACAAATAGATTAGCCACTCATGATAAATAAATAATTAAGTGATGTCACAGTAAAACTACCCATTTAAAATTATGACTCTCAGTTTCGTTCTAAAATTCAATAAACAAAACAAATAGTAAAGCTTCTCTCGAATTATGTGATGCCTCTTCTTCTTACGCACAACCACCGTCAAAAGAATGAGACTCCGCCTCCTTTGTTGTGCCCTTCCCAATTGCTAATTGCCAGCCGTCCAAGACTCAAATGCCGTTCAAAATAAACCCCAATGACCCTCGGTTTCCGGGCGTTTCCTCCCTTGTGATGCGTTTCTTTTCTTTTCTTGTTGCAGGCTTGCGCAACTTTTAATCCTCCTAGTGGCCCATTGATGACTCCAAGCCCACTAAGAATTCTTTTCTTTTGTTTGCAGTGCATCCACGTGAGTTCCTGTAACTCATGAAGTTCATAATGGAATTTTATGAAATTTGGTACTAACTAAATAATAATATATAACTTAAGTGAATTAGTACATTTATGTGATATGGCCATTGTTTAAATTAAGTTAATTTTTAACATTTGTAACATTAAGCATGAACTTATTAACTTAAACCGTTATTGACTATTAACCATGAAATATATTTTTGTCTTTTATTTTTTTAACTTAACTATATCGTTTTTAGCTCGTTTTCACCTGTATACCCTGAATATATAAATAAACTCAAAGTAAACCGTTTCATACATAAATAGGATTAAAAACATTTAATTATATATATTTAAGACGTGTAAATCAACCACTTATCATCTATTTATAGGGAGGATTAGAGAGGGTTGCAGAGAGAAGTTAATTAAGTTTTTTACTAGAACTGCAAAAGATGAGCATGGCTTGGGTTTATCTTATAATTCTCAAAAATATGAGTAGGCATCTAGAATATTCCAAAGCTAAAAAGTAGAGACAATGGTAACTAACTAATTAAGGATACTATGATTAAATTGCAAGTATAGAATATAAGACCCAACATGGATTTAGTCTAGCACAAAAATTCAAAAATTTTAAGAGAAGGGGGGCAGGGATTTACGGCCTAAGGGTTTAGGATAGTTTAGAATAGTTAGTTAGATGGTTAATTGGAATAGGATTAGGATAGGTTTTAAATAAAATAATAGTTTTATTAATTTAAGATAGGTTTAATGGTTTTTAATTGATTTATTAATTTTAATAATATAAATCACCTACTAAATGATATTTTCGAAAATAATATATATAATAATAATAATTTGATAAATTTCCAATAAATATCCACGGTTTTAAAGATGTTACATAAACAACTCTAAATTTACACATGTGTAACTTTTGTCCTTGAAGTTTTACTATAGTCAAATGAAGTCACAAACTTTATTTGTTATGATTAGGATAGAATCTAGGGCGTCCAAAGTTACCATAAGTAGCAAGTTCAGGTATGAACACAAGAATCAGTCATAGAATCACAATAGAATAAGTAAGTCGCTCTAAAGTGCAATAGAATACTCACCTTAGACTAAGACTTAGTAGTTTGAATTGAAACGTTATAACAAGTAGTATGAGGCACAAATAGTTCATAGACTTAGAATACTCAATAGGTTATAAAGTAGAATCAAACATAGAAATCAGGGATGTCATAACAAATTCTTTCAATTTATGTACCTCTGCTATTGTTGCTTCAAGTTTTAACTTGTAAGAAAGCTTATTCTTTTTGAATTCTTTGTTTATCCTTTTAGTTCTCTCGTTTTCATCAATAATAAACTGATTTATCTTTCAGTATTTCAACACTTTAGATATAAAATCACCAGAACATAAATGTTCAAATACCTATACTGGAATGTTTGCATCTTGAGCCATCAGGGCATGATTGATATCCTCCTTCACCTCCTCAATCTCAACATTCTAGTCAAAATCATCTTCTGTTTGTGTCATAAGAGAAGTTAGTGAGTTTTTCTTTGAGGAATCAACACCATCGGTGATAGCTACAATGCGGGAGCTTGAGCCTTTAACAACATTTGTCTTTGGAACCTTGCATTCCTTTGCAAAATGCCCAAGCTGTTTGTAGTTGTAGCACTGAAGTTTAGATTTGTCAAATCTAATTCTTCCACTCTTCATTAGCTTATCCCTTCCTGTTCTCTAAAGATACTTCTTTGCCCTTAAGGTTAGCATGGCCATCTGCCACTATATGTCCATCTCTTCTAAATCATCTAGATCAATCTGCTCATGATCATCAGGACTAAAGCTTTCTGCCTTCGGATTTCCAGCTACCAGTGCTTCATAGCTTTGCGGAAAAGCACTGAACACGGCCATATGTTCATCAGGAATTGGTGAAGTAGATACAACTTGAATCTGTGGTGCAGTTTGAGGAGTACCAACTAAAGCTTGTGGACTAGTAGCTGGTGCAGCAGATACAGAGGAAAAACTAGCAACATTAGGTGATGTAGAGATTGGTGATATCAATGCTACATTGTTGGGAGTGTATGAATTAACTCATGTTCCTGAATAAGTTGAACTGTTCATCTCTCTTTTCTTAGCATCCAATTCAAACTATTCCAAACATCTAAGCAGCTCATCCAAAGTCATTTCCTTTAAGTTGTAAGTTCTCTTAATCAACATGCATTGCATACTCCACGTTGTAGGTAGAGAATCCAACAGCTTTTTCACTAACGTATATTCCTTAAGTTCCACTCTAAACTTTCTCATCTTACTTACCAAAGCAGAAAACCTTGATATTTGTTCAGACAAGTTTGTCTCCTCTTAGATGTCCAAACATGTCATATTGCTTTTGAACCATGTCCATTCTGCTTTCCTTTAGATCCTCATTACCTTCATACCTTTCACAGAAAGCATCCCATAGTGACTTTGCAGTTTTATAGTAATCAAACATGTTGTTAATATCGATAGGAAGTGCCATTATGATTGCACCATAGGCTTGAAAGACCTTATCAATCAGCTTCCAACCATTGTCATCATTCGTTGCAGGGTTGTTGTTTAGACCAACACCATCAGCATCGGTAGTCATTAACAGATGTGGACCTTTGACAATGGAATTCCAGATATTGTAGTAGTATAGTAAAAGAACAATTGCATCTGATTCTTCCAGTTTGAGAAATCAGAAATTGATTGAAGCTTTGGAGGTCTATTCCCGGTACTAGTTCATTATTAAAACGTACTTGAGCCATAATGAAGATATCAAATACTTGAGCCAAACAGAAGAAAAATACCTCGACACAGAAAATTTTTCGCCCAACTTTTGTCCAAACTTATGTCTACCACGGAAAAGTTTCGTCCGAAAGAAACTTTCGTCAATAAGAAACTTATGTCTTTGAAAATTTTTAGCCCAAAAGTTTCATCCAAAAGTTTTGAAGTTTCGTTCAAAAATTGTGAAACACAATGTTTCAGAAAAGAATTGCCCAAATTTAAATACTTTCGTTCGAAAGTATTTGTCGCCTAGAAACTTTCGCCTGAAGCAAAACTTTCACTCGTGCAGAAAAAATTTCGCGTCCTTCAAAAACTTATCCAAAACCCAGATCTATGCCAACCAACTTGCTTAGATGATCAAACTAATACTATAAGTCATTTTCATACTTTATTCTAACAAATCCTATGCAATTTGAAGGCTAAATGATGAGAAAACAAGTTTGAAAACCCTGATTTTCAGAGAAAAAAAAATCCTAAAACATAGCTCTAAGGCTCTGATACCATATTGAAGATCATGTGACACAGATCTCAGTGACTTCTTGTGTAGAGCGATCTGATAATGCAAACTTGATTGATAGAAACAATAAAATGATACAAAACAAGCTCCAAATCAGAATCAAATGCAAAACCCAACAATGAAGTCCATAGCCAATAACATAAACATTCTCTTGATTAAAAGCTCAAGTGATGTGAGATACAAACCCTAGCAATACAAAGAAACACCTAGAATGCTCTGAATACAATAGTAATTCGCTCTAATTTGGCTAGCATGTATACAAAGAAACGAAACACCTATATATACAATTGGAAGTGAAAACAGGAAAAGTTTCATCCAAGATACAAAATCTTTTGTCCGAAAGTTTCGGCCGAAAGTAAAGTTTCGTCCGATGGTAAATATCTATTTTCTTGATCTTTGACTTCTGGTCTTCAATCATGGATTGTTTGTATGCATCAGTCTATCGTAACCTTACAAGTAATTATATTTGGATCTTGTGTGGGCTGCTAATTTTTAACAAGCTATTTTCGATATGAACTGGATAGTTTAACATGATGCGCAAAGATGGGATCATTTCATATTTTGGATGGGTTTTTTTTAGAATTTGAAAGTGGTATTGCAAAGAAAAGAGGGAGATTTGAAATTAAAGAGTTGTTGTTTCTTTGCAAGTAATGAAGCTCGTTTCAAACGAAAAATTATCAAGATCACGTGATTCAGTTTTTGTCAAGAAGGTGTGAATTCTCAACATATACCAAAAGGAGGGTTTAACAAGGAAAGAGAACCGAATTGAAGATTGCTGGACTATCTGAGGATCATACCAAGCCCGTTTGACAAAGTTAAACACTTTTGTGATGAAGCAGATTATTTGATGTCATTTGTTGGAAGTTCAAACATTTAGCATATGCCTATAAAAGTAGGGTCTACACTTGAGGGGGAGAATGACAATAAAAAACATTGGATTATCGGTGAATTCATGAAAATGTGAAACAATGCCAGACGAAATTGATAGCATCATTTTAGGGGGAGATTGTTGGGTTTAATTTGAGAATGATGCTATTCAATTAGACGTTTCAAATAGTTTGGAGAAACTTCAAAGACAATTATATAGTTTTGAACGAAACTTTTTATTGTGGATGAAACTATTCTAGATGAAATTAATTGTTTTGGCCGAAAGTATTATGGACGAATCTTTTGTTACGGCCAAAAGTATTGGAGATGAAAGTATTTGAATCTTCACAAAGAGGCGACTTTGTTTGAAGATTTTGGCCCTGTGTATAAATAGGGCATTAGAATTCATTTTCAAGTGTGTTCATTATGAGTCACCACCCTAGGGGAGCTCACCTAGGGTGGATGAAATCTTATAGTTTTCTTTTATTTATGTAAATGTTAATTCAATGAGATTCATATATAATTCTTCTATTATTCATATGTTTGATTGATTGTTTGACTTACAACCACCCGTCTCTACAGAAATTCTTTCAAAACACTTGAATTCTAAGATCCAAGAAGTTTCTTATATCAAGATCCTTAATTAGTGACTATAATTCAGTGACGGTATTAAACTTCTCTATTTCATGATTGGCTAAGTCTCTTTTAATCACAAACAGGTGTAGGATCTATATTACTCTTTTATTCAATCTTACTTTTTAACCTTTGCTAGACATGAGTTGCTTTTGTTATTTGAACATGTTGATAACTAGTGAACTTATGTATTTAACGTATGTGTATGTTTGAAAGATATATTATTGCTAGTTTCAATTAACACATGAAACATATTGGTCTAGAATAATTAAATCTCATGTGTTAGATTGTGATCATCATAATATGTTGATGATATGTTGATTTTATCTTAGCACGTGCCCTTATTCGGTTTAGGATCGTTAAGTCGACACTGCTAGATTCCTTAGTTTTATATTGTCCATCATCGCATACTTTGAATAAGGTTATGTCAATATAGCTTGTTAGCAAGGTGAATTAAGTCGGGTTATATATAGTGCTATCAAATCTGAACTTAGATGTGATCGCTTGTTTCTTATCTTGTGTTTTCGTGTGTCGTTTTATTTGTCTTTCCTAATTAATCGTAATTTAGGTTAATATTCGTTTAATTCAATCAAATCTCAAAAATCAGTTTTAATTAATATAATTAGGCTTAATATAAATAATCAAGAAGAACATGTAATACTAATCAGATGATTCTCGTAGATACGATACCCTACTTACCCTAGCTATCTAGGTTATTTAAGTTTTTGCATGAATCGAACGACGATCATCAAATGGTTTGTTAGTTGCACCAATTTCTGAATCCATTCTAGACATATTGATTTTTGAAGTTTGAATATGATCTATAGAACCACGAGCATTTGATTTGATGATTGATTAGATCTAATTCAGAACCAAAGTGTCACACCCCAGTCCCAGGAACTGGTTAGTGGTGACGCATGGTACAGAACACACAACGGAAACTAAAAACCCCATCTTTTATTTCATAATTTAAAACATTGTTTACAACATGAAATTTAAAGTTACATCATCTTTCCTAACTAGGATCAAAACATTCAGGACTTATAGTCCCCCGACATGCTTTCATCTGGTACATTTCATCATCTAATTCTAGCCATGGAATGCCTTGTCACACCCTGCCAAGGTGGAAACACGAGGTGTCACACATGCAGTTCATAGCACAAGGTATAAAGACAAATTCTAAGGCATCATATAAATTATTAAACTTCATAAATTAAAGTCAACACTTGTTCAAACAAACATCAAGAGAAGAATATTGTTCCATTTATTAACTAAGTCCAAGAGCTTTCCTATGTGATCCTTCATCATCAAATAATCATTCCTTGAAACATGTAGAGTAAATGGGTCAACATAAAGTTGATGAGAGACATAGGTTTTATAAGTTATAAAGATAAATTGCCATAAAAGATATAAAACAAATTCAGTACAAGTTCAAACAAGTGTGCAAGCATATCAACACCAAATTTATTGAAATCAACTCTTAATGTTATATGCATCCACAATCTCAAAGATTGTGTCGTTGAAATGTTATTGCATCCACAATCCCAAAGATTGTGCCGTTGAAATGTTATTGCATCCACAATCTCAAACATTGTGCCGTTGTTATATCTGTTTCCCCTATATGGCCACACTAATACTAACTTAGGCTTGTAAACAAGTTAATGATTACAACGTTATCATTTAGTGTTCAAATATCAAGCACATAATTGAAATTACTTGTTTAAAAATTTGTTTTGATATAAAGTTTCATTTTTCAAGCCATATGTACATGTTTCACCCCAAAAGTAAAAGGAAAAAGGGGCTTTGAATCTCAGCTTGATATTGTGACTTAAACTTGAACTAGATCGAGAGGACGAGTGAACCTGTTTAACGATGCCCTAAATTAAATAAGATAATATATAATGTAGAAATGGTTTAAGAAAAAAATGGAATGATTTGGGATTTTAGGATTTAGGAGCGGACGAACGAACGAGAAAATTAAATATATGAACTTTAATGATATCAAGCTAAATAAAGTGATAATATATAAATCAATTTACATGAAATAAAGTTTTATAGATTTTATTTATAAAAGAGATTTTAGGTGTCAAATATTAGTTTCAAATTTAATATAACAAATATCATATTAAGACAATGTTAGGACAATATAGTAATATTTATATAAATATCATTTAAAATAAATAAATAAATTAGTTATACGAGTTTTCTATGTATGAAAATTCTAATTAATAAGATTAAAAAACTCTTTCAATTATTAATACCATATTGTTTTTGAAATCATTAATAATAGGGCAATATATTAATAAAATAGTTATTAAAATTTACATCATTTATAATGCTAATAATCTATTTTAGTTTATATATATATATATAACCCTTCGTTTACTAAAATTCACGAATATTTTATAATTCTAAGAAAATAGGATTCATATATTATGTGTTATGCATTTGTAGTTAATCAAAAGGCTTTTAGGATACAATCAAATATATATATATATATATATATATATATATATATACACTTTTATCCACTAAAAGATAGTAATTATAAACCTTTGCAAAGTTCCATAAAGAAATTTGTTTATTAACCAAAACTCGGTATTATTGCTATGCAAAAACAAAACAACAAGAAAAAAAATGCATCTGCGAGGGTTTGAACCGGCGAACTACGCTGTGTGGGGAAGAGCTTTTACCATCATATGAGGGCACGAGCCTTGTTAAGGGACTAGAACATAATTATTTTATTATAAGGGTTCTGTGAACCCTTCTTCCCCACTCAACCAAACGAAAACCCTACCCCTCCCAAAATGAAAATGGTTTGCACACAGATTGCAAGTACAATGATAGGTCTATAGACCGGTGGATCAAAATGAACAAGAGGGTGGGTTTGTTACCTGAAATCGGACTCGACTTAACATAAAACAGAGAGCTTATTATGTAAAACGATAGGGAAAATATATAGGACGAGTAAAGTGACGGATTTGAGGCTGGTTCGTGTAGTAAAACGATAGGGAAAATATATAGGACGAGTAAACACGCGTTACAGCTACGATTTTGCAGATATTTACTGGATTTTGAGGTTTGATTAGCGGGATAGTAACCCACGACCGACACTGCTAATTTGGGTCCTAAAATCGGTGATTCTCAATTAATCCAAGAATTTCACCTTCCTTAATGATCTCAAAATTGGTTGGTAATGATTTAGGAGGATCAAAATCCCGTAATCACAGGGAATTGGAGTGGTTTGACGCGGTTTTGACTTTCTTTGAAGTCAAAATTGGTTTGAATTCAATTCCAGGGTTCAAGAGATGACAAGGGGGTTCACAAATGGGTTCAAGCATAAAAGAGGGGGTTCAAAGCTTTCTTCTTTCTTTTTTTATAACTAATTCATTTGAAATAAGACTTATATTATGTATATAGATTGCATTATTATTAAAAATAAAATCTCATTTTTATAAAACGTAAAAGTATATAATTAATTTATTTAGGATAACAAAATATATTTATATGTATGATATATAAAAAATATAAAATTTTAAAATCAAAACTCCAAGTCGTTACACGTTTGCAAATTGATATGGAACGATGAAATGTACAGATATGTCATAACGAGGTTGAAATAATACGTCACAAATGTTATTATTATTGCACAAAAATGAAATATTACCCAAAAGTCACAGATGTTACATGCCTCCTTTATTGACTACTTGTGATGTGCTCAAAAACATTTTAAAGAAAATGGGTCAACATAAAGTTAGTGAGTACATAAACAAAATCATTTTATAAAATGACCCGCCAAGTTATATCGAACACAGTCATAGGGTGCCCCTCTCATAGACAACTATGAGTAATCAAATCTGTATATATATATATATATATATATATATATATATATATAACTAAAGACAGTTTCACGGGTCCTGTCCAACATGCCGTTCCACGGGTCATGTGAAACACAATAAGCACTTAGAATGAGTTATATACATACAATCATGGAGTACAATCGTTTCAAGATACCCAAAAATGTGTTCCACAATTCAACCATGCCAAAATGAAGTATAACAGGGCCATGGTTGTTTTCATACATCACAGTTTAAGAACTCACCTCAGCAGCACTTCGACTTATTGTATCTGAAGTATCACAAACACCTTGGACAAAGCCCTAGATTTATAATGACATTACTTAATTATACAATCCTAGCTTAATGGCAATTAACTGAATCTTAATAATGGGTCGGAATCTTACCTCAGAACTATCTACGGCAATTTGTAGGAGATTCGCGAGAAACCGGACTTCGAAAGGTTGGAGACCAGAGAGTTTGTGTGTGTATGAAAGTGTGTAGAATGAGCAAAACAGTCGAGCAATTGAGTTGTATTTGTAGGCCACATTCGGACCGGTAGCGGACCGTTACCTACGGGGTGGCGGTCCGCTACCGCCTATAGCCGCAAAAGATTTCCTTCGGGCATACGTAATAGACCGTTAAGCCAAGGGCTGGCGGTCCGCTAGGGACACCTGTAGCTTGGCGGACCGTTAGGGTACTGGTGGCGGTCCGCCATAGGGTTTACACGTGTCCGAAACCATCCGCTAGTCAGCAGACACGTGGCACGCCATCATTGCTGCCTTCCTCCCTATGTAGCGTACCGTTAAGCCTCTTGGTAGCGGTTCGCCACTGTCTAGTTTTTAGAAATTTCACTTTTAGTCCCTGTATTTTAGACTATTCCCCTGTTAGCCCTTATCTTTGAATTATTGGCAACTTTAGTCTTTATTTTCTTGGGAAATTTTGAGGTGTTACACAAAGCTCTGATACCACTTGTAAGGATCGAACAAGGCGATTCTATAATACTTGTTTAGATCAGCGAACCTAATCCAAACAATCTCACACATGAATAATGAATCAAACATAAAACAATAAGAACAATAAAAAAATAACTGGATTCACTTTCAACATCTCGTATATTAAATAACTTCAATCAAGTAAAAGTTACAATCGATGATTACAAATGATAGAACATAATATGCTTAAAGGTTGAAACAACCACAAATCTCTCTATACGGTTGAAGCAATCAATTATCTCAATTGATTTCACTTGCTAAACTTAACTAACTATACTATAATCGTGTGTATAACTAGTTAAATAATTACAAAATAAGTCAACGATAAGATCTCGTTCAGAATCTTCAACTTGAAACACATCAGGATGACTTTGATATCGATTTGCAGCTTTAGAAGTTAATACTGATAGCGGTAGGAACTCAGTAGTAACCACTCTTCGGTATCATTGTAGTTCTTCGGTAGGAATCTTGATAGCGGCATTGAGTTGTTCTTCGCTATCAATTTTTGACTTCGATATAAGTAATTTATTACATTGGTATCATAGTGTCTTAGATACCGTTCAACCAAAGTTCCAATTTAGTTTGTTCTTTACACGTTTTAAGTAATTTTACCAACATGCAAGATCAAATCCCGTTAGATTTTGAAATTAGTTAAACATTTTTTACATTATTTCTAAACCATCAGAAGAGATAGTTTTAGTCTAGGGTCAGTTTCACCACAATAGAACCATATCCCCAATTATATGTTGAAAATTACAAAGAACACTCACTTGTGGGTTATTGATGCATCTAAGACCTTGTATAACCCCTTATTATGATTTAACCTACCACATTACCTTCAATTTGGTGAAACACGAATTCATGATGCTCCCTTAAGACAACCATATGCAAGAACTCTTTGGAAGTTCAATTTTTCCCTTCTATTAACAAAGTCAAAGCTCCTATTTATATGCCTTTACAAATTTAACTTTGGAAAATGGCAATATTAGGCTGTCAACTTAGCTAAAAATGTCACCCGAGTACCATTTTTCAAAATATTAGAATATCACACGAGTAAGTAAAACATTCATATATACTCGTGTACTTGAAAATTTTTCCTTTTTTCTTAATTTTCACATAATAACACACGATTACATAAATGAAATCATATAGTCGTGTCCTTCTCACTATACCCGGCAAAATGGGTGGGCCGGGGCAGGCGGGATAACAGATGAGAACGAGTCATTTTGAAAATGATTATTTTGGTTCATGTCAGAAGGAGTTTAACAAAAGCATGTGCAGATCAGAACGGGTTGTTATACAAATTGGCATACTGGCACTATTAAAAATCTTGATGGTTAGGTTAATTCATTTTGCTTTACTGAAACTTAAAAGGTTGGTTCGTTCCAAACGATTTAAAATGGAAATTAAAATTAAAAGAAATATTGGAAAGAAATTTGTTTCAAAAGGAAAACCAAAATTTAATTAAACATAAAAGAAAATAGTTTTATTTTAGAATTTTAAAAAGAAAATAAATACACATAAAATAGACTAATTGAAAAAGAGGAGAACCCGACCGACGACACCTCAAATTCATCCATACTCCAACTAATTATTGTTATACTGCAAAATCTTTTAACATAATCACAAGTATTTTCTCACATTTAGTTCATCCATTCTCCAATTAAAATTATTTAAAATATATAAAAAAATTTAGAGAGTTACAATTAGCAATCAAGGTGAGGACATGGAAATTTTCCCGAATTAGGGTACACACATGGGCGAAGCTTAGTGAGGGCCCGGGGGCCTCCTACTCCCTCGATTTTTCGCTCAATAGTGTTAAATTATAAGTATTCCACCGATTTTTCGATGGTAATGTTAATTTATATGTATTCGGCCGAAAATTTTATAGTTCCGGCCCCCATATAGGAAAAAAAAAATCCCGACCCTCACTGCGTTTTTCTTCGAGCTTCGCCACTGTGTACACATAAATATTGGTTTTTATGCCAATGTTCTAATTATAATGTTATGCATTGTGTGTTGTAAAGTGTTTAATGCCTTTTGCTATGTTTCACATTGTTAGCACATAATGTCACTTTGGTATTTATGAGGTGTTTTATGTTTTAAAAGAAAATTAAAAAAAATGATTGTTTTTTAATGATATTTTAACCAAAAATCTCAAAATAGGATATTTCAAGAAAATAACAAAAATAATACTAAAAAAATCTCAAAATTTAGGATATTTTAACAAAATAACAAAAAGTAATATGCAAAGAAATATATATAAAAAAAAATTCTTATACTTGTTTATCCTTATATCTACCGTTATCCGTTCCCCCTTTCCCTCTCTCGGTTTCTCTGTTGGTCCCATTCTCTCTCGAACAGCCATTTTCCATCTGAAGAAAGAGCACTCTAGAAACATCAAATACATCCAACGCCACACACACAAACGAATAATCAAAAGAAGCTACACACATCCAAATCCACATTACAGGTATCTTCCACAGCACATTTCTGTATTCCACCCCAATCATATCTGCAAATTAGGGTTATCGAATGTTTTCTCTCAATTTTGCGCCTAGGGTTTGGAATTAGACTGCTTTACCGTTACATGAGGCTGAAAGATGTGGGGTTATGGTATACATGTTCTTGATGAGCACTTCAATGGTCTTGTGTTATAACAATTTCTTGTTTTCTGATCAAAGATTATTGGATAATCGTAAACCATTACATTTTGATAGCGTAATTCGATTAAACTGTTCTGGAAGAAGGGGGTTTATTAGGTTGGTCCCGAATGCTAAGAGGAAACATAACAGGAGTTGGTGGCAGAAGTTCTTTTTTGATGAAGATGGAAACTGGTTTGGTTTGAAAGATGATGAAATGCTTGAAGCGGAGGAGGAAGCGGCCAAGAATGGGAGTGATGATGAAGGGCTATCTGAGGGTGAGAAGTTTGAAGCGTGGAGGAGACGGGCTGAGGCGATTGTGGAACTGAGGGAAGCGCAAGAGAACGCACAGAATGAAGAAGAAAGGAAGTGGGAAGACTGGATTCTTGATGGGACAAACGGTGGTGGTAATGGTTCGTCGTGGTTTCAAGAACCTCGTGATGAGAATGTTGAAGGGGATTCGAGTGATCTTATCCCGGGAAAATGGTTTACTGAATCTGTTAGGGATTTGGTGTTTGGAAGGGATGATGATGAGATACTGTATGAAGATCGTGTGTTTCGCTATGCATCTTTCAATTCGGTAGGTACATTTTTATGGTAAATTTTAGTGTTGGACTATTAAAAATGTGATCTTGAATCTTGCATTCTAGTTGAACAAATTGTCAAGTTTTGAGTTTTTGATTGCTTTTGGTTAAAATAATTAGATTTCGAAGCGGGTAAGAGGTTGCAAAAAAAAAAAAAACTGATTATTGAGATAAATGTTCATTATCTAACTATCCTTAACTTTAAAAAACTGGCTATCTAAAACACACATCCAAACACTCTCTAAGAGGTTGCAAAAAAAAAAACTGATTATTGGGATAAATGTTCATTATCTAACTATCCTTAACTTTAAAAAACTGGCTATCTAAAACACACATCCAAACACTCTCTAAGGACCCCTCGAGTTCTCTATTTGTTGTCATACTTGACAGTTGACACTCAATGTCAAAGAAACTACTTACATTTTCAAAACTGATATGAACAGTTTTGCTCCGGAGGAAACATTAATAACTACATCAAAAACTTACAAGGAGTACAATAGTACAATACATAGAACGGTTATTGTTGTTGAAATATGAAATTGTAAAATTTGATCGTTTGGCAAATACAAGTTTGACGTTTAATCATCCTTTTGCCTTAGCATAAGTCTAATCTTTTGTAGATTAAGTCGCCCTCTAAAACCATAATCATCTTTTTGCAGGCAAAATTTCTTGCAGTGTTGATAATTATACCATGGGCTTTGGATTTTATTGTTCATGACTATGTTCTTATGCCATTTCTCGATAGGTATGCGTTGCTACACGAGTGTAATTATATTTCTTTGTTCTTTAGATCATTGGTATATGCATATTTAGTGATGGAAAAAGGGTTGGGTTGGGTAATGGGTCACAATCAAATTGGGTAATTTTTAAGTTCAGAACAGAACTCGCTAGGGTTTTGTCCAATTCATAAGCACCTTTATTATGCGTTCTTTTAAAATATTGTATAAATAAATAACATGTCAAATATTCTTACAAAATTATATAGTTGCAAAAACAATCTAATTTTTTCTAATAACATGATTTAGGAGGTTTCTTTGCGTTTGAACACTCTTTGAATGACTTTCAACCCGATTGACCCATTTACAACTTAGTTGATTCCTTTAGCTTTAACTCATTTGACCCGTTAGAAGTAAAAGATAACCCATTGCCATTCTATTCACATGCCAAGAAATAAACATTTTTCTCCTATCTTATAAAGTTGGTTGTTAGACTAATTGCTGCTAGATTAAAGAACTTGCCAACCAAAATCATTACACAGATATTTTTAAACAGGTATGTGAAGACTGTACCACTTGCAGCAGAGATTCTTGATGTAAGAAAGCATCAAAAGCTTGAAATGGTGAAGGAATTAAAAAGTGAAAAGGAGAGATACAAATTTGAGGTTGAAATTGGGAAATCGCCACCAATTTCTGAAGAAGAGCTTTATTTAGAGTTACGACACAAAGCGTAAGTTCAATGGTTCTGCAGTCTACTTTTTATGCATATATGTTGAAAAAATAGTGTCAAATTGATGATCTCTGAGGTCTAAAATAGGACAGGATGAAAATTAAATACTTTTTCTCCAAGTATTTTGATACGAACCTACTAATTTGAATAAGTTTGGGCCTTATTGGGTGAGCCCATAACTTGAATCAGAAATAATCAGTTGACCCAGTCAAAATTAGAAGTTACATATGTGGGGAAAACCGAATTAGTGGGGGAGTTGTTAGTGGACAATCAGTTAGATTTGTTATTACTAATATCTGTTTTGATTTAGATTAGAGGTCGAACGTTTTTGTTTATCTAAATTAAGGTTTCTTAACCTTGTAATCGGAGATTAGCCTATCTCGAATCAGGCCTTCTATCTTAATTTCAGTATTACAGATTCTTGGTTCTTATCATATTTATAAATGATCTTTGTATTTTATGGGATTAGAATAATTAAACTATTACTAGAATAATGTATTTCTGAATAAAAGGATTTATGAAATTGTATGCATTAAAAATACACTTTGGGTGACATTCGACCAATTCGACATGTTTCCTTTTTGGTTGGTATTTTAGTTTTACAACTTCTACCTAGTGTTGTAAAAATCGCTAGGCGCTAGTCGGGCGGTGGGGTAGGGCCTGGGCCTAGGCCTAGGCGGGGCCTAGGCGGGATTAATCGGATTAGAATTTTTATATGTAATTTTCAGTTTTTTATATATATACACACATTTTTTTATGTAATTTTTATAAAAATGTTCATTTTTAAACCACACCAAAGGTTTTCGCCGGAAAGTTCAGGTTTTCACCGGAAATTTCAGGTTTTCGCCGGAATGTTCGCCGGAATCTGGCCACCTAGGACCGCCTAGGCCCGCCTAGAACCGCCTAGGCCCGCCTAGGCCGCCTAGGACCAAAATTCCTCCTTAGCCGATCGCCTAGCGATTAATCGGCGCCTAGGCGCCGCCTAGGCACGATTTTTACAACACTGCTTCTACCCAATCGGCCCATTAGAGATAATCAGATAAAACATAACCGAATCGACCCGGAGGGAGTAGTCAAACCAGTTCCTGAAAGTAGTCAAACATTACAATTTTCATGGGACAGAGGGAGTAGTTGATTGCAACCAACCATATTAAGGATTTTAAGTCATTGATCAGGCTTTTTTTTTTTATATTATCTTTTCAGAGAGCAGGAATTACCTTGTACATTGCTCTGAATTTGGTTATTTTTGCTCTGGATAGGTTGTTGTTTTTTAGAATATTGTATAAACTGTTGTTTGCTTGTTTGTTATAACAGGTTAGAGCTGAGAGATGAATGGAGATTAATAAACCGTAGTGCATTTGCTAATATATGGTCTGATATGGTATTCGGGATCTCATTATTTGTTCTTTTGTACTTCAATCAAAATCAGGTGCGTTTTGTTTTCCTCCTTCTATCAAAGAATTTTGATTATTGGAATACACTCAAATATTTGTGTCATGAAAACGGTTATATGCAAAATACTAGAGTAAGTCTGCTTGAAAAGATTTACCTGTCCATGTTTGTCGTATGAAAGTCTACCTGTTCATTGCTCATTTTCTTTAACTGTTTTTAAAAACTTTAGCTCCAAAATTTTATGTTTGTGGTTTTCTTGGTAGTTGGATTGATTTGTGGTAATTGTGAAGTTTATCACTAGTAATTTTGACTTTCGTGAGTTACACCAACATTTTTGTGTTTACGATGAAACATATTAGTTGATGGTTATCTTGGTTTAAAAAGGCGCGCCTGAGGAGAGAGGTGGTCAGAAAAAACGCTTCAAGGTCAAAAGGACTCTCCTCATGTAGTTCTGGGTCAAAATTAGGGTCGGTAGGACGTTTATACGTAAAAACAACCAAAGGGATGAAGAAATTATGAAAGTTTGATATATTAAACAGATGAGAGACGCAGCTTTTGGTTGTAAATTAAGCTTATTTGGTTGTACATAGACGCGCGCCTCATGTACGTGATGTGCGCGCCTCGGCTTTTGGGACCAAAACGTCTTGGAGCACCTCGCGCTTTTTAAACCAAGATGGTTATTTACATTACAACCAAAAGGTAACACACACCTCTTTCAAGTCAAATTTTGACCTTTTCAGTCAAGTTATGTACTCACCAATTCCATATTGACATGATTTGTATTTGCTTAAAAGATTGATGATGTTTTCTTTGTGAATCCTTTTTGTAGGTAGCTTTGCTGAAATTTACAGGGTATAAAATACTAAACAACATTACCGACACCGGGAAGGCATTCTTAATCATACTTATCACAGATATTTTTCTTGGGTAATTCTCCTTTTATACTACACCCATAAAAAGACTAATATTTGACCTTTGAGTGTTAAATTAGCTCGTTGACTGTGAAATCAACATATGATCATTTTTTGTTGACTTTTGGAAACTTGTAGGTATCATTCAGAATCAGGTTGGCAGACTTTGCTAGAAATAATTGTGGATCATTACGGTTTCGATGTTGATCAATCTGCCATTATAATATTCGTCTGCCTGATTCCTGTGATCATTGACGCGTGCGTGAAGCTTTGGGTATGTTCTTCATTCAAAAACTTGCAACTAATATTCTACAAAATAAATAATCATGAGATCTTCTGTGGATTTGCACATCATTTGGTTTATACTCTTTTGAAATTGGAATTTCACACACACAAAATATTAAAAGATTAGGGGTGTTTGGATATGTGTTTTGAAAGTGATTATAACATAAAATAATCAAAAATCAAGTTGCAATAGAACGGTAGTGTTTGGATGTGTTTTTGCTGTTTGAAGTTGAGTTTGAGTGCTTAGGAAGTTCTCAAGTTAAGAAAAAGATTAGATTAAATTATTCTAAAATTGACACTTTTGGGACTAAATGTGAAATGGAAATATTATTTTTAAAATATTATGTTAAAAGAAGGGACAAATAATTATTTTTATTTTACATTTAAATAATCATTTGTCAGTAGAAAGTAGAACATGGATAAGCATTATAAACTGATTATTACGACAAACTCGCATCCAAACACTGCCTTATTTCACCTTAAGTGCATCATGTTTCAACTACTTTAGTCCAATGCTTTTAGACTCCTGCAATACAATAAAGTGAGAGACCAATTTGTCCTTGTAAGAATGTATCATGCTAGTGCTTCTTAAGGGTAAGTGTCAAAAAATGTTAGCTTTTGATTGAAAAGACTTCATAAACCGTTAAAACCGACCGTTTTGGCGGGTTGACGGTTTAACGGGAACCTAGAACCGGTCGTTTAACCTTTCTTGTTTATTTATTTTTCTCATTTTGAAATATGTATATGTATATGTATATGTATATGTATATGTATATGTATATGTATATGTATATGTATATGTATATGTATTTTATTCATGAACCATCCTTATTATTTTGCAGATTGGATTTTAATAATCCAAACTATGACCTATTTGCTTATAATAATCCATACTATCAATTTGGCCGGTAACTGCTATTAACAACAAAAGTTAAAGTTAGGACTGTCACCGGCCAAATTGATAGTATGGATTATTATCGGCCAATAGGCCATAGTTTGGATTATTGAAATCCAGTTTGCCTATTATTTTTAATTTTTGTATACAAACTAACGATTTTGAAAAAAAAAGAGTAAATTACCGTTTGCGTCCCTGTGGTTTACACGATTTAACACAATGCGTCCCTAATACAAATTTTTAACGCTTTGAGTACCTGTGGTATACAATATGTAACACTCTGAGTCCCTAGGCCTAACTTCGTTAAAAATTCTGTTAAATTCAGGTGAAATCACACGTGATTGCGTGTATTATTTTAGACATAATATTCAGAATCTTTTTCTATGGTTAGCGTGATTGCGTGTATTATTTTATAATATTATTCAATATGGTTAGCGTGATTGCGTGATTACTTCAGGTGTTTGAAAAGAGTGTTAAACGGAATTTTTTAACGGAGTTAGGCCCAGAGTGTTATAGATTGTATACCATAGGTACTCAAAGCGTTAAAAATTCGTGTTAGGGACGCATTGTGTTAAATCGTGTAAACCACAGGGACGCAAACGGTAATTTACTCAAAAAAAATTACAAAGTCAGTTCAAACTGTCTAAACCAAACCGCTAAAACCAGTCAGTTTGGTTTGTCGTTTCCCATAACCATAGTCAAAATTTCGGCCCTTTATTTTCGTCAGACTGGTTGAACTAGACCGTGAACACCCCTAGAAATTAGACCGTTGATCTAAAAGTAATTGAAGAACATAATGTACAATGACATAAAATTTAGCATACTCGATTAAAGATCGTACAAAGATTATTTTACTTAATATTACAAGGGCATGTTGAAATGCGATGAATATTTAAGCTTTTTGTGGAGACATTTGATGAATTACGAGTGCGCGTTTTGCTTGTGGTTTAGATGTTCAAATTTCTTCCAAGATTATCGCCGAAGGTGTCAAATATTTTCCAGGAGATGAAGAGGCATTAGAGGATTATGAGCTTCAGGAATGAAGCTCTTGATTTAAAGATTCTTGCTTTGATTTCCCTTTTTTACAGGCTTAGAACATATCATATCATATCATATGTATTCTTGATCTTCATTTTGTCATTTGCTTATGATTTATTTTGGGTTTCTACACCATCAACCCCATTTTATGGGGCTGTAAAAATAAATGAATATTTGAACTCTCATTCTTCTGAATTTTGAATCTATTAAAGAAGATATAGAATATTGATTTATATATCAATAAATGTTTATTATTTGCTACATTAGGACTGAATTATCTACAAAACAGACACATACGAGTGATTAACAATCTTTACATCTTAATTGTTTTGACGTTGATTAGCCATTTCTTCCTTCTTAACATGTTATGGAAATCTTGAAGTTGCAAAACTAGGAACATAAAAAATAGATGGATCAAAAGAAGCATCAAAACTTAATAAATACAACTAGTTGGTTATACATACGATCCACGGCGGGTGTCGGGTCAATCGTTAATAAAATTTAAATGAAAGCGTAGGTGCAACGGTAAAAATAATGTTACTAAAAATGAAACATAAAACTAAATAATAAAAAAGAAAAAAAACAAAATTAAAATATTATCGGTTCGGGTCGTCGAAAACCATAAAAACGAATACCGAGACCGGTTCGATAATACCAATACCGGCAATGATGTTCGCATATAATAGGTTCGACGCGTCACGGTACCACAACGGTAACGGCACTCGCTATAGGCTACGATACAAAAAAAACCTCGATTTTAAATACGACTCCGTTTTCAAAAAAATTATGTCGGAACGTTGACAAAAGAAAAATTAAAAACAGCCGCGCACTCCGGTTTTTGAAAAAAATTAACAAACGAAAGTTATTAAAAGAAAACGAAATTATTAGAAAATGAAACAGGTTAAAGTCGTATATTATATATAGTATAAGAGGTGAAAATGAAGATGTAAAAAAAATAACTTCCAAGAGTCACAATTTAAATCGATTTTACACTGTTACTTCTTTTTAATCTATTTTATAATATAATGTGTTAACAGTAGATAGGCTCAAACGGATCCAACACTCTGATGTTAAGGCGCCACGGCTCGAACCATGTGGTCACCACTTCATGGTTTACCATACTGATAATAACATAGGACGAGCCTCACAAGGGTTAAGTAATGATGCACTGGTACGAATCTGTAGCAGCCTGTATCCACACCGAGGGGTATTGGACAGAAGTTGCTCCTTTCTAGTGTCTCCAGGAGATTTCCTACAAAACCTAGGACCGTTAGTCTCGCCACAGGGACCCCGAAGGGTGTCTCTACGACCAGCATCCGGCGTGAGAGCAAGTGTCGGATTGTAAGAAGGTTTGATCACCCGGAAAGGATGATCTTAACGGATGCAAAATGAGTATGAAAGAGTTGTGATAAATGTGTGGTGGATTTCTTCCTTCTTCATATAGCCGGGGAGGCGCCTTTTGCACTTGATGCTCGGGCTGCGGAGTTGACAGGGTTAACGGCCCTGATCCGTTGGATAAAAGGATCTTCCTTTTGTCTTTGGCGCATCATCTTTTCCGAGGTTGTACTTTGCCTTCCTCCTTTGTCCATCTCATTAAATGCGTTTGTCACGCTGCATTTAATGGGATGTGGGCATTGTTTCTGCTCCGTCTTTTTTGTCTTGAGCCGGGGGTTCCCCTACAGAATCCGAAGTGCAGACGGAAGGAATGACACACGAGATGGGAACCAATAGGATGGCCCCGTAAGCTCACTTAACCTTTTGCCATATGAAGTTTACATTTTGTTCGGTGGTTTAGCTACAACCCAACATACTTATTCTTTCATTAAAATGTAGTCTAGAGTTCACAAAATTGACAATTGAGGCAGGTTGGGTAACGGGTTAAAAGGGTTTAGTTTGAAACGGGCAATGGGTTTTTGCTATGCGTGGTTTGATTGACTCGCGAACACTTTTTGTTATCATTTAACATTTTTACCTTTTAAATGATTATCGTGTTATTTATGTTAGAAGAAACAATATTACAAATAATCTACTTTTTTTAAGAAAAAAGTTATGGGTGGTGTTCTCACCGAATTAACCGAATAAATTTCTTTAATTTTTTTGTACCTTTTTACAATTATTTGTTATTGGAATGGGTTGTGTTAAATAATGGCTAAAATTGTAATTGGATCGGGCTAAATGTCAAACTTAAATAACCATTAGTTGGTATTTGGTTTATTTGGGGTATTCTTTTTAACCGTATTCAGAATTTTCAAAACGGAATTAACAATTCTGTTTCGGTTTCAAATCGATCTGGAAACTGAATTTGTAATTCGGTTCGATTTTAATCAGTTTTGATTCGAGTGGTTTTCAAACCGAATAATAAACACCCTGTATCTTTGGGCAACTTTTAACTTGTTTGACTCATTCCTGTTTTAGCTAATCTTTTTTAAATAAAAAGATCATGACTTGAAGACTACAATGGTGTTTAATTACAAATTTTAAACATTTATCACAAGGAGATGATTCAACATCGGCCCTACACGCAAAAAGTACATGTTTATAGCTTTGGGGTCGTGTTCCGGGAACTCATCATGGCCACACTACCATACAAGAATCCAACATATTTGCATGCTGCATTTGCTTTTGTGAATAAAGGCTTCGCCCAACCGTCCCAGACGACTGCCTTCCGATTTGCAGGGAAATAATGACACGTTTCTGGGACGTGGACCCCGATATCAGACCACCGTTCACTCAAGTTGTCAAAATGCTAGAAATGGCCGAGACTGAGACCATGACCACGGTTAGGAAGCCTCGGTTCAGAGGCTCCTGTGTGAGTCAACCCATGATTCTTGATTGATACGTCTGAAGGAACAATATTCAAAAAATTTATAAAATGGTGATTCTATATGTAAACTATAGGTTCACTTTTCTAAATAAATTGGTATAAAGAAAAAAAAATTATGATATGATATGAATTGATTGTTTGTTGGATCTATATATTTAAATATTATATCTTTTTTCAATTTTACGGCAAAATTATTAGAAATAAAAGTGTTAAAATAAAGATTTCTGGTACGACACAAAACACAACACAATATAGGTGGGCCTAATCGGTCCACTACTTGCAAGGCCCAAGCCCGCCTGCTTCTTTTCACATTTTTTTTAACTTTTGAGCTTTCGTTTCATTTATTCGTTTACCTTTATTTTTGGGATGTTACATTCATTTTCGGCTTTCTGTCGGGTGTTACATCGGGTTCCGTCTCTAGGTGCCTTGTTTTTCTTTATAGTATAACGACAAGAAAAAAAGTGTAGAACCAAAGACTGATTGCAACAAAATTCTTCTAAGTACAAATGCTGCTGATAGGCTTATCAGCAGCGTTCAACACTTGTTGCCGCTGATAAGCTTATCAGCAGCGTTCAACACTTGTTGCTGTTGATAGGCTTATCAGCAGCGTTCAACAGATCAGTCTTGATGCTGATCTTCATTCTTGTTGCTGACAACCTTGTGCCTTGAAGATAAATCGTTGCAGCTGACTATCCATGCCAAGCGTCACTGACAACTTTCTGCAAAAGCTACTGACACACTCAAAGCAGAAGGAACCTCAATGGTGAAACCAATGACGGACAACAATGCTCTTCTCCAAGCATGCAAGTAATGATGCATAAAGAAGACGCTTCAATAAAGTTAGCTAGTTTAGACTAAACTTGTATTATTAGCTTTGTACAAAAGATCAACGGTCTGTGTTAGATCTGATCCTTAGAATCAAGGGTCTGTCTTGATTCTAAGTTAGTATAAATAATGTGTAAACACTTCATTGTAAGTGTGCTTCTTGATAGAGTTTTCATTTGTAATCGTTTATTCACAAAAGCTTAATACAACAGTGTTCTTATAAGTATTCTTTCTGTTTACTCGATTATACTTGTGTAGTTGCTATTGTTTCCACCAATTTCAACTAAGAACAGAACCATCTTGTACTTTCACGATCCTACAAGTGGTATCATAGCTTTGGCTCAGATTAAACAAACTCACACTTATTTAATCACTTCTGGTTCTATTCTAAACTTTCTCTTTAATCAAGTCACCCAAAATCACAAAAACAAAAATGGCACAGAGCAATGGATTTGAAGACATCGGCAGCATCAACCGACCACCAAGGTTGGTATCTGGGGAAGACTACGACATGTGGAAGAATCGCATGGAAAGCTTCTTCTGTTATCAGGAGTACAGAATGTGGAAATCCATCAGGGATGGACCCTACACTCCCATGGTGGCCTCTACTGATTCTGGAGTACCACTAGTCCCGAAGGAGCCCTCCAAGTACTCAGAAGAGGACATAAAGAAGATGGACGTGAACTTCAAGGCACTAGGAGCTATCCAAATGTGCCTTCCAAATGAAGTTTTTCATAACTTCAGAAGTTACAAAACTGCTAAGGAGCTCTGGGAGGCTCTTGAGAAGATGTTTGCTGGCTCAGAGGAAGTCAAAGAAAACAGAAGAGTTATCCTGAAGCAGCAATACGAAAACTTCGTCTGGAAGGAAGGTGAGTCACTAACCGTTTTGTATAACAGGTACACGTACCAGGTGGGAGAACTGCAGTGCTCCAAAGTAAAGCTAGAGAATGAAGATATTCTCAAAAAGTTTATCAGATCTCTCCCGACCTGCTGGACACTATATACAGTGTCTATAAGAAGAACGGAGAATTTAAAAACTCTCCAGATGACAGAGCTCTTTGGCATGCTGAAAACATATGAATTAGAAATGATTCAAGCCAAGGAAAGGAGCTCCAATAATCAATCAGCCTCTACTTCCTCCACCATCTCATCTGCGCTTCACTCTGATCACTCCGGTCCTAGTGCAAGCAATTACTATCCCCCCATCGTCACTCATCCTCAAACACCAACTGCTTCACAATCTAACTCATCACCACTTCTTCTTGAAGCCCCTCCTCAACAGTCAACCTCTACTGCTTTTGTCTCTGACAACTCAAGAAGCATGTACTTCATAAAAGAGGATCTGGAATGCTTTCATCCAGATGATCTTGAAGAAATGGATATTCAGCACTCATATGCCATGCTTTCCCTCAGAGCAAAAAGGTTCTATTCTAGAACCGGGAGATCTGTTCCAAGCAACAACTCAAACACCAGAGTGGGGTTAGATAAAAGCAAGATCTGGTGTTACAACTGTAACCAATTGGGTCACTTTGCTAGGGAGTGCAAGGTGCCAAAAGCCAATCCGGGTGTCAGCCATCAAAGACAAGGCTACCAAGGTCAGCCCAGGCAACAGCAGCAGCAACAGCAAGGAACTCCTCCAGCTCAAACTGCAGCTTGTGCAAATGTTGGAACCTCAGACTTTGACTGGAGTTTTCAATATGAAGATGTTCCTACCACCAACCAAGCTCTTATGGCAGACACTGCAGAGATACCACCTCAGGTATTTGAACATCTTTGCTCTCAAGCTTTTATTGATAAAGTTTTAGGTTATAGAAAGCATAACCAAAACCTTATAGATCAAAATGAAGAGTTTCATCAGATGAAATCTGAGTTCAAAAAGGTTGAAAATACTTATAAAGAAAAGATTAACTACCTTAAGAAAGATATTTCATTGTTAAAACACGAACAAACTAATCTTGAAACTCAGATTAATGATCTACTGGTCAAACTAAAAGCTACCAAAGCTGAACTGGCAGAACAGAAAGTTCATGTTGAAAAATATGAATTTCCTCCAAAAAGTTACAAAGACTTTTAGATATTCAAGTCCATGAGAAGGTAAAGACTGGACTTGGGTATAACAATGATCAGTACAAATCTGTTCCTCCTCCTGCTGACTATATTGTCAGTCACGAACCAAGCTTCAATGTTGCAAATCTTGACACTGCAAACCGAAATCTTGATCCTTCAATAGATGAACCTTTCGTCGAAGACTGCACTACCTCATCGGAATCTGAGTCAACCTGCTTAGACCATGATGAAACCAATGCAGCCACATCTGAAGCTGTTCTGAATAGAGCTGAAGTTCCTGCTGTTATTCCAGCTATTCCAGCCCCTGTCCCATTCAAACAGATCAAGATTAGCTATCCTCCATATGGAAGAAAGCTAAACATTGAAAAGGGAGAGACATCAGGATCCACGAACCCCAAGCCTCAGTTAAAGCCGATCACAAAGAGGAAGGTGTTTGATATATGCCATACGCCTGGAGAAAAAGTTCCATATGTTCAAAGGACCCTAGAAGAAGCCACTTTTGAACATAACAAAGCTCATCCATGGAACTTCAAGGATCTGTTCCAAAGAAAGGACTATGTCTACCTTTCAAGAGACAAATTGGCCAGATCATGCTTTGTGTGTGGCAGATATAATCACACTGCCAGCACCTGCTTTCATTACCTGGAATACCAAAGAAATTCAAAGCAGCATGTCTTTGAAAAGACTAACAAAAACAAGAAAGTAAGAAGCTACGAGGCCAAAGCAACTAAGTTCAGGGAGTCACTATCTCCCCCAAGAGTGAAGGTGTCAAGACCTCAACAAACCTGTATCATTTGTGGTGAAACAAACCACTTTGCTGCCAAATGCAGATTTAATCCCTTTAACCAGATTGCAAACTGCTCATCTAGATTTACACCATCAGCAGTAAACAAAACAGCTGCTGATCTTGAAAAGTCTGGAAAAACAAAAGTTAAGTCTTCAGCAGCAAAAATGCCTACTGCGTATAAAGGGAAATCAAAGGCAAAGCCATCAGCAGCAAAAGTGTCCACTGATGATAAGGCAAAATCCAAGGCAAAGCCTTCAGCAGCCAAAAATGCTGCCACTCCAGCAAAGCCATCAACAGCAGAATCTACTGTTGACAAGCCAGAAACATCAGTTGCAAAATCCGCTGCTGACAATGTGAGGAAAACTAGAAAATCACCAACACAGCAACGGAAAGCCAAACCATCTCCAAGCATTATCATTGGTTCTATTGACTGCAAACATACTGAAAAGGATAAACTAACAACCATCTTTTTCATGTTTGCAGACTCTTGGGTTCCTCACACTAATTAGATATCTATCATGTGCAGGGACAGCCAGGTCACAAGAATAACACCTGGGTGGTAGATAGTGGTTATTCCAGGCACATGACAGGCAACAGATCCATCCTCTCCAACTTCAGACATTTCAATGGAGGATATGTTGCCTTTGGAAGTGACTCAAAGGGAGGGTCCATTACTGGACAAGGAACTGTGTCCAACAAAAGAATGAGCATTGATAAGGTCAACTATGTCAAAGAATTGGACTTCAATCTCATGAGTGTTTCCCAGGTCTGTGACCAAAAGCATTGGATGCTCTTCACGGATAAAGAATGCTTTGTACTATTGATGCGTGTAAACTATATATATATATATATATATATATATATATATTTATAAGTATTTTTCACACAATATGAGTTTTAAAAAGGGTTTTCACCAAAGACTAATCATACACACATCGGGCAGTGTACCCGTCGGATAGCAATATAGTAAAGGTAAGAACCGAATATCAGTCCGTGGACACGGTGGAATGCAATAATTAACCGGAACTAAGATTCAATCAAGTATGGGTAAAAGATGGTTAAGTTGATTTTTTTAATTAAACTAATATGCAAATATATAAACTAAGCTAAAATCACAAGTCAAACAATCAAGGAGAAAATATCACTTCGGTGTCGAATCCATCTAGAATACATTCAATACACTCATAGAAACATGGCAGATACACGATACATAAATTGACTAAATTCTCGTCAAAGATATCTAATCAAATGACCATTCGGAAAGCTAGCATGAATTATACAAACCAACCACCTAAAGTCATACAATGAGGCTCACGTGTTTAATAATCATGTCAATGTTTATAAAGATTGAACTAGCTTTCGATTAAGGTACACTAATCCAACAACTAGTTGGAAAGATAATATGAACAACACACTATCCACCTCAAGTTGATTAAATTAGACAACAATATGCATTTCTTCAACATACAATGTTCATATAAAGGGTATATAAATTAGGAGGATGTGTCAACAATTCCTAGATAAACATAATACTAAATATGACACATTATAACAAACACTTTGTCTTTCCAAGCATAAGCATAAGGTTACACATACAAATATAATGATTCATAAACAAGACTTCATTCACCATTCCTAGTCAAATGCCATAAACTAGTATAAATACATACACCAATCCATGAATATAAGCATAAACCACAAGTTTTCCAACATAAAATGGCATATACAAATACAAGTCTTGTAAACAACTCAAAATACTTGAATACATAATTTCATCAAAGAATAATCATACAGTTGTCATAACATTAACACAATAATTGCCAATAATCCATGAATGTTGTCAAATGTATCTAAACTTCATCTAAACCAAAGTGAACAAGAGTTTTAGCTCATCATGAGCACTAAAATTACAAATAAGAAGGGAAAAATAGTGAGAAACATAGTATGAAAACAAGAATCAAACCACTCCTCCAAGCCTAGATGTTGTTGTTGATGTATGGTGATTCTCTTGATGTTGTATCCTCTCCAAGAATCTTGAAATATGGCTAGAACAAGGAAGACACGAGCTGGAACAGTGGGTTTTTCTCCTGGTTTGCTGAATGTTTGAATGAGAATTAAGTTCTTTTTAAATAGAAAAGGGGATGCACGACCGTGCCAGGAAAGAGGGCACGACCGTGCCTGGTACAAAGGCGCGGTCGTGTCTAGGTTTTGGCACGACCGTGTGACAGAGGTTTGACCGATCCGTAGCTTCCATTGGGTACCACTGATCGAGGACGTACGGCTGTTCAGACTCACAAGGTGACACGCGACCGTGGAAGGCCAAGGCACAGTTGTGCCTTGGATTTTGGCTTGGCGCGGTCGTGCAAGATGTGGTCGCGACCGTGCCTAGGGTTTACGAGCTTGGCACGACCGTGCCAAATAGGGGCACGACCGTGCCTCCATCACAGAAACTCTAAAAACTTCACTTTTTATCCTGGAATCTTCTTGTTTGTTCACCAAGCATCACAAAAACCTATAAAACAGAAAATGAAGCAAATAAGTGTCTAAACATTGAATATAACCAAGAATTGATCATTAAATGAGCGAAGTTTTGTGCCAAAAAGATGTGTAAATACTAACACATCAACTATCTCCAGGCTTGGACATTGCTTGTCCTCAAGCAAGAAATCAAAATGAAACAAAACTTCCAATGACACTATGGATCAAATCGGAAAACCGTAAGCATTAATAAACTTATAAAGGTTTGAAAAGATTTTCAAGAAATGCAAAATTAACTAAATGAAACCCAATGACGTGACAACCGAATGAGCAAATGAATATGCATAGGAAATCATTAGCATGCAACTTTATGCTTCTCACAATGTTCACACACACTCGGGAATATATATGATCATACAAGTAATGGAGTATGTATAGAACACTCAAATGCCAAGACAATGAATCATGTATAAATCATAAGCTTGCTAAAAGATCAAATCTCTACCAACTAACATGAAACAAAGCATAAATCAAGAGGGCTTTAAATGGGTTGTAACTTGGCAATGGCTAAGGGTAAGGAGGTGGAATTTAAAAGTGGCTAAATGGCTAAAATCCCGGTGGCTATGCTAACTCAAAAACTAAACCAAATTCTAATAAGAAAAATAAACTAGCTAATACTTCCGTATAGATAAGAGCTAACAACCGAATTATTTCCATCTTTGCTCACAAAATTGCTCTGATTGGCTATAATTCACCTAATTTTGGTGAATTTTTTTTTACTATTTCTTTTCTTTCTTTTGAAGGGAACTAAGTCAATATGCATCTTTCCTTAGCTAAAAACTTCTCAAGAATTTGAAGATTACAACAAAGTAAAAGCTATAAAATTAACATTAGCCGACCGAATTTCTAACACGGGCGAAAAATAAATGAAAAGGCTAATGAAGGTTTGAATGTGGTGTAATGTGGGTAATCAAAGAAAACGACATGATAGGCTCAACGTGGCTAACTAGTGGATATGTTCGGGTGAGGGAAAATAAAAATAAAAGGCTAACAAGGTAGTTTATCCTAATGCCTCAATCATTTTTATGCAATATTTATGTTCATGATTTCGAAATGTATACTAAAAGCAAGTTCTAATAAGCCTGAAACATCCGGCACACTCAAATCCATAAAACGAGAGCAAACAATGTCTAAAGCTATCAAGGCTCAAAAATAAACTCACGGAAACGGAAAGGAATGGGTGTAAGCAAAAGGTTACATGCAATTCATTCGTTTAGCCCACTAAAACTCATGGTTATCACAAAAAATTGGGTTTTACTCGATGGAATTTCTATCTCAATTGCTTTCAAAAAATCAAACCTCTATTATTTACTAAAAATTATGAATGCTAAATGGTTAACTATTATTATATTTTTGTGTTTTTTAATTTTATAAAATTGATTTAGTGTCAATAAAAATTATGAAGGAAGAGTTTGCAAAAATGAAGTGATAAAATGTTCAAAAGGACAAACATCGCGTGAATAAATTCCCACCCTACACCTAGAATTCTACATTGCCCTCAATGTAGAACAAAAATATTGTAAAGCAAAGAATAAACACCCAACCCCACACTTAGAAATATACATTGCCCTCAATGTATACAAAAACATGCAAAGCAAAATGGAATGCAATGCAATTAAGCGTGAAGGGAGAACTGAAACTTCCCTCATGTCAATCATGGCACACGCAAAAAGCCTACCCACAAAAATGACGTTCCACGAAGTTCCACAATTCCAAGATCTAATCAAGACTAACAACATCAAACACATATCAGTAACATCAAGCCAAAATATCAACAGACATGTAAAGACAAATATATATAACAGTACATGGAAATAAAAGTACAACAAAAGAACAACATAAAACGCCGAAGCGTGATACAAGAGTTTGTACAACATACAAGAAAGTACAACTCACAAAAATGATACCAAAAGGCAATGGGAGGTACTACTCCCATTGCACGCCCTCGAGGTCGATGCCGGTGGCCCCGCCTCCCTCGCCTCCTGCTGCTGGTGGTGATGGTGGTGACTGATGATGCGGTGGAGATGGTGGTGGCTGATGATGCGGTGGAGATGGTGGTGGATGATCAGGCTGCTGCTCCGGCTGCATAAGGAATGGAAGGGGAACCACGTATGGTGCCCCGCCAGCAGCAGCGGCGCGCTGGACCTCATACTACCAGGTCCAGTAACGCATGAACAGGTCATGTGGAATGACAACCGCAGGCGGTGGTGGCGACGGAGGCGGAGAAGGCGGCTGGTCGGGCCGCTGATGCTCGTGCCCCTGCTCCTGCTCCTGCTGAGCGGCGTGTGCCTGATGGGCGGCGGCGACGGCCTCGGCCTCGGCCTGCACAAGGTCTGGATCGGGACCCGGACGGTCTGGATCCCACGTCCGTCCCCATCTATCTACCAATCTAATCCCTCCTGCGCCACGACAAGCGACATGCATGTTCCTCAGTGTTTGCACGGTCATCACGACGGTCTCTGCCACAGGGGTCAGGTCCCCTATCAAGTCGTCGGTCAGCAGTTGAAAATGCCTCGCCAGCTTGGTCATGAAGTGACCTCCACAAATGGCGCTGGTAACGTCGTGTGGAGCTGTTCACCAAGTACCCCGCGATGGAATGCGCAAGATTGCAGGTGCGTGGGCGTACAAGGCAAAATAGGTAAAACAGCTCCCTAAGGTTCACTACTGTCTCCCCCTGACCTCTCCCAGAAATAGAATAAACAACGCAATGATAAAGAACACGGTGCAAGGGATCCCGAAGGCTCGAAGCCTTGGTCAAACTCGGATCGTACATCCCAAATCCAAACTCATGCCAGAACTGATCTTTGTCCTCCTCTGTCGGGAACTCGGTGATACCATCGGTGAATATCTCAGTATGAAGCTCCTGCCTCGTATACAGGCCCAATAATCTCCCGAACCTGGCAACTGACATCACTCGCCACTCCCCTCCTAGCCTAAATCTAATCGTCTCTGGCTGCTATAAGTCCGCGCAAGGATAATCCAACTCATAAGTGGAGAAAAACTCCATCACAAGCTCGACATACTGAATCGCGTGAAGTCTAAACAAGCGGCGCCACGGGCGGTGACGAGATCGTTCCACCGGTCCCGCTGACCGATGGCGTCTATAGCGGCCGGCTCCAAACGACGAGTGGCTAAAATCCGGCCTCTGCGTTGCCACAAAACATCCAGACGAGCCTCGTACTCATGCTCGTTCAAGTCAAACTCAAGGTACGGGTGGTCCCTGTTGCCTGCCATCTGCACGACAACAAAATTAAAATCAAAACAGTTATGGAGACGCTAAACTGAAGTTATGAAGTTTCTGACCTAATTATGAAGGGGGCACGATCGCGCCTGGGAAGGGGCACGACCGCGCCTAGGCCAAAATCTGAGCCCACGATCGCGCTGTGGCTGACCACGGGCACAATTTCTCGACAACACGACCGTGCCAGGTGCGGGGCACGACCGCGCTAAGGCAAAATTCAAGAGGCACGGCCGCGCCTGACCAAACCAAGTCCACCTGGGATTGAAAATCCGAGCTCAACCCATTTTAGGGTTTTCAGAATTCAAATTTCGCCATTTAAACACGTTTTATAAAGGGGTTTCTTGGCCTAGAAACCCAGGGGACACGTGTGACCCAAACCAACTACATATAATAAATAAACGGACAAAAATTACAAAACCTAAAACTAGCTAAAATTTTGATTTCTAGAGTAAAATCCTAGGGCTAAATACAGACGCAAAAGAAAAACGGAGGGGTCGGAAACGTACCTTAGATTGCGGAGAAGGAAGTAACGCGGCGGAAGTTAGGGAGAATCGCACGTAGGGGGGGGGGGTTCGGTGGGTGAAAAATGAAAAATGAAAAGTTTATGCCTTGAAACCAATTTGAACTGCCCCAATCTCGTAGGCACGACCGCGCCAGGTGCTTAGGCACGACCGCGCCTAGGGTTAGAGGCACGACCGCTCCAAGTGCTTAGGCACGACCGTGTCTCTAACCCAGCAGACAGAAAAACCTGAGTTTTATTCAGCTTGAACCCAACCCGACTGCGATTCTTCTAAACTAAAATGTCTAAAAATTCAGAAAACATACCTGAGATATCCCACTCACTAACCAAAGTCCGCTTGATCCAAAACACGTTCCGATCACCTAAACTCAAAAATAAATGTTAAAATCCTAAAAAATAAAGAAAATAAAAATAAGAAGATAAACATAGAAACAAAATCTAAAAATTGTTACCAAAGATGATACCGGAATAGGCTAAGTTTATTAACGAGTCGTTAGCTAGACTCAAGTCCTCGAATTCATTTGTCCTTGGGGTGGAGGTCAACCACCTCCAATGCCGGGTCAACCGGTCCATCAATGTATGGTTTAAGACGATGACCGTTGACCTTGAAGATCCTCCCATCTTCGTGCTTAATCTCGACGGTCCCATAACGAAACTCCTCCTTAACCGTGTAGGGAACCGTCCATCGGGACTTCAACTTCCCGGGAAACAATCGCAACCTAGAGTTGTAAAGCAACACACGACCACCCACTTGGAATTCCTTCTTGTCCTTCAAGTGTCGGTCATGTAAACTCTTATTGCGCTCCTTGTAGATCGTGGAGTTTGCATAGGCTTGATTCCTCAACTCATCAAGCTCATGAATCTGAGTGAACCGGTTCTCTCCCGCGCTCACCAAGTCAAGATTCACCGCCTTCAACGCCCAATAAGCCTTATGCTCCAACTCCACCGGAAGATGGCACGCCTTCCCATAGATCAACCTAAATGGTGTGGTACCAATAGGCGTCTTATAGCCAGTTCGGAAGGCCCAAAGTGCATCATCTAACCTGTCCGACCAATCCTTACGGTTCTGACCAACCGTCTTCTTAAGAATCCGCTTTATGCCCCGGTTCGTGACCTCTACCTGTATACTGGTCTGTGGATGGTAGGCTGTGAAGAATCTATGGTTCACACCATATCGTGATAGAGCCTTCTCCAACTGGGAGTTGCAGAAGTGGGTCCCACGGTCACTAATAAGGGCTTTGGGGGCACCAAAGCGAGAGAACAACTTCTTCAGAAATTGAACAACCACCCTAGCATCATTAGTAGGCAAGGCTTGAGCCTCGGCCCACTTAGAAACGTAGTCAACAGCGACTAGGATATAACGGTTGCCACGAGAAGTTGGGAAAGGTCCCATAAAGTCAATACCCCAGACATAAAAAATCTCACAAATCTGGATGCTGTTCTGGGACATCTCATTCCTAGACGAAATGTTGCTCGCCCTCTGGCAAGCGTCACAAGCTCAGATCATCTCATGAGCATCCCGGAAGATGGTAGGCCAGAAGAAACCGACGTCAAAGACCTTCTTCGCGGTCAAGGTAGCTCCATGATGTTCACCTGTCGGGCCCTCGTGTCAGTGTCTAAGCACCTGACGTGCCTCATCTCCAAATACACACCTGCGCACGATCTGATCAGCCCCGACTCGAAACAAATAGGGATCCTTTCAAAGATAGCGCTTCACATCCGCAAACAACTTTCGCTTCTGCTGATGCGTTAAGCCCTTAATCACAATCCCACTAGCAAGAAAGTTTGCAAAATTAGCAAACCATGGACACTCCTTATCCTATGTCTGGATGTGCATGAGAAACTCGTGGGGGGAAATTGTCATTTATGGATGACCCCACAAGTTCAGATGAAGCTGAGCACTCAAGACGGGATAAGTGGTCTGCTGCGACATTCTCCGCGCCCTTCTTATCGCGGATCTCAATGTCGAACTCCTGAAGCAGCAAAACCCACCGGATTAGCCAGGGTTTGGCATCCTGTTTGCTGAACAGGTGCCGAAGGGCTGCATGATCGGTGAATACAATGGTCTTTGATAGGACGAGATAAGACTAGAATTTATCGAAAGCGAAGACAACGGCTAGGAGCTCTTTCTCTGTCGTGGTGTAATGCTCCTGTGCGTCATTGAGCGTCTTGTTCGCATAATAAATCGGGTGAAACTGCTTCTCTCTCCTCTGTCCTAAGACCGCCCAACAGCGAAGTCACTCGCGTCACACATGATCTCAAATGGCAGCTTCCAATCAGGAGCCACCATGATAGGGGCATTCACCAACTTCTCCTTCAACAGATCGAATGCACTGAGGCACTCGTCGAAGAACACGAACGGGGCTTCCTTCTCAAGAAGCTGGGTCATCGGTCGGGCAATCTTAGAAAAATCTTTAATAAAGCGCCTGTAAAAGCCCGCGTGACCAAGGAAGCTCAGAATAGATTTCACAGAAGTCGACGGGGGCAGCTTAGATATGGTGTCAATCTTAGCTCTATCAACCTCAATCCCCGTGCGTGAAACATTGTGCCCAAGCACAATGCCCTCCTTCACCATGAAGTGGCATTTCTCCCAGTTCAACACTAGATTGGCCTCTTTGCACCTAGCTAACATCCTCCCCAGATTCTCGAGGCAATGATCAAATGAACTCGCAAACAGAAAAAATTCATCCATGAAAACCTCCATGGAGTCCTCAATCATATCATGGAAAATGGCCACCATGCAACGCTGGAAAGTGGCCGGAGCATTACACAATCCAAAGGGCATCCGCCGATAAGCAAATGTGCCATAGGGACATGTGAATGTCGTCTTCTCCTGGTCCTCAGGAGCAATCGGGATCTGGAAGTAGCCAGAGAAGCCATCCAAGAAACAATAGAACATCTTTCCCGCTAATCTCTCCAACATCTGATCAATGAACGGGAGGGGAAAATGGTCTTTCGGAGTAGCATAATTGAGTTTGCGGTAATCGATGCAAACTCTCCAACCGGTGACTGTACGAGTAGGAATCAGCTCATTCCTCTCGTTGGTGATGACAGTCATGCCTCCCTTCTTAGGGACAACCTGAACCGGGCTAACCCAAGGTGAATCGAAGATGGGATAAATCAAACCAGCATCCAGTAACTTAATCACCTCCTTCTTCACTACCTCCTGCATGTTCGGGTTCAACCTCCTCTGGTGCTGCACAGCGGGCTTGTAGTCATCCTCCATAAGGATCTTATGGGTACAGAAAGAGGGATTAATTCCCTTAATGTCCATAATACTCCATGCAATAGCCTGCTTGTGCTGCTTCAGCACCTCCAGTAGCCTCTCCTTCTCATCACTCGTCAAATCAGAGGCAATAATGACAGGTAATCGAGACTCACCATCTAAAAAGGCATACTCCAAATGGCTCGGGAGCTCCTTAAGCTCAATAGGTGGTGGTTCCTCAATAGAAGGCCGCTCAATCGGCTCAGACTCTCTATCAACCATCACAAAAACCGCTGAACACTGGGGAAACTCATAGCTCTCCTGGCTATGCAACTGCTCATCAAACTGATCCTCACCAATTGGATCAAATGTCTCCCCTCCTACAATCTGGGTGTCCAGGGACTCCTCCTCAGCTGTGTCCTAGAGATGATCACTCACACAAGAATAAATAGCCTCAACAAAGTAAAGTGAATCATCCTGATTCTGGGTGTGCTGCATGGATCTCCCCACATCAAAGGTCACTTCCTCTTCATCCACCCTTAATGTAAGCCTCCCCGAATACACATCAATCAGGGGCTTGGCAGTGGCCAGGAACGGTCGACCTAGGATAATAGGGACATTGTTGTCCTCATCCATGTCTAGAATCACAAAGTCTGCAGGAAACACAAAACGATTAACCTTAACCAACATATTCTCCACTATCCCTCGCGGATACTTGACCGAGTGATCGGCTAGCTGGATACTCATGCGTGTCGGTGTAGGTTCTCCTAACTCAAGCTTAGCAAAGACCGCATATGGCATGAGGTTAATGCTAGCACCAAGGTCAACTAAGGCGTTGCTAACCGACAAGCTACCTATCAAGTAGGGGATGGTAAAACTCCCCGGATCTCGTCTCTTCTCTAGTAGCTTGTTCTGAATCACCGCCGAACACTCCTCATTCAGCGTCACCTGAGACAACTCCTCCAATTTCCCCTTATTCATGAGGATATCCTTCAAGAATCTCGCATACTTAGGCATCTGAGCTAGAGCCTCCACAAATGGTAAGTTGATATGCAACTGCTTAAACAACCCTAGAAACTTACCATACTGCTCCTCCATCTTCTGCTTCTTTAATCTGCCTGGGTATGGAACGGCGGGAGTGTAATCTCTCACAGGCTTGCGAGGGCGCGATGTGCTCGCCGGTTTACCCCTAAGCGGTGTCTCATCAGGAATCTCAATCACAACCTCCTCCTTAGATGACTCATTCACAGGAACCTGTGGATCCGGTCCCATATCTCTACCGCTCCTCAAAGTGATGGCCTTCACATGAGCATTGGGATTGGGCTCAGTGTTGCTAGGCAGGTCACCTGGCGGTCTCTCAGAAAGAAGCTTCGCGATCTGCCCGACCTGGTTCTCTATGGTCTAGATCGAAGCTTTCTGATTCCTCAACTCAGTCTCATGCATGTGGAAACGCTCCTCCATGTACCGGTTCTGCTTCTCTGCCAACTGATTCTGACTCTCTGAGTTGGCAAGTAGCCGTGCAACCATTTCCTTTAAACTGGATTTACCCTCAGGTGCGGGTGGTGGACCGCTGCTAGAACCTTGGCCTTGAAACTGGCCCTGCTGAGGTCGAAACTGGGAACTCTGTCCCTGAGACTGGTGGGACTGATGCTGGAATGGGGGGCGCTGAGTGAATCCGGGTGGTTGCTGGCTATTGTTGCCAGACTTCCAACTGAAATTCGGGTGATTCCTCCACCCCGGATTGTATGTGTTGCTGTAGGGATTATTCTGGGGACGATTCTGGTTGGACATGAAATCAACTTGCTCGTGGGCCCCCTGATCCCCAACCTGACAAGCACTCGTGGGATGCGCCCCACCACAAAACTCACACAAGGACTGGGCCTTGTGGACATGCATCTGATCAATCTTCGTGGAATGTGCTTCCACCTGGGCAGCTAAAGAGGTAATTCCATCCACTTGATGGACACCCTGCCTCTGAGTTCTCGCTCGAGAAGTATGCTGAGTGTAGCTCTTTGCTGCCACCTTCTCTAGCAAATCATACGCCTCCTGGGGTATCTTCGTTCCAATATCTCCACCCGCGTATGCATCGATCAGCTGCTTCCCAGTCATCTCTAGACCATTGTAGAAGGTCTCACACTGCTGCCACTTCAACAATCCATGGTGGGGAATCTTCCTCATCAGTTTCTTGAATCTCTCCCACGCCTCATAGATTATCTCTCCGTCGTCCTGCTGGAAAGAAAGAATCCTAGCTCTCAACTTTGATGTTTTCTCCGGAGGGAAGTACTTTTCTAATAATTTAGCAGCCATCTGGTCCCAAGTACTAATGGACCTAGGGGGAAGTGACAGTAACCAAGCCTTGGCTCGATCCCGTAAGGAAAACGGGAACAACCGGAGCCGAATAGCATCGTCGGTAGCGTCATGAATTTTGAAAGTGGCGCAAATCTCTAAGAAACCGGCCAGATGAGTATTAGGATCCTCGTGATCCTTGCCATCGAACTGACACATGTTCTGCACCATCTGTATAATGCTGGATTTGATCTCGAACTGATGTGCTCCCACCGTCGGCCTATTGATGCTCGACTCCAAACCCTCAAGTGTTGGTTTGCCAAAATCCGAAAGCGTCCGACCTGCATCCTCGTTCGCCATCTCCTCTACCTCGTCAACAACAACCTCGTCAAATTCGAGTAACCGGGCCACAAATCGGGAACGGGCTCGCAATCTCTGATGAAGATCACGCTCCGGCTCGGAAGACGACTCAGGAACCTCCTCGACGGGAGTTGAGAACATACACGATCTGCACGACAAGTTAGATTTAAATACGCGAACCTAGGACAAAGAAAACACAAGTTAGACAAAAACAAAAATAAAACAAAAATAAAATAAAATAAAAATGAAAATAAAAATAAAAAAATAAAATGGGATAAAAACCAAGATGTATATATATACAAATGAAGCTAAAATCAACAAGTAAAATGCAAAAATATCTATACACACAAATTGCAAAATAACAACAAGGAAACACGATATTCACAAAAATATATATACTAAATGACTAAAAATTAATTCCAATCGTTCTCGCAAAACCGTGTCCCCGGCAACGGCGCCAAAAACTTGATGCGTGTAAACTATATATATATTTTTATAAGTATTTTTCACACAATATTAGTTTTAAAAAGGGTTTTCACCAAAGACTAATCACACACACATCGGGCAGTGTACCCGTCGGATAGCAATATAGTAAAAGTAAGAACCGGATATCAATCAGTGGACATGGTGGAATGCAATAATTAACCGAAACTAAGATTCAATCAAGTATGGGTAAAAGATGGTTAAGTTGATTTTTTAATTAAACTAATATGCAAATATATAAACTAAGCTAAAATCACAAGTCAAACAATCAAGGAGAAAATATCACTTCGGTGTCGAATCCATCTAGAATACATTCAATACACTCATAGAAACATGGCAGATACACGATACATAAATTGACTAAATTCTCGTCAAAGATATCTAATCAAATGACCATTCGGAAAGCTAGCATGAATTTTACAAACCAACCACCTAAAGTCATACAATGAGGCTCACGTGTTTAATAATCATGTCAATGTTTATAAAGATTGAACTAGCTTCTGATTAAGGTACACTAATCCAACAACTAGTTGGAAAGATAATATGAACAACACACTATCCACCTCAAGTTGATTAAATTAGACAACAATGTGCATTTCTTCAACATACAATGTTCATATAAAGGGTATATAAATTAGGAGGATGTGTCAACAATTCCTAGATAAACATAATACTAAATATGACACATTATAACAAACACTTTGTCTTTCCAAACATAAGCATAAGGTTACACATACAAATATAATGATTCATAAACAAGACTTCATTCACCATTCCTAGTCAAATGCCATAAACTAGTATAAATACATACACCAATCCATGAATATAATCATAAACCACAAGTTTTCCAACATAAAATGGCATATACAAATACAAGTCTTGTAAACAACTCAAAATACTTGAATACATAATTTCATCAAAGAATAATCATACGGTTGTCATAACATTAACACAATAATTGCCAATAATCCATGATTGTTGTCAAATGTATCTAAACTTCATCTAAACCAAAGTGAACAAGAGTTTCATGAGCACCAAAATTACAAATAAGCAGGGAAAAATAGTGAGAAACATGGTACGAAAACAAGAATCAAACCACTCCTCCAAGCCTAGATGTTGTTGTTGATGTATGGTGATCCTTTTGATGTTGTATCCTCTCCAAAAATCTTGAAATATGGCTGGAACAAGGAAGACACGAGCTGGAACAGTGGGTTTTTCTCCTGGTTTGCTGAATGTCTGAATGAGAATTAAGTTCTGTTTAAATAGAAAAGGGGAGGCACGACCGTGCCAGGAAAGAGGGCACGACCGTGCCTGGTACAAAGGCGCGGTCGTGACTAGGTCTTGGCACGACCGTGTGACAGAGGTTTGACCGATCTGTAGCTTCCATTGGGTACCACTGATCGAGGACGTACGGCTGTTCAGACTCATGAGGTGACACGCGACCGTGGGAGGCCAAGGCACGGCTGTGCCTTGGATTTTGGCTTGGCGCGGTCGTGCAAGATATGGGCGCGACCGTGCCTAGGGTTTGCTAGCTTGGTACAACCGTGCCAAATAGGGGCACGGCCGTGCCTCCATCACAGAAACCCTAAAAACTTCACTTTTTATCTTGGAATCTTCTTGTTTGTTCACCAAGCTTCACAAAAACCTACAAAACAGGAAATGAAGCAAATAAGTGTCTAAACAGTGAATATAACCAAGAATTGATCATTAAATGAGTGAAGTTTTGTGCCAAAAAGTTGTGTAAATACTAACACATCAACTATCTCCAGGCTTATCCATACCTCTCCAGAAAAGATTTTATTAACTGCTCAGAGAAAAGAAAATCTCTATGTACTGGACATGAATGAAGTCACTCCATCTGGGAGTGTTTCTTGTTTTCTATCAAAAGCCTCAGTTGATGAATCAGCTCTCTGGCACAAGAGATTAAGTCATGTTAATATCAAAACTATTAACGAACTGGTGAAGGATAATCTTGTCAGAGGGCTTCCTGACAAAGAATTCCAGCTAGAAGACCACTGCATTGCTTGCTTAAAGGGGAAGCAACACAAGAGATCTCACAAGCCCAAGACCTTGAATACAAATGACACTCCACTACAACTGCTGCATATGGATCTCTTCGGTCCTACAAATGTCATGTCAATGGGCAAGAAGTCATACTGTCTGGTGATAACTGATGACTACACCAGATTCTCATGGGTATACTTCTTGAGAACTAAAGATGAAACTGCTGAAATTCTCAAATCCTACATTCTTAGGGTAGAGAATCAAAGCAATCAAAAGGTGAATATCATAAGGTGTGATCAGGGCACAGAGTTCAAGAACCACACTTTAAACTGTTTCTGTGAAAGCAAGGGGATAGAAAGACAATACAGTGCTCCAAGAACTCCTCAACAAAATGGAGTTGCTGAAAGGAGAAACAGAACTCTAATTGAGTCAGCAAGATCTATGTTGGCTGACTCAAAACTGCCTCTCACATTCTGGGCAGAAGCAGTTAGCACAGCCTGCTATGTGCAAAATAGAGTTCTCATAGTCAAACCCCTCAACAAGACACCTTATGAACTTTGGTTTCAAAGATTTCCCTACATTGGGTTTTTAAAGCCTTTTGGGTGTCCATGCACCATTCTCATCACACATGGGGTTCTTTCTAAGTTTGGTGCCAAATCTGATGAAGGATATTTTGTGGGCTATTCCTCTCAATCAAAGGCCTACAGAGTATTCAATTCAAGAACAAGAATTGTGGAAGAATCAGCAAATGTGGAATGTAGAGAATACATCGTCTGTGAGCAGGGAAAAGGCCCAAACTGGCTCTTTGACATAGACTCCTTCTCCCAAATATTTGAGCCTCTCATCTTCTCAAATATGGAGTCTACCTCTACATAATCACCTGCCTCCACTTCATCCATTGACTACAGACTAAACTTTCCTGAATCTTCTATCAGACCGAGAAGACCATCCATTGATCCTCCATCAGTTGTGGAAGCAATTGAAGCAAGTGAAGCTGGAACAAGACTCTCCAATGTAACCAGCATCAGCCTTTCTGAAACTAAAAATTTAGATGAAGACTCTTCGGTAAATGCTGTAGATGCTGTTGATGCTATTGCTGAAAATATTGATGTGGCTGCTGATGTTGAAGACTCTTCCACCTTGAATGAAGAAACCCCTGATCAAAATCAAAGCAATCTGGTGCAAAGGATACAGCTGGAAGTAGTACCAGCACAGAGGATCCACAAACAAACATCCTCAAGAAAATATTATTGGCCAAGTCCACCAAGGAGTTCTCACAAGAAGCAAATCTCACGAGGCCAATATATGCTTGTTTTCATGTTTTCTATCTCAGGTGGAACCCAAGAAGATAGATGAAGCACTCAAACACAGCAGCTGGATTGAGGCAACGCAGGAAGAATTGCTGCAATTCAAGAGGCAGGATGTCTGGAAACTAGTTGATCTTCCACCAGGTAAATATGCTATTGACACACGATGGGTTTTCAGAAACAAGCAAGATGAGAGAGGTATTGTAGTCAAGAACAAAGCCAGACTTGTCGCTCAAGGTTACACTCAGGAAGAAGGAATTGACTATGATGAGGTCTTTGCTCCTGTTGTGTGACAACCCGGACTTTTCAGTTAGTACTGTTAGAAATTCCGTTAAGTTTCCTGTTAAAACCTAACCCAAACCTAACCCAGTTAACTAGATATTAAATCCCAAGGGCTATTTCTGCCAATTTCTGATCTTAAACTGCAGGGACTAGTCCTACAAAATCCTAATACTTAAATTGTTGACTCCCAAAGTCAACATCAACCCAAAATCGACTAAATTGACTTTTAAAAGTCAAACTAGTTTATGCTTAATTCAAATTCGTATCTATAACCAAAATTCGTTCGAAATTATAACTGAAACGGTTGATTAATATCAGTTTTGATCATTATTGAGGTGATTAACATCACCATTATTCGCGAATAAATCCCAATTATGATTATTGAAGTCGTAACCGTCGACCCACATCAAACATTCATCAAATTCGACGAATCCTCGTATTACTTTCACAAATTAAACCCTCTCACACCTTTATCGCATCTGTTTGAGCCTGTTGCAAGAATCAATTCGTCCAGAATCATAGCAGAGGGAGCCGGAGATCAAACCAGTCCAAGTCGGAGCTATTTTAGTCGGGGATCATCAATTCGAACTCTATTCCGGTAATTGTCTAAACCTCCACTTTCGTTTCTATCTAATAATTGAAAGCCCTAACCAAATTAGGGCTTACATTATCGAATTTATCATGTACTGATCTTAGGGTTCATATACATTCGGATTTAATCGAGCCATACCCTAGACACAATATAAATCCAATTAAACTATATAGATAGACTCGCCATCATCAAGTCTTTGAAAGCCCTAACCTTTTGAAATCCTATAACATCGAATTGTTCAAGATCTGTAACTTAGGGTTTGTTCATAAACAATTTAAGGTTTTTGATCTTAGAGACGAATTCAATCAAATTAAATGGTATGGTTAGTTTCGCAATCCCTCATTTGATAAAAGCCCTATGCTAATTCAGTCCCGTATCATCGAATTTTTATAAATCCAGAACCTAGGGTTCATGAACTTCCTGGTCGATCGAATGCTAACCTAAACACGTTTTTAATCCAATTAAAATATATGATCAGTTTCGCAACTTTTTGTTTAGTAATAGCCCTATGAATCTTAGACATTTCAATATCAGGATCGATCAAATCGATTCAAGATCAGACTTAAGGGTTTTCAGACTTTGAACCTGAGATTAATCGATCTTAAACTCATTAGTTTTTCAATCAAACACACACACAGACGCGTATGGACCTAATTAACAAAACCCCTAAACTTTGGACTCGAATCGTGATCGATTTGGTGGGGTTTAGAGCCGGACTTGATTCGGCTTCGATAGGGGGGAAGAACACCAGACACCTTAGTGTTAAAACTAAATTGATCTGGGTTCTATTGTGATTCCCTAGCGGGCGGGACTGGTTAGGTCAGTGTGCGTGTGTGGTTCGAGACCCTGGTTCGAGACCGGGCTCCCACAACTATTTTTTGAGCATTTTCTGTTATATTAAATTAATAAAAATCTAACCCTATAATATTATATTATTATATATATATGTGTTTTAGCCTGGGAAACAACCCGTAGGCTCGGGTTTGAATTATTAACATATTTTTATTCTCACTTTTATAAATAAAATATTGTTGTTATTATCAACTAAAAATAATATGTTTATATTATTTTCAAACCATAATTTCGTATAAAATAATATGTTTATATTATTTTCCAACCGTAACCCATAATATTTAATAATATAGATATTTATATTATTTCGAATCATTTTATAATATCGTGTATCGATTGAGACTAAATAATAATATAATTAGTTATATTATTTACTCGTATATATATATATATATATCTATATATTATTTTCTTAATTTTTATGAATGACAAAACACCCGGTTATATTTATTATTATTTGTGTCATTCGTCACGTAAAGTAATTCCTAACTCCGTGGACACTTTCGTCCACTCTTGAATATTAGATCGTTTCGTTAGGACGTTTCTCATTCCGTGTCGCTGTCACAATTCCCATTTTTATCCCTAATTTATGTGTTTATAATTTTAGGGCATTCGTAAGTCGTTTGAGACTTACACACGTGGTTCCAACTTATTCTTTGTGTGACACTACCTACTACGCAACGCAGGTGAGTTTTCACGGCCCCTTTTTACTGTTTTAATCTGGGGGAGAAAACATGATTAAACTATTTTGAGATTTTACGATTCATATGTTATCATTGTTAAAACTAAGCGTAACACGCTATCACAGAAAGTCCTCATCTTATATCAAACCGTTAATATGGATCTTAGCGAGGTAATATTTAGTAGTACTACTGGGTTTGACAAATCCCACCCGCGTTAGTCGCACTAACTCGATTAGAGATCGAACGGGTGAAATGTTAGCCTATTCACACCGCCAGTGTTGATAGACCTGGCAGGAGGCAATAAACAAACAGTCAGCTTCGGTTGTGAGCACTTGAGTTTAACATGAACATAGGTTAGCTACCTATAGATACATACTGAATGATCATAAATCTGGTAAACGCTTATTTATATATTGAAACCTGTGAACTCACCAACCTCGTGTTGACATATTTTCTTACATGTTTTCTCAGGTCGCTAAGATAAGGCACAGGTGCACATTAGGGCATGCATGGGATTCATCCATTTTTATTATTACTTATTTATGTTTGTTTGGATTATTTTGTATTGTACTTGGCTTGATTTGACGTTTGGACTTTTGGACTTTTGATTTGGGCGCGTGTGTTTTGCGCATTTTCTTTTCTTTACGCTTCCGCATTTGAACTCTGTTTATTATGATATTTTCATTTGAGTCCTATGTAGAGTCGTTCAAAGTAACTAATGTCTGAGATCCTGGTTCGTCACTTCCCAAACGGTAAAACTCCGTTAGTTTAAATTGGGGGTGTGACAGATTGGTATCAGAGCCATTGGTTATAGAGAACTAGGATTGCATACTAGACTATAGCCTTACACATTAGTTACATGTCATTTGTGTCACACCCCGACTGATGGCGGAATAATCGGGGCGGGACATGTAGACTGTTCATAAGCACAAGGTTGACTAAATTGAAATATATTAATTGTCAAATTCCATTACAAACATTCAAACGAAACAAATTCCCGGAAAAGAAACATAATTGAAATACATAAGTTCTTTATTTATTTTAATTAAGTCCAAGCCTATATGTAGCACATCTTGATCAATCTCACATATTAGGACCTGAAACATGAATAAAATAAAGTCAACTAAAAAGTTGGTGAGTATAACACAGGTTTGTATATAGATAGCATATAGTTTGAAAAACAAATCCATACATAACATGATAAATAAGGCATTTATGGGGAGCAGCTATTGTGTAACTAAGTACAATCAAACCTTTGTAACTAGCATGCAAAATTTGTGTTGTCGGTATCAATCACCCCACCTGGGTGGGTTTGTCAGACTCAATAGATCTATCATTGAAAACCGTCGGCTTGAATAGTTAATGATTGCACATAAATCGCACACAAAAGTCAGCACAAATAGCACTCGGGCATAAAGCTTAAATTGCACACATGAATGTAAATAGGATTTGTACTTGTGTTGTTTGTGTAAATGTAAACAGTAGTTTGAGTAGTGTTCATGTTTCACCCCAAAAAATGTAAAAGAGTAAAAGGGGCTATGTATACTCACTTGTTTCAAAGATGTAGATAACATATGAGAATAGGTAGCAAAGTGATCCTTGTACTCACAAAGTTAACCTAGAGTGTAATGTGTATGAGTATGAATTAATAGAATATCTAAGACAAAGTCTAGGGTTTCAATGGGTGTGAGTATAGGGAATTGTATAATGAGTTCGTATCGTATTATGAAAAAGGGTTGTGTAGGTGTTTGTGTTTTGTATTTGAATAAGTGTTTTGTAAAAATGAAAGTTTGAAGTATATGGTTTCTTTAAAATAAATAATTTAGGGTTTAGGTTTGAATAACTAATTAAATAATTGTTATTTATGTATTTAATTAGAAAGATAGTGTGAAATTATATTTATTCAAATATAATTTAAATAATTAACTTTATTTTATTTATTTACTTATAAAAGTGTGTAAATAAATATTTGTGCATAAAAATAATTATAATTTGAACTCTTAGCGGGTTGTAAATACAAATTATATAATAAATTTATTTATTTATTTATCATTTAAAATAGGTATGTTATAATAAATAAATTTAATTAAAAATTAACATGTATTCTTTTCGTATATAAAACTATATATACACATAGGTAATAAAATATAACTTAAATTTTTATAAAACTTTGTATAACGTGTTTATAAATTTGTCACAAAATTTTATAAATAATTTCTCCCAAATAGATAACCTAGTTAACTTGAGTGTTTGAGAATTAATTTATAAAAATAGAGATTTTATGTAAAAATTGTAAAAATCTGTTTCATTCTGTTCTAATAAATGTAAGGTTTATAAAAATAATTTTTTTATGATTTTTGGAGTCTTAAAACGGTTTTTAAAAAAATAAACACACCACCCAGTTCGAACCCGGGTGGGTTCTGTGTGTGGGTTGCGTTCCACCGCTGGACCAGGGGCATGTAATGTTACTGAGTTTGGTTATAAATGGGTTTAAACCCATTACTGAAAAGGGCCGGGTATGGCTATATGGGTCGCGCAAAAAGGGTGCTGGGAGTGGGTTTCGAACCCACGCCACCTAGTTCGAAGCCGAGTGCATTAACCGGCTGAACTAGATGGTTCGCTGGTATAATAAGGAAACTCGAATTATTTAACCGCTTATTAGATTAGGAAAAGTTTCTCAGTTTAAATACGCATGAACATGCCACGAACCCTAATTCCAAATCGAGTTCGATACTTAACGATAGTACAAATTGATAAGGGGGTTTTGACAAGGATTCGAAGACGATTCGAATGATGTAAAGACTTACTCGATTGATGTGGGCACGAATGCGGGCGGCTACGAGTTCGGCCCTGCTATTTTTGGGACTTAACAATCGTTTAGGGATGAGATGGAGTGCGGTTAGGGTTTCAGAGAGTTTGTGTGAAGGTATGCGAATGTGTGTGGTTAATTTATTCTATTTAATTTCATCCAAATTTCGCGATTTGATTACGATTAGGAGGTAATAGCTGTCGAGATTAAATCACGCGTAAACGGTTTGATTAGGATGAATCGAGTCTCGTTCGTGGTCTGGATACATCCGAGGATTGATTGGCCGTGATTTGCGGGGTCGATTACGCGTTGATTCACACGAATTGATGGTGAATTGTTATGGGTTTGACTCGGTGAAGTCAAACATTTTTGAATTTGCATCGGCCGTGTCATTTTGATCGAGTTTTGAACTTGATTTGGCCTAGAGGCGCTTTGAGGTCAATTTGGACCGTATGAGGAACCTATCCTAAGCAGGTTGGATTTTGAGTCGGATCTAGTATGCATGATCGATGGACTGCTTTGACTTTAAAAGTCAAAGGTGGTCATTTTTCTTGAGTGGGGTTAAATTGAAGCAAAAAGAAATCAAGTTTGGTTGAGTCTTGTCGATTGGGTTCAAAACTTGATAAGTCGAGAAGGAAGGAAAAGAAAGTAAACAAATTATGTTTATAAAATTTCCTATAAAACTTGTAATAAAACTATAAAATATTTATTATTTTATTTTAAACTATTTTGTGTACGAACTTCCATCTTTATAATATAACAAATTTTGACAAACTGTTTATTTGATATAAATAAATATATATATTTATATAATTTAGTACATGAGTATATATACATATAATGGGAAACAATATGTTAGTGTAAGGTTGGAATTTATATATGTTTAAATAATAATTAATGTGACATAAGGTGTTGAATAAGTGTGGGATTTCAAATGTTGTACTTACGAAAATGAATAAAGAAAATTTATGGCCTGAAAATTATGGATGTTACAATTTGGATGTTTGGCACTTATATATATTGTTACAGGAACATGTCGTCAACTCCACCTCCATCACCTAAGGCACCAGGAAATAAGGCACCTATCCTATCATCCCCGGAGCCCAAAAGGCGTCGGACTAGTTCCAGTGACTATTCAGTTGACCAGGGGGAAACGAGCAATGCGCAAGCAATGAATCCTGCTCGCAATTGGAACGCATACCCATAAATGATCCAAAGATGGATCGAAATGGGAAATGTCCCATCACCTTACTTTGGTTCTACTTCCTTATCATCTACATTACCTAGCTTGCCATGCACTATGGAACAAGATTTTGCAGCCTTTGTATTCTACATGTCTAGGGAGTTGAGTATTGTGAAAGATGCTACTGATGAGATACCTGACATTCTGAGGAGAGAGTCTCAAATAGAGGAGAATAAGGTAGGGATAGAGCTTTTGACTGCTGAACTAGCAGTAACGGATCAAGTCCATAGCGTCTTGGTGGATCGGGTGACACATTTGGAGACGAGGGTAGACACCTTGGATAATGATATAGAAGGAGTTCTGGAAAGAGTGGCTACTCTGGAAGCTCAGCTACATGTAGCAAACCATACTTCCGAAGGTCTTCAAGAGAGGGTGACTCACTTGGAAGCCCAACTGCAAGCAGCTCTATTTCCTGAGGAGATTCCACTTTCTGACGGCGAGGAAGAGCCCTTCGAGGAAGAGCCTTTCGAGGAGGAGCCTTTCGAGGATGAGCCCTTGGAGGAGGAGCCACCTGAGGAGGAACCAGTAGAGATCGATGATGCACAATCATATGTTTCTTCTGATGACGAAGATGTTTGATGATCTTCCCATTCTATCTTTCCTTTTCGCATGTTTTGCTTTTGTTATTTCTCTTTTCAAACCTAGATGGGTAAGGTTGTTCCCATTCAATAAAAACATGAGAAGTTTAATGTTTGAGTTATTTATTTTGTAGCCTTACAATTTATTTAATTTTCAAAATATTAGATGTTGTATTTCTTTACTCGTACATAAATAATGTTTAATATGCGATATATTTCTCATTTTTTTTGTATTTGTGAATGTGAAGAATCATGTCAGGAAGAGGATGTGGAGGTCGTACAGGTGGCCGAGGTACCATTAACATGACGGCAACGGAGCTAGCGGCACTAATAAATGATAGTGTGGTGGAGGCTCTAGCAGCACAGAATGCTGCAGGTAAATACTTTAGCTATTGACTAATGATGTCAATTCATCTCTTAAAAAGCCTGTCCTAAACTCTATAATCACAATCCTATTTTATGTCTAACTCCAGGCCCGCAAAACCCGTAACCGCACTTTCAAGGCATTCATGGATTGTAAGCCCCACGCCTATAGTGGAGCTGAAGGAGCTGTCGGACTACTTCGTTGGTTCGAGAAAGTAGAATCAGTGAATGCCATGTGCAACTGCCCAGTGGCAAATCATGTCAAGTTCGCCGCTGGAAATTTGGAGGGCCCGGCTCTCACATGGTGGAACGCCCAGGTCCAGATGTTGGGCCTGGCCATGGCAAATGGACTCCCGTGGGAGGAGTTTAAATCAATGATGAAGGAGGAGTACTGTCCTCGGGATGAAATTCAGAAGTTAGAGGGAGAGTTCTGGAACCTAAAGATAGAGGGTTCTGAAATTGAATTTTATACCACACGTTCACATGAACTTGCTACTATGTGCCCGCATATAGTGATCCCTGATTACAAGAGGATTGAACTATACATTGGAGGTCTAGTGCCTCAAATACAAAGCATGGTTACTTCATCCAACCCTACCACTATCCAGCAAACTATCTGACTTGCCCATAAGTTAACCGATCAGGCGGTGACTCAAGGGACTCTACCTCCGAGAGGTTCGATCTCTGTAGAACCAAAGACTGATTGCTACCAAATTATTCTAAGTACAAATGCTGCTGATAGGCTTATCAGCAGCATTCAACACTTGTTGCTGCTGATAGTCCAACACTTGTTGCTGCTGATAGGCTTATCAGCAGCATTCAACACTTGTTGCTGCTGATAGGCTTATCAGCAGCATCCAACACAAGTTGCTGCTGATAGTCTTATCAGCAGCATTGTTCTCATCTCTGCTGTTGATAGCTCTATTCTCTGAAGACCAAACGTTGCAGCTGACTATCCATGTGAAGCGCCTCTGACACCTGTCTGCAAAAGCAACTGCCACACTCCAAGCAGAAGGAACCTCAGTGGTGCAACCAATAAAGGACAATGACGCGCGTCTCCAAGCATGCAAACAATGATGCATAAGAAGACGTTTCAGTAAAGTTATCTAGATTAGCCTTTGCGTGTAATTTAGATTAATAAACAAGATCAACGGCTTGTGTTAGATCTGATCCTTAGAATCAAGGGTCTGTCTTGATTCTAAGTTACTATAAATACTATGTAAACACTTCAAACAAAGCGTGCCTTGTGCTTGCTGTGCTTTCATAGTGCTTCTTGATAGTGTTTTACTTGTAAACTTGTAATCTCAGAATTTTAATACAACAGTGCATTTATTAGTATTCTTACTGTTTACTTGTTTACCTTGTTGGTTGTTATTGTTTCCGCCAATATCAACTAGAATAGAATCACCTTGTAATTTTACGATCCTACAAGTGGTATCAGAGCTTTGGCTCAAGATTAAACAAACTAACATTTGTTTAATCACTTTCTGATTCTATTCAAAACTCTATTCTTGATCAAGTCACACAGAACAAAAATGGCACAAAGCAATGGGCTCAAAGACATCCTGATGCAGCAATACGAAAACTTTGTCTGCAATGAAGGTGAGTCACTAACCAGTGTGTATAACAGGTACACTTACTTGGTAGGAGAGCTGCAGTGCTCTAAGTTGAAACTGGAGAATGAAGACATTCTCAAAAGGTTCATCAGATCTCTTCCTAGTTGCTGGACACTTTACACAGTGTCAATAAGAAGAACTGAGAATCTGAAGACTCTGCAGATGACCGAGCTCTTTTGTATGCTAAAAGCCTATGAATTAGAAATAATTCAAGCCAAAGAAAGAAGCTCAAGCCATCAATCAGCCTCTTCCAGCGACTACTTTCCTACCAGACAAGCACACCAAGCTCAGCCAAGACACCAACAACAACAACATGTCAATCCTCCAGCACAAACTGAAGCCTGTGCAAATGTTGGAACTACTGACTTTGACTGGAGCTTCCAGCCTGAGGATCTTTCTGCCAACAATCAAGCTCTCTTGGCAGACACATTAGAGGTATCCTCTCTAACTTCAGACACATCAAAGGTACCACCAAAGGTATATGAAAATCTATGTACTCAAGAGTGCATTGATAAGGTCCTTGGATATAGGAAACATAACCAGAAGCTCATAGATCAAAATGAAGAATTTCACCAAATGAAATCTGAATTTAAAAAGGTTGAAAATAGTTACAAGGAAAAGAATGATTGTTTAAAGAAAGAAATTTCATCATTAAAACATGAACAAACAAACCTTGAAACTCAAATTGATGATATTCTGGTTAAGTTGAAAGCTGCAAGGGCTGAATTGGCAGACCAAAAGGTCCATGTGGAAAAATATGAATTTGCATCCAAAAAGCTGCAAAGACTTTTGGATGTTCAAATCCATGAAAATGTAAAAACTGGGTTGGGATATCATGTTGACCAGTACAAAACCGTCGCTCCTCCTGCTGATTACGTTGCCATCCATGAACCAAGCTTCAATCTAGCAAATCTTGACATGGCCAACCGAAATCTTGACCCTGCTGTCAAAGAAACCACTGTGCAAGAACTACTTCATTAGAGACTGAGTCAACTTGCTCAGACTCCACTAAAACAAGTAATGCCTCATCTCCTCCTGCCCCTCAAGTGATAGTCACTAAAGATGAAGTCCCTATTATCCCTTCAATACCAGTTCCTAAACCCTTCAAACAAATCAGAATTAGCTATCCTCCAGAAGGAAGAAAGCTAACTATTGAAAATGGACAGTCTTCCACCTCCACCAACTCAAAGCCTCCTTCCAATTCAGTCCAGCCAAGGAAGGTGTTTGACACATATCATGCGCCTGAAGAAAGGGTTCCATATGTTCAAAAAACATTAGAAGAAGCTACTTTTGAGCACAACAAAGCTCACCCTTGGAATTTCAAAGACCTTTTCAAAAGAAAGGATTATGTGCATCTTTCAAAGGATAAACTGGCAAAATCATGTTTTGTCTGTGGGAAATATAACCACACTACCAGCACCTGCTTCTACTACCTACTGTAGCAAAGAAACCTCAAGCAACATGCTTTTGAGAAGACAAAGAAGAACAAACAGGTAAGAAGCTTTGAAGCTAAGACAACTCAATTCAGAAAATCTCTTTCTCCACCAAGGGAGTAGTTGTCAAAGCCTCAAAAATCTTGCATCATCTGTGGAGTATCAGACCACTTTGCTGCAAACTGTAAGTTTAACCCTTTCAACCAGATTCTTCATCAAGCCCCTCAAAGACAAAGGGTAAAGAAGAATCAACATACATCGGTTGTTAGTCCAGTTAAGCCCAAGAAAACGGAGCAGAAGCCTTCAACAGCAACCAAATCTGCTGCTGATAAGCTAACAAAGTCCGCAGCAAAAGTGTCCACTGCTGATAAAGCAAGATCCAAGGGAAAGCCTTCAGCAGCAACAAAGTCTGCTGCTGCTCAATCAAAACCATCAGCAGCAACACCAGCTGCTGCCGATATGCCAAAGTCATCAGCATTCACGCCAGCTGCTCTTAGGTCAAAGAAAACTGGAAAACCTATACCTCAGCAATGGAAGGTGAAGATACCACCAAGCATCATCATTGGCTCCGTTGAATGTGCACATGCTGACACTAATAATCCAAGAACCCTTTTCTGCAAGGACGCAAGCTCTTGGATTTCTCCCACTGGTATGATGAACTTTGTTTAAAATCTTTCTCCAAAATCAGATTCTGTAAATGTGTTGGTATCTTGTTGTAAATAAAAGTAATAAGTCAGCAGCACTTTTGCCTTTCAGCTGCTGACAGGTTTAATTTTCAGCAGCAGAGGATTTGCCACTGACTGCCTTAAGTTATCAGCAGGAACAAGTTCTCCTGTGGATAGCTTTAAGGCAATCAGCAGTAAAATCCCTGCTGCAGACCATTGCATCTATCAGCAGCAATTAAGTTTGCTGCTGACAAACTTAACCATCCGCAGCAACCAATGTTGCTGCGGACAGGCTTTCTCATCCACAACAACCAAGTTTGCTGCTGATGGGTAAAACAAGTCTACATTAACTTTTACCTGCGGTAAAAACTACTCTCAGTCTTTACCATGACTGCTTGAGTGCTTTATAGCTGTAACAATGAAAAGTGAAACAGGTTGTACTGTACAAGTAAGGTTGCTTTTTCTCCGTCTGCCGTTATATCACAATTTCAAACTTTCCCACAACCTCTTCATATTCAATTTCAAACCCTAAACCCATCACTTTCTCTTCCGTCCCCACAGCATTCAAAGCCCTAAATAATTAACCACCATTCAAACACCCTTCTCTCTTCCCTCCAAATCCACAACAATGGCAGGCGCATACATAAACAACCCCAACGACAAGTTTTCCCCATATCACAACCTCACTGCATGCCTAATAAAGGGCAAGAAATCTGAAGGCTTCAACGATATGATCGACTTCCTTTGTCGGTCCAAAATCCTCCATGCCCTAACAGTCAACCCAACCATCTACACTTCCCACATGGAAGATTTTTAGAGCTCAGCCGTGTATTCTACTGAATAGGGCACTCCCCAAATCAGAGGCACAGTAGACGGCAAGGAGATGATTATCACTGAAGCAAAGCTCCGCCAACACCTCAAGCTTCAGGATAAAGGGGACACCACCTCTTACCCAAGAGACATATATATGAGGACCTTTGTATCCATAGGGTTCACTGGGAATCAAACAGAGTATACGATAGAGAAGGCACTCATGGGTCCCAAATGGAAATATCTCTGCCACACTCTTCTCCAATGCATATCCCAGAAGAGAAGTGGCTGGAACCAACTCAGCTCCGGACTTGCGTCGGCAATTCATGGTATGATAACTGGGGCGGGTTTCAATTTTTCTCACCTCATCCTTGAAGGTTTGAGATACAACCTTCAAGAAAGGGTGAAATCACAGTTCTTCATGTACCCAAGATTCTTGCAGGAAGTGTTCAACATTGAGCACCAAGATCTTTCAAAACCTGCAAGAATCTACTCAATTTTGGGACATAAGAACAATATTTTTCAAAGCATGAGAACAGTTTCATCAAAGTTCTCAGGGGCCGATGTTCCATTGTTGTCTACAATGTTGAACACGCAAAGTGCCCAGGGTGACAGTTCAGCAAACCCAGCTGATACTGATCCCACACCCTCCACCTCACTACCACAAACTCAAACTACTGCTTCCTTTGATCGAACCCCTGTGCATTCTACTGAGGATGTACAGGCACATAATCTACTCACCCCCAGTTTGATTGCTCAACCGGAACACAGGGCCCCGGTTGCAGCCAAATATACAAGGAAGAGGGGCAAGAGAACTCCTTCTTCTCTTGCCTCCAAGGCCCAAACCCAAGCCAACATCCCACACTCAGAATCACAACATTCTAGTGAGAATATTATAAGGGAAAGCCACACTGTTAGGGAGACTCCTTCGGAAGTCTCTCTATTAGGATTAGGATCACTTCCCGGATCCATAGAACAGCCCTTTGAGCCATTCCTATCTTCTTTGGACTTAAGTGTTGAGGAACCTGACCAAAGTGATGTACCTTCTCCAACTACCACTATCAAGGAGGTACTGATTGGTCTTGCTTCCGAAACACCCAACCCAAGTTCTTCACCCTTGAAGGTCCACTCTGGGAGTGATGATGGAGTGGATGTGGAAGAGGCTGTCACTACTGCTGGTCCATCAACTGACCAGGAGGACAGTGACAACATCTTTAAGACCTCAACCATGGCAACTCATGGTGAGGGTGTTTCCTTGGAAACTCCCCTCACTAAGAGGAATCCCAGGCGCTAAGAAACCGCGGGTGATGGGGATCCTGAGGCTCGGCCTACGGCCCCATCTGGGTCCAAGGATTCCACAACTGTGGATGAGGACAGACTGAAACTTCATAACTTGGAATTGACGGCCAGGGTGGCTATGCTAGAGGCTGAAGTGTCCAAACTAAGACACCAAGTCTCTATGCATGAAGCCCATCAATGCCCAACTTTAGCCACTCCCTCTCTTGTATCAGTAGGCACCCAAACTGATGCCTACCTATCTACTGATGCAACCAAAAAGGGGGAGATGGTCTCTATGGAAGAAGATAAAGACAGTCTTGACGACTGGATTCAAGAGCAGGTTGTACTTCAAAGCTCACTATTCAAGCCAGCCTTTGTCCAAATTCATGACTTGCCAGTCCCAGATAATGAAGACGAAGAGACATCTGAAGACTGGAAGTTGGTCGTCAGGGCTGTCGATGAAATGCTGAATGATGTTGAAGACACAGAACAAACAAATACATCATTCAGCATCCTTCCTGAAGCAGCAGCCATCATTGGTCAATCCTCAACCCCCCAACTATTAAGATCATCAAAGAAGCTAGAATTTGACTCCATTCTAGCTTGGGGGTATGATGGATCATCTGAGAGGTTTTGGATTGGATGGGAGTTCAGCGGAGTAGAAGAGCTGAACTGGAACTCTCTCAATGCCCTCCAAGTCCTACATATGCATTTAACTAATTGCATCAACACCTCAACAGATCTCTCAGCAGAACTTGCCATTGGCAGGTTCCATGACCTGATGGAGGATAATCTACCCAGGTTCCAAAGATTCCTACAAGCAGCACATCGGGTAGCTTATCCTGAATCCTCGGCGGCCGCAGAAAGGAGACTGACTCCTAGCAATCTTGAAATAACAAGGAGCAGTCTTCTCACTAAAGAAGAAGTTCTGCGCCTTCGAAGATTCCTGTATGCCTTCCTGGTCAAGGACTTGGACGTGCTAGGTTGGGTGAGCACTAAGTCCCTTGACCACACTCTCCTGCTCAGCAACGGCTCCTCTCTCATCATCAACACCAGGAACATCCTTCAGCTGCCCTCAGACTTCCTATTCAAGATTTTTCAGCTCAGAGCCAACATCTGCAATATTAACTCACTGGAGAGCCAGGCAATGATGGTCATCATCAAAGCCCATCTTGAAAAAGAAGGACTAATTCCTCAAGAAGAGACTGTGTCAACTTCTGATACTGACTCCAACTCTGATACTCCACAAGTTGACATCACATCTGCAGCTTTTGGCACAAGATGTTCCATCAAGGATCAACTGAGGGAAATAGAAGGTCCTGAGTGTCAACTTAATGAAGACAGTGATCGTCCCTTTTCAATTCCTCAATATGCCAATGAAGCTGAGGCAGAGATCCCAATAGCAGCATCATCATCTGCTGTTGTGATCAGTGAAGCTGAAGCAGAGGCACCCAATGTAAACAAAGGAAAGGGAATCATGACTGATGAAGATGAAGAGAGGCTGCTAAAAGAGAAAAGAGAGAGGGAAGAGAAAAGAAGAAGAAGAGAGGAAGAGGAGATGGCTGACCTGAAAAAGGCTCAAGAAAGAAAAACAGCCATTCTCCTAAGAGAACAAACCATCCAGCTGTATGCTAAACAGCTGGATGAGCTAAGAAGAAAGATTCCGGCAGTTGACCAGATTGAAGAAGATGCAGCTCTTGCTCTTCAACTGCAGAAACAATTCAATAAAGAAGAAGAAGACTTGGAGAAGAAGAAGAACGAAGAAGCTAAGTTCAGAGTAACCGATTCTGAATTAGCAAAAGAATTAAGGGAGGAGTGGACTGAAGCTCTGATCTCTCAAGGTGAGGATGCAGACTACCTTGAGAAACTTTCAAACAAAGAGATTTACAGAGCCTTCATGGGTCAGCAGGGTCAATTGGCTAGCATGAAAAAGGCTGAAGAAGAAGAAAAAGCCAAGCTACAGTCCAAGAAGACCATTGCACTGAATAAAAGAACCCATGAAGAAAGGAAGGTCATGATTGACTTCCTTAAGGCTAGAGGAGATAGTGGAAAGAGGCTAGGTCCCATGAATTTCATGAACCTGCAAGCCCTCTACTTCAAAGTTAAAAAGGATGAGGAAGAAAGACTAGGGAAGAAGAACTCCAAAAAAAGGGTACTTATCAAAGAAGAAGAAAAACCAAAGACAAAGAAACCCAAGCCTTCTCCCTCACCTACCTCTTCCTCAGTCCACCATCCTTCCACTCTCCTCCCCAAACCTTCCACTCCTCCACCCAACAAGTCCAAATCATCCCACCCAGCTTCCACTCATCAACAGCCTCCCTAAAAGAAATCCAAATCCTCATCTGAACCTGAAGACTCAAGAAACATAGTTGAATGGGTCTACAATCCACAGGATCAAAGGTTTGAGATCTTCAGGGGGAGAATTGAAAGAAGAAGATCTACATACAGGTCTGTTGATGAGATTCTGCAACTACCAGATTCAGACCTAAAAAGAATTTTGGAGCTGGGTGAAGCTCATGAGCCTGCAAATGAGAGAGGGAAACATCTTATGCTAGCAATCAGACATTATTTCAACCCTAGCAAAGATGTGGTCATGGATGTCAAACCACTCAAGTCCCACTCTCCATTTGTATCTTGGTCCTACAATGCTGATTTGGATGAATTCACTCTGATTGATGTAAAGAAGCAGCAGATGAGATGTTCAAGCAAAGCAATCTACAAAATGCCACACAAAGACATCAAGACTCTGTCTGAACTTCCACTAAACAATCCCAGCAAGGATCCAAGAGGCTATGAGGTTGAAAGGATAGTCAGCCACATGCAAAAGCTTCAGCAGCAAAGTAATTAGAAGAATTTTGGTTGCATCAGTCTAGGGGGAGTTTGTAGAACCAAAGACTGATTGCTACCAAATTATTCTAAGTACAAATGCTGCTGATAGGCTTATCAGCAGCATTCAACACTTGTTGCTGCTGATAGGCTTATCAGCAGCATCCAACACTTGTTGCTGCTGATAGGCTTATCAGCAGCATTCAACACTTATTGCTGCTGATTGGCTTATCAGCAGCATCCAACACAAGTTGCTGCTGATAGTCTTATCAGCAGCATTGTTCTCATCTCTGCTGCTGATAGCTCTATTCTCTGAAGACCAAACGTTGCAGCTGACTATCCATGTGAAGCGCCTCTGACACCTGTCTGCAAAAGCAACTGCCACACTCCAAGCAGAAGGAACCTCAGTGGTGCAACCAATAAAGGACAATGACGCGCGTCTCCAAGCATGCAAACAATGATGCATAAGAAGACGTTTTAGTAAAGTTATCTAGATTAGACTTTGCGTGTAATTTAGATTAATAAACAAGATCAACGGCTTGTGTTAGATCTGATCCTTAGAATCAAGGGTCTGTCTTGATTCTAAGTTACTATAAATACTGTGTAAACACTTCAAACAAAGCGTGCCTTGTGCTTGCTGTTCTTTCATAGTGCTTCTTGATAGTGTTTTACTTGTAAACTTGTAATCTCAGAAGTTTAATACAACAGTGCATTTATCAGTATTCTTGATGTTTACTTGTTTACCTTGTTGGTTGTTATTGTTTCCGCCAATATCAACTAGAATAGAATCACCTTGTAATCTTACGATCCTACAATCTCTAAATCCACCGATAATCATAAACGTAAGTTTGACCACTACTCCAATAACCACTCCAACTCTCACTCCAAAGGACCCCAGCCCAACCAACCCCAGTTTAATCAACCGCAGCAGCAGCAACAACGTAGGTTTGAGCCTGCTAAGAACTCCAATCAGTCGACCTCTTCAGGTCAAAACCAGGGTGGTTACGCGGGAAAGTCTCCTAAGTGTAACAAGTGCAACTTCCATCACTTCGGGTTTTACAATCGTTGTCAGCGGTGTGGCAAAATAAGTCATGCTGCCAAAGATTGTAGGGGTGAGTTGCAAGCTAAACAACCTTTTCAACAACCTGGATCCACAAGGGGTTGTTTTGAGTGTGGAAAGGAGGGACATATTCGGAAGAATTGTCCTCAATTGAAGAAAGGGGGTAATGGAAACCACAACCCTAACCAGAATAACAACAATGGGGGTAACAACGGCAATGGTGGAGGAAATGGTGCGAAGGGACGAGCCTTCGTGCTAGGATCTGGAGAAGCTTGTTATGATCATAATGTGGTCACCGGTAAGTTTCTCTTAAATAATTACTTTGCTTCTGTCCTTTTTGACACCGGTGCTGATAGGAGTTTTATATCTAAGAAACTTAGTGATATGATAAAAGGAACTCCAACTCTGTTAGAAGCTAAGTATATAATAGAGATAGCTGATGGCCAAATAATTGAAGCAACTCACATTCTTAAGGTATGTAAGCTTGAGCTAGTTAGACATATATTTGATATCGACCTTATGTCGGTCACACTTGGTAGTTTTGATGTAATTGTCGGCATGGATTGGTTATCTAAAAACCAAGCTGAAATTATCTCTCATGAGAAAATTGTTCGCATTCCTCTCCCAAGTGGAGAAACCCTTTCCGTTCAGGTCGAAAGAGTTGGTGCAGTCATGGGCATCATATCCTTTATGAAAGCACAAAAATGCCTTCGAAAAGGACATACGGCTATTTTGGCTCTCGTTGCTGAGCAGCCGTCAGAAGAGAAGAAGATTGATGATATCCCCATCGTCCATGAGTTTCTAGAAGTAATTCCCGAGGATCTGCCTGGTCTGCCACCACACCGACAGGTTGAATTCCAAATCGATCTAGGACCCGGAGCGGCACCGATCGCTTGGGCACCTTATCGACTAGCACCTAGTGAATTGCAAGAGCTATCCACTCAATTACAGGAATTGTTGGATAAAGGTTTCATCCAACCTAGCTCATCGCCATGGGGAGCTGAAGTCCTGTTTGTCAAGAAGAAGTACGGAACCTTCCGTATGTGTATCGACTACCGTGAACTGAATAAGGTCACAATCAAGAATCGTTATCCTTTGCCTCGTATAGATGACCTATTTGATCAACTCCAAGGATCAAATTTCTATTCCAAGATAGACCTCAGGTCCGGCTACCATCAATTGAGAGTCCGAGATGAAGATATCTCTAAGACTGCTTTCAGGACAAGGTACGGCCACTATGAATTTATGGTCATGCCTTTCGGATTAACCAACGTACCTGCGGTATTCATGGACCTCATGAACCGTGTGTGTAAGCCTTACCTTGATCAATTTGTCATAGTCTTCATCGATGACATTCTCATTTATTCCAAGAACAAGGAGGAACATGAGGAACACCTACGCCTAATTTTGGAATTACTTAAAAGGGAGCAACTATATGCTAAGTTTTCCAAGTGTGAGTTTTGGATCCGAGAGGTTCAATTCTTAGGACATGTGGTTAACGAGAAAGGAATACATGTCGACCCCTCAAAGATAGAAGCCATCAATAATTGGGCAGCACCGACGACTCCGACTGAGGTGCGACAATTTCTGGGATTGGCTGGTTATTACCGTCGATTCACTGAGGGATTCTAAAAAATTTCACAACATCTCACTGCCTTAACTCAAAAGGGTAAAGCCTATAACTGGGGCGATAACCAAGAGTCAGCATTCCAACATCTTAAACAGAAACTTTGCAGTGCACCTATTCTAGCTCTTTCGGAAGGAACGGATGATTTTGTGGTGTATTGTGATGCGTCTATTCAGGGTCTATGTTGTGTGTTAATGCAACGAGAAAAGGTGATCGCGTATGCTTCGCGTCAACTAAAGATTCACGAGAAAAACTACACCACTCATGACTTAGAGTTGGGAGCTGTAGTTTTCGCACTTAAGATATGGAGACATTACTTGTACGGTACCAAATGCACCATCTACACCGATCACAAGAGTCTTTAGCACATCTTCGAGCAGAAAGAGTTGAACATGCGACAGCGTCGTTGGGTCGAAATCTTGAATGATTATGACTGTGCGAACCGGTATCACCCGGGTAAAGCTAATGTTGTAGCTGACGCCCTTAGTCGAAAGGAAACAAAACCCAAACGAGTTCGAGCATTACAGCTTACTATTCACCCCGGATTACCTGACAAAATCCGTAGTGCTGAACTCGATGCCCTGAAGGAGGAAAACCTACCGCTGGAAGGTACACGCGGTATGGAAGCACAACTCGAGGTCAAATCTGACGGTATTCGCTACTTCGTCGAGCGAATATGGGTTCCAGTGTTCGAAAACCTAAGGGAACTAGTCATGAATGAGGCTCATAAATCTCGTTACTCTATCCATCCAGGTTCCGACAAGATGTACCATGACCTAAAGATGCTATATTGGTGGCCGAAGATGAAGGCTGATATAGCCACCTATGTGAGTAAGTGTCTGACTTGCGCGAAGGTCAAAGTTGAATATCAAATGCCATCCGGTCTTCCCCAACAACCAGAAATTCCCATGTGGAAATGGGAATAAATCTACATGGACTTTATCACAAAATTGCCACGAACTCCTACCGGATGTGATACCATTTGGGTAATTGTTGACCGTTTAACAAAGTCCGCTCACATTTTAGCAATCAAGGAAACCGACAAAATGGATAAGCTTACTCATACTTACTTGAAAGAAGTAGTCTCTCGGCACGGGGTGCCAATCTCTATCATTTCGGATCGTGATGCACGATTCACCTCTCGTTTCTGGCAGTCGTTACATAAAGCTTTTGGGACACGTCTAGATATGAGCACAGCATACCATCCTCAGACTGATGGCCAGACAGAACGTACTATTCAAACTCTGGAGGACATGCTACGAGCTTGTGTAATTGATTTCGGTAACACTTGGGAGTCTCACCTACCATTGGTGGAGTTTTCCTACAACAACAGTTATCACACTATATGGACAGAAATGTCGTTCTCCTATTTGTTGGGCCGAGGTTGGGGATAGTCAACTTACAGGTCCTGAACTCGTACTTGAAACTTCTGAGAAAATCGTTCAAATTAGAAACTGTATGGCAGCAGCTCGTGATCGTCAAAAGAGTTATGCCGATAGGCGTCGTAAACCGTTAGAATTTCAAGTAGGGGATATGGTCTTGTTAAAAGTTTCACCTTGGAAGGGTGTCATTCGTTTTGGGAAACGAGGCAAACTGAATCCTCGTTATGTTGGACCATTCAAGATAATGAAGAGAATCGGACCAGTAGCGTATCAACTGGACTTACCTGAAGGACTTAGTGGTGTACACAACGTCTTTCACGTCTCAAATTTGAAGAAATGTCTAGCAGACGAGTCTCTCACGATTCTTCTTGAGGAACTACACATTGATGAACAGTTGCGTTTCATCGAAGAACCCGTGGAAATTATAGATAGGGAAGTCAAAACGTTAAAGCACAGTAAAATCCCTATTGTCAGAGTTCGTTAGAACTCAAAACGCGGGCCAGAATTCACGTGGGAGCGCGAGGATCAGATGATGCGCAAATATCCTAATCTGTTCAAGCACTCCACGTCAAATTCTTAAGGTACTATTTAATTTCCGGGACGAAAATTCTTTCAACTAAGGGACTATGTGATATCCTGGGAAATTTTTTTTTATTATTGTTTAATTTTCGGGACGAAACTTCTTTCAACTAGGGGATGATATGACAACCTGGACTTTTCAGTTAGTACTGTTAGAAATTCCGTTAAGTTTCCTGTTAAAACCTAACCGAAACCTAACCCAGTTAACTCGATATTAAATCCCAAGGGACTAGTCCTGCAAAATCCTAATACTTAAATTGTTGACTCCCAAACTCAACATCAACCCAAAATCGACTAAATTGACTTTCAAAAGTCAAAGTAGTTTATGCTTAATTCAAATTCGTATCTATATCCAAAATTCGTTCAAAATTATTACTGAAACGGTTGATTAATATCAGTTTCCATCATTATTGAGGTGATTAACATCACCATTATTCGTGAATAAATTCCAATTATGATTATTGAAGTCGTAACCGTCAACCCACATCAAACATTCATCAAATTCGACGAATCCTCGTATTACTTTCACAACTTAAACCCTCTTACACCTTTATCGCATATGTTTGAGCCTGTTGCAAGCATCAATTCATCCAGAATCATAGCAGAGGGAGCCGGAGATCAAACCAGTCCAAGTCGGAACTATTTTAGTCGGGGATCATCAATTCGAACTCTATTCCGGTAATTGTCTAAACCTCCACTTTCGTTTCTGTCTAATAATTGAAAGCCCTAACCAAATTAGGGCTTACATTATCGAATTTATCATGTACTGATCTTAGGGTTCATATACATTCGGATTTAATCGAGCCATACCCTAGACACAATATAAATCCAATTAAACTATATAGATAGACTCGCCATCATCAAGTCTTTGAAAGCCCTAACCTTTTGAAATCCTATAACATCGAATTGTTCAAGATCTGTAACTTAGGGTTTGTTCATAAACAATTTAGGGTTTTTGATCTTAGACACGAATTCAATCAAATTAAATGGTATGGTTAGTTTCACAATCCCTCATTTGATAAAAGCCCTATGCTAATTCAGTCCCGTATCATCGAATTTTTATAAATCCAGAACCTAGGGTTCATGAACTTCCTGGTCGATCGAATGCTAACCTAAACACTTTTTTAATCCAATTAAAATATATGATCAGTTTCGCAACTTTTTGTTTAGTAATAGCCCTATGAATCTAAGACATTTCAATATCAGGATCGATCAAATCGATTCAAGATCAGACTTAAGGGTTTTCGGACTTTGAACATGAGATTAATTGATCTTAAACTCATTAGTTTTTCAATCAAAAACACACACAGACGCGTATGGACCCGATTAACAAAACCCCTAAACTTTGGACTCGAATCGTGATCGATTTGGTGGGGTTTAGAGCCGGACTTGATTCGGCTTCGATAGGGGGGAAGAACACCAGACACCTTGGTGTTAAAAGTAAATTGATCCGGGTTCTATTGTGATTCCCTAGCGGGCGGGACTGGTTGGGTCAGTGTGCGTGTGTGGGAGAGACCCGGGTTCGAGACCGGGCTCCCACAACTATTTTTTGAGCATTTTCTGTTATATTAAATTAATAAAAATCAAACCCTATAATATTATATTATTATATATCTGTTTTTGCGCCCGGGAAACAGCCAGTAGGCTCGAGTTTGAATTATTAACATATTTTTATTCCCACTTTTATAAATAAAATATTATTGTTATTATCAACTAAAAATAATATGTTTATATTATTTTCAAACCATAATTTCGTATAAAATAATATGTTTATATTATTTTCAAACCCTAACACGTAATATTAAATAATATAGATATTTATATTATTTCGAATCATTTTATAATATCTAGTATCGATTGAGACTAAATAATAATATAATTAGTTATATTATTTACTCGTATATATATATATATATATATATTATTTTCTTAATTTTTATGAATGACAAAACACCCGGTTATATTTATTATTATTTGTGTCATTCGTCGCATAAATTAATTCCTAACTCCGTGGACACTTTCATCCACTCTTGAATATTAGAGCATTTCGTTAGGACGTTTCTCATTCTGTGTCGTTGTCACAATTCCCATTTTTATCCCTAATTTATGTGTTTTTAATTTTAGGGTATTCGTAAGTCGTTTGAGACTTACACACGTGGTTCCAACTTATTCTTTGTGTGATACTACCTACTACGTAACGCATGTGAGTTTTCACGGCCCCTTTTTACTGTTTTAATCTGGGGGGGAAAACATGATTAAACTATTTTGAGATTTTGCAATTCATATGTTATCATTGTTAAATTTAAGCGTAACATGCTATCACAAAAAGTCCTCATCTTATATCGGACCGTTAATACGGATCTTAGCGTGGTAATATTTAGTAGTACTACTGGGTTTGACAAATCCCACCCGCGTTAGTCGCGCTAACTCGATTAGAGATCTAACGGGTGAAATGTTAGCGTATTCACACCGCCAATGTTGATAGACCTGGCAGGAGGCAATAAACAAACAGTCAGCTTCGGTTGCGAGCGCTTTAGTTAAACATGAACATGGGTTAGCTACCTATATATACATACTGAATGATCATAAATATGGTAAACGCTTATTTATATATTAAAACCTGTGAACTCACCAACCTCGTGTTGACATATTTTCTTACATGTTTTCTCAGGTCGCTAAGATAAGGCACAGGTGCACATTAGGGCATGCATGGGATTCATCCATTTTGATTATTACTTATTTATGATTGTTTGGATTATTTTGTATTGTACTTGGCTTGATTGGACGTTTGGACTTTTGGACTTTTGATTTGGGCGCGTGTGTTTTGCGCATTTTCTTTCCTATACGCTTTCGCATTTGAACTCTGTTTATTATGATATTTTCATTTGAGTCCCATGTAGAGTTGTTCAAAGTAACTAATGTCTGAGATCCTGGTTCGTCACTTCCCAAACGGTAAAACTACGTTAGTTGAAATTGGGGGTGTGACATGTTGCCAGGCTGGAGGCCATCGAAATCTTCCTGGCATATGCTGCATCCAAGAACTTCACTGTCTATCAAATGGATGTAAAAAGTGTCTTTCTGTATGGGAAGATTGGTGAGGAAGTATACGTTAAACAGTCTCCAGACTTTGTAGATCCTGCACATCCTACTCAAGTGTTCAAACTAGACAAAGCTCTGTATGCCCTACATCAAGCACAAAGAGCCTGGTATGAAACCTTGTCAGGATATCTACTAAGCAACAACTTTAGAAGAGGTGCTATTGACCATACCTTGTTTATCAAAGATGAAGGGGGAGAAATATTACTAGTTCAAATCTATGTTGATGATATCATCTTTAGATCAACAAAGAAATAGCTGTGCAAAGACTTTGAAATTCTAATGCACTCAAAGTTTGAAATGAGTTCAATGGGTGAACTAACTTTCTTCTTAGGTCTACAAGTCAAACAAGTCCCAAATGGAATCTTCATCAGTCAATCCAAATATGTAAAGAGCATTTTAGAAAGATTCAAGATGGCTGACTGCTCTGCTGCAAGAATCCCTATGCAAGTGCACCATCAGCTGACACCAGACAAAGATGGCCAAGACACTGATCAACATCAGTACCGTGCAATGATAGGGTCTCTCATGTATCTCACTACCTCAAGGCCAGATATCATGTTTGTAGTATGTCTCTGTGAAAGATTTCAAGCAGCTCCAAAGGTTTCACATCTTCAAGCTGTCAAGAGAATTATTAGATACCTAAAAGGAGCCCCAAGACTTGGGCTTTGGTACTCTAAAAATGACAAGTTCAATCTGTATGCATACACTGACAGTGATTATGGGGGATGCAACTTGGATAAAAAGTCCACTTCAGGGGGATGTCAGTTTCTGGGAGGGAGACTGATTTCATGGCAGTGCAAGAAGCAAACATATGTTTCAACTTCTACAACAGAAGTAGAAAACATTGCAGCTTCAACTTCCTGTACACAAGTCATCTGCATACAAAATCAAATGCTGGATTATGGGATGACTTTCATGGCAACTCCCATTCACATTGACAACATGAGTGTTATATCAATCACAAACAACCCGGTGCAACACTCCAAGACAAAACACATTGACATCAGGTATCACTTCATAAGAGATCAAGCTGAGAAAAAGAGAATTATTTTAACCAAAGTTCATAGCAATGAGCAATATGCTGATTTGTTTACAAAACCGTTTGATGAAGCTAGATTTAGATATTTAGTTGAATCTATTGGTATGATGAACTTTGATTAAAATATGTCTCTAAAATTCTGTTTCAAAAATGTGTTTTTGTCTTTTGTTGTAAATAAAAGTTATGAGTCAGCAACACTTTTGTCCTTCAGCTGCTGCCAGGTTTAATCTTAAGCAGCAAAAGATTTGTCACTGACTGCTTTAAGTTATCAGCAGGAACAGGTTTCCTGCGGATAGCTTTAAGGCTGTCAGCAGCAACATCCTTGCTGCAGATCATTGAATCCATCAGCAACAATTGAGTTTGCTGCTGACAAACTTAACCTTCCGCAGCAACCAAGCTTGCAGCGGACAAGCTTATTCATCCACAGCAACCAAGTTTGCTGCTGATGAGTAAATTTAAGTCCAAATTAACTTTTACCCGCTGTAAAAATTAACCTCAGTCTTTACCATGACTGCCTCGGTGTATTACAGCTGTAACAGTAAAAGGTGAATAAAGTTGTACTGTACAAGTCATTTTGCTTTTTCCCTCCTCTGCTGTTAAAAGAACAAATTAATTTTCCTTATCACCTCTTCACATTCAATTGCACCCTAAACCCACATCATTTTCTCTCAAGTCCCCACCACATTCAAAGCCCTTCATCCTTAAAACATTCAAAGCCTTCCATATTCTTAAACCTTCAAACCTTCCCTCCAAAATCAAACAACAATGGCAGACATCAATAACCCAGACGACAAGTTCTCCCCGTACCACAACCTTACAGCATACTTAACTAAGGGAAAGAAATCTGAAGAATTCGATGATATGATCGACTTCCTATGCCGATCAAAGATCCATTTTGCCCTTACAACCAACCCTACCATATATATCCCTCATATGGAGGATTTCTGGAGTACCGCCGTATACTCTATCGAACAGAGGATTCCCCAAATTAAATCCAAGGTAGACGGCAAGGACATCACCATCTCGGAAGCCACACTCCGAAAACATCTTAAGCTTCAAGATGAGGGAGCAGCCATCTCATATTCAAAGGACGAGTACATGATGACCTTTGTATCCATAGGGTACACTGGAAATCAAAATTAGTATACAATAGAGAAGGCGCTGATGGGCCCTCCATGGAAGTATCTCTGCCACACTCTTCTCCAATGCATATCTCAGAAGAGAAGTGGATGGCATCAAGTGAGCTCCGCACTTGCCTCCGCCTTCCATGGTATGATTACTGGCCTAGGTTTCAACTTTGCACACCTCATCTTTGAGGGTTTGAGATATAACCTTCAAGAGAGTGCAAAGAAACAATTTTTTATGTACCCAAGATTCTTGTAGGATGTTTTTAATCAAGAACTAAAAGAACTTTCAAAACCTGCAAGAATCTACATCATGTTGGGATATAAAAATAATATTTTTCAAAGTATGAGAACTGTTTCCAAAAAGTTCTCAGGGGTCAATATTCCATTGTTATCTACAATGCTGAACAAACAAAGTACCCCGGGTGACAGTTCAGCAATCCCAGCTGATACTGATCCCACACCCTCCACATCACATCCTGAACAACAATCTGCTTCCACCATTCGAACCCCTGTGCATACTACTAAGGATGCACAGGTACAAAAATTACTTACACCTGTTTTGGATGTTATCGTTCAACCGGAACACAGGGCCCCGGTTGCAATGACATATACCAGAAAAAGGGGCAAGAGAACTCCTTCTTCTCTTTCCTCCAAGGCCCAAACCCAACCTAACAGCCCTTACTCAGAATCACAACATTCTGGTGAGAATATCATAAGGGACAGCCACATTGTTAGGGAGACTCCTTCGGATGTCTCTCTATTAGGATCAGGATCACTTCCCGGATCCATAGAACAGCCCCCTGAGCCACTCCTCTCTCTTCTGAACTTAAGTGTTGAGTAACCTGATCAAGATGATGTACCTTCTCCAACTGCCACTATCTCGGAGGTACTGATTGATCTTGCTTCCAACACACCCAACCCAAGTTCTTCTCCCCTAAAGGTCCATTCTAGGAGTTATGGCAGAATGGATGTGGAAGAGGCTGTCACTACTGCTGGTCCATCAAATGACCAGGAGGACAGTGACAACATCGCTAAGACTTCAACCACGACAACTCACAGTGAGGATGTTTCCTTAGAAACTCCCCTCACTGAGAGGAATCCCAGGCGCCAAGAAACCATGGGTAATGGGGATGCAGAGGCTAGGCCTAAGGCCCCATCTAGCTCCAAGGATTCCACAACTGTGGATGAGGACAGACTGAAACTTCATAACTTGGAATTGACGGCCAGGGTGGCTATGCTTGAGGCTGAGGTGTCAAAACTACAACACCAGATCCTTCTGCAAGAAGCCCATCAATATCCCTCCATGGCTTTTCCCTCCCTTGTCTCAGTGGGCACCCAAACTGATGCTTATCTGTCCACTGATGCAACCAAAAAAGGGGGAGATAGTCCCAATGGAAGAAGACTCAAACAGTCTTGATGACTGGATTCAAGAGCACGCTGCATTTCAAAGTACACTATTCAAGCCAGCTTTTATACAGGTTCATGACTTGATAGCTTCAGATGACGAAGAAGAAGAGACTTCTGAAGACTGGAAGTTAGTGGCCAGGGCTGTTGATGAGGTGCTGACTGATGTTAAAGACAAAGAACAAACATATACATCTTAAGCAGCAGCCATCATAAGTTAATCCACTGCCCCCCAATTTCCACTGACTTCAACACAGCTAGAGTTTGACACAATACTAGCTTGGGGGTATGATGGAAAGTCTGAGAGGTTCTGGATTGGTTGGGAGTTTAGCGGAGTAGAAGAGCTAAACTGGGACTTTCTCAACAGCATCCAAGTCCTTCACCTATACCATCTACAATGCATCAACAACTCTACGGACCTCTCAGCAGAACTTGCTATTGGGAGGTTCTATGACTTGATGGAGGATAATCTACCCAAGTTCAAAAGACAAATACAAGCAGCAAAAAGGGTAGCCTATCCTGAATCTTCAGCAGCAACAGAAAGAAGACTGACTCCTAGAAGACTTGAAATAATAAGGAGCAGTCTTCTCACTGAAGAAGAAGTTCTGTGCTTAAGAATATTTCTGTACAACTCCATTGTCAAGGACTTAGATGTGCTAGGATGGGTAAGCACTAAGTCTCTTGACCACACCTTACTACTAAGCAACGGCTCCTCTCTCACCATCAACACCAGGAACATCCTGCTACTGCCTACAGACTTTCTGTACAAGATCTTTCAACTCAGGTAAAATATCTGCAATGTCAACTCCCTCGAAATCCAGGCAATGATAGCTACTGTCAGAGCCCATCTTGAACAAGAAGGAAGGAATGCTGAGGCAGTATATGTGTCAAATTCTGACACTGATTCTGACTCAGCTTCCGCTCGAGTAGACATCTTTGCTGTAGCATATGAATCAAGATCCACTGTCCAAGAAATGCTGATAGAATTTACAAGTCCTGAGTGCAAATCAGATGAAGCTAATGACCTTCCCTTATCAACCTCTCAACTTGCCAATGAAGCTGAGGCTGAGATCCCAACAGTAACACTATCATCTGTTGTTGTGATCAGTGAAGCCGAAGCAGAGGCATCCAGTGTAAACAAAGGGAAGGGAATTATGACCAAAGAAGATGAAGAGAGGTTGATCAGAGAGAAGAGAGAGAAGGAAGAAATAAGAAGGAAGAGAGAAGAAGAGGAGATGGCTGACCTGAAAAAGGCTCAAGAAAGAAAAACAGTCATGCTCCTCGGAGAACAACTTATCCAGCAGTATGCCAAACAGCTGGGTGAGATGAAAGTCAAACTCCATGCAGTATCTCAAGTTGACGAAGATGAAGAACTTGCTAGACAGTTGCAGGAACAACTAAACAAGGAAGAAGAGGAGGAGGAAGAAAAGAAAAGGAAGGAAGATGCTAAATTCAGAATCTCTGATTCTAAATTAGCAAAAGAAATGAGGGACGAGTGGATTGAAGCTCTGATCTCTCAAGGTGAGGATGCTGACTACCTTGAAAAACTTTCAAACAAAGAGATCTATAGAGTTGTCATGGGTCATCAGGGGCAATTGGCAAAGAAGAAGAGAGCTGAAGAGGAAGAAAAGGCTCGTCAAAAATCCAAGAAGGCCATTGCACTTAACTAGAGAACCCAAGAAGAAAGGAAGGTTATGACTGACTTCCTAAAGGCAAGTGGGGAAAGTGGAAGGAGGCTAGGTCCCATGACATTCATGAACCTACAAGCCTTGTACAGACAAGTCAAGAAGGAAGAAGAAGAAAGACTAGGAAAGAAAGTCTTCAAGACAAGGGTCATAGAAAAGGAAGACAAGAGACCAGTCAAGAAACAAAAGACTTCTGCCCCAGACACTACTTCCACTATCCAAAAACCTTCCACAAATATCCCCAAACCTTCCTCTCCTCCACCCAAAAAGTCCAAACCATCTCACCCAGCTCCCTCTCATTAACAGCCTCTCCTGAAGAAATCCAAACCCACACCTAAACCAGAAGACTCCAAAGATATAGTTAATTGGTTCTACAGTTCACAGGATCAGTGGTTTGAAATCTTCAGGGGGAGAATTGAAAGAAGGAGATCTGTTTACAAATCTGTTGATGAAGTTCTACAATTACCAGATTCAGATCTCAGTAGAATTCTGGAGCTGGGTGAAGCTTATGAGCCTGCAAATGAGGGTGGGAAACGTCTTATGCTAGCAATCAAACACCATTTCAACCCTAGCAAAGATGTGATCATAGATATCAAACCACTTCAGTCCCACTATCCATTTGTAAGTTGGTCCTACAATGCTGATCTGGATGAGTTCACCTTAACTGATGTTAAGAAGCAGCAGATGAGATGTTCAAGCAAGACAATTTTCAAAATGCCAAGTAAAGACATCAAGACTCTGTCTGAGCTTCCACTGAACAATCCCAGCAAGGATCCAAGAGGCTATGAGGTTGCAAGGATAGTCTGCCACATGCAAAAGCTTCAGCAACAAAGAGATTAGAAAAATTTTGGTAGCATCAGTCTAGGGAGAGTTTGTAGAACCAAAGACTAATTGCAACAAAATTCTTCTAAGTACAAATTCTGCTGATAGGCTTATCAGCAGCGTTCAACACTTGTTGCTGCTGATAAGCTTATCAGCAGCGTTCAACACTTGTTGCTGCTGATAGGCTTATCAGCAGCGTTCAACACTTGTTGTTGCTGATAGGCTTATCAGCAGCATTCAACAGATCAGTCTTAATGCTGATCTTCATTCTTGCTGCTGACAGCCTTGTGCCTTGAAGATAAATCATTGCAGCTGACTATCTATGCCAAGCGTCACTGACAACTTTCTGCAAAAGCTACTGACACACTCAAAGCAGAAGGAACCTCAATGGTGCAACCAATGACGGACAACAATGCTCTTCTCCAAGCATGCAAGTAATGATGCATAAAGAAGATGCTTCAATAAAGTTAGCTAGTTTAGACTAAACTTGTATTATTAGCTTTGCACAAAAGATCAACGGTCTGTGTTAGATCTGATCCTTAGAATCAAGGGTCTGTCTTGATTCTAAGTTAGTATAAATAATGTGTAAACACTTCATTGTAAGTGTGCTTCTTGATAGAGTTTTCATTTGTAATCGTTTATTCACAAAAGCTTAATACAGCAGTGTTCTTATAAGTATTCTTTCTGTTTACTCGATTATACTTGTGTAGTTTCTATTGTTTCCGCCAATTTCAACTAAGAACAGAACCATCTTGTACTTTCACGATCCTACAAAAAGGCAATATACTTACAACAATTGTCAACACATGAGTAGGAAATGTAAACAACCACAACAATCACAAACGCAAGAAACATGCATAGTACATAGATGGATTTAAACTTGTTACATAGTTGTAGATAGTACAAAATGGACAAGGGTACAAAGCCCTGTCAATACAAGTTTTAAACCCTAGTCTAGGTGAGCACAACCCGCTAACATAGGTCTGCTAGAAAGATGCGAGAATAAACCTGCTTGGGCGGCAGCGGTAGCCAGAATGGAACAGATGGTGGTAAGGACTCGGGTCTGCTGTAGCTCCTCCCGTGTTACGTTTTATTTTTATTTATTTGTATTATTATTTAGCCAATTAGGTTAAGGGGGTTAGTGGCTATTATTGTTAGTTGGGGGTGTCTTTAGTATTTTGTTTGATTATATATTTGGTATCAAATCATGAATGAAATCATCAGATTGTTTGAGTTATTCTCTTCTCCTAATTCTTACCTTTTCTTCTCCAATTCTGGTTTAACCCTATAAAGGGTATCAGAGCTTTCTCCAGGCGATCCTAATCGGATTCGCTACCGCTACCATGACGAACACCCGTAATCAAGATGAAGACAAGGCTCTCAAGGATCATGACAAGGAGATTTCTAAACTCCGGGCAACCCTAGCCGCCATCATGAAACAACAGGAGCAAGCGATGAAACAACAGGAACAGATAATGGTGGCATTAGGATTGGAAGAGTGAGGGATAGATGCCTTAACTTAGAACGCTTAGATGTCAATGTCACTACTGATGTCAGGTCTTCCCAGGTCATCCTGCTAAGAGAATTTGGTGACTTAGTCCTCTGAATATTCCTCCACCAACTCAGTGCCTCTTGATGAATGAGTGTGCCACATACTTAACAGCTTGATCGGGTCGACACTTGCTTATGTTGATCACGCCGTTCATCCTCTTGATCCATTCGAATGTAGCCACCGAATCCTTGTTCCCGTCAAACTTGGGCGGGTCACCGTCTTTGAACCCTTTGTAGTACACCCTCGGGTGTTCAGTACCACCTTCATTTCATCACCATCACTGTCATACATCTTCTCCTCGTGGTTCTCTTCCTCCTTGATTTTCTTCAATGCCTCTGATAGTAGATCAGGCAACACATTTTTCAGAGTTAGTACCACCTCACGGGCAATAGCATCCCTAACTTTGGGTTCCAGACATAGTGATCCTTCATTGCCATCCTCCGGTGGAGTTTCATTAGTCTCATGCACACTTTCAGTATGTTCCTCGCACACAATTTCCTCATGTTCAACATGCACGCTTTCCTCAGCATTATGCCTTCGGTTCAATGGCGGTCTACCGACTCGGCCTGTACAACCGCCTCGAGTTCCAGTTCTTCTTCTACCAGCCATGATTTCTAATTTCCTGATTGGGATAAAAAGGAATACATCAATGTCATTCCTACACATCATAGTTTGGAACAGTACGAGCAAGGTAAATTCTTAATTACAGTGACCGGTTTGTGATTAATAATCTGCTTTGCTTTTCGGGTTCACAACTCTTCACATCAGTAGTGACATTGACATCTAAGCGTTCTAAGGTAAGGCATCTATCCCTAACTACAGGCATTAACTTTATCACTTACTTACTGTGTTGGTGTTGGCGTTGGATTCCCAGACTGACATCCATGCGTTGGTCCCATTATCATTTTGAGTCCAGACATTTAGGGATGTCTGAATCTCTCAAACTATTGCTCTGATACCAACTTGTAAGGCCCCTTTTCTGGGTAACCTCACTTGTTGGATTTGCTCATAAATATAGAATTTAAATTAAAAACATTCATGAGTAGCGGAAGCAAACATCATATGAATACATAACATAGCAGCGGAAGTCTTAACATTTAAACGTAAAACATTGTCTTAACATAATTTAAAGTGGGATGTCAGTCTCCTGTCGGGTAGCCATCACGCCTTCGTACGACTCTTCTTTTTGTTACCTGAAATGTATACTAAAAGTCAGCTGACGCTGGTGAGTTCTAGTTTAAGGTAATTAAGTATTAACATTATTTCTTTCGTAAGGATATACATAAATACATATATAAATACACATTATCACATCCTTTGCTTTCGTTTATCATTCATATGAGAGTACATATGAATATGTATTCACCTTTTCTTTCGTTTAACATTCATTGGTCGTACACATATGGGTGATCAACCCGTCATAATCATTGCATGAGTCACAAAGACAAACGCCATAAGAACTACCGTCTTAGTACATTACATAAACCGTCCGGCCCTAGAAACTGTCCGTCGAAACATTAATCCGTCCGACAACCTTTGTCCGTCCGCCTTAACCGTCCTACCGTCGTAGTCCGTCTATTCGCCCGTCTGCCCTAGGGTATCCGTTTCCCACGCGAACTATTATTTTTGCAACCGTTCTTCCTTTATAAGGCAATTGCTTCGACCGTCCATTAATGCCTTTCATACGTCCTAGCTGATGAAGGAACGTATTTGTCCCGGTTGCAAAATAGTCACGTGGTCGTCCGTCTACCGGAGTCGCCGTTATCATCGAACTGTCCATAACATTTACATACATTCATAACATGCGATATATATAAAAATATAGGGCAAGAATTCATTCATTTACGTTATGTCATTCATTCATTGTAAATATATGTTCATTCTTTGTACATCTTTCATTTCACATATATATATATATGCATTTATACATCACGTATGATCACATTGGCATTCATGACATATATTCAGTTATTGTATACACTTCAGCCCCAAAACATTTTATATTGATTTGCACATAACATAAAGGGGGCACATAGAACTCACCTGATGAGTGATTTCCTGAATACACCTAGCTGGTCAAAGAGCGTCACTTAAGGTCACACAAACTGTATAAGCAAATTATACAAGATAAGCTAATGAACCTAAACGACATTTAACATTTCTATTCTGATGAGCAGGCGAACTTAATAAGTTTGCAAGGTTTGGGTATAGGCGAACAAGACAAGTTTGCCCATAGTAAGTTGGTTTTCTTAAACATAGGCGAACTTAGTGATCAAGTTCGCCTCTTTAGGCGAACATAATAGGTGCGAACTTGACCAGCGAACTTGGTAAGTTAGGCGAACTTGGGTAAGTTCGCCTCCTTTGAGTTACAGGCGAACATAGACCAGCGAACTTAATAAGTTCGCTATATTGGGTCCAGGCAAACTTGATAAGTTCGCATGTCGCTACCTTCTTCACCAATCAGACCCTAGATCTGGTCGGCCGAATTCGAGGTGCTCAAACCTCAAACTTTTTACGTTCAAAACGTTCTATTTTCGCCCATGAAGCAGAATATGTGATTTGTTTCGAGTTTCATACGTAAAAACTAAACCTTTACTCGACTTTAACCCGAAACTCAACAATTATGAAAAATCAGATTTAAGCTCGATAGTTACCTGTTTTCGCTTCCTTTTCGATGCTATACGATCCAGAGATGATGACAATCGATCCAGAGATGATGACAATCGATCCCAGAGCTTTTGAGCCGCTTTCCGTTACTTTCTCTCTCTAGACCCGAGACCTCTCTCTCTCTAGAAGTTTACGCAACAAGGAGAAATGAGGAGGGGAGGGCTGCTCCAACCCTTATATAGGTGGGCCTAATCGGCCCACTACTTGCAAGGCCCAAGCCCGCCTGCTTCTTTTCACATTTTTGTTTTTACTTTTGAGCTTTCGTTTCATTTATTCGTTTACCTTTATTTTTGGGATGTTACATTCATTTTCGGCGTTCTGTCGGGTGTTACATCGGGTTCCTCCTCTAGGTGCCTTTTTTTCTTTCAAATATAACGACAAGAAAAAAAAGGCAATATACTTACAACAATTGTCAACACATGAGTAGGAAATGTAAACAACCACAACAATCACAAACGCAAGAAACATGCATAGTACATAGATGGATTTAAACTTGTTACATAGTTGTAGATAGTACAAAATGGACAAGGGTACAAAGCCCTATCAATACAAGTTTTAAAACCTAGTCTAGGTGAGCACAACCTGCTAACATAGGTCTGCTAGAAAGATGCGAGAATAAACCGGCTTGGGCGGCAGCGGTAGCCAGAATGGAACAGATGGTGGTTAGGACTCGGGTCTGCTGTAGCTCCTCCCGTGTTACGTTTTATTTTTATTTATTTTTATTATTATTTAGCCAATTAGGTTAAGGGGGTTAGTGGCTATTATTTTTAGTTGGGGGTGTCTTTAGTATTTTGTTTGATTATATATTTGGTATCGAATCATGAATGAAATCATCAGATTGTTTGAGTTATTCTCTTCTCCTAATTCTTATCTTTTCTTCTCCAATTCTGGTTTACCCTATCAAGGGTATCAGAGCTTTCTCCAGGCGATCCTAATCGGATTCGCTACCACTACCATGACGAACACCTGTAATCAAGACGAAGACAAGGCTCTCAAGGATCATGACAAGGCGATTTCTGATCTCCGGGCAACCCTAGCCGCCATCATGAAACAACAGGAGCAAGCGATGAAACAACAGGAACAGATAATGGTGGCATTATGGTTGGATCCAACAGGATCGAAGCAGAAACAAGCTTCAGTCGCGACACTACCCGTGTCGTCTACACCAAATCTAGCCAAGAAAACTGATCCCCAACCTGCTCCGCCTACACCTAAAATAGCTCCACAACCCGTAACATCCATCAAAGTTGCACCAAAAACTGCCCAAAAATCTACGCGAGCAACCCCCTCAACCTCCCCAAACCGGCACCCAAAACGACCGCAAACAATTACACCCGTACCATTTCCAAAAACTGCACCATCAGTGGTTCTGAGCCTATTGAAGCATACGACGAAACCGGTGTCCGTAAAGAAAGAATCGACACCGATAGGCTACGCAACCGATAGACATGAATGGCATCCACCTAGGTGTCTCATTGACACAACCCCAAATGCCATTGGACGAACTGAATGGCGTCCACCGTGGAACGGGTCGACCCAAAGTGTCCATGGATGTTGCAATTTTTTTCCGTTAATTTGTGATTCTTGAGGTCAAGAATGTTTTTAAGTAGGGAGTATTGTTACATTTTATTTTTATTTATTTTTATTATTATTTAGCCAATTAGGTTAAGGGGGTTAGTGGCTATTATTGTTAGTTGGGGGTGTCTTTAGTGTTATGTTTGATTATAAATTTGGTATCGAATCATGAATGAAATCATCAGATTGTTTGAGTTATTCTCTTCTCCTAATTCTTACCTTTTCTTCTCCAATTCTGGTTTAACCCTATCATCCCGAAGTCTAATGTCTCCTGCTCTGCCGCTGCCACATGGTCGGTAACAGCAGCTAGCTCTCCTGTAGCTCGGAGATCCTCTTATCAGTGTCGATCGTCCACTCCATGATGCAAGTGATAGCCGTGAGGTTATCCTCTATGTGGTCCAGGCGCGTGCTCACATCGAGCACGACCCTAGACTCATGGTTCTGTACGAGGTCTAGTCGGGCCATCAGTCACTAGAGCTCCTCTAATCTCTGTGTGTGGTCCTGCAGATACACCACATCCTCCAAAAGGCCATCAAGGAGGTCGTCGTGACGGACACTCCGTGCCACGAGGAGAGGAATAGTCAGCTCCATAGGCTAACCCGTGACAGGCAGGATAGTGGTGGTGCGGGAGAACTCTCCCACCTCATATGTGGAGGAAGTACCCTCCTGGTCCACCCATCCTTGAAAGGTGGGGGCTGCACATCCCCATCGTCGGGATGAGGACCTATGCCTCCTCGATGCGGGGACAGTTGGAGTGGGGGAAGTAGACCTAGCCCTCTTGGGCTCTGATGTGTTGCAAAGCACACCTCTTATTCCTGTGTGTTTCGTGTCGTTTTTGTATAGTTTAAGAGTCGTATTGAGTCGTTTATAGTTAGTATTGATTTGTGTCATGGTTTGTAGGTAATCGGGTGAGTTTGGAGCTTAAACGATCAAGAATTGTGAAGAAACGAGCACACGAGAACCCGGGATGAAAACGGAAAAAGTCGGAAAAGAGTCCAACCATAAGAGGCATATCTCGAGCTAGAAAATTAGTTACGGTGCCCATAATATATGGATTTGGGGTAGCACGAGAAGAGGAATTCAAAAATTCAGTATTCCTTTGCGATACGCGAGATCTTGGGTCCATTTTCTCGCGGTACACGAGGGATCATAAAACCTGCGCGGCTAGTTTGTCTCTTGCGGTACGCGAGAGACTTCCCAGATTCCCTCGCGGTACGCGGGAGACCCCAGATACGCAGATTTTGGCCTATTTTCATGCTATAAAAGGTTGGGATAAATCCTAGGGTTTAATTATTCAATTCCAGATGTATAGAAAAGAGCTTTTTGGTGATTGTAAGTTGGAGAACGCTTCTAGGATCAACCGGAGACTTGGATTGAAGTTGGAGATTGAAGATCGGGTCGATTTCGTCATCCGGTTCTCGTTATCTTTATTTGTTCTACTTTTCCTGATTTGATACCATGATTTATGTGTTTGATTCTTCTGTTTTGATGTTATTGACCATGATGATTGGCTAGACTTTCATAGCTACCTAGGTTTTGATGATTATGCGTTGTTAATTGGTTTGATTTCGGATTGCGGTTATTTGTTGATGGATTAATATTAAAGTAAAGAACTTGGTTTTGTTTGATTGGATGTATTTGCGTATATAATCTTGATTTATGATCTATTGATTGTTCCATATACGGCTTTGTGAATGTCTTTCATGTATGGTTGCGTATTAGGTCACTAGTTGTGTGCATGTGATTGGTTTATGGTTTACTACATTGTATCCATAGGAACATTGATTGAGAGTCTTTTAGGGTTGAGTATCCTGCCTGCTTCAATAGCTGAAAGGTGCGAAGTTGTCGGGTAATCTTTGGTGTTAGGGTTTTAGGTTAACTGCTCTGAAAGGAGGGTTTCCTCGGTTGTCTTAGCGTCATTGTTATTCCGTGTCTTGTCAAGTGAATTCAAGTTACTCCTTGCACTGAAAGGTGTATTCAGATAGTGAGACTGAGAGGTAATCTGTCTAGCGAGTACTTTAGTGTTGTTGGAGATAGCTGAGGGGTGATCCGACTAACTGGTGAGCTTCACACGTCCCTTAGTTTTCCTTTAGGTCACACCCGGAGAATGATCTGGGATCAACTACGTTGTCTAAGTGTGTCTTATTCTAAGAGCCCAGTTCCATCATAGTTTTAGTATCCGAGAGATTTCCAAGGTATGTGCATAGGATTCAGAGTCTAGGTAGTGCTTTCTCAATTTATGAGTTGTCTAAAGTCTTTTGCTTTATATTTGGTGTCGATAGTTAGAATTTCGTTAGTTATAATCAGTTACACAAATCCCCCCCAAATACAATTCAAGTTACTCCTTGCACTGAAAGGTGTATTCAGATAGTGAGACTGAGAGGTAATCTGTCTAGCGAGTACTTTAGTGTTGTTGGAGATAGCTGAGGGGTGATCCGACTAACTGGTGAGCTTCACACGTCCCTTAGTTTTCCTTTAGGTCACACCCGGAGAATGATCTGGGATCAACTACGTTGTCTAAGTGTGTCTTATTCTAAGAGCCCAGTTCCATCATAGTTTTAGTATCCGAGAGATTTCCAAGGTATGTGCATAGGATTCAGAGTCTAGGTAGTGCTTTCTCAATTTATGAGTTGTCTAAAGTCTTTTGCTTTATATTTGGTGTCGATAGTTAGAATTTCGTTAGTTATAATCAGTTACACAAATCCCCCCCAAATACATTTCAGTTTAGTTAGTTGAGTCAGAGTCTATATAGAGTCTTCGCTAGTGTCTCGTGGGTTCGATATCTGGACTTCTTTTGACTTTGCTACATTGGTCGGTACACTTGCCGGTTGTGTGGTCTAGTATTAGGTTGAGTCTAGATTTATAAATTTAAAGCTAGAGTGTCTAGATTAGGTTTTATAGTTAGTTTATATAGACCATCCAGCACACATCAAGTTTTTGGCGCCCCGTTGCCGGGGACACTTAGGCGATAGCGTAGCTAACTTTGATTGAACTTATCTGATTAGTCGGCCTGTTTTTGTGTTTTGAGTCATTTCTATTTTGTTGAGTCTAGTTTGTGTGTCCTTTGGTGAGTCTTTGTTTTTAGTGTGTCTAGCTTGTATCTTGAGTCTGTCTAATTATTTTTGTCATTATGTGTGAGATCTGTGGAGGACTCCATTTTACTCGTCATTGCCCATATTCATCGGGATATTCTGCAGACTGCTATGATCATGCTTATCCGCAGATACAACCATATGAGGAATACAGAACTCAAGAGGAGTTGAATGCCTAGTGCAAAGAGGCAAATGAGCAGTATGAGAAAGATATCTAAGCAATAATTGCTCGCATTGGATCACATCGACTGAAAAATCTGGAGCGTGTGATTTATGATCGGGAAGGGAATATTATCGGAACTGAAACTGCATCAGGGGAAATGATTATGGAAATTCCAGAACTGGAGGCAACAATGGACGACGTGCGGGTAACAGTGACAGAAGGTGAAACACATGTCCCATCTCCATGTAAGTATTCTGACCTTGATTGCGTTACTGATTTTTGTTTGTCAACTTCTACACAAGATCATATAGTTCGTTGTGATACTTTACACTTGTCTTGTGAGAATGAGTTGGTGCAGGTAATACGGGACGAAGATACAATCAAGGAGGAGCAGAGGAAGGTGCAAGAAATCATGAATACTCAGTGACACCTGATAACTAATGCCAAGCAATTACACTTTCTCGAAGAAAATGGGAGGCTAATGGATGAGCTAGAAAGTTTGAAGCTAGAAAGAGAAGAAGCAGCTCCAAAACCGAGGACAAAAATGGACGTCTTAGTCCCACCTTCGGTTCTGCAGGATGTTAAACAACCTCGGTCAGGCGTTTATGATTTTTCTTGGAATTATAGTGATGATGATGAGTCAATAGATGAGGAGAAATTCAAAAAATATTTTGGCTCCAGGATTAGAGACAAAGAAGAAGAGGAAGATGTGGATTTCTCTTATTCTATAGGATTGATGTTTGGTGGAGAGGAAGAGATTGTTGATGAGCCTTCATGGGAAGACGAGTTTGGTGACGAGTTGGTGGGATTGCCAACTTTTGAAGAAGAAGGAGAATTTAACCCAGTTGGCGAGTTAGAAACCTTAGAAGCTCTGATGGAAGGAAAACCGACTATGGATATCAAAGAGTAACCAGTTGAAGAAGAGGAAGAAGTGGTTGGAGGTGTAGTAAATGGTGGATCGCCACCCAGATCAGCACGACCATGGGACAGGTCATAGAGACGTATGGACCGGCATGTTGTGAAGATCCTGGGATGGTCATACAAGGATCATAGGATGCAAAATACTGGAGATGATCATGTACCACATTACATGCCACGTATCAGGTTTGGTCCAGGTAAGTTTAAATATTGGTGGACCGACCCGTTTAGATTTTTCAAAACCCATTTAAGGTCTGCCATAAAAGTTTGTCAAATCGGTGGTAGAACAATTACACTAAACGGGCCGGACGGGGGCGGCATAAAGCAGAAGCCTCCTGATAGGCTTGTTTGAGTCTCGTGCAAGTGCCCGGGATGTAGAGTTTGTGTGCATTCGTTGGTATGATTCCGTGTCTTTTCCTTTGTTCTTCGGTATGTGTGTTCTGTTTGTGTCATGTTTTACAGGGATTCGCGCTTGATTCGGTGAGGAAAATCGTCAAGAATGAAGTTCCAGATATTTTTACATGTGTTTTTATGCTTGGAATAGGTTTTTATGGAATTTGGGTGAAACAAATTTTTAATGATAAAAAATTTTCTAAGTATAAAAGTTAGAAAAATTTGAAAACTTTCTGTTACCAACAAGTCCCCACGGTACGCGAAGTATTTGGGAAGTTCCCTCGCGGTACGCGAAGGACAAACCAAGTAGCCGACTTAATTTCTGCCTCATCGCAGTACGCGAGGAGTGCTGCAGGTTATCTCGCGGTACGTGGGGCCATGTTGTTTTCACCCTTCTTCTGTGTTTTCCCATGGTTTCGTTCACCGTTCACCCGCATCGACCACCACTATCATTACCACCTCTAACCTCTATCTAGCACCATATTATTCACCATCACTCACCTACATACCATCCGACCACCACGACCATGGGAGAAACTTGAAACTGTTTCTTGACCGATGACCGACCTTGCTGTGGCATTCATGTCTATGTGTTTGCCACCCATTGAGTACGTTACTCTGCATCTATCTATCTTGAGTCTTTAATTTTTAGTGAGTCAGTTGAGTCTTTTTATTTTAATTTGAGTCAGTTTAATGATGCGGGTTTGTTGGGAGGTTTATTTTGCAAGTTTTATCATTCTGCCCGTACGCAATCTCCATTTGGGCGGGATTGATCATCACTTATATAAAGTTTGTAAAGGCAACCCAACAGTTTGTGCAGCCGCGACCGAAATGCTATACGGTGCACACAAAATGATGAAGGAAGCGGGACAATTCACTGCTACATTACCAGCTAAGTCGCTTCCTGTTCATGGTTTATTTTTGCATTTTTATTTTTCGTTGTTTCTTGGTTCACATTGAGGACAATGTGTCGTTCAAGTGTGGGGATGGGAAAAGTCTTGAGTCTAGTTTAGTTTAGTTTATTTTTCTTTTATAAAAAGTCAAAAATACAAAAAAAAATTGAAAAATTTTGAAAAAAATGTCCTTTGAATTAGAGTTTTTGCAATCAAAATGGAAGATGATAGGTATAACTGGATCTGTTTTTTGTGTTTAAATGAAATAATGATAGAAAACGCGTATAATCTGTGATGTTTTGGTAGATCCAACCGATTTGATAGCTTAAATATCCTGTTTGTGTTGTTTAGGATAATTAAATGAACTTAAATCATGAAATCTTGTGGGTCATCATCTTAAGGGTGTCGGTAATACTGAAACTGTCAACATAGGGTGATAGGTACAACGTTAAGTTAAAATTTAGAGGTTTTTGAAATTTCTTGGCACACCACTCTCTTTTTATGAAAATAAATCTGAGTTTGGTGGCGCCCGCATCCATATGTCCATAATTCATGCGTAATTGATTAGATTATTGAGTTTTACTTATGTGTTACCCTCCGGGATGGCCACTTGGAGAAAAACCCCTAAGTGATTCTTATGTGCTTAAATTGATATGACTTAGTCTATGTGTTACCTTCCGGGATAGCGAATTGGTTGAAACGTCTCTAGACGAAAGTTCATTTGCTTGATAGTTCTCATTGACATTTCATTCTTCCATCTTAATTTCTAAAACCTGTAAATCTTAGTTTAACGTGGTGGGAGAAATCTATACGGTTTAACCCATGCCTAAACATGACCGTGAGACGGGATTAGGTAGAACTATAGCTTTTGAGTGTGGGACCAATAGATAGATTGATATGCTTGGTAATGTAGAATTTAGAACACAATCGGGGGCTTGATAGTGGGTGTTTAGGTTTAATCGAAACGAAATACCAATTGTTACATTTTAACGCGTGATTATATTTATGCTAATGAATTTATAATATTGTTAAAGTGTACTTCCAGTTGTGATTCCATTGCAGAGGTCTTTTTCGAGGACGAAAAAGGGTTAAGTGTGGGGATGTTTGATGTGTTGCAAAGCACACCTCTTATTCCTGTGTGTTTCGTGTCTTTTTGTATAGTTTAAGAGTCGTATTGAGTCGTTTATAGTTAGTATTGATTTGTGCCATGGTTTGTAGGTAATCGGGTGAGTTTGGAGCTTAAACGATCAAGAACTGTGAAGAAACGAGTACACGAGAACCCGGGATGAAAATGGAAAAAGTTAGAAAAGAGTCCAACCTTAGAAGAGGCATATCTTGGGCTAGAAAATTAGTTACGGGGCCCATAATATATGGATTTGGGGTAGCTCGAGAAGAGGAATTCAAAACTCCAGTATTCCCTCACGGTACGCGAGAGCTTGGGTCCATTTTCTCACGGTACGCGAGGAACCGGAAAACCTGCGCGACTAGTTTGTCTCTCGCGGTACGCGAGAGACCCCAGATATGCAGATTTTGGCCTATTTTCATGGTATAAAAGGTTGGGATCAATCCTAGGGTTTAATTATTCGATTCCAGACGTAAAGAAACGAGCTTTTTGGTGATTCTAAGTGGGAGAAAGCTTCTAGGATCAACCGGAGACTTGAATTTAAGTTGGAGATTGAAGATCGGGTCGATTTCTTCATCCGGTTCTCGTTATCTTTCTTTGTTATACTTTTCCAGATTTGATACCATGATTTATGTGTTTTATTCTTCTGTTTTGATGTTATTGACCATGCTGATTGGCTAGACTTTCATAGCTACCTAGGTTTTGATAATTATGCGTTGTTAATTGGTTTGATTTCGGATTGCGGTTATTTGTTGATGGCTTAATATTAAAGTAAAGAACTTGGTTTTGTTTGATTGGATGTATTTGCGTATTTAATCTTGATTTATGATCTATTGATTATTCCATATGCGGCTTTGTGAATGTCTTTCATGTATGGTTGCGTATTAGGTCACTAGTTGTGTGCATGTGATTGGTTTATGGTTTACTATATTGTATCCATAGGAACATTGATTGAGAGTCTTTTAGGGTTGAGTATCCTGCCTGCTTCAATAGCTGAAAGTTGCGAAGTTGTCGGGTAATCTTTGGTGTTAGGGTTTTAGGTTAACTGCTCTGAAAGGAGGGTTTCCTAGGTTGTCTTAGCGTCATTGTTATTCCGTGTCTTTTCAAGTGAATTCAAGTTACTCCTTGCACTGAAAGGTGTACTCAGATAGTGAGACTGAGAGGTAATCTGTCTAGCGAGTACTTTAGTGTTGTTGGAGATAGCTGAGGGGTGATCCGACTAACTGGTGAGCTTCACACGTCCCTTAGTTTTCCTTTAGGTCACACCCGGAGAATGATCTGGGATCAACTAGGTTGTCTAAGTGTGTCTTATTCTAAGAGCCCAGTTCCATCATAGTTTTAGTATCCGAGAGATTTCCAAGGTATGTGCATAGGATTCAGAGTCTAGGTAGTGCTTTCCCAATTTGTGAGTTGTCTAAAGTCTTTTGCTTTATATTTGGTGTCGATAGTTAGAATTTCGTTAGTTATAATCAGTTACACAAATCCCCCCCAAATACATTTCAGTTTAGTTAGTTGAGTCAGAGTCTATATAGAGTCTTCGCTAGTGTCTCGTGGGTTCGATATCTGGACTTCTTTTGACTTTGCTACATTGGTCGGTACACTTGCCGGTTGTGTGGTCTAGTATTAGGTTGAGTCTAGATTTATAAATTTAAAGCTAGAGTGTCTAGATTAGGTTTTATAGTTAGTTTATATAGACCATCCAGCACACATCAAGTTTTTGGCGCCCGTTGCCGGGGACACTTAGGCGATAGCGTAGCTAACTTTGATTGAACTTATCTGATTAGTCGGCCTGTTTTTGTGTTTTGAGTCATTTCTATTTTGTTGAGTCTAGTTTGTGTGTCCTTTGGTGAGTCTTTGTTTTTAGTGTGTCTAGCTTGTATCTTGAGTCTGTCTAATTATTTTTGTCATTATGTGTGAGATCTGTGGAGGACTACGTTTTACTCGTCATTGCCCATATTCATCGGGATATTCTGCAGACTGCTATGATCATGCTTATCCACAGATACAACCATATGAGGAATACAGAACTCAAGAGGAGTTGAATGCCTGGTGCAAAGAGGCAAATGAGCAGTATGAGAAAGATATCCAAGCAATAATTGCTCGCATTGGATCACATCGACTGAAAAATCTGGAGCGTGTGATTTATGATCGTGAAGGGAATATTATCGGAACTGAAACTGCATCAGGGGAAATGATTATGGAAACTCCAGAACTGGAGGCAACAATGGACGACGTGCGGGTAACAGTGACAGAAGGTGAAACACATGTCCCATCTCCATGTAAGTATTCTAACCTTGATTGCGTTACTGATTTTTGTTTGTCAACTTCTACACAAGATCATATAGTTCGTTGTGATACTTTACACTTGTCTTGTGAGAATGAGTTGGTGCAGGTAATACGGGACGAAGATACAATCAAGGAGGAGCAGAGGAAGGTGCAAGAAATCATGAATACTCAGTGACACCTGATAACTAATGCCAAGCAATTACACTTTCTCGAAGAAAATGGGAGGCTAATGGAAGAGCTAGAAAGTTTGAAGCTAGAAAGAGAAGAAGCAGCTCCAAAACCGAGGACAAAAATGGACGTCTTAGTCCCACCTTCGGTTCTGCAGGATGTTAAACAACCTCGGTCAGGCGTTTATGATTTTTCTTGGAATTATAGTGATGATGATGAGTCAATAGATGAGGAGAAATTCAAAAAATATTTTGGCTCCAAGATTAGAGACAAAGAAGAAGAGGAAGATGTGGATTTCTCTGATTCTATAGGATTGATGTTTGGTGGAGAGGAAGAGATTGTTGATGAGCCTTCATGGGAAGACGAGTTTGGTGACGAGTTGGTGGGATTGCCAACTTTTGAAGAAGATGGAGAATTTGACCCAGTTGGCGAGTTAGAAACCTTAGAAGCTCTGATGGAAGGAAAACCGACTATGGATATCAAAGAGTAACCAGTTGAAGAAGAGGAAGAAGTGGTTGGAGGTGTAGTAAATGGTGGATCGCCACCCAGATCAGCACGACCATGGGACAGGTCATAGAGACGTATGGACCGGCATGTTGTGAAGATCCTGGGATGGTCATACAAGGATCATAGGATGCAAAATACTGGAGATGATCATGTACCACATTACATGCCACGTATCAGGTTTGGTCCAGGTAAGTTTAAATATTGGTGGACCGACCCGTTTAGATTTTTCAAAACCCATTTAAGGTCTGCCATAAAAGTTTGTCAAATCGGTGGTAGACCAATTACACTAAACGGGCCGGACGGGGGCGGCATAAAGGAGAAGCCTCCTGATAGGCTTGTTTGAGTCTCGGGCAAGTGCCCGGGATGTAGAGTTTGTGTGCATTCGTTGGTGTGAGTCCGTGTCCTTTCCTTTGTTTTTCGGTATGTGTGTTTTGTTTGTGTCATGTTTTACAGGGATTCGCGCTTGATTCGGTGAGGAAAATCGTCGAGAATGAAGTTCCAGGTATTTTTACATGTGTTTTTATGCTTGGAATAGGTTTTTATGGAATTTGGGTGAAACAAATTTTTAATGATAAAAAATTTTCTAAGTATACAAGTTAGAAAAATTTCAAAACTTTCTGTTACCAACAAGTCCCCACGGTACGCGAAGTATTTGGGAAGTTCCCTCGCGGTACGCGAAGGACAAACCAAGTAGCCGACTTAATTTCTGCCTCCTCGCAGTACGCGAGGAGTGCTGCAGGTTCTCTCGCGGTACGTGGGGCCATGTTGTTTTCACCCTTCTTCCGTGTTTTCCCATGGTTTCGTTCACCGTTCACCCGCATCGACCACCACTATCATTACCACCTCTAACCTCTATCTAGCACCAAATTATTCACCATCACTCACCTACATACCATCCGACCACCACGACCATGGGAGAAACTTGAAACTGTTTCTTGACCGATGACCGACCTTGCTGTGGCATTCATGTCTATGTGTTTGCTACCCATTGAGTACGTTACTCTGCATCTATCTATCTTGAGTCTTTAATTTTTAGTGAGTCAGTTGAGTCTTTTTATTTTAATTTGAGTCAGTTTAATGATGCGGGTTTGTTGGGAGGTATATTTTGCAGGTTTTATCATTCTGCCCGTACGCAATCTCCATTTGGGCGGGATTGATCATCACTTATATAAAGTTTGTAAAGGCAACCCGACAGTTTGTGCAGCCGCGACCGAAATGCTATACGGTGCACACAAAATGATGAAGGAAGCGGGACAATTCACTGCTACATTACCAGCTAAGTCGCTTCCTGTTCATGGTTTATTTTTGCATTTTTATTTTTCGTTGTTTCTTGGTTCACATTGAGGACAATGTGTCGTTCAAGTGTGGGGATGGGAAAAGTCTTGAGTCTAGTTTAGTTTAGTTTATTTTTCTTTTATAAAAAGTCAAAAATACAAAAAAAAATTGAAAAATTTTGAAAAAAATGTCATTTGAATTAGAGTTTTTGCAATCAAAATGGAAGATGATAGGTATAACTGGATCTGTTTTTTGTGTTTAAATGAAATAATGATAGAAAACGCGTATAATCTGTGATGTTTTGGTAGATCCAACCGATTTGATAGCTTAAATATCTTGTTTGTGTTGTTTAGGATAATTAAATGAACTTAAATCATGAAATCTTGTGGGTCATCATCTTAAGGGTGTCGGTAATACTGAAACTGTCAACATAGGGTGATAGGTACAACGTTAAGTTAAAATTTAGAGGTTTTTGAAATTTCTTGGCACACCACTCTCTTTTTATGAAAATAAATCTGAGTTTGGTGGCGCCCGCATCCATATGTCCATAATTCATGCGTAATTGATTAGATTATTGAGTTTTACTTATGTGTTACCCTCCGGGATGGCCACTTGGAGAAAAACCCCTAAGTGATTTTTATGTGCTTAAATTGATATGACTTAGTCTATGTGTTACCTTCCGGGATAGCGAATTGGTTGAAACGTCTCTAGACGAAAGTTCATTTGCTTGATAGTTCTCATTGACATTTCATTCTTCCATCTTAATTTCTAAAACCTGTAAATCTTAGTTTAACGTGGTGGGAGAAATCTATACGGTTTAACCCATGCCTAAACATGAGCGTGAGATGGGATTAGGTAGAACTATAGCTTTTGAGTGTGGGACCAATAGATAGATTGATATGCTTGGTAATGTAGAATTTAGAACACAATCGGGGGCTTGATAGTGGGTGTTTAGGTTTAATCGGAACGAAATACCAATTGTTACATTTTAACGCGTGATTATATTTGTGCTAATGAATTTATAATATTGTTAAAGTGTACTTCCAGTTGTGATTCCATTGCAGAGGTCTTTTTCGAGGACGAAAAAGGGTTAAGTGTGGGGATGTTTGATGTGTTGCAAAGCACACCTCTTATTCCTGTGTGTTTCGTGTCTTTTTGTATAGTTTAAGAGTCGTATTGAGTCGTTTATAGTTAGTATTGATTTGTGCCATGGTTTGTAGGTAATCGGGTGAGTTTGGAGCTTAAACGATCAAGAACTGTGAAGAAACGAGTACACGAGAACCCGGGATGAAAACGGAAAAAGTTAGAAAAGAGTCCAACCTTAGAAGAGGCATATCTTGGGCTAGAAAATTAGTTACGGGGCCCATAATATATGGATTTGGGGTAGCTCGAGAAGAGGAATTCAAAACTCCAGTATTCCCACGCGGTACGCGAGAGCTTGGGTCCATTTTCTCGTGGTACGCGAGGAACCGGAAAACCTGCGCGACTAGTTTGTCTCTCGCGGTACGCGAGAGACCCCAGATATGCAGATTTTGGCCTATTTTCATGGTATAAAAGGTTGGGATCAATCCTAGGGTTTAATTATTCGCTTCCAGACGTAAAGAAAAGAGCTTTTTGGTGATTCTAAGTGGGAGAAAGCTTATAGGATCAACCGGAGACTTGGATTGAAGTTGGAGATTGAAGATCGGGTCGATTTCTTCATCCGGTTCTCGTTATCTTTCTTTGTTATACTTTTCCATATTTGATACCATGATTTATGTGTTTTATTATTCTGTTTTGATGTTATTGACCATACTGATTGGCTAGACTTTCATAGCTACCTAGGTTTTGATAATTATGCGTTGTTAATTGGTTTGATTTCGGATTGCGGTTATTTGTTGATGGCTTAATATTAAAGTAAAGAACTTGGTTTTGTTTGATTGGATGTATTTGCGTATTTAATCTTGATTTATGATCTATTGATTATTCCATATGCGGCTTTGTGAATGTCTTTCATGTATGGTTGAGTATTAGGTCACTAGTTGTGTGCATGTGATTGGTTTATTGTTTACTACATTGTATCCATAGGAACATCGATTGAGAGTCTTTTAGGGTTGAGTATTATGCCTGCTTCAATAGCTGAAAGGTGCGAAGTTGTCGGGTAATCTTTGGTGTTAGGGTTTTAGGTTAACTGCTCTGAAAGGAGGGTTTCCTAGGTTGTCTTAGCGTCATTTTTATTCCGTGTCTTGTCAAGTGAATTCAAGTTACTCCTTCCATTGAAAGGTGTACTGAGATAGTGAGACTGAGAGGTAATCTGTCTAGCGAGTACTTTAGTGTTGTTGGAGATAGCTGAGTGGTGATCCGACTAACTGGTGAGCTCCACACGTCCCTTAGGTTTCCTTTTAGGTCACACCCGAAGAATGATCTGGGATCCACTAGGTTGTCTAAGTGTGTCGTATTCTAAGAGCCCGGTTCCATCATAGTTTCCGTATCCGAGAGATTTCCAAGGTACATGCATAGGATTAAGAGTCTAGGTAGTGCTTTCCCCATTTGTGAGTTGTCTAAAGTCTTTTGCTTTATATTTGGTGTCGATAGTTAGAACTCCATTAGTTATAATCAGTTACACAAATCCCCCCCCCCCCCCCAAATACATTTCAGTTTAGTTAGTTGAGTCAGAGTCTAGATAGAGTTGTCGCTAGTGTCTCGTGGGTTCGATATTCGGACTTCTATTGACTTTGCTACATTGGTCAGTACACTTACCGGTTGTGTGGTCTAGTATTAGGTTGAGTCTAGATTTATAAATTCAAAGCTAGAGTGTCTAGGTTAGGTTTTATAGTTAGTTTTTATAGACCATCCAGCACACATGTGGCTCGGTCTTGGGAACAGGAGGAGTGGGGGAAGCTGGCCTCTTGCGAGATGGAAGGATCTTCTTCAGCGGAGTAATGCGGAAGCGGGCACCTCCCAGATGGGTGCATACATAGGCAGATGCGGTGGCAGGCCGGATGGTCCCCACGGTAGCGTGCACCTCCTCTGGAGCAGGAGCCATTGGCTTAGTCAGTGCTGCTGGGGTGTCTACCTCTGCAAGCTCGGGAACCTCTTCTGGCTTCGTCTCTGGATCCTCTGTAGGATCCTCAACCATCGCCTCATCCTCGGGGCTAGGTGGGAGTAGCGGTGCTGGTGGTGCAAGTGATGAAGCTATCGAGGATACCGGTGATGCTGGCTCGTCGTCAGAGTCAGAGATAGAAATCCAACCGTTATGAGTCATAGCTGCATATTTTAATATTAGTATAAATCATATAAGTCATGCAAATGTTTATGTAGTGCTATGATCATGTCCTGTCTCTATGGCTATAGTCTAGGTTCACTAATGCAACCTAGTTCGCTATAACCAAGGCTCTGATACCAGTCTGTCACACCCCGCCTAGAGCGGAAACACGGGGTGCGGCGAAGTCGGTGTTTAATCATAGCCTTTGAATACAACAAACGACCTCTAAATGAAAGTACATATTTCATAACCATGATTAATTGTATTGTGATAACAACATGGATCAAATAGTCACCCTAACGGTAACATCAAAAGGTGACAAGTTTTACAAGTATAGCCTAACATTATAGACAATAAAAGGAAAACTCCAAAAGCTAGGACATGCATGATAACTCCACGTGTCTTATTTCTTAGATGAAAATTTCCTGACAGATCGTCAATTACCTGAGAAATACATACTAAAATGTCAACATAAAGTTGGTGAGTTCACAGGTTTAAGTAAGTAGAAAAATATGTTTCCTTCGGACTACGAGATTTCCCAATATGTTTAGCATTGTTAATCAAACAATACTTATGTATGTGCATCGTAACCGACACTTGACATTGTTTATGTGCCCCGCCCAATGTTCTGTCATGAAACATTGTAAGTATACATGTATGGACAATATGCACCCACTTTGACCTCCAATCAAGGTTAGAGCAACTAACCACGGGTGGGGGTGTCAACCCAAATAGATCTATTCATGCGTTCCACGTCTAAATTAGCTAACGGTTATAGTATTCCGGGGACTTAGTATGACAGTAAGTACTCATGCAACAATCAGTTTATGTACTCGTATCCAAATATGAGCTATGTATTCTCCCCGTATGTTTAAAAATCATTTAAATCATAGTAAAAGTGGGGCCGTGAAGACTCAACGTGTCTACGAGGTGGTGAGTGATGATGTATGCAGTGAGTCTAACAAGTATCCGACTTATATGTGCCCTAAATTATTTAAGACACCTTAGGTTCTATGTAGTGGTTTAAGTGTGGTTTGGTCACATGACCAATACCCGAAATCTTTTACCCTTGCCTTGTAATAACTTACAAGGGTCCGGCCCGATCGCCGTTGGTGATATAATTCGTTGTTAAAGTAGTTATATTTATTAAATCTTTTTAATAAATATTGTGATTTGATCTCGAAGTTGTCAATATCTTGTGTCCGGTTTTAAGTCGTTTCTTTTGATTAATAAATATATTTAACATATATATTTATTATAATAAGTCGTTAATAAAATGTCCTAAAATTATATTCTTTTATTATTTAAACTTATCCTTATATGTCTAAATGATATATACATATATATGCATGTATATATAATTATTCCTTCTCAAAATAAATATATAAGTATATGTATATGTATGTTTTTTTAAAATATTATTACTCTTTTTGCATGTTAAAATAGTATTAGCTGTCCAACCCTTTTATACTTAATAAAAATCATATTTATTACCAATGTTATTAATAAACTAAAAAAGCCACACTAATATGTTTATGATGATTAATATTTTATATAAATTTATTATTATTACAATAATAAAGATTAAGATTTATAACCTATGGTTTTTCGTTGTCACCTTTTTCTCATCTTTTATACGATATTTCAAAACACGAACCGTCTTTTATATGTTTAAAAACTCGGTTTTTAAATACTAATTCCGGTTATAAGCTATTATATCACCAACTATGATAATGTTAAAATAAATTAGTCAAAAGCCTATGAAATTTGTCGGGAGAAGGTGACGGAGTTTACGCGAGACCCGTTTTCTCCTCGTGACGTCCCGTTTGACTCGGTGAGCTCCCGTACTAGCCTGTAAACTTCACGTAACCGCAATCCGATGACCTTTAGTGAGAAACGGAGACCCAAAAGAGTTGGTTCTTGTCCCGAAATAACCCGTAAAGGTGGCGGAGGGCTGTGACGGTTGGAGGTGGTGCACTACGGTGGTTGAGGGAGGTTGGAGTGGGGCTGTCGGTGGGATGGGGAGGGGCTGTGGTGGCTGGAACGGGTGATGGAGGGGGTATTGTTTCATGCTTCGTGGAAGAGGAGGAGGGAGGGAGAGGTTGCCGTAAGGGAGTAGAGAGGTGAGGGTGGTGGTTTATGGTGGGTGACAGTGGCGATGTTGCTGCTGTCTTATGGAGCCGAGAACGCAAGGTGGTGGGGTGGGTTTTCGGGTGGAGCCGATAGGGAGAGGGAGAGCACAAGTGTTAGTGAAGGTGTTGGTGTGGATGACTTAAAGGCTTGTATGCATGTATATATAGGTCTCAAGGGTGGGTATTACACATTAGTTAGTGTGTTCCTTTGAGAAAAACATGTCTTCTTAAACAACGCTATGTTGGGGATGTTGGGACAAGAGAGAACACAAGAGGGGAGGCCCCCATTTGATGCCCTTCTCGGCCGAGCAAGGTAAGCACGAGGGGAAAGAGGGGGTAGGGTAGGGTGTGTAGATTGACCGTTACCCGCTCGTTACTAGTCCGGTGTAATACCCGCGTGTCATTTCCATTCGTTGTTACGTGTCGGGTTTGAGTCGGGTAAATATATATATAGGTTTAGTAACTTGGATAAAATACGTGTCCACATATGTTTAAATTTATAATTTCAATCAAGTGGGTATTCTCTACTGTATATATATAAAAAAAATATATAAAGAGAACATTTTGAGCCATTAAATACTAACTATAGTTTATTACCAACTCTATATGGGGTTCGTTGTGTATTGGAAATTTCTATTATTTCCCGTGCAGTTGTGTGTTGGTTGGACTCTACTGAACCGGGTTACACCTAATTAATTTAAAATTTTGTCTAAAGAGCACAATTTCGTGTAATTATATTTAGATAATTACGTGGTAAATTACCAGTTGTCACAACTTTCCTGGTAGGAGGTATGCATATGGTAGGGTTTTCTTCGTTGATCTCTGTGACATTGATAAGTTTTCAGTCCATGAACTGCATTTGGTGATGAAAGAGTTAGGGCAAAATGAGGGAAAGACAAATTTATACTTTAATTTTCTGATTCCTAGGAGTAATTTAGATTATGGCTAGTTCCTTTAGAAGGTGATATGTTGAGTCTGGTGAGGCAAAGGTGCATACTTGCTTCACTCTCCCAGAAAGGATCAAAGTTGTTATTGAGGAGTTGAAGGATATTGGAAGCTATAACTTTATTCCATACAAGAGTCCTAAGTCTGCATCAATAGGGTTGGATGATATTCAAGTGAATGCCTAACGTGTTATTGATGCCCAACATGTTATTGATACACAATTTCATTTTTATTATGAAATGATTAGTGATGCACCACATGTTACTGATGCAATAAGGGGTGAGTCTGAGGTAGAAGCAGTACAATTGGATGTTAAAGAGGTGGATAATGATGCACGACATGTTATAGAGGTATAGCAACATGTTACTGATGCAACAACTCAAGAGCCTGAGGTAGAAGCAGTTCAATTGAATGTTAAAGAGGTGGATAATGATGCACACCATGATATATAGTGAAGCAAGAGATAGTGATGACAGTGACTATATTGTGGATAAAGACAATGAGGTGGATGTTGACATGAGTGAATATCTTAACTTTGTGGATTTTGGAGAAGAGTTTGTAGGTGGAAGCAGAAATGCCCAACTTGAAGGGTCTGCAAGTAATAATGATCAATAAGTTAATGATAATGAAGAAATTGTTGCTGGTTTGAGTGATGCCTCTTTGGATAGTGGAACTGAGGAATCAGATGATGATTTTGAATCTACAAGAAGCAAAAAAATTGAGGGAACTCAGGAGAAAAAGTTGTTGGTGTTGAATCAGTTAGATTCTATGTGGGCCAAGTATTTGGTAGTTCAAAAGAGATAAAAGAATTAATTAAGAAAAATGCAATAGAAACCAGGAGAGAGCCATCATTGTTAAGGAATGAAAAGAAGAGAGTAAGAGTTGTTTGTAAGGGTATTATGCCACATACACAGAGTGATGGACTTGGGCCTTCTAACCCTACTGGGCCAAGACCAACAGTTAACACACAGTACCCAAAACAATGTAATTAAACCGGTGAAACAAGTGGGGCATGCCAAGACAAACAAAAACGAAAAGGGAAGGCACTTGGTCAAACAAGTGGGCCATTTCAGGAAAAAAAAGATAAAGTAAAGACACCTGTCCTCTGTCCTTGGGTTTTCTATGCATCTAAAAACAAATCAAGTGGTGAGACTTGGTTGATGAAGACATACAAACCTAACCACACATGTCTTCAATCTAGGCACATTAAGGCATTTACTTTTGGCTTTATGGCAAAGAAAGTTAGGTTATAAACCAGATTGAAATAAATTCCAAAGTCTCTACTAAATCCATTCAACAGGAGCTTCAAAGAAAGTACAAACTAGGGGTTTCAAAGATGAAGGTTTTCAGAGCAAAGGCCAAAGCTACATATCAGGTGAAGGGTGACCATAAAGAACAATATGCAGGTTAAGAGACTTCATTTTAGAGGTGCAAGGGACAAACCCCAATACAACTATCAAGTTTGTGGTTGAGCCAGAAACTAATCCAGCTTCACCAACAAGGATATTCAAGAGGGTTTATATCTGCCTTGGCCCTTTGAAAGAGGGCTTCAAAGAATGTAAAAGAGAGCTACTGGGATTAGATAGTGCCTTCATGAAGGGACCACACCCTGGTCAATTATTAAGTGCTGTTGGAATAGACCCAAATAATGGGATTTATCCCCTAGTTCATGCAATTGTTGAGACTGAGAACAAGGACTAATGATGTTGGTTTCTGCAGTGCTTGTCTGATGATCTGGATTTGAGCATTAGAAGTAATTTTACTTTCATTTCTGATAGGCAAAAGGTATGGTTTTTTAATAGTCATTTAAATATATATATATATATATATATATATATATATATATATATATATATATTAACTAGGGCCTCATACCTGCAATTGTCAAAGTATTCCCTGATGCTGAGCAATTGTCAAAGTATTCCCTGCCGCTGAGCACAGGTATTGCCTCAGGCATATACACCAGAACATGAAACTTAGATGGAGGGGAAAAGGTTTCAAATGGGGATGTGCAACAGCAACCACTGTTCTAGAATTCCAAACAAAGATGGAAGAACTAAAGGCACTGAATATGGAGGCTTATAATTGGGTTTCTAAAATTCCACCACAACATTGGACTAGGTCCCATTTCACAGGTAAGAGACCGCCACAACTGTTTAATCTGTTTATAGTTATTTAATTTGTTTAGTTTAATTTGTTTAAAGTTGGTTTAATTTGGTATAGGCTATTAAAGTTTGTTTAGTATGTGTAGGAAGAACCAAACAGATGTATTACTGAGCAACATGTGTGAGGTGTTTAACAGCAGAATTACTAAAGGTAAGGACAAGCCCATAATATCAGCATTGGATTATGTTAGAGAGTACCTCATGAAGAGGATAGTTAATGTGATGAAGGTGATTGACAAGTCTAACAGCCCATTGACACCGACTGCCACAAAACTCATGGATGCTATAAAGTCTGAAGCTAGGAAATACACTATCATTTGGAATGGTGAGAGCAAATACGAAGTCAGTGCTACTTGGGGTGACCAATGTGTGGTTGATGTGGTGAACAAGGTTTGCACTTGTAGAAGATGGGAGCTTACTGGACTGCCATGTAAACATGCAGTTGTTGTGAATTGGGATATGGCATCCCATGGACAACAGGTTGGAACACTAGAAATTTGGGCACATCCTTGCTATCTATTGGAAACATGGAAGAAGGTGTACTCATTCAAGATTGGTCCTATCAATGGAAATTAAGAACATGTGGCCAAAGTCTAATTATCCAACAACCCTCACACCACCACTGTACAGCACACCTGTTGGCAGACCAAAAAAGAAGAGGATGAGAGATCAAGTGGAGGTGCAAGATGTCATGGAACAAGGTGGAAAGTTAACAAGGAGGTATGATCTGTCACTTGTTCCAAGTGTAAGAACTATGGCCATAATTCAAGGGGATGCAAGGGACAAGGAGATCCAAATGCAAATGTTTGATGGATTTGATTGTGTATGCTGACTTTTGGTCTGTGGTCTTTGGTTTATGTCTTTAGACAATTTGTTGTATATCTTTTGGTCTATGGTCTTTTGGTCTGTGACGGTTTTGGTTTATGGTTTTAGTTTGGTGTAACCTTTTGGTTTAGACAATTGCATCATTTTGGAAGTCTGTTAAACTATGCTTTATTATGGTATGCAAAATGTTTGTCTACTTTATATGGTTTGGTTTCAAACAGAATTCATATTCTTGCATAATGGTTTGGATTGAATTATTAATGGCTGCATTATTGATTCAATCTTATTTTGTTTCAGAATGGTACAATGTCTTATTTTGGCTGCAAATTGGATTTGGTACAATGTCTGCATAATGGTTTGTTTGTAATTTGTACATATGGTAATATGGACTTTTGGCTGCACAATGGATTTGGTTGTAGTTTGTACATATGCTTGCATAATGGTTGCAGTTAAACAGACTTTAAACTAAAATTTTGCAATGGGCACTAAAATTCTGCAATGAGCACTAAAATTGCCTGTTTGAAATGCAATTGAACAAAAATGTCCTTTATCATTAATATTTAATATTGAACAACACAAAATCACACATAGTGAAATCAAATACATTAGTTACAACATCAAAATAAGAACCATAATCCTACACTTTGCTGCTAAACACAATTACAGCGTTAAGAACCCTAATCCTAACACCATGAACTTGATAACAGTCTTCTTCAAACGAAGTTCTGCTTCCAAACCCTTCACTTGGCTTTCAAGTTTGTTTTTTTGACTTTAACAGGCCCGGAATAATCTCCATTGCATGTCGACACATAGGTGGGTCAACCCATCCAATGAATCGGCACTTTGAGTTCTATAACACATAAAAAAAAATCAGATACATGAAGTTGAAAATGGAAGGGATAAAGAAATGCTTACAGAAATTGGACAAGCATAGAATCGTCACCTAGGATTTTGATCTGTCCATGATGTTCGAACGATAGCAAATCGACCACAACTGCACACAACCATGGAGACTTAGGTCAGGGGAAGAAGACGACGTTGTGAGGAACGATGAGACACGTGGTTCATATTACCCACTTCTCTCATTTACCAACGTCGGTGGCTATTTCCCACCGATAAATTTAACCCTTCAAGTTTGTTATAACTACCGTCTAAACCCTCAACTTCTTAAAATTTTTGTTTGACCCCTGTACTATGTATAATATATGCTTTTAACCCCATTAATTTTTTTATTAAATTTTATCTTTTCAATAATTTTAGTTCGTTAATTTTTTTTATATCGTTAAATATAATTTTTAGGCATCGTTGGTTATATCGACTAGCGGTAACATGCTGATACCTAGAATAATGAGATCGACACCGACTGAAAGACATCGGTACCGTTGTATAATTGTTTTTGTTACTAAATGTTTTAACGAGTTTATCGTTTCAATGTTAGTTCATATTTACGTCGCAACATTAATTTTATACGCTTCTTTTTGTGCTTAATCACGTTAATATGACGTCTGGTTTACTAATAACCCTCCGGCTTTCTCCATTTTCATATGCTACGTACCCCTCAAATTTCAAAATTTTAAACATATCCCTCAAGTTTCTAAAGTTTCAAGTTTACCTCTGTATAAAATTCTCAACTCTACTTCTTAAATTTCTAAACTCTCAATTTTACCCTCAAATTTCGTTTCTTTTTTCTTTTACTATTTTTTATATTCTTTATTAATGAATTTTTCATTTCAATGTTAACTTCTATTCGCCTCGATCTCCAGAATCGAGTCGTGGCAACAACATACGCTTATTTTATGTACTTAGTCACGTTATTGTCTTCTCCGCGACACGCGTAACGAGGTTCGCAAACCCATCGCACCGCATGGTCTTTAATTATGTACTTAAACACGTTAATGTCACCGTACAACCTCGTCGCAACGTGCGGGTCGTATTTTCTAGTTATAAGAAAAAAAGAAATTACAAGTCAAATGACCAAAATACCCCCACGTGGGAGTCACGTGGGATGATTTAACCAGAGAAATAGACGTCCGTTTATTTTAAGGGCCACACATGCAACAATTTAGAAAGCTATGGACTATCAGTGTAATTTCTCAAAACTAAAGACCAAAAGTGAAATTAAGGCAAACCAAAGAATCATCCGTGTAATTAACTCAATATTTTTTTAACTTTAGTAATAAATATTAGTGTGAATGCGTATATTCTCATAATATTAAACCATAAATTGTAAAATTTTGGATTTTCAAAATTCCTCACCAAAGAACCACTATATATACAACTCTAATAATTTGTTTTTTTTCACGCATTCAATAGTTCTTTCTTTCAATGTTTAAAATTTCAAATTTCAAATTATATTTTAATATATATTTATAATATTAAATAATACAAAATTATAAATAATTTAGTTATGAAAATAAATATAAAAAGTAATATATCGTAAAAATGTAAGAAGTTTATGAACAAATAGACCGGAGAGGAAATTAGTAGTTTTAAAGGGTGGATGTATTCTGGATGTGGTAGTTGACTTTGCACGATTTTAGAGAGTATGATGCCCCATTTTCCATGCTTTAATAGATAAACCTTGTTAAGTAATATATAAATCACCTTGAGATTCCTTGTAAAACTCATTATAAGATTGATTACACCACATCTAACATGGCTTCACACTTAACATAAACTAAAAGATCATATGACACTTAATTCTTTAAGTGTTTTAACACTTTCATTTACTATAATTATACTCATTCACAAAACTCATATTAGTTAGACTATCTAAAATGAATTCTAATCTAATAGCAAGCCAAGCACCCATGTTTCTATCATTCTAGAATGTTGAAAGTATGAATTGACCATCACATGCACCTTAGATACTTCACACACATGAAACCTAGCACACTAGTCCTTTTCTACGTAAAAGCACCCGGTTCATCCAATCATACAATAACCACATTCTCACATATATGAATGGATTATAATACACAGTGGCGGATCCAAGAAATATTTCCAAGAGGTTCACTGTTTTTAGATGCTCTAATATCATATGGTCGGAAATAAAAAAATCCGGGTCGGTTCGATTATTCGGGTCCGGTAAAGTTCATCAGATAACAAAAATACGATAACATATATAATAAAAAAATATCGTCATTAGAAACTAAAACACACATAATATAAAAAAAAATAGTCTTTATGAATTAAATAAACTAGAGTTGTTCCCTACAAGTTTTCATCTTTTGAAATCGTTGCATTACATCTTCGTCTGAAACTTGTTGAAAGAACTCCATTTCTATGTAACAAATGCATGAATCGTTCATGTATCCATCACCCATCCTATTATGCAAATCCGTCTTCACATGCTTCATTGAAGAAAAACATCTTTCAACACTTGCCGTTGCAACCGGTAAAACTAATGATAACTTTATTAAACGATAGACCAACGGATAATCAATGTGTTTATTTGTTTCCACCATCATTTTGGCAAGATCACTTGCTCCATTTAGGTTCACAAACCGCTTATCTTTTTTCACATTGTCAATGTAGCGGTCGAGTTGATACAATAGCCTGTCTTGCTCATCAAAATTAAAATCATGCGGATACATCTTGGCCAACTTTAGCAAGTTTAGTTTTTTAAAGGCACTAAAATTACCACACGGTCTCAAAGAATTCATAAACGTAAGCAAGTTAGTGGTTACCTTATTAAAACGGTTTTCAAGCTCTTGAATTTGCATATCGAGAACCGTGTTGAAACTATTGACCATATAATGGTGACGATTGGTGATGCCGGTCTTCCTTCTTCGATATTTCGGGTCAACATACTCGGCGTCTATGTTAACCATTTCAATCTCATATTTGTCACAAAAGGATATGACATCTTTCAAAAGTGAGTCAAAACCTTCAAGTCGATACCTTTGTAATTCTTCTTTAGTTGATCTAACTAGCTCGACTGCATTCAATATATCTTGATTTTTCTTTGAAGTGGTTCACATAATGTGTTAGTAACACCCAAGATGTGCTTCATCAAATGTAAATAAAATATAAAATTAAAAGTTTTCATGTATATTTGAAGACCATTTGCTTGACTCCTGTGAGCACCAATCTTTGCCGAAGTTTATATATATTCAAGCACGTCAATAACACTAGGATATAAAGCAAGCAAACGGAGAATTGTTTTTTCGTGAGAACTCCAACGTGTATCTTCGGCTCTTGCAAGTGACATTTCTTGATTCTTTCCACTTCCGGTTTCAACTTCCGAATTCAATCCCAATCTTTCTCTTTGACTTTCTCTTATCAAATCTATTCGTTTGCAAGATGCACCAACAACATTTATTAAATCTGATACTTCTTTAAAAAAATTAAAAAGTTCATGATGTTTGGTTGCAAGGGCCACAACAACAAGTTGTAGTTGGTGAGCAAAACAATGAACATAATATGCAGAAGAATTTTCTTCCAAAATTAAAGCTTTCAAACCATTAAACTCACCGGACATGTTGCTTGCACCGTCATATCCTTGGCCTCTAACCCTACCCAAACTCAAACTGTGGCGAGCAAATAATTCATCAATTGCAGATTTAAGAGATAATGCAGTTGTGTCCATAACATGAACAAGGCCAATAAATCGCTCCTTCACAAATCCTAATTTATCAACATATCTCAAAACCACGGCCATTTATTTCTTTTTAGAAATATCCCTCGATTCATCCACTAATATGGAAAAGACACCATCACCAAGTTCTTCAAATATCTTTTTTAAAACTTCTTCTGCAAAACAATTACAAATGTCCTTTTGGATTGATGGAGCCGTCATTTGGCTATTCCCCGGAGCATTACTTAATATAACCTTACCAATTTCTTTATTTATTTCTCCCAAGAGTTTTAAAAACTCTATAAATGTCCTCTATAGAGAGATTTTTCAGACTCATCATGACCACGAAAAGGTAATCCACCATTCAGCAATCATTTAGCAAGTCTAACCGAAGTACTTAATCGGATTCACATTAATATCTAAAATCTTAATAACATCTAATCTAATTCAAACAAGTAAACAACAAACATTAAAATTAACCCTAAGTCCCTAACAACAAACATTCAAATTAACATTTAATCTAATTAGCTAAATTCTAACATGTGGTTGCAGGTGGTCCGAGCAGGTGAGCGCCGGTGGGTGCAGGTGGTCCGGTCACCGGTGGCGGCAGTGGCGTCGACGGCAGCAGGCAGCCCAGCAGCAGCGAGCCCTATGTTCCGAGTCTTCTGACTTGTGTTTCCCCTAATTCCTCATTTCCTATCCCTAATGTGTAATCCATTTCAGGTCTTTAGGCTGTAGCCCAATTAAATAGCTCAAAGTCAACAAGAAACAAATGAAACTATTAAAGGGCCTGGATGGCTGGCCTGGACCAGTGGGCTAAATCAGCTAAAAGAAAATTTAAAAATATTGGTGAAGGGATTCAAACCCACAACCTCGATGTTATAATGTAAAGCCTAAACCATTTGTTATACTTTGTAAAGGGGTTCACCCTACAATTTTTTAAGGGGTTCACCCCAGTTTTTTTACCTAGCGTTACACTATAATTTTGAAACTCGGGGATTCCTGTGAACCCCCCCCCCCCGACACTACTAAATCCGCCCCTGATAATACATCTAATCATTAACAACATCATTTCTTCATTAATGAAACAAGATTCAAGATGAGTTCTACTTTAAACAAAAAACCCCCATTTGAGAATTCAAACTCCTTTCAAATCACAAATTAAAGTGTCCGACATTTACTAATTCATATTGAGCCACATTGGCTGTGATAATACTGAAAGGAATCTGAGAATTAATTCATTTTTAAGAAGAAAAAAATTGAGATTGAGAATCAAAACATAAAGAATCATCACCAACGATTAACAATTTCTTTATGGAACTTAATCAACTAAGAAAACAATTGAAAACATCTAAACATTCTATGCTCACCGCTTATAAACCTTCGTCTAGCAACATTAGCAGTTTATAATAAAAAACAGGAAAAAGAGAATCTTTTCTCATTAACACTTATCAGTACTATAAATCCCAGGAGATCATTGTTCAACCCACAATCAAGAATCAAATCAATAAAGAACAAAAGATGAAGATTTGGGATTAACCCTGAAATACGAATTGAATTGAACGATCAGACTTGTTTTTACAATTTGATGAAATTGTGCATATATACATACATACAGACGCGATGATTTGATGAAACGATGTGTCCCAGTACCTAATCAGTTTGTAACTTACAAAGTGTACACAATGACTCCCTAATCTATTAAATAAATATATAATAGACATGAAACATACTTTCTAATATTTATGTATCTAACCCATTAACTTTTATCTAAACTTGATCACACAATTAAGGTTAACAATCACCCTCCTAATTGTCGACCCAAGTTTGATTTTTCATCTCCAATGTCTTCACTGTTCTTGTTTCGTGCTTCCTCTATAGTTGCTTACTACGGTTTCTTTCTTTTCCCAAATCCAGTTACAAGTTTGAGAATCCAACCGTGATCCCTTCCTATGAACAATATTAACATTGGATCCCGTCTGAATCCATTCCTTCTACCATACTCTAACCGATCCCTTCTGGATCTACCTTACAACCTTGAACACACATTGTCTTCTCCTGAATTTGCACTTACAAACTCGTACAACACTATAAGACGTGAACATACCCTTCCTAGGTCTGTCTTCATTCCTTTCTTTGATAAAAAAACTGCAATAAGACTCTTTTGGGTAACTTGTCTCAGCCCCAAGCCCTTTTGACTCGTGATTTTAAAACAACGTGAACAACCTTCAAATCCTTATTATTCGCAATTAAAAAACAACGTGAACAGCCTCCAAACCCTTTTGACTCGCGACTGCCACTAACCAAGAAAACCCGTATAGTGTTCAGTTTCTTACGATAAAACAAAACAACAACAGCCCTTGAGGCCTTTTGATTGACCAACAGGAAGTAATAACAATAATCCATACCCTTTTGATGTGTTTTGATGTTAACAAACAACACAGAAACAAACACCAATGCTCTTGATTTTGTGATTGGGCAATGAATATCAACAATGATTCACGTACCATTTTTAGATAACAAACAACCCTCATGATCTTGATTTCCTTCTGCCTTCGAAACAAACGGACAACAACATCAGCTCTTCGACTTTTTCTGTGATCAGGGAACCAAACATCAACAGTCCCTTTTCTTGGCTTCCGTCCTTTGCTGAATGTGCCATTTGATTTTCTTGATGAAGACAATACAACACTAAAGCTTTCTTTTCCTCTTGTTTCTGATTGTTAATTACAGCAACAATCCATACCAAAACCAAAACGAATGTTCTTGATTTTGAGAATTGGACAACGAATATTAATACAGGAATTTGATTTCTTGGTTGGGGAAAAACGATTTATTGATTGAAGATTTGAAACCATGATCTCGATTTTCTTTGAGCCTTGGGCTCTATAAAATCCCAGGAAATCATGTTTCAACCATTCAATAAAGAACCCAAGATGAAGATTTAGGATTAACCCTAAAATACGAATTGAATTGAACGATCAGACCTGCCTTTACAAATTAATGACATCGCATAGATGAAGATTTGGGATTAACCCTAAGAGAGTGTTTGGGATTACTTATTAAGCCTGCTTATTGACTTATTACTTTTTATAACAAGTAAATAAGTTATAAGTGTGTTTGGGTATGGTAAAAGGATTTTTCAAAATAACTTTTAGAAAAAAGATAATAGGTTGTTTTGGAGAACTTATAATTTTTAACTTTTCATTTCTCCTTATTACTTTTAGGGAGTAATTTTCTATTAATAAATCAACCCAAACACTTTTTAAAAATAAAACACAACTTATTGACTTATTGACTTTTCCCACCACATAAGTTAATTCAAATACTTTTTTTTTTAAATTTCTTTTTAAAAAGTAATAAGTTAATAAATCATTTTGATAAAAAGAACTTTTGGGCTTAATAAGTAATCCCAAACACCCCCTAAATTACATATAGACGCGATGGTTTGATGAAACGACGCGTCCCTATACCTAATCAGTTTCTAAATTACAAAGTGTACACATCGACTCCCTAATCTATTAATAAATACATAATAGACACGAAACATACTTTCTAATATTTATGTATCTGACGTGTTAACTTTTATCCAAATTTGATCACATAATTAAGGCTAACATGTACTAACTCCTATTCGTATTTATTACTACTAATAGATCAAAGCACTACTAAGTACAAACTAGCTCCAATCTATCGATAGTCTTATTTCCTACCGATAGTTGCTTGCTACTAACCAACTATTGCTATAGGTCAGTACCAACCGTAAACTTTCAAGTTGACTTTAGTAAGATATCCAACATTCCAATAAAATTAATGTCTCAAAGTTGATAACCTATATATTTTTTTCATTTCACTTTGCCACTAGATTTAGCTTTCTGTAAAATGTCTCAAATTTACTTGTAACTATAAAACAAAGCGAGGATAGCATAATATGAGGTTTAATGTGGGTGAAGACGAACAGGAAGCCCTTGGGCAGGAACAGGCATAGGATCAACAATGATCTTTTCGTCAGGAATAGTTTTCTGCCATCGAAATCTCTTGGTTATATGGTGCATGAAAACAAGTATCTCTAATCGAGCAAACTCTTTTCCTGGACACATCCTGGCTCCACCTCCAAACGGCACGTACGTGTATGGAGCTGGTCCAGTGCCCTCGTATCTTGAAGGATCAAATTTGAGTGGCTCTGGAAAGAATTCAGGGTTTTTGTGTACTCCATTTGTGCTCCAATATATCTGAAACATTACAAGCACCATATAATGATCTTGGACGGATATTGCTACAGATTCCTGTGTCCATCTAATGATTAAAGATTAAGGACGGGATATATTTTGCGACTGAAATGCAGTCACTAATCCATCACTAGAAATTTTAGCGACGGATTTTATCCCTAGTAAAATTAACAAATTTGTTAAAACTATAAGTAGTGATGTTTTATTTGGCTATCAAGTGAAAAAATGAAAGTAATACCTTCCAGCCCTTTGGAATGGAAAAACCATTAAAGGTGAAATCATCAAGAACTTCTCTGAATGTTCCTTGGAATGGAGGGGAAAGCCTCAAGACTTCAGAAGCTACATTCCATGAATATTTCATCTTATGTATGTCGTCCCAGTTTAATAGTTCGCTTGGGCCTTTCAACTTGGCAATTTCCATTTGTTCTAAATTAACCCAAAAAATAAAAACCATTATTAAATTACAATAACTGATTAGTCTTGTGAAAATCACAAAAAATGACTGAGTTTAAATCCTTGTAAGTGAAATGTTAGGTGATATTTTAGGTGTTTAAAATTGCTGCTAAAAGAAAAAACAAGAAAGAGATTTATCAATAAAACATTTAAAGTTGGTTGTTGAAGTCCAACATCAATAGAAAACGGTATGTATATCGGGGAGGGTTAGGCTCCGATCGAAAACACCGTTCCCTCCCCTTCGGCCCTGTGAATTTTGAGCCCTTCCCGGTTCGTAGTTACCAAACCACTACCCACTTGATTTGGTTAATTATATTATTTTAATATTAATTATTATTATTATCTCATTTAACGCTTAATTTGATTTTTCTCTAATAATTTGTCGTTAACAATTTTTTTTAAAAGTATCTAAATACACAGTTTTGTTTAACTTTTTTTTTTCAATCTTTCAATATAAATTTTAATGAAAACGAGTTGTATTCAAAATAAAGTTTTTGAGCTCGTAAGTGGGTTTGTTAAATGATTTAGACGACTATATTCCAACAACTTTGTATTTTATCTTTTTAAATTAATTTAATAATTAAAATAATTATTTGTTATATTTTTAAAAATAAATTTTAAATTTAAATATAAATATGGATTTAATTTAACTAATTAATCGAGAAAATATTTTGGAGAATTTGAGTGTATTCCCATTTCCCACCTATCTGGGAAGTTTAGGGAAAAAATGATCTAAAACAAAACTGACAAAGGTGGCATCTTTGATAACAAGATTGAAATAATTTAAAAGAAAACTAGAAATAATACCTTTGTAAACTCCATCATAAATATGGGGAAGCTCAGCAAGATACCTTACAATGGAAGTACATGTACTAGCAATAGTATCATGTCCACCAAGCAACAAAGCTATCAACTTGTTAGCAATATCTGAATCTGTCATAGCATTCTCATCATCACCATTTGTAACAATCATATGGGACAATACATCTTGTTTAGGATCAGCCTTCCCCTCTTCCAAATCAATTTTCCTTTGCTTGATTATTTCTACAAGCTCCTTTCGTATGTGATTTGCACCTTTAACCGCTTTGTTAAATTGTGTACCTGGGATATCTATAGGGATTGAGAAAATCCCTGAAACTAACGCGTCAAAAGGGTCTGCAAATCTTGCAATATGGTCTGGGTTGTCTACACTAATAAACAACCGAGATGCAATGACAAAGGCGAAGCGTTTGATGAGAGGGTAGACCGCGACAACTTCATGGTTTTCCCAGTCAGTTGAAAAGTGTTTTCTAGTTATATCATCCATTACACCAATGTATCTTTGCAAAGCATCGGGTTTTAAGAAGTACGGAAAAGCTTTCCTCATCTTTATGGCTTCATCCGACGCACTTGATTTAGAAGGGAACAACTTGTTGACATAGTCGGGCACCCACAACCTTACAAGTTTGTACTCGTTTGAGAAAACAAACTTGTTGCCCGCAGGTCCGCAAAATACTGCAGTCTTATATCCTAACAAGTTTGTCTTGAAGATATTCGATGAGTATCTAGCTATGCGATCAAAAATGAATTTTTCAGGGTGGCCATTCCAACCGGTGGAAAGAAACTCCATGGTCTCTCCTAGGAATGGCAATCCTGTTTTGCCTGGTGGCTGGAGGCCACTAGTCCGGTAATTCTTGTAGAATAGGAAATGAACTGCTAATGTGATGGAGATTAGTAGGAGGGATAGAAGAGAACCATATAATAAGGTCATTATTATTGGTTTTTGGGTATGATATCAAGTTAACACACATAAATGTTGTGCTTAAGGGTTTGAGTTATATATGGATATATAAGGACCAGTGTGTTTTGTCCATTATATTTGGATATTTGTATTGGTTAAGGCAGAAACCTAGGATGCTTGCAAAGGGTAATGTCTTGATGATCGAAGAGACTAATTTAATAATAAGTCCACATAGTTTCTAGTGATAACAAATATTGTGATTCTTAGCCGACCTTTTCCATAGATTAGAAAGAGGGAAATCTTGGCTTGCAGCAGGTGGTATATATGTGTTGTATGTGTAATACCAGATAATTGTAATCCAAAAACAATAATAAAAGCTATAATATATGTGTAGGGGTGAGTTCACTACAAAACTCATTTTCATGAGAAAACCAAAAAACTCCTAATTAAAGGTGTTGCATATGTGTAGTACACCAAAAAACCTAACCCCCACCCAAAAACCTAAACCCCCTACCCCCCAAAAAAAAAAATCTAACCTAAAAGATAAACTAAACCCAAAAGCTAACCCTACTACACATATGTAGTAGGGCGCTGATTCTTTTTTATTTTTTTTGGGAAAGAGACGACGTGGGGAACAAGGTCTACGAAGCGGTTTTTTAATGTTTGATTTATATTTTGAGTTATGATTTTTTTATTAATTTTTTTTACCTTTAATAAATAGTTTTTTGGTTTTTTCATGAACAATGAGTTTTCTTATGATCATTCCCCTATATGTGTATATATATATAGGTGGAGTTTCAAATAAAAAATGGGTTTTCGCTAAAAAACCTAAGAAACGACAAAAACCTTAAGAAACGATATCAAACGAACTCCAATTGAGCTCATTTCAGCGGCGTTGGAACCGTCTCGTCGAACTCTACCATCTTAGCTTTTAGGGTTTAACTTTTAAGGTTTAGATTTTAAGGTTTAGGTTTTTTTCAGGGGTGAGGGGTTTAGGTTTTTGGGGGTGGGTTTAGGTTTTTGAGGGGGTGGGGTGGGGGGGTTTTAGGTTTTTGAGGGGTGGGGGTGGTGGTTTTAGGCTTTTCGGGGTGGGTTTAGGTTTTTGGGGGTGTGGGTGGAGGGGGTTAGGTTTTTGGGGGCAGGTTAGGGTTTGATGAGACGGTTCCAATGCATCGGATTTCGTTTGACACATTTCTTATTGTTTTTTAGCGAAAAACCACTTTTTAGCGGAACGTTCCCCTATATATATATGCTCCGACAAGAGTTTGAGACATTTGGATCGACGTGCACCGTAGAAATTATAAACTAAACTTGTATTGTTATTTGTATTACTTAACTACTAAACCTAAGTTTTGTATTATTTAATTACTAGACTAAGTATGGCGGTTAGTTAGTTATTGTTATGGGAGACACACCCATTCACACAGCTTCAAATAGTATATAGGATCAAAAGTCAAGCAAACAAAGCATGTGTACTCATATTCTATATACTATACATTCTACATCATACTCCGACATACACGATTAATAAGGCTTTGTTTGGACGTCCTCTACACACTAGTATTTACTCTGTGAAAAAAATGTCATGTTAAGACAAAATATCCAAAATTTTATAAAACAAAAAAGATTCATAAAAAACGAAGTATAGCTTAAACCACCAAAGCAATGTTATGCTTGGAGAGGAAATTTGATATCTTCTTTACTTATCTAGTAAAAAAATAAAAAAAAAATAACAAAATACACTATTTATACCCACCACCACTTTAAATATATAACTAGTTGGTTACACCCCGCGCGTTGTCGCGGGAGCGCAACGTTTTAAAAAAAATGTTAAAATTATAATAAAAATAAGCACGACAATTAAACGAAAAGTATTGTAGTTTTAACAAAATAAAGGTTAAAAGAAAAATAGTCGTTAAACCACGAAAGAGTTAGCGTCTTCGACGAAAACGTTAAAAAAATAACACATAGACGTTAATAAAAATAAGCACGATGCAACGGCAACGAAATCGTTAAAAATGTATATAAAAAAATAAAAGAATTTAAGAAATAATTTTAGCAAAAACGAAATCGTTAAAAAGAACGGAAAGTTCTTAAAAATATATATAAAAAATAAAATAATTTAAGAAATAATGTTAGCAAAATAAAGGTTAAAAGAAAAAAAATATATATATAAGAAAATAAGAAAAAGGAAAAGATTCTCATATTTAAGGGGGGTGTTTGGGATTACTTATTTGAAACTACTTATTAACTTATTCAAAAAGTAATAAGTCATAACTAAGAATTCTTTACTTCTCAAAAACTACTAAAAGAAGGATGAAAAGTAAGAAAAATCAAACATACTTATTACTTATCTCCTTTTCTAAGAAGTTAATAAGTTATAAGTTGATTAAATAAGTCAATCCAAACACCCTAGGTTTCTAGAAATCTAAAACAATAACAATATAATTTATTAAACTAATATCCTGTTTCAATCAATATAGAATGAAAATAATTCATAACAATTCAATTACGAATTTATGCATTTCAAATTAAAGTTTAAAAATGGAGAATAAAATATCTCTTAATACTTAGAGTAAACTTCGTTTTTGGCTCATGTGATTTAATCAAAATAACGGTTTTGCTGTATTAGTTTCAATTTAACTTTTTTGCTCCTTGTGGTTAGCTAATTGTTTCAATCAGACCCAACCCACTAACTTCGTTAGTTTTTTCTGTTACAAATAAGAGTATTTTAGTCTTTTTATTAATAAGGATTAACTGTATCATTTTGACCATTTGTGTAAACTACATCCAAGTCTATATTCCCCAAAATAAAAACCCTACATCCTCATCTTCCACCCACCTCCCCCTGCTCCCTTCCCCTTGCCACCAGCATCACCGGCCACCACCACCACCACCACCAACTTAAATGATCATATTCAACACCTACATGCAAAATCGTAACCACCCACCATCACCATCACTATCTCCATCAGGGATAACGACTGCGCGGAAAACAAGATCAAGAGCAAGAAATTGAACAAAGCAAAGAGAGATTTTGTGATAAATCACTGTCGGATTTTATGGTGACGGCTAGTGTGGCGACAGTAGCAGGAGTTTCATGGCGATGCCTTTTCAGATCTGGTGATGGCAGACTAAAACATGTGTGGTTGATTTTTGTTCAAGTTTTGGCCTGCAAAGAAAGGGGGAGCTTGGTGGTTTCCGATTGCATCTGCAATAGAAGATGAAGATAGAACAAAGATCTGCTGATGGTTCATTTTTCCGGTTGAAAACCACCTTGAGCACCCCCACTTCAGCCACCGCCATGTGAATAAACTTCCCAGATGGTGGTGTACTTCAATACCGGTAATCATAATCACTACTGTCTTCATTTGGATCTTGTTTTTGTATCTTAAGTATTTAAAATCATGGTTACAGGATCGATTTTCAATTGATCATAATTCTCAAATCGTTCTTCTACATCACAATGAAAGGAATTGACTTGAGAACCAGTCAAAGAATTGTCACCCCCACTTGGCCGGAGATTGGTTTGGAGGCGGTGGCGGTGGCGGTGGCGATGGCCGGAGATAGTTGCTTCTATGGTGGTGGTGCTAGAGAGATGAAGGGGATGAAGTGGGGGTAGGGTTGGGGTGATTAAGTTATAAAAATAGTCCCTATATTAATTTTATTAGATTACACAATTAGCCCCTATATGTAAAAAGACTAAAATGTCCTTACTTTTAATAGAAAAAACTAACAGAGTTAGTGTCATAGGTCTGATTGAAACAATTAGCTAACCACAGGGAGCAAAAAAGTCAAAGAAACTAATAGACCAAAACCGTTATTTTGATCAAACCATAGGAGTCAAAAACGAAGTTTACTCTAATACTTGTAATTTATTTTAGACGATGTAGCAATCAAATATATTTTATAACTTAATCTGTATAACTTTTTTTAACGGCCAACGAATACTATAAGCTCGGCCACGCGGTAAACCAATTGGCGAAAGACCACCCATGCTCGCTAACGCAGACAACGCTAGTGACCTGGCCCGACCACCATTACAGGGGAAACCCACCACCCGAAAGCCCACTATGAAAAAAATCCTGCCCAACTGAGCATATTACACCAAGTAAATCTCAAAACCACAGCCTTCACATTTGAAGACCATGGGGGGTGCATTCTCCGAAACCAATATAACTATTTCCAAAATCCGGAAAAAGAAAAAAAAGCAACAGGTTAAAAATAAAAATAAAGCAGTAGAAGGTTTGGAACCCATGGCTTACGTAAACTCTTTAGGGGTTAAAAGTGTCCAGCTACCTCTTGTCCCTACCCTACCCCTCTTGTCTTCTTCTCTGTTAAAAATTCAAAAATGTTTCAAAAATGCTCTAAAATTGTTTCAAAGCAGTCGATCGTGTTTGTTTAGACATGCTTCGATCGATTGGGGAGGTCGATGTGTCCGTCATAGAGCAGATCGAGGCGGCGGTCATGGAGTAGATCGAAGGCGAAGGTCATGGAGCAGAACGAAAAGCGGCAGTGATTTCCAGTCTAGTCCGTAGAGAGAGTGATAAATCTTCATCTTCATCTATCATCCACTGTTTTTCTCTTCTCCTTTCTCATCTCTGCCTCTACTCCACATCTTGAAGCCTCCAACAATGGGAATCAAGGATTAAAACCGGAAAAAAAATAGTGAAGAAAATGGAGACATTGAGATGATAATTAGCATCTAGTTTGGTTCAACTTTTGTTGCTTTGAACCACCGTTGATCTATTTCTCAAGTTTAGTCTGTGTTTAGTATGTGAGAGAAAGGGGAGACGTAATTCAGTGTGTGTTTGGTAGGTGAGAGAGAACGGGGAGACGATGTGTTTTATGTAATCTTCATTTTGAAAAGAATAAAATAAAACTAACAAATAGCTGAAGAAACTTCGGAAGTAACAAATTAAAATAGGAAAAACTAAGCCAATTAAATAGAACAAATCAGTTACTGTTCACGTGTGTGTTAGCCACTTTAAAATGTAGAGTTGACATCAGTAACAGCAGCAACAACAACTACATGAACAACATCAGCATAAACAATAGCTGTAACAACAACAGCAGCAACAACAAACCAACAACAGCAGCAACAAACCAACAACAGCAGCAGCAAACCAGCAACACCGCCACCACTAACACTACCACCAGCAACACCATCACCACCACCAGCAACAACGCCAACAACACCACCACCAGCAACACCACCACCACCGGCAACACCACCACCACCACCGGCAACACCACCACCAGCAACACCACCACCACCACCACCACCAACAACAACAACACCAACACCAACAACAACACCACCACCACCAAAAACACCAACACCAACAACACCACCACTAACAAACAACACCACCACCGCCACCACCACAACCACCACCACCACCACCACCACCAACAACAACAACAACAACACCACCACCACCACCAACAACAACAGCAACAACAACAACAACATTAACAGCAGCAACAGCACCAGCACCAGCAACAGCAACCGCAACAGCAACAACAACAACAACAAAATTGAGATAATAATAATAGTTAATAATAATAATAATAATTATAATTGTAATGATTAAGGTTTAGAAAAATGGTGGGACCGAATTAGACGCTCTAGCGAGTTACGATGGTGACACTAACATGGTTAATGTAACAACCCTGAAAGTAGGGTCGATTTAAAAATTTTCTTTTATGTAAATCCTTGATAACTCAAGTGGTTTAGTATAAGTAATGTGATATAGGATCCTAAGCACTTCATGTTATGGCCCAACAACTATGAGTTAGGCCGAATAGCTTCAGCCCAATAAATCTAATGAGTCATGACCCAATAACAAATAAAATAATTCAATTATGAAGTAGAAATTTTTAAGCTTGGGTTTCATTTTGATTCTTATTCTTAGGTTTTACTTTGGCTTGATAGTTAACGTGTTCTAATTGGGCTAGGCCCAAGTTCGGCCTAATAACCCCTATTCTTGCCTGAGTTGATAAACTAAGTTAAATTATATTAAATTAATTTGAATTGCATACTTATATGACTTTACTAGTAGTAATTCAATGCATATTCACACTAGGAAACTCTAGGAATATTAGTCATAGAAAAACTTCCCTAAGTCCTTAAGGTGTTATTAAGCATTAAACAACCAAAAATCGGATCTGCTGAGTTCCAATAGGGATTTTCTAATGCCTAAATTATAGTTTAAAATGATAAAAAAAATAATTTAGAGTTAAATACGGTTTTCGTCCATGTGGTTTGGCAAAATAACCATTTTAATACAAAAGTTTTAGTTTGACTTTTTTAGTCCAATATTTTTAATTTCGTAATAATTAAAATCAGACCACTAACAACATTAGAATTTTCCTGTTAAATAAAAGAGCATTTTAGTCTTTTTACACACAAGGACTAATATGCAATTTACTAAATACCTATTACATAATAGCCGGAGGGCCTTTGTCTAACTTACTAAAAAAATAAAAAAAAAAGTTAAAAACAAAGCAAGTTGTAGGGTTGAAGAGAGGTGAATCTAATTTCATTCCAGTTTAATAACTTACTAAATACCTGTTACCATTTCCGATCATAGTCTCCGGCGTGCTCGCCGATCATCTTCTTCGATATTCTCCGATGACTCATTTTTTCATCTTAGAATAGATTTTCCTCCAATTTCATTCCTGTTTAATATGTAGAAAATGGCCTTATTCAAATCAAAACTTTCAATTCATTTCAATTTAATCAAATCGAAATTGGCCTTGTACAAATTATTTTTCAAATCATGAACATATTCTCCAGTTTACTTAATTCATGAACTGTTGCTTAGGAAAATATGACATCAACAAAACCAAATAGCCATGCAATTTACTAAATACCTATCACTAAAAGAGCATTTTAGGAAAATATGTTAGTTGATGGGATTCACACTAACATACCAAGACCAAATATTTCATCAAATCTCAAACCAAATTAAAATGTTACACTAGTGAAAATGATGAAGAAGATCAACGGTGGCTTCAAACAATTGCTTCAATTGGCGACTTCAATAGATGGTAACAAATTGAACCTTTTTGATCGGTGGCTTCAGTCAGTTACTTCAATCGCACCACACCGCCATGGTTTGCAGGATGAAGGACCTGGTTGGGTTGGGACCAGTGGCGGATACAAGATTTTTCGTCAGCGGGTGCCAAAAATAGGTCATTTTAGGACAAGTTAGATCACAACGGGTCAGGTAAATAAATTACATTAAATTGAAGCAATTTCAAGACCACTGGTTTCAATAAATGTTTTAAAAAGCGGACCGTTGAACCATACTTAAGAAACACTTGATATTATATTTAATTTGAAAATATTTTAAATACAAAAAACTTAAATGGTATAACAATATTGACTAATAAAATAGCATTCGTAGAAATAAATATTTTATATAGATATCAAAATAATAAATGTCTAAACAGTAAATACTAAATAAAAAATAAAAGTTTAGCCGTCCTAAAAATAAATACATAAAATCAACCCAACCATTTTAATTTTGTTTTATTTTCATACATGTAATAAAAAAATGTATAAAGTTAATAAAATAATTAAGTAAACTAAAAGCTTTACAAAATATATAAATTTAAAAAGTAAATAAAAAATAATAATTTAAGCAGTAAAACTTTACAAAATAAATAAATTTATTTCATTGTATTATAAAACAAGTAAACTAATTGAATATAAAGTTGTCATAACATAAAATAAAAAACACAAAATTAACAAAACACTTTAAGATAATAAAAGTAATATAATAATTTAACAATTCATTTAAATTTAGTGGAATAACGTGAGACTTGCTTGTGTCAGTCACTTACTAATGTTATTGATAGTTCTTTTTTATTATTTTAATCATTTTCAAACTTTTACTACCTATTTACTTAATAAATCATTTTTTATTTTCTTCTCAAGCAAATCTTCTTTTTCTTCGCATGGGTCGAAGGAATCTAGAAAGCTTCCATTTTTGGTTTATTTCTTCTCTCTTATCTCTTTCTTTTAAGGTGTCTCCTAATAAAATGTATGGTGCCTATCATTTTTTATTTAATTTTTACAAAAAATTACACTAATGGAGATTATTTGAGGGGGTGCCTTCCCACCCCTAAGCCTCCATTGAATCCGCCCCTGGTTGGGACCTCGCCGAAAAGTAGCTAGGGTTGAATGACTCCAAATCGTCAATGCGGTTGTGGTTAAATGGCTCCAAATCATCGGTTAGAAAAGAGTGCTTTGCGAGAAATAGAGAAGGGTCGACGTGAGATGCGGTTGAATAGCTCTGAATCATCGACGAGGTTGTGGCGGTGGAAGGTGAAGAGAAGGGGGGTATTTGTGTTGGTTGTTCGATCTGCGATGGCGGAGATATGGGGGGGGGGTCAGAAATGCTTGGTTGGAGAAGAAGACTTGTGGATATGAGGATACGATCTTGTGGCGGCGATATGGTGGCTCCTGCTCACATGGAGGCCGACGAAGAAGGGGATGAAAAATCAGGAGGCTGGGGGAAGAAAGAGAAGGTAAGGGCCTGAGATCAATATTAGAGGTGGGTGGAGTGGGGGAGGGGGGTTGGGTGTAAATTGGTTTTTAATTTGACTAAATTACATATTTAGTCCTTATGTGTAAATGAATGTTATATTCTTTTATTTAATAGAAAAATAGATGGTATTATTGTCAAGGACTGAAATGACAATGTATAAAAACCATGAGGACTGAAAACATAAAAAATAAACTATTGGACTAAAATGGTTATTTTGCTCAAACCACAGTGACCAAAACCGTATTTAACTCAAAATATTTTATGCAGTCATACATGTTAATCTTTTAAAAAGGAATATTACTATGTGTGGAAACCGCGCGTTTAGGTACAAAAATGGTGTTTTATACATCAAACATCAAGGGTAAAATCTTATTTGAGGACTATTTTAAATGACTAATTAGGGGTGGAAAATTTTAAAATAAAGTTATCCATGTTAGTAATGGTATTAGTTGTAGTCTTTAACGTTAAAATCGCGTTTTAGGTATAACTAGTCGCGAAATGGTACCAAACTTGCACCCGCCGACCAAATCAGGCCCATGGGCTTTCGTATACTGTTTTGGGCCAACAATTTTATAAAAATAATCTAGGTATTTAAACAAAGAAAGTATATTTAGGCATGAACCAACTTTAGGGTTCACGGTTTCTATTTTCGGTCAAACCAAGCATCACTAAAAGTATAAACTCTTGATGTTCCTACAATAAAACCCGTGTGATAAAAATGGATATTTTGGATATAGATACAGATTTCAAAAGACTAAATTTGGTTAATAAGCTCGTTATAGAAAGGGATGGTGAAATATTATGACTACGTAATAAAGTTACTATTTTGGAAATCAACATTAACACTTGTCTTGTGACCTTGTAAAAAGGTCAAGACTTGGATCAATTGATAAGTAGTTGGTCTAGACCTCACCATGTCCAAAAATCCAAGTTCAAAGTTATAAAGTATAAATAATAACACTTAGACCTTAATAGGAGACCCTTTAAGGAAAATTTAGCTTCTATGTGCCGTTACACCCTCGTTTCAAGGAGTTGGTAAGTCCAGTAACTTACTTCCCATTTTATAATGCTTCTGGGATTGGTACATGTTTTATATAAATTGTTTTTCAATTGCATAATGTATATGTTTGAATATAGACAATCATTAACCCATCTGGCCGATCACACACATGGTAGTACTACATGATTAGGGGACCATGTCCTGATCTGATAGGGTGCGTCTCCGTCATGGGAGAAGTCATTTTTCTTCCATGGTGTGTCTCCGTTGTGGAACAAGTCACTAGCCAAATCACCACATCACCACTTGCATTTCTCATGTAAAAGTTATCATGTGTGCGTTTCATTTTATTTGGATTTGATCACTTTCTATCATGAAGTCACAGTTTTCGCCTGCATTTCTCATGTAGGAAGTTTAATTGTATGGATTTTTATTATGTATAATTATGCACGTTTATTACTTACTTTTTGAATCTTCGTTACGGGCTTACCGGCTATATAGCTGACTTTTTTTGAGCGCGCATTCCAAGACATGGATAGTTGGGGAGTGTGACCATCTAATAAGACCATTTTTCAGTTATAGTTAGAGGGATTTTCTACAAGAACTCAAGGAGAGTTTTGTGGATTGGATGTCGAAGTTTTCTGTATCCAAGGCTTAGACTTTTGATTGTTATGATGTATTGTGATGTGTTGTGTTAATAGTATATGTTTTATTAAGATTTGTAACACAGTTATCAGGTTTTAAATTTATAAAATGATTATTACTTTCAATAACTACACATAATAGGCAAGTGTATCTATCGCATTGTAATATAATTTAGGTAAGAACCAAGTATCGATCGAATGGACACAATGTCTTTTAATACTCAATTGTTGTTATTGTTTAGTTTAATAAAAAGGGTGTGTTTTTATAGGAGTTTTGAGAGATAATCAGATCAAGTGCATATCATTTGGGATGGAATCCGCTTGGTGATAAATTGATATTTTTAAGAAATCAATGATGTGTTTCATTTTTTTTGGGGGTGGGGTGGACAACTCCTTGGTCCATATACTTTCCTAATAACCGTTGGAGTGCTAACGGGCTCCCACAAATGTTAGCCTCCCCTCTAGTTATTATTCAGACTAAAATTATCCAGTTGACTTGGCTCCCAGCTAGTGCCACCATGTAACATCCCGAAAATCCACTTATTGATGGTTCGGGCTAATGGGTGGCCCGACTCTCTATAAACGAGACGATTGATTAGTTTTTCACGTAAAACCGAATTTAAGGAATAAAAAGGATCTGGCTTGCCAAAAATAGGACGGTTTGGGATCGAAACGAGTGGAAAGGAAACACAGGGACTCGGATGTAAACCTTAAAGGTTTAAATAGAAATTAAAAGGAAAACCATAAGCCATTCGACCTAGGGGAGCTCGTGATGGCACCGAGAGAGAAAGAGGATGATAGGGGCGACTGTAGAAGGTGGTTTCATGACGTTTTCGAACGAAAAACTCCATGTCTAGCCAAGGTAATCCTTGTTTATACTTTACACGCGTTTACATTCGAGGTTTTGATTGAAAACCCAATTAGGGTTTAGGTTTCCATGATCACGGCCGACAGTAAGGTGGGGATAATTATGGTGGCCAGTTGTGGTGATAGTATAGGTGTAGCAAGTGGCCAGTGGTGAGGTGGTAGTGGCATGTGATGGTGGACGTAAACGGAGATGGCGACGGGGACGACGGCGTGGTGGCCGGAGAGGGTAGCCACGGCTGCTGTCGACAAGAACAGTGAAGGCCGGCGGCTGCCAGTGCTCGCTGTGGTGATTTGGTGGCGTGCGTCGAGCTGCAACGACATAAGGGTGGTGACCCGGTGAAGGAGTAGCTGTAAGCGATGGGGACGGTGGTCCGGTGGCTATGATGGTGATGTTGGGTGGTAAGCCGAAGGCGGTGGCCAGCGAGTATGGCTATAATGTAGTTCCAATGACGCACGGAGGTGGTAATGATTCATGATGGTGGTGCTTATTGGTGATCGGCTAAGGTTGTCCTATGAAGAACACGATGGTGGTGCACGGTGGAACACGGGAGGCCGATATGGTGGTAACTGGTCACGGGGGTGGCTATGCGGGTGACACACGGTGGTACGCTATGGTGCGTGAACGGGCTAGGCTAGGGCTTGCATGGAGAGGCTAGGGTTTGCATGGCACACATGCGTGCATGCATGGAACCTCGTTCGGGAATTTAAATCCTAAACGGGTCAAGGATGACCCGATACGTGTATTTGTGGAGCTAAGGGTTCGATGAATCGGTATGACAAGCTGATGAGATGAGTGTCGGGGTTTTATTTTATGTACGCATCTTTCGACGTATGTTTAGAATATATCTGATCATGTGATTATACGTTTGATAGGTTCGGGTTTTGAGCAAGCGACCGGGGTGCAGAGCTAGGATCTGGACTCAGCGTAACCGGTGATTTTCTAATCCCCTCTTTAATGTTTTTACTGTTTTAGGTATATCGCACATACTTGCAAGACTTGTTTTATAAATTAAACGTGTTACGTTTTTGGTTCAACCTAAAGAGTTTATGAGTTAAATATTTAATAACGATGCTAAGGGTCTATGTTGTGTCCTTAGGTCATGTGGGCAGTGATGAGATCCAGTGGGGAGCTCGGAGTATGACGAATACCCCTACTAGGGTAACCCTGACGAGGGTAGCTGTGACGAAACCGGTGAAATCCTTCGAAGGTAATTGTTGTATTGCATGCAAGTGTTGATTGATATTTATTTTGTGATGATGTTATTGCTTTAATATTGAGAATTAGATTGACTGTTGGGTCGTGGGGATGTCGTGTTTACGACTGTTATGTTAGTAGACCTTGTGAGAATCTTAGTTAGGGCTTGTCAGGTCTAGGTGTAGGAGTCGGTGGAGGAATCCGTACTTCGTGTTGATACGTGTGGTAGTTTACGAGTTAGTAGTATAGTAAGTTCGATCCATGTCGGTGGGACTTACTAGGTTACGGTTATGGGTGGAGTCTTAGGTTGTTGGACCCTTATGGGAAAGGGTAGGTGATATGGGTGACCAATATGTTAATAAATGGCAAACGGTTTTATAAGACATTGGAATGTCCTGAGTCATAAATAAATGATATTTGTGACAAGAAGGATTATGTTTATAATAAATTGTTAGAACTCATTCAGTGTGGCTGACTTTGTATGTACGTTAGACTGTTTTGCAGGTGAGCTATGGTGAAGATGTACCTTGGATTAGGAGCGGTGCTACCCAGGTTGGTGTGTATGCATTCGTACGGTAAGGTGAAACGAGATAATAACGTTTTAAATAACAAATACTATTTTAGTAAGACTTGCGCTGTATGTTTTTATAAAGAGTTAAGTGTTTTTAATAAATACCATGTGACAACTGTAGTGTGCATTGTCTGGGGCCTTACACACCAAGTCGTATGACTCTTTGGAAAGTTGGAATAAACAACCATCTCTAAGCCACTCAATGAAGAACTAAAATCAACTCATTTATGTTCTTAGTAAAAAAAGGAAGGGCTACAAACCTCGACCCTCAGTCTAAATGGATAGCTAGAAATAATGATCCGTCCTAACCGACACCAACCGGAATTAATGTAATATTGTTTATAAAAATACTTTAAATAAATATAATTCCCTTCTTAAGTTTCGAACACCACGGCTGTGGTTAAGACCAAAGCGAGCCCAAAATAGATGAAGAAGAGAAATACCGACACAAAATACAAGGTCCAATTAAGACTCAAAATATCCTGTTGAATACCCAAACCCCCAATCAATCCAAAGTTTTAGATCTATACTAACCAGGCCTTTGGTAGCAGCAATGTTTGTATAAAGACGTACAAACTTGAATGGATCTTAAATAAGACCTCTTGCTTAAGCCCCCCATAAGATTGAAGACTTCAAATGACCGAAAATTAAAATACTCATGTATTTTTAAAGAAAATTAAAAAGAAGATAATATAAGAAACATAAACACTTCATTCATTAATTTAAAACATTAATTTACACCAAGTATTATCTTCACCCAAATAATACAAGAAGACTAGCCAAGAATGGCCATAATAATGAATACACAAACACTTGGTGATAGTAGCATGGAATGATCCAAGGATCAAAAAATGATGTGATTAGGATATGCTTATTGATCGTAGGTGAAATGATTCCGTGTTTCGGTCGATGATAGTATTCATAAATGATATCCTCATCTGCTGAAAGAGTGAAGGTGATCACATCTATCACCTGCGAGAAGTACTAGGGACTCTGAAGGAGGAAAAATTGTATGCCAAATTTTCCAAATGTGTAACACCCTAAATTTTACAAGACATATAATAGAGGAATTGATATGGGCAATAAGTGAAACCCTAAGGGGGTAGAATGTAAATAGATAAGAGTTTAAGGACCAAAAATGAAATTATGATTTTTAGGGTTGTGACTGACCGTTACAAAGTATAACGGTCCGTTACGGACAGTGACGGACCGTCACAGAGCATAATAGTCCGTTACGGCTTGAGCACGACAATGATTGAGGGAATGACACGTGTCTGCTGACTAATGGTCCAAAACTGACATGTGGAAACCCTATGACGGATTGTCACGATGGATAACGGTCACAGGACGGACTGTCATGGGACAAAACAGTCTGTTACGGAGACCATCACAAATTGGGTGACGGACCGTCATCCCTAGTAACGATCCGTTACGATGCTGGGATTTGCCCTATAAATAGATGGTCGATGGTTTCAGCTTTGAATCATCCCACACTCCACAAACACCATCCAAAACAAACACTTAAGGTTCTGACTTCAATTCCCGAGCCCCGGGTCGCGTAGAGAAATCCGGTTTCCAGCTTTCGGCCCTAATACGCAGAAGATGGTTCTGAGGTAAGATTCTGACTAGTTTCCTATGACTTGGTTATTTCCACTAAGCTAGGAACTTGTGTCTAAGTGATGTTATAATGGATTAGGACTTTTATCCAAGCCGTTGTGCTATTTACACTAGCAAAGTAAAAGTTATCTGAAAGAGAAGGAAGTTTGAGGTGAGTTCTATGATGCCCATTTTAAAACATTTTTAAATATTTTGGACATAATGCACATGTTATGGAAAGTTTTACACGAATACTCTATGCTCCTTGATTTAAATACTTTGGGCTGCTATCCATGCGTTGCCAGAGGTTATGTATAAAACATTGTCTAAATCTTAAAACCATGTAACGGAGTATTCAGGATGTATCAAAGGGGTGGTGGGAATGCTGCGGAGGAACCTCTTTGATACATCAGGAAGAAACCTTTACGAGGATTTAATGTAAGGACTGATTTTGGGAAGAATGGTTTAAAAGGAAACGTGCCTTTTGGCATGATTTCAGGTTATAAAAGTTATGGAACAGAAAATGGTTTTGACACGTAAAATGTTTTAAGACTTGTCTTGGTTTTCCTTAATAAGTGATAATCAAAGATGTCATTGGCAGTGATTGCATTGACATAGAAAGAATGTTTTATTAAACACATGTCCTTGGTAGTGATTGCATTGAAGTGGAAAGAATGTTTTGACCATGATGGCTGTAAAGGAAATGTTTTGCCATGTTTGGCCAAATGCCACATAATATCTTGCAACTCATGTGCAGTGATTGCTATATCCCTAAAAAGGGATGACTTGAACGCGGACTGTTATATTTCTTTGTGAAATGTAACGGGGGACCCTTTATAGAAAGGTAAGGTTAAGTGGTGATAACCGCTTAGAGGTTAACATGACCTCAATAAGATATAAGTTGTGCAAGAATAAATATTATGTTTGGGCAAGGTTTATGTGCAATGTAAAGATGATATTTTGCAACGTGTCATACAAAACCATTTGTACAGATCAAAGATACTTTGATTAAAACTTAGAACTCACCAGCGTAATCTGGCATGTGTTTTAGCATGTGTATCAGGTAAGGATGTAACCTCATGCAGCAAAGGAAAGGGGCTAGATTAGAAGCATCATGTGCAGGCTATCTTGCATCAAAGGGAAATAGTGGCATTTGTAAATAGATGTACCTGCACTTTCTTTAGAATTTACCACCCTTTATTATGAAATAAAAATATTATTTTAAAGACTTCCACTGTGTATGATCTCTGTATACTATATGTTCATGAGTAAATCCGACAAGTGACCGGCATTTCGGGTGATCCGGGATGTGGGTGTCACAAGTTGGTCTCAGAGCTATAGTTTAAGAGATTTAGATACTTGCCCAAGTATCTAGACTTAAACTAGGGTTAAGAGACAGTAAGAATGCCAGCAAGGATGCAAGTAAAGATAGCCTGATGCAAAAGGTAAAGGAAAGGGTATGCGTATTTAGTACGAAACATGATAGAGGGATAACTAGAGCACCGAAAGTGGCGTAAATGATTAATTTCGTTGTGGCCACAGTTATTAATGATTTACAGTACACTTGTGTTCTGAGCTATCAATCATTCATGCGAATACTAAAACACTCCATATCTTTTGTAGAAAATGGCCGGTAGAGGTAAAAGAGGAGGAAAGACTAATGCTAACATTCCTAGAAGGCAAACGCGGTCTATCGCAAATCCCGAACCTGAAGTAGAAAATAGGGAACATGTGGAATGAAACGAACCGGTAGTTGAGCCACAAATGCAGAATGCAATAGATATTGTTGTGGCTGAAGCTTTGGATATGACTTTGCCTATCTTATTGACTAGTCTAGAGGAAAGTAGAAAGAAAAATAAGACATGAGAGGTTACTAAGAATACAGATAACGAGGATCTGTATGAATACGAATCTGATGATTCATATGAAGTGAGACCAGTGAAGAGGGGGTGGAAAGGATGCTCCTACAAAGCATTCAAGGACGACAGTCCTCCAAAGTTTGATGGTATAAAGGATGCCACGACTACTCACCAATGGATTCGAGAAAATGAAGCGGTGATGAAGATTAGTGAATGTAGAGATGATCAGAAGGTGAAATATGTCGCTCAGTCATTTCTATCAGAGGCATTGTGTTGGTGAGAGAATCTGGTCATTACTATGGGAGAAAATGCTATTGACTGAATGTCGTGGGAGGAGCTAACGAGATTACTGATTGAGGAGTTTTGTCCAGATAACAAAATGGACAAACTTGAGATAGATTTTCCCAGGTTAGAAGCCGGTAGTATGACTCTCCATGAGTACACTATCAAATTCAACACAATGGATCCTTTGTTACCCCACTTTGTGAATCTTGAAGCTGTACGCATTAAGAGATACGTACAAGGGCTACCATCTGAGATTCATAGGTTAGTGAAGACTTCTGAACTGAAGAGATATCGATCCACCGTAAAACTTGCTTCGACTATGTACGAAGAAGTCTATGGTTCCCGTCATGTGGAATCAAAAAAAGAAGTGGTCTGAGAGTTCTCTGGGACATAATAGGCAGAATGAAGGAGGGAGGAAGAAGACGACTACAAGTGGTGTCACAACGTGTACCACCTGTGGTAAACATCATGCCATGAATGTAGATTGAAATCAGGCACATGTTTTAAGTGTGGCAAGGCAGGGCATTTGGCATACAATTGCCCTTCCAAGCCCAAATGTTATAAGTGTGGATAGACTGGGCATAGGATGTTGGAATGCCCGACACTTAAGATAAACATCCCTGAGCCTTTGAAAGTAAAAGAAGGAGAAGCCACTAAAGCCATGAGTAGGGCTTATACCCTGACAACAGAAGAGGCTAAGGCATTGCCAGATGTAGTATCAAGTACATTTCTTGTTAATCACGTACCTGCTACTGTATTATTTGATTCTGGTGCTATTAGAAGTTTTATATCCTTAGCTTCTATCCTTCCTTAGCTAAACCTACTATAAGAGTAGACGAAACATTTGAAGTTGAAACGACTATTGGAAAGACGATAAAGGTGGCAGAAGTCATTCCAGATTGTTTCATCGACCTTGAAGGACGCAGATTTCCCGTTAGACTATATCCTATGATCCTTGAGGGATTTAATGTAGTCTTGGGAATGGACTGGTTGGCAGAAAACGATGCCCAAATTGTGACAATCCGGACTTTTCAGGTTAACTCCGTTATTTAAACCTAGTTAAATACTAACCTAAGTTAACCTAATGCAAACCCCAGGGACTAATTCTATCAGTTTTCAAAGTTAAACTTCAGGGACTAGTTATGCAAATAGCCTAAATCCAATCTATTGACTTTTGGAGTCAAACCTTCTACCACATTCAATCCAATTCGGATTCCACAATCGTTTTCTGTTGGATGTTGTAACTGAAATCGCATAATTATGACTTTAGCAGCCATAACTACTGAGTTAATCACCATAGTTGTCGGATTAAACCAATTAATAACGAATTAACTCGAAACCGTCGACACATTCATAGCTTGGCCATCAAATTCGCCGAATTCATGTGATAATCTCGCGAATGAACACTTGACACACACTAATCGAACACTTTCGAAGCTGTTACACGTATCAATTCCTCCGGAGGAAGAATCAGGCTTGCTAGAGACCAACACAGTCACTGTCGGCATCGGTTTTAGTCGATCACTATCAATTCGACACCAATTCAGGTATCTAAACACACCTACAGTTTTGCTTTCACTCCTTGAACATAAGCCCTATCATAATTGGGGCTTAAACTATCGAATCCTCCACATTCGAATCCTAGGGTTCATGTTCTATCGGATTTAGTCGAACCCTACCCCCGACTCTGTTTGAATCAAATTAAAGTGTATCAGCAGATTCGCAACCCTTCGTTTAGTGAAAACCCTATGAATCCAACTCTTTATATCATCGAATTGTTAATGATCTGGAAATTAGGGTTTATTCATAATTGGAATTGGGGTTTTTAATCTTAAACACATCCTTAATCAAATTAAACTACTTCAATGTTTTCGCAAGGTCTTAATTAGCAAAAGCCCCATGAATCCAACAATTTCTATTATCAGAATCAAGGGAATCGATTTGGTGTTCTTGATCCAGGGTTACAGCCTTTTAATCTTAAATTAAACGATCCCAGACTTGATAATTTTCAAATTAAACTCTCATACGAATTCGCAAACACCAGATTAACAAAACCCTTATGATCAGTGGTTCAATAAAAATTAAAATCGTGGGTAATGGACTGGGTTCGATCGTTGGTGCGTATGGGAGGGAAACCACAGGGACTTGTATGTTAAGAATGTTTCAACCAGGATTCTTGTGCGATAACCCTAGCGGGTGGGACGGTTAAGACTTAGTACCTATATGCAGGAGACCCGGGTTCGAAACCGGTCTCCTGCAAACATTTTTTTGGGCATTATTTTTATATATTTTCAAACCTTATATTATTATATTAAGATACTAAGGTGTTCTAGCCTCGGAAACCACCCGTAGGCTTGGGTTTGATTTTATAACCTATTTAATATTATTTTCTCATTTTTAAAATAATATGTTTATGTTATTTTCAAACCGCGACTTCGAATAAAATAATATGTTTACATTACTTTCAACCCGCGACTCCTAGTATAAAATAATATATATTTTTATATTATTTCGCCTCGTTTATAAAACTCGTGTAACGTTTAAAAAACTTACAAATAGTGTAATTATTTATATTATTTACAAACGTTTATTATTCTCGAATAAAAATAATATATTTATTATTTTTGTCACGTAAATGATTATCGTATATATATTTATTTTTTACGAGTTCAAAATAATATATTATTTTCTTAGCCATTATTTTAATGATACAAACACACAGATATATTTAATTATAAATTAATATTATTCGTTATTAACATTCGACACGTGGCGCATTTATCTTAATTACTATATTAAGAAACTTATATTCCCGTAGACACGTTCGTCTACTCGTTAATCCTTAGAATGTTTTAAGACGTTCTAATCTTCCGTGTCATCGTCACAAATCCCAATGTGTCCCTAATTGTTATGTTTATAATTCAAGAGCATACGTAGGCCGTTGCAGTTTGACACTTGTGTACCAAATCTCTTACTTGTGTGATACTACCTACAACGCAACTCAAGTGAGCTTCACGACCCCTTTTTACTTGTTTTCCTATTGGGGGAGAAACATGCATACTCACAAACATTATTTTAATTTTTTTCCTATTGGGGGAGAAACATGCATACTCACAAACATTATTTTACTTGTTTTCCCGTTGGGGAGAAACATGCATACACACAAAACAATATTTTACTTGTTTTCCCATTGGGGAGGAACATGCATACAAACAAATATCATTTTACTTGTTTTCCCGTTGGGGAGAAACATGCGTACAAACAAACATCATCTTACTTGTTTTCCCGTTGGAGAGAAACATGCATACGAACAGGCATCCGTTACTTGTCTCCTAGCCAGGGAGAGACATACACACGGACATGGATCACATAGTATTTCATTACCACTTGTGTACCTAAGTGCAAACATAACATGCAAAGTCCTTACACACTCGGACCGTTAATATATGGAGTATAGCGAGGAAATTTGAGTAGTACTACTGGGTTTGACAAACCCCACCCGGGTTAGTCGCGCTAACTTGATTGGAGGTCTAACGGGTGTAAATTGTCCTAAACACTTGCCATTGTTGATGTTAGCAATGGCGGAAGGCACCCAAACACAAATAGTCAGCTTCGGTTGCCAACGCTTAGAGTAACTTGTACATTGCCTAGCTAGTAATAGGTGTGACTTACGTATGTGGATCCGGCAAACACTCAAACAGTTTATTTACTTGTAAACCTATGAACTCACCAACCTCGTGTTGACACTTTTTCTTACTTGTTTCTCAAGTCGCTTTGGCACAGATTTTACACTTAGGACATGCATGGATTCCTACTGTCATATCATTCATTTCAAACACTTTAAACAATTTTACTTATTTACATTTGACGCTTGTTGCTTGTAATTACTTTTGATTTCATTCTAACGTTTACGCTTCCTCATTTAACTCTGAACATTTATGATATTTCATTAAGTCTCATATAATGTCGTTTGATGTAACTAATGAATGAGATCCTGGTTTGTCACGCTCCTAACCGTAGAACTCCGTTAGTGGATTTTGGGGGTGTGATAGATTGGTATCAGAGCCATTGGTTATAGAGAACTAGGATTGCATACTAGACTATAGCCGCACACATGCATTAGTTTCACGACACAGGCACTTATACATGATACACATGGTATCCATACATACATTGCATTGCAGGCATGATGACAGCATCCATATCACCCTCTTCTGACGAGGAACACGTCATACTCATTATATCATCATTCCCGGTGGCGACACTCGGGAAGTCATCAGAACAACATCCACTCCTGTCCGTAGGCAGCGAGACGAAGCCTTTGGAGGAGTCACTCACACCACCATCATCTGCACCTTTGTTACACCATCAGAGCCGAAGATAACACGGGCTTGAGCCTATCGAGGACACAATCAGGGAATGGTGGGTCTTCTCAAGTTCGTGTTGGGGACGACACACGGAATTAGCACATATCTCTTTGGGAGTTGGGATCGTAGGAGGCGAGTCCCTACCATACCCACTAGCAACAATACGCCGTATGAAGGCAGACTGTTGCACTCATTATTGCAGGATCCAATGACACATAGTTGTCAACACTTTCTGAGCCATGGGCTCGCGTCATTGGTTGATATTCTGTGAAGATAGATTGACCACGAGGATGAGAACACCTTACTCATTGTATACTCATACCCTATTCTGACTCAGTTGGAAGGACGGCTGTTATACTTCTTTCAGTAACTCATATTCATGAACTAGTTTCACTCCTTGAAGTTGCATCTCATGTGCATGTTTGCCACATGTGCATATTCCTATTTACAACCCACTGGATTGAACTCTCGTATTATGTTCTAACTCGAGTGAATACTCGGATCAAACGATTCCCGATAACTCATCCCGATATGAATTCTAGTTGATCAACTTATGGTTGATAACTAAGCCTCCCGATGACTTATCATATCTGACAACACTCTGTACTCAGCAATGCAAACTAACGGACATTATGACATAGGACAGGGAGAATTAGAGTGAGCATGCAAAGCAAATTATTATTACGGGTGCACACGTAATAGTAATTTGAGGTGCATGTAAGTCCTGGTGAAACATAGTGTGTGGATAAATGGTCCTAATCAGTGATCTACAAACTTAAAACTTCGACTGTCAGTAGAAGTTCTGGTGACCCTCTCAACGACTAGTTGGTATCATTAAACATGTTCAAAACTTGATACACGCGACTATCAGGTTGAAGGGATTAACGAACACACTGAGCTATCATTAATGGAATCCATCGTGTTATTTTCACTCATGTAAGAGCCTTAGTGAACTTAAGACTCTCATTCAGACTTGATCAATGGAACCACCTAGAATGAAACTCTAGTAGAACCTCAGGGCAAAACCCACCAACTCCAACTGTGTAAGTGGAATTTGAGAAATTCTTCCTGAACTAACACGTAATTCTTTACACTCCAACAATAGATTCCATTTGACCCTATTGCTTTATCATGTGACTAATCCTTGGTCTAATTTGTTTTTTACCCCAGCATATCCAGTTATTTTAGTGACCTCACAAATTTCTTACTAGTGCGGTCGTACTCCAACCCTACTAGAAGCTAAGTACACCATAGAAATAGCTGATGGACAGATAATTGAAGCAACTCACATTCTTAAGAGTCGTAAACTTGAATTGGTTGGTCATGAAACTTGACATTGACCTTATGCCAGTCACACTCAGTAGTTTCGATGTAATTGTCGGTATGGATTGGTTATCTAAGAACCAAGCCGAAATTATTTGTCGTGAACAATTTTGTTCGGCTTCCTCTCCCGAGCGGAGGAAACCTTTCTGTCCAAGGCGAAAAGAGTGGTGCTGTCTTGGGCATCATATCTTTCATGAAAGCACAAAATCATCTACGTAAAGGTCATACTGCCATTTTGGCTCTCGTCGCCGAGCAGCCATCTAAGGAGAAGAAGATTGACGACATCCCGATCGTTCATGATTATCCGGAGGTATTTCCTGAAGATCTACCAGATCTTTCGCCACCTCGTCAAGTCGAATTCCAAATTGATCTAGCACCCGGAGCAGCGCCTATTACTCGGGCACCCTGTAGACTTGCGCTCAGTGAATTGCAAGAGCTTTCCACACAACTGTAAGAGTTGTTGGATAAAGATTTCATTAGACCTAGCTCATCACCATGGGGAGCTCCAGTCTTATTTGTCTAGAAGAAGGACGGGACCTTCCGCATGCGCATCGACTAACGGGAACTTAACAAAGTGACGATCAAGAACCATTATCCTCTTCCCCGCATCGATGATCTATTTGATCAACTCCAAGGATCAAGCTTCTATTCCAAGATAGATCTTAGATCCGGCTATCGTCAACTGAGTGTCCGAGAGGAGGACATCTCAAGGACGGCATTCAGGACTAGGTATGGTCACTACGCATTCATGGTCATGCCATTCGGACTGAACAACGCACCCACGGTGTTCATGGATCTCATGAACCATATGTGTAAACCATACCTTGAACAGTTCATCATCGTCTTCATTGATGACATTCTCATCTATTCCAAGGATAGAGATGAACATGAGGAACACTTTCATTTGATTCTGGAACTGCTAAAGCAAGAACAATTGTATGCTAAATTATCTAAGTGCGAATTCTGAATTCGCGAAGTGAAATTCTTAGGACATGTAGTCATCAAGACGGGAATACATGTCGATCCAGCTAAAGTAGAAGCAATCAAGAGTTGGATAGGACCTACAACGCCGACGGAGGTGCGTCAATTTCTGGGATTGGCTGGCTACTACTGTCGTTTCATTGAAGGATTCTCCAAGATTGCCCAACCCCTCACAGCCTTGACTCAAAAGGGTAAACCCTATAACCGGGGTGGCACCAAGGAATCAACATTTCAACTTCTGAAACATAAACTCTATAGTACACCATCCTATCTCTTTCAGAGGGAACGGATGATTTGTGGTGTACTGTGATCCATCTATCCAAGGTCTTGGTTGTGTACTGATGCAACGCGAGAAAGTGATCGCATACGCTTCTCGTCAACTGAAAATCCACGAGGAGAAACTACACGACCCACGACTTAGAGTTGGGAGCCGTGGTAATTGCACTAAAGATCTGGAGATACTACTTGTATGGTACCAAATGCACTATTCACACCGATCACAAGAATCTTCATCATATCTTTGAACAAGAAGAGTTGAACACGCGGCAGCATCGTTGAATCGAACTCTTGAACGACTATGATTGTACTATCAAGTATCGCCCGGGCAAGGCTAACGTAGTAGCCGATGCCCTAAGCCAAAAGAAACTAAGCCTAGATGAGTTCGAGCATTACGACTCACTATCCACCCCAGACTACCTGCTCAGATTCGTAGTGCTCAACTCGAAGCCCTGAAGAAGGAAATCCTACCATTGTAATCCACGCGTGGTATGGAAGAACAACGTGGGGTTAAATCAGACGACATTCGCTACTTCGTAGAGCGAATATGGGTTCTAGTGTACAACAACTTAAGGGAGCTGGTTATGGATGAAACTCAGAAATCTCGATAATCTATTCATCCCGGTTCCAACAAGATATACCATGACCTAAAAGGTGCTATATTGGTGGCCGAAGATGAAAGCGGATATAGCCACCTATGTGAGCAAGTGCCTGACTTGCGCAAAGGACAAGGTGGAATACCAAGAACCTTCTGGGCTGCTTCATCAACCGGAAATTTTGATGTGGAAATGGGAGTAGATTTCCATGGATTTTATTACCAAACTAACCCTAACTTCTAACGGATGCGACACAATCTGGGTGAATGTAGATCATTTGACTAAAATCCGCTCATTCGTGCTTATCTTAAAAAGGTTATCTCTCGGCACAGAGTGCCAATCTCAATCATCTTGGATCGTGATGCCCGATTCACCTCAAGTTTTTGTCAATCTTTACAAAAATCTCTAGGCACGCGTCTAGACATGAGCACAGCATACCATCCATAAAATGATGGCCAGACGGAACGTACCATTCAGACCTTAAAGGACATGCTATGAGATTGCGTGATTAATTTCGGTAACAGTTGGGAAACTCACTTACCTTTAGTGGAGTTATCCTACAATAACAGTTATCACACTAGTATCAAGTTCGAGGCGTTTTACGGACATAAATGCCGATCTCCTATCTGTTGGGCTGAAGTTGGGGATAGCCAACTTACAGGTCCTGAACTTGTATTCGAAACCTCTGAAAAGATCGTTCAAATTTGAAACCGTATGACGGCAGCTCGTGATCATCAAAAGAGCTATGCCGATAAGCATCGCAAACCGTTAGAATTTCAAGTAGGCAACATGGGTCCATTGAAAGTCTCACATTGGAAAGGTGTAATCCGCTTCAGGAAATGAGGCAAACTCAACCGTCGTTATGTTGGACCGTTCAAAATAGTGAAGAGAGTTGGCCCAGTAGCATATCAATTGGACCTACCTGAAGGACTTAGTGGTGTACGCGACGTCTTTCATGTCTCGAACTTGAAGAAATGTCTAGTAGACGAGACACTCACGGTTCCTCTTGAGGAGCTGCTCATCGATGAACAATTGCGATTCATTGAAGAACCGGTAGAAATCATGGATAGGGAAGTCAAAATGCTTAAACATAGTAAAATCCCTATTGTCAGAGTTCGTTGGAACTCGAAACGTGTACCGGATATTACATGAGAGCGCATGGACCAGATGATGTGCAAGTATCCTCATCTGTTCAAGCATTCCATGTCAAAAAATTAAGGTACTATTCAAATTTTTGGGATGAAAATTCTTTCAACTAGGGGATGATATGACACCCGAAATTTTTTATTTTATTTTAATTTTTGGGACGAAAATTCTTTCAACTAGGGAATGATGTGATAATCCGGACTTTCCAGGTTAACTCCATTATTTAAACCCAGTTAAATACTAACGTAAGTTAACCTAATGCAAACCCCAGGGACTAATTCTATCAGTTTTCAAAGTTAAACTTCAGGGACTAGTTATGCAAATAGCCTAAATCCAATCTGTTGACTTTTGGAGTCAAACCTTCGACCACATTCAATCCAATTCGGATTCCACGATCGTTTTCTGTTGGTTGTTGTAACTGAAATCGCACAATTATGACTTTAGCAGCCATACCTACTGAGTTAATCACCATAATTGTCGGATTAAACCAATTAATAACGAATTAACTCGAAACCGTCGACACATTCATAGCTTGGCCATAAAATTCGACGAATTCATGTGATAATCTCGCGAATGAACACTCTGCCCACACTAATCGAACACTTTCTAAGCTGTTACACGTATCAATTTGTCTTGAGGAAGAATCAGGCTTGCCGGAGACCAACACAGTCACTGTCGTCATCGGTTTTAGTCGATCACTATCAATTCGACACCAATTCAGGTATCTAAACACACCTACAGTTTTTCTTTCACTCCTTGAACATAAGCCCTATCATAATTGGGGCTTAAAGTATCGAATCCTCCACATTTGAATCCTAGGGTTCATTTTCTGTCGGATTTAGTCGAACCCTACCCCCGACTCTGTTTGAATCAAATTAAAGTGTATCAGCAGATTCGCAACCCTTCGTTTAGTGAAAACCCTATGAATCCAACTCTTTATATCATCGAATTGTTAATGATCTGGAAATTAGGGTTTGTTCATAATTGGAATTGGGGTTTTTAATCTTAAACACATCCTTAATCAAATTAAACTACTTCAATGTTTTCGCAAGGTCTTAATTAGCAAAAGCTCCATGAATCCAGCCATTTCTATTATCAGAATCAAGGGAATCGATTTGGTGTTCTTGATCTAGGGTTACGACCTTTTAATCTTAAATTAAACGATCCCAGACTTGATAATTTTCAAATTAAACTCTCATACGAATTCGCAAACACCAGATTAACAAAACCCCTATGACCTGTGGTTCAATCAAAATCGAAATCGTGGGTAATGGACTGAGTTCGATCGTCGGTGCGTATGGGAGGGAAACCACATGGACTTGTATGTTAAGAATGTTTCTACCGGTATTCTTGTGCGATAACCCTAGCGGGTGGGACGGTTAAGACTTAGTACCTATACGCAGGAGACCCGGGTTCGAAACCGGTCTCCTACAAACATTTTTTTGGGCATTTTCCTTGGAATATTTTTATATATTTTCAAACCTTATATTATTATATTAAGATACTAAGGTGTTCTAGCCTCGGAAACCACCCGTAGGCTTGGGTTTGGTTTTATAACCTATTTAATATTATTTTCTCATTTTTAAAATAATATGTTTATATTATTTTCAAACCGCGACTTCGAATAAAATAATATGTTTACATTACTTTCAACCCACGACTCCTAGTATAAAATAATATATATTTTTATATTATTTCGCCTCGTTTATAAAACTCGATTAACGTTTAAAAAACTTACAAATAGTGTAATTATTTATATTATTTACAAACGTTTATTATTCTCGAATAAAAATAATATATTTATTATTTTTGTCACGTAAATGATTATCGTATATATATTTATTTTTTACGAGTTCAAAATAATATATTATTTTCTTAGTCATTATTTTAATGATACAAACGCATAGATATATTTAATTATAAATTAATATTGTTCGTTATTAACGTTCGACACGTGGCGCATTTATCTTAATTACTATATTAAGAAATTTATATTCCCGTAGACACGTTCGTCTACTCGTTAATCCTTAGAATGTTTTAAGACGTTCTAATCTTCCGTGTCATCGTCACAAATCCCAATGTGTCCCTAATTGTTATGTTTATAATTCTAGAGCATACGTAGGCCGTTGCAGGCTGACACTTGTGTACCAAATCTCTTACTTGTGTGATACTACCTACAACGTAACTCAAGTGAGCTTCACGGCCCCTTTTTACTTGTTTTCCTATTGGGGGAGAAACATGCATACTCACAAACATTATTTTAATTGTTTTCCTATTGGAGGAGAAACATGCATACTCACAAACATTATTTTACTTGTTTTCCCGTTGGGGAGAAACATGCATACACACAAACAATATTTTACTTGTTTTCCCATTGGGGAGGAACATGCATACAAACGAATATTATTTTACTTGTTTTTCCGTTGGGGAGAAACATGCGTACAAACAAACATCATCTTACTTGTTTTCCCGTTAGGGAGAAACATGCATACGAACAGGCATCCGTTACTTGTCTCCTAGCCAGGGAGAGACATACACACGGACATGGATCACATAGTATTTCATTACCACTTGTGTACCTAAGTGCAAACATAACATGCAAAGTCCTTACACACTTGGACCATTAATATATGGAGTATAGCGAGGAAATTTGAGTAGTACTACTGGGTTTGACAAACCCCACCCGGGTTAGTCGCGCTAACTTGATTGGAGGTCTAACGGGTGTAAATTGTCCTAAACACTTGCCATTGTTGATGTTAGCAATGGCGGAAGGCACCCAAACACAAATAGTCAGCTTCGGTTGCGAACGCTTAGAGTAACTTGTACATTGCCTAGCTAGTAATAGGTGTGACTTACGTATGTGGATCCGGCAAACACTCAAACAGTTTATTTACTTGTAAACCTGTGAACTCACCAATCTCGTGTTGACACTTTTTCTTATTTGTTTCTCAGGTCGCTTTGGCACAGATTGTACACTTAGGACATGCACGGAGTCCTACTGTCATATCATTCATTTCAAACACTTTAAACAGTTTTACTTATTTACATTAATTGACGCTTGTTGCGTGTAATTACTTTTGATTTCATTCTAACGTTTACGCTTCCGCATTTAAATCTGAACATTTATGATATTTCATTAAGTCTCATATAGTGTCGTTTGATGTAACTAATGACTGAGATCCTGGTTTGTCACGCTCCTACCGGTAGAACTCCGTTAGTGGATTTTGGGGGTGTGACACAAATAATTTGCAATAAGAAAGCAATCTAGATGAAGACTCCCAACTGCAATTGGATTACAATTCACGGTGATAGAATAAGATTAGCTGTTAGGATCATCCCTATGATGAAAGCCATAAAATTCTTGAATCGAGGAAGTGAGGCCTACCTGGTATATGCTGTTGATTCCAAAGTGAAAACTAAGGAAATAAAAGACATGCCAGTGGTATGTGACTTTCCTGATGTATTTCCACAAGAATTACATGGAGTACTATGAGAATCCAGACTTTTTAGTCTAACTTCGTTATTTAAATCCAGTTAAAGTTAACCTATTTAACTTATCTCAAACCCTAGGGACTAATTTTGTCAATATTCTAAACTTAAACTCTAGGGACTAGTCGTGTAATTACCCTAAACTCAATTCTGTTGACTTTCAAAGTCAAAATTGAGTACAAATGGTTCCTGTTGACTTCTGAAAGTCAAACTAGCTTATTCTAAACCTAATCCAAACCTCAGGGACTATTTCTGCTCCCTTCAAAACTTAAGAACAGAAACTAGAGGGACTAGATCCGTAAATAACCCAAATTTGATTTTTCTTGACTTTAATATTATAATTATTTATATTATTTATTCTCGTTTAATATCCTCGAATAAAAATAATAGTTTTATTATTTTTGTCACACATTTTAAATAATCATTTTATTTCTCTAAAAATAATATATTAGTTATATTATTTTTCTAGCCATTATTTTAATGGTACAAACGCACGGATATATTTAATTATTATTATATTCGTAATTAAGAAACCTTTGACACGACACGTATTTATCTTAATAAGTATATAAAGAAACCCTTATTCCCGTGAACACGGTTGTCTACTCGTAAATCCTTAGAATGTTCTAAGACGTTCTAATCTTCCGTGTCGTCGTCACAAAACCCCATTGTATCCCTAACTATTAAGCTTATAATTTTACGGCCTACGTAAGCAGTTCACAGGAAAACTCTTGTGTTTCCTACTTGCATCCTTGTGTGGTGCTATCTACTACTCGTACACAACTCAGGTGATTTTCATGACCCTCTTACTCGTTTTCCTGTTGGGGGAGAAACATGTGCACAAACCATCATACTTTAACTTGTTTTCCCGTGGGGGAGAAACAGGTACGCAGACAAACATTATTTTACATGTTTTTTCCCGTTGGGGGAGAAAACATGACGCAAACACTTTTGATTATTGTAATTCATATGAAATCACTGTTGAGGCTGAGCGTAACACACTAGCATTGAAAGTCCTCACAACACATCGGACTGTTAATTTGACAAGCGAGGTAATGTTTAGTAGTACTACTGGGTTTGACTAGCCCCACCCGCGTTAGTCGTGCTAACTTGAATGGAGGTCGAACGGGTGAAATGTTAGCCTACTCTTTTGGCCAGAGTTGATAGACCTCGAAGGAGGCAAACAACCAGTCATGCTTCGGTTGCATGCGCTTTAGTAAGACATGAACGTAGGCTAGCTAACTATAGATATGCATATTGAATGTACATAATCTGGAAAACACTCTCTTATTGCAAACTTGAAACCTGTGAACTCACCAACCTCGTGTTGACACTTTTCGTACATGTTTTCTCAGGTCGCTAAGGCACAGGTTGCACAACTAGGACATGCATGGAGTCCTACTACCATTTCATTCATATGCAAACCGTTAAAACAATTCACTTACTTTTATTAAACTAAACTTTGGCGTGTTGCTTTGCGCATTTACTTTCTTATTTAAACGCTTCTGCATTAACTCTGAACTTTTATGTTATGACATTTTAAGTCCCATATAGTGTCGCTTGATGTAACTAATGATAGAGATCCTGGTGTGTCACATCCCTAACGGTAAAACTCCGTTAGTGGAATTTGGGGGTGTGACAGATTGGTATCAGAGACATTGGTTATAGAGAACTAGGATTGCATACTAGACTATAACCGCACACACACATTAGTTATACGGCACAGACACTCATACATGCTATACGTAGCATCTACACATACATTATATTGCAGGCATGTTGACATCATCCATATCACCCTCTTCTGACGAGGGGCAAGTCATTCGCATTAAATCATCATTCTTAGGGGTGACATTGGGGAATCATCAGAACAACATCCAATTCCGTCCGAGGGAAGAAAGACGAAGCCTTCGGAGGAGCCACTCACACCACCATCATGTGCACCCTTGTTACACCACAAGAGCCGAAGATAACACCGGCTTGAGCCTATCGAGGACACAATCAGGGAATGGTTGGTCTTCTCAAGTTCATGTTAGGGACGACACACATAACTAGCACATGTCTCTGTGGGAGTTGGGATCGTCGGGGGCGAGTCCCTACTATACCCACTAGCAACAATACGCCGTGTGAAGGCAGACTGTTGCACGCATCATTGCAGAATCCATTAACACATAGATGTCATCACTTTCCCAAGCCATGGGCTCGCGCTTTGGTCGATATTCTGTTGAAGAAAGATTGACCACAAGGTTGAGAACACCTTGCACATTGCATACTCAAACCCTATCCTGACTCAGTTGGAAGGACGACTACTTTCCCTCTTCCAGTAACACATTCATGAACTAGTTTCGCTCATCGAAGCCACATTTCATGTACATATTTGTTTCATGTGCATGTTCCCATTTACAATCCACTGGATTGGACTCTCGTATTATGTTCCAACTCGAGTGGATACTCAGATCAAACGATTCCCGACTACTCATCCTGATATGAGTTCTAGTTGATCAATTTATGGTTGATGACTAAGCTTCTCGATGACTTATCGTATATGATAACACTCTGTACTCGACAATACAAACTAAAGGACATTTTGAAACAGGACAGGGAGAAGCTAGGGTGAGCATGCAAAGCAAATTATCATTACGGGTGCATACGTAATAGTAATTTAAGGTGCTTGCAAGTCCTGGTGAAACCTAGTGTGTGGATAAATGGTCCTGATCTATGATTTACAGACCTAAGTTCCATAGTCAGTAGAAATTCTCGTAACCCGATCGACGACTAGTTGGTATCATTAAACCTGTTCAACAGTTGATAAACGTGACTATCAAGTTGAAGAGATTTACGGACACACTGAGCTATCATTAATGGAACCCATCATTTTATTTCACTCATGTAAGATCCTTAGCGAACTTAAGACTCTCATCCAGACTTGATCAATGAAACCATCTCGATTGAAACTCTAATAGAACCTCATGGTAAATCCATCGACTCCAACTATGTTAGCGGAATTTGGGAAGTTCTTCCTAAACTAACACGTTATTCCTTACACTCCAACAATAGATTCCATTTGACATTGTTACCTCATCCTGTGACTAATATTTGGTCTAATTTGATTTACACCCCAGCTTATCCAGTCATTTCAGTGACCTCACAAATTTCTTACTAGTGCGGTCGTACTCCAACCCTACTAGAAGCTAAGTACACCATAGAAATAGCTGATGGACAGATAATTGAAGCAACTCGCATTCTTAAGGGTTGTAAACTTGAATTGGCTGGTCATGAACTTGACATTGACCTTATGCCTGTCACACTCCGCAGCTTTGACGTAATTGTCGGTATTGATTGTTTATCTAGGAACCAAGCCGAAATTATTTGTTGTGAACAAATTTGTTCGCCTTCCTCTCCCGAGTGGAGAAACCCGTTCTGTCCAAGGTGAAAAGAATGGTGCTGTCGTGGGCATCATATCTTTCGTGAAAGCACAAAAGTGTCTACGTAAAGGTCATACTGCCATTTTGGCTCTCGTCGTCGAGCAGCCATCTGAGGAGAAGAAGATTAATGACATCCCGATCATTCGTGATTATCCAGAAGTATTTCCCGAAAATCTACCAGGTCTTCCACCACATCGTCAGGTTTAATTCCAATTTGATCTAGCACCCGGAGCTGCGCCTATTGCTCGGGCACCCTACACACTTGTACCTAGTGAATTATGAGAACTATCTACACAACTGCAAGAGCTGTTGGATAAAGGTTTTATCCGATATAACTCATCGCCATGGGGAGCTCCAGTCCTATTCGTCAAGAAGAAAGACGGGACCTTCCGCATGTGCATTGATTGCCGTGAGCTGAACAAAGTAACCACCAAGAATCGTTATCCACTACCCCGCATTGATGATCTATTTGATCAACTCCAAGGATCAAGTTCTATTCCAAGATAGACCTTAGATCCGGTTACCATCAGTTGAGAGTTCGAGACGAAGACATCTCTGTGACGACATTTAGAACTAGGTATGGTCACTGCGAATTCATGGTCATGCCATTTGGATTGACCAATGCACCCGTGGTATTCATGGATCTCATGAACCGTGTGTGTAAACCGTACCTTGATCAATTCGTCATCGTCTTCATTGATGACATCCTCATCTATTCCAAGAATAGGGATGGACATGAGGAACACCTATGTTTGATTCTGGAATTTCTGAGACAAAAGCAATTGTATGCTAAAATTCCCAAGTGCGAATTTTGGATTCTTGAAGTGTAATTCTTCGGACATGTAGTCAACGAGACGGGAATACATGTCGGTCCATCCATTATAGAAGCAATCAAGAATTGGGCTGAACCAACAACTCCGACCAAGGTAGGATAATTTCTGGGATTGGCTGGCTATTACCGACAATTCATCGAAGGATTTTCCAAGATTGCCCAACCCCTCACTGCTCTAACTCAAAAGGGTAAACCCTATAACTGGGGTGACACCCAAGAGTCAGTGTTCTCTTAAACATAAACTCTGCAGTGCACCCATCCTATATCTTCCGGAGGGAACGGATGATTTCATGGTATATTACGATGCATCCATTCAAGGTCTTGGTTATGTACTGATGCAACATGAGAAAGTGATCGCATACGCTTCTCTTCAACTAAAAATCCACGATAAGAACTACACGACTCACGACTTAGAGTTGGGAGGCGTGGTATTTGCACTAAAGATATGGAGACATTACTTGTATGGTACCAAGTTCACTATTTACACCGATCATAAGAGTCTTCAACATATCTTTGAACAGAAAGAGCTGAACATGCGACAACGTCGTTGGGTCGAACTCTTAAACGACTATGACTGTGCAATCATATATCATCCGGGCAAGGCTAATGTGGTAGCCGATGCCATAAGTCGTAAGGACACCAAACTCAAACGAGTTCGAGCATTACAGCTTACTATTCACATCGGATTACCTGACAAAATCCGAAGTGCTCAACTTGAAGCCCTTAAAGACGAAAACCTACCACTGGAAACTACACGCGGTATGGAAGAACAACTTGAGGTTAAATCAGACGACATTCACTACTTCGCAGAGCGAATATGGGTTCCAGTCTACGGGGACTTAAGAGAACTGGTTATGCATGATGCTCACAAATCTCGATACTCTATTCATCCAGGTTCTGACAAGATGTACCACAACCTAAAGGTGCTATATTGGTGGCTAAAGATGAAGGCGGATATAGCCACTGATGTGAGCAAGTGCTTGACTTGCGCAAAGGTCAAGGGGAATACCAAAAGCCTTCTGGCTTACTGTAGCAACCAGAGATTCCAATGTGGAAATGGGAGCAAATATCTATGGACTTTATCACCAAATTGCTCGAACTCCTAGCGGATGCGACACCATCTGGGTGATTGTCGATCGTCTGACTAAATCTGCTCACTTCTTAGAAATTAGAGAGACTGACAAAATGGAAAAACTTACTCGTATTTACTTGAAGGAAGTAGTCTCTCGGCACAGAGTGCCAATCTCTATCATTTCGGATCATCACGTTAGATTCACATCACGTTTCTGGCAATCTTTGCAAAAAGCTTTCGGCACACGTCTAGATATGAGTACGGCGTACCATCCTCAAACTGATGGCCAAATGGAACGTACCATTCAAACCTTAGAGGACATGCTACGAGCTTGTGTGCTCGATTTCGGTAACACTTGGGAATCTCACTTACCTTTAGTGGAGTTTTCCTACAATAATAGTTATCACACTAGCATCTAGGCAGTACCTTTCGAGGCATTATATGGACGGAAATGCCGATCTCCTATCTGTTGGGCGGAAGTTGGGGATAGCCAACTTACAGGTCTCGAACTTGTATTCGAAATCACTGAAAAGATCGTTCAAAATCGAAACCATATAGCGGCAGCGCGTGATCATCAAAAGTGTTATACCGATAAACGTCGCAAACCGTTAGAATTTCAAGTAGGTAACATGGTTCTACTCAAAGTCTCACCTTGGAAAGGTGTAATTTGCTTCGGGAAACGAGGCAAACTGAATCCTCGTTATGTTGGTGTAACATCCATAATTTTTACGGCTATATATATATATATTATTTTATTTCGTACAATAATGACACTCCGTTTCAATCTCGTACTTGCCTAACACTATATGTCACAATAATTATTATTTGAAACGTATATATGTGATATATATTTGATGTTATTAAACAAATCATCTATTCAATTTGTAAGTTTTAAAACTCATGAATGCCACTCATGTGTTTACACCTTTTAAATGCATATAAGTATTTATTTTAAATAAATATGTAAACATACATATATATATTTTGTTAAACTATTTACACAAACTGAAATTCTTATAAAAATGAAATACATTTTTTTATAAAGATTTATAATTATACAAATAATATTTAAGACCTTATAAACTTTATAAAAACATTGTTATTTATGTAGCTAAATTGGATTAACACAAATAAGTTGAGCCTTGAACCCATTCATTAGCCTTGAACCCCCTCTAACCTCTTTTGAACCCTCTATCCTTTATGTGAGCCTTGGAAATGGGTTCATACCCAATTTTGACTTCGAAGAGTCAACAAGCACACAAATCACGCTAATATCTAAACTTTCGAGGTTAAATCCTTCCCAACTCATATTGCCATTCGTTTAAAATCTTTTAGGGAAAATCAGTTTGGGTTTAAAGGATTTATCAAGAGCTTTTAATACAAGAAATGAATGTTTTGGTTACAAGTCTTAAAACCCACGATTTCAAGGCCCAGAACCGTCGTTTCCACAGAATTACGAACGTTACACGTTGCTTTCTCACCCCTCTAACACCTCTAGCACCTCACAAACCGATTCTACCATAAATTCGAGTCCTTTCTCCCTCCCTGCTCACGTTTGACACTCGGAGTACCGAGCTCCCGTATGCCACGATCCCAGATCGAATTCAGGTAACAACCTATCTCTGTTAATCGCAATCATCATGTTTTCCTTTGCACTCTGGCTAATCGATTTGAGTCTGAGAATCGAGAGTCTAAGCTACGATTTGAGGGGGAGGGCTGGGCAAGGAAATGGGTGAATCACAACTTGTAAAATTTAAACATTGTTTTTCTGAATAGACACAAGACAACTGCCTAGATGGATTGCTTAAAGCACTACCCTCTTAAACCTACACGTCGCAAGTTCGAATCCGGGTAGACCATCCTTGTGTTCATTTTTTTTTATGCTAAATTCCCACTCTCATACACCCTATATATATATATAGATATATATATACACTTAGCTACATAATCGCATATATTCTCATGGAAGATTGTATTGGTCTAACACATATCTTTTTATTATTATTTGACAAAACATAGACATATATATATATATATATATATATATATTAACACCCGAACCGTTTTCTAAAGATAAAATGGTAAGATACATACATATATATATATATTTACTTTATAACAAAACATAAACAAAATATATATTTATATATATTATTCATTGGTGATACATTATTTTATAAATTCCCCTCATAGTTGTGTAAATTTACACATCCTTTTATAAACAAAAAAGAAAGGCTATTAACTAACCTCTTTATAATTAATTAAGGGATATACTTATGGTAAATAAATATGTATATCACATACACACAAATTTTCAAACAATTACTTGTATAGAAATCTCTAATTATACTTAAGATAGGTATCTTTATTTAAATAGTAATGTTAATAAATCAAATTCTAAATAATCACTTGAACGGTATTAATACATTTCTCAAAACTTATGAATAATTACTTTGGTAAGATATAATTATTTAAAACGTCAAAAACTTTATAAAATTTCTTAGATAATTATTTTTAGATAAATTATTATACAAATTCATTCAATTTTCTTTAAAGCTTATTTGTACTAATACTTATTTAATATTTCTTTTAATTACCATTTAAATAAAAGAGATTATTTAGATAATTTAAATAATTATTTTATTTAAATAAAATAATTATTTAAACCTTTTCTATTTCATAATTTATTTATTAAATTATCTTAGAATAATTATATAAATAAATTCAAACATATTATTATACCGTATAATTAATTAGAAATCCAAATTGATTCTAATTAATCTCACTTATCATCATTACTTTCATACTCGTGATACACATAAATATATATTTCCAAAACTTGTACGAATCCCATATCCGACCCCAATCCTATAAAATCCTAAAATCTTAAGATTTCCTTACTTCCATTCAACATATATTGAGACTAGAATACAAATTACCATGTAGGTTGATTGTGAGAGAATTGTCACGAGGCCTATCCATCTTTATAAATTCACACCATTGCTAGCTTCAATACATGTGAGTATTACATAGCCCCTTTTACTCTTTTACACTTTTTGGGGTGGAACATGAACACTATACAAATTATTGCTTACATTTACACAAACTACACAAATACAAATCCTCTTTACATTCATGTGTGCAATTTGAGCTTTATGCCTGAGTGCTAGTTGTGCTAACTTTGTGTGCAATTTATGTGCAATCATTAACTATTCAAGCCGACGGTAAACAATGATAGATCTATTGAGTGTGACAAACCCACCCAGATTAGGGTGATTGTTACCGACAACACAATTTTTGCATGCTAGTTACAAATGTTTGATTGTACTTGGTTACACAATAGCTGCTCTCCATAAATGCCTTATTTTATCATGTTATGTAAGGATTTGTTTATTCATAATCTATATGCTATCTATATACAAACCTGTGTATGCTCACCAACTTTTTAGTTGACCTTATTTTATTCATGTTTCAGGTACTAATGTGTGATTTTGATCAAGACTTGCTACACTTAAGTTTTGGACCTAGATAACTGTAAATAAAGGATTATGTATTTCATTTTATGTACTTGGTTTGATTTGGTTTTATCTTGAATACTTGAAATGAATTTGAATGATTAATATATTTCAATTTAGTCTACCTTGTGCTCATGAACAGTCTACATGTCCCGCCCGACGTTTCCGCAGTCGGTTGGGGTGTGACAGTTGGACCGTTCATAATAATGAAGAGAGTTGGCCCAGTAGCGTATCAACTGGACCTACCTGAAGGACTTAGTGGTGTACACGACGTCTTTCATGTCTCGAACTTGAAGAAATGTCTAGCAAACGAAACACTCGCGGTTCCTCTTGAAGAACTACACATCGATGAACAATTGCGTTTTGTCGAAGAACCGGTAGAAATCATGGATAGGGAAGTCAAAACGCACAAATGCAGTAAAATCCCTATTGTCAGAGTTCGTTGGAACTCGAAACGCGGACTGGAATTCACATGGGAGCACGATGATCAGATGATGCGCAATTATCCTCATCTGTTCAAGCAATCCACGTCAAACTCTTAAGGTACTATTCTAATTTTCGGGACGAAAATTCTTTCAACTAGGGGATGATTTGACACCTCAGAATTTTTTTTTATTTTAATTTTTGGGACGAAAATTCTTTCAACTAGGGGATGATGTGACAATCCAGACTTTTTAGTCTAACTCCGTTATTTAAATCCAGTTAAAGTTAACCTATTTAACTTAACTCAAACCCTAGGGACTAATTTTGTCAATATTCTAAACTTAAACTCCATGGATTAGTCGTGTAATTACCCTAAACTCAATTCTGTTGACTTTCAAAGTTAATATTGAGTACAAATGGTTCCTGTTGACTTCTGATAGTCAAACTAGCTTATTCTAAACCTAATCCAAACCCCAGGGACTATTTCTGCTCCCTTCAAAACTTAAGAACAGAAACTAGATGGACTAGATCCGTAAATAACCAAAATTTGATTTTTATTGACTTTAGAAAGTCAAACCCCTCATTCTTGGCTTAAATTCAAATGCTACAACTGAAATTCGGTTGATCTTGTAACTGAAATACACGTTGGTGTCATTAACGACCACCATTATAGCTTTAATCATTGTTAATGATTTGAATTAAACCAATTTATGGACATTCAAGTCAAAACCGTCAACCATTATCTTGTACGCACCAAATTCGTTTAATATATGTGTTAGTATCACAATCAAACACACTGCACACCTTATTTGCACTCCCCTGAAACTTCTGCACATATTAAACTCACCGGAGACGCAGTCAGGGACGCCGGAGGCTTGGCCATTCGAAGTCGGACATGCGTTTGATCGAACACAGTCAACCCGTATCCCATTCTGGTAACTAATTACATCTTTAGTTTTGTTTTAGTGTCTACATCGAAATCCCTATGATTATTTGGGCTTACAACATCAAATCGGTGATGAACAAGTTCTAGGGTTTATCACATTCAGAGTTTAATCGAATACCAGTCCAGACTTGATCTCAATCCAATTAAACAACATGATTAGGAACGCAATCCATCGTTTAGTGAAAGCCCTCTGTTAAATCAACTCTCTAACATCGAATTGTTCATGATCCATAAACTAGGGTTTGTTCGTAACCTGATTTGGGGCTTTTGATCTTGGACACAATATTAATCAAATTAAACCACACAGATAGTTTCGCAAGGTCTAAATCCATAAAAGCCCTATGTTTTCAACAAGTTTTAATATCAGAATTGACCAAATTGAATTAATGTTCATATCTAGGGTTTCAGCCCGTTTTCCCTAAATTAAACGATCTTAAACTTGTTACTTTTACAATTAAAACTCACCATTAATTCACAATGACTCGATTAACAGAACCCCTATGTCATTTTGATCAATCGTTATCAGATTCATGGGAATTGGGACTGGTTTGGATCGGGTCTCGCATAGGGGGAAGAACTCTGTGTGAGTGAGTGTTAAAACCATTTCGATCCGGATACCATCGCGTTTCCCTAGCGGGCAGGAATGGCTAATGCGTGTGACTGGTGGGAAGGAGACCCGGGTTCGAGTCTCCCCACCCCTGTTTTTGAATTTTTATTATTTTAAGATATTATTTTAATATTAAACCTATTCCTATATTATTATAATAATATATTAACGTGTTTTTGCTCTGAAAACAACCCGTAGGTTCGGGTTTGGTTTTATAACTTATAATTAATATTATTTCCACTTTTAAAAATAATATATTTATATTATTTTCAAACCACGACTCCGAATAAAATAATATGTTTATATTATTTTCAAACCGTGACTCCTAGTATAAAATAATATATATTTTTATATTATTTCGCCTCGTTTATAAACCTCTTGTAACGTTTCAAACTAATTAATAATATAATTATTTATATTATTTATTCTCGTTTAATATCCTCGAATAAAAATAATAGTTTTATTATTTTTGTCACACATTTTAAATAATCATTTTATTTCTTTAAAAATAATATATTAGTTATATTATTTTTCTAGCCATTATTTTAATGGTACAAATGCACAGATATATTTAATTATTATTATATTCGTAATTAAGAAACCTTTGACACGAAACGTATTTATCTTAATAAGTATATTAAGAAACCCTTATTCTCGTGGACACACTCGTCTACTCGTAAATCGTTAGAATGTTCTAAGACGTTCTAATCTTCCGTGTCATCGTCACAAAACCCCATTGTATCCCTAACTATTATGCTTATAATTTTAGGGCGTACGTAAGCAGTTCACAGGAAAACTCTTGTGTTTCCTACTTGCATCCTTGTGTGGTGCTATCTACTACTCGTACACAACTCAGGTGAGTTTCATGACCCTTTTACTTATTTTCCTGTTGGGGGAGAAACATGTGCACAAACCATCATACTTTTACTTGTTTTCCCGTGGGGAAGAAACAGGTACGCAGACAAACATTATTTTACATTTTTTTCCCGTTGGGGGAGAAAACATGACGCAAACACTTTTGATTATTGTAATTCATATGACATCACTGTTGAGGCTGAGCATAACACACTATCATTGAAAGTCCTCACAACACATCGGACCGTTAATTTGACAAGCGAGGTAATGTTTAGTAGTACTAATGGGTTTGACTAGCCCTACCCGCGTTAGTCGCGCTAACTTGATTGGAGGTCGAACGGGTGAAATGTTAGCCTACTCTTTTGCCCAGAGTTGATAGACCTGGCAGGAGGCAAACAACCAGTCATGCTTCGGTTGCGAGTGCTTTAGTAAGACATAAACGTAGGCTAGCTACCTATAGATATGCATATTGAATGTACATAATCTTGCAAACACTCTCTTATTGCAAACTTGAAACCTGTGAACTCACCAACCTCGTGTTGACACTTTTCGTACATGTTTTCTCAGGTCGCTAAGGCACAGGTTGCACAACTAGGACATGCATGGAGTCCTACTACCATTTCATTCATATGCAAACCGTTAAAACAATTCACTTACTTTTATTAAACTAAACTTTGGCGCGTTGTTTTGCGCATTTACTTTCTTATTTAAACGCTTCCGCATTAACTCTGAACTTTCATGTTATGACATTTTAAGTCCCATATAGTGTCGTTTGATGTAACTAATGACTGAGATCCTGGTGTGTCACATCCCTAACGGTAGAACTACGTTAGTGGAATTTGGGGGTGTGACAAGTACCTCCAGAAAGAGAGGTAGAATTCAAAATCGACTTAGTGCCTGGTGCTAAGCTAGTAGCTAAGTCACCTTATCGATTAGCTCTCAGTCAGAGATGAAGGAAGTAATGTCATAGCTCCAAGAATTACTGGACATATGTTTTATTAGACCTAGTATCTCACCTTGGGGTGCTCCAGTACTCTTCGTGAAGAAGAAGGACGATAGTATGCGTATGTGCATAGACTACCAGGTGCTGAACAAACTAACCATAAAGAATAAATACCCGTTACCAAGGGTCGATGACTATTAGTCCCTGTGGCGTCCTCAAACAAGTAGAACGCATATGATCAACGCATTACTCGATGATTCCTCGTATGAGACGAAAGCACAAAGCGAGTCAATCACAAACACGAACATAGAAGATATAGATGTAACAGAATCCGATCTTTATTCATAACGAACTCGTCATACGAATACAATACCGAATGAGTATACATCACTACGTTTAAGCTCTAATTCCAATCCCTAGGTGAGCTCTACCTAGGGATGGTGACTCACTTATCACAGAGACTCACTCCCTATCTGTGGATACTAACTCTAGTATGCTTACCTACAAATGAAAACTTAAGCTCCTATTTATAGGCAAACTGAGTCCTCAGGCAAACTTGTCAAGTTCGCCCATAACTCTAAGTTCGCCCAAACATTCCCTTAGGCGAACTTAACATGTTCGCTACACATACACTTAGAATTTTTGCTACAGTTACAAAAACATGCTCTAGTAGACTCCCTCTTAACTTTTGTAATCAATTCTAAACAAATACTGATAAATCATCAGTCACAAACTGTGCTTCAACAAACTCCCTCTCTGATGATCCGGGGTCTTCACTTTACTTGGTAAGACTTGATCTTCAGAATTGCACTTTGATCTTCAACCGGAAATGCTTCAATCTTGAGGCAAAAGACTCCCTCTAAACTGATGCATCTGTTGAAGAACGATTTTGTTTGGCCTCTTCATGAAAACCGACGAATCCAACACTTTTCATTGTAGTCCATCCTCTCAACAATAACCACCTCCGCATTGATCCAAGAATCTAGCCCATACCGTTTAGACATCAGTAAACCAATTGGCAAAAGATAGAGATTCTGAATTTCCAACCATCAACATCAAACTAATCAACTTCCACAAAGACAAGAATCCTAGCTTGAAAAACAAACTGAAACTCCAATATACTGTGCAAAAACCGTTCTTTTCTTTGATCTTCATCTTCACCAGAAGTGTTTGACTTTGTCTCGTACTTTATCCACTCAATCAATAACCAGAAGTCTTTCATATCTGATTTCCCCTTCATGACACCAACATCTCCGCATTAAACTAGAAACAGAAGGATGTTTCTTATTTAACCGACATATGATAAAGGTTCCATTTTCAACTAGTTAACACCAGATAACCAGCTTCATTTCAAACGTACTCGACCAAGTCTCACACACATTCGGTAGTAATCATCGTGAATCCAACAATCTTCAATCTAATTTTCATTCCTGGTTAACACCTCCTACTAGTTACAATAGGTTGTCTATCTGGATTCCGCCTAGATCCTAAATGAGAAATCAAATCATAATCGAATCATGTCGAATCATTTAGACGATCTTGATCACTTGAAATGTTTTGCAAAGAAACATAATATTTCTTGAAATTTTTATCTCCTCTTTTCTTTGCAAAGACAAATAGTATATCCTCACAATCAAATCCGAGGCATTTCGTTGATAACAACCCTTTTGTTCAAACTGTTTTAGTATTCATTCCCTAATAAAGAAGTATCCCAGATACTCATAGCCCACATTTTCAGGTTTGAATGCCTTAACAATAAGATTCTTCATTCAAAAGTCATCATCTAACAAAAATCTCTCATTGTTTCACCAAGTCATTTCCCTCCAAAAATATGAATTCTGGTCCCGAAAATAACCAAAATTACCATCTTCTAAAAAATGGCCCGACACAAGCATAGAAAAGTTCCCTCAAAATATTGAACAAGAAAAGTTTTCCCTCAAAATATCACTCACTCAACAAGTTCACTTAAACAGTGTCTGCGAACATAACAAGTTTGCTTAAACAGTACAACGAATATAGCAACTTCGCCTAAGAACAACCTCTAGCGAACTTCACAAGTTCACCTGAGAATATTCCAGCGAACTTAACAAGTTCGCCTGTAACTACCCAGCCGACCCTAGATTTGCCTGACGCGGCTGTTTCAGCAAAAATAATTGAATCTTCATGTTTTGGCGGTAAAAACTGCAAATCTTCAAGCTCTTGAAGCTCTAAAATCATCAAACTCATAAAATACACCGAATTTGACAAAATCCAACCGTATAAATCATTTTTTTAACGTTTCAATGATGAATATGAGGAATTAAACACCGAATCACGAGTAACTTGAACCGAAAAGCGGTTATTCTCTTCGATTCTGAGCACGAGGCTCTTATACCAGTTATATGTCCTTGTGGCGAACTTATTAAGTTCGTCTGAGCAAGTTCGCTCAGACCCTTAAGCTACTCAGAAATTTTGATTTCTCCAATCAAGCGATAAACAACAAATCCAACGCATGAAGCTCGAACGCAAACGACCGAATATCACACGTATACGATCAATTTCAGATTTCTAGCATAAACTCAACCATATAAGCAAGCATCAGTCACAACGAACAAACCTAGAACCAAGAACAAACGATTCAAGCTAATTACTAGATAAAAGTGATTAAATCTACCTTCAATGTACTCACACTTCAATACGAAACAAGATTCAAGTCACAATACCACTAGATATCGCAGAGAATTATTAACAATGGACAAGTTCGCCAGAAGTCGAACAAGTTCTCTATTCAAGAGTTCGCTCCAGTCAAAATCAGGTAAAACAAACAAGTTCGCTAAACTGTGCATATTATACCCTACTGATAAATTCGCCTACCAAGCGAACTTAGTAAGTTCGCCACTCCAGGCGAACTTAAGCAAACTCAAAAGAACAAGTTCGCTAGATCATTTTCAAATTCCAACTCAAATTTTTTTTAATCCAGTCACCTTCTAAACTGCATCCTATAAAAAAATGCAAATCCTGTAAGTTATGATTTCATGGAGGTTAGAAATAAAATCTTTTTGGAATTTTCATTTTTAACACACAAAAAAAAATATTTTTGATTTTTCACATTTATGCTAAAACACACTTAAAATCTTTTTGAATTTTTCAATATGAAATAAAAGCAGTAAAGCAATAAAAGCAAATCTTTTTGGATTTTATCTGTACATACATAAACACACGTTTTTGGTCGAATACTGCGAGCAAAAAGATCATATCAGTATTTATGATGACACATAACACACACTTTGAATAAAAATTCCCTAACAGATCTAAGGTAACCTATGGTATTTTGTGTAAATACAGTTCTCAACTCATCAATCATGCAACTTGTGCAACACTTTATAATATCTCAGCAATGAATTTCTCCGAACTAACACTTCAATCTTTCATACACTATCAAATCTTTTGATATTTCTTTTCAGATATTCAGAAATCATGAAATGATACACGATAAACTTCAAAGTAAACACGATCAGATCATGACATGTTACCTTATTCGTTCCGAATTTGCAATATACTACATGTCAATTCAAGTTGTCAGTATTATAAGATTTGAAACCAAAAGCGTTTTTATCCCACGTTCTTGTGAGTTAGTACCATTTATATGAAAACGTGTACCCCACAAATATGCCAACGTAAAGTAAATTGCACTATCTTCAAGACATATGAGACTTATGCAAAGATAAAATCAATCTCCAGGATGAAATTATCTCAATTAGCACAGGAAAAAGAAGCACACCCGAAGGATATATGGAATCAAAATGATTCAGAATCGAATGATTCATATTGCTTGGATTGGATGAAGTATCAAGATTCATATCAACATAAAGATTGTACCAGTGAATTTCTTCAATATAAGAAAAATCAAGGAATCGATTGATTCAATGACACAGGGTAGCGTGATCCAACTGTTATCTGGATATATTCAATGGAATCAAGATAATTGATCCAAGGGTGAGCATATGTTCTAACAAATGTCGTTTGAAACATATCTTAGTTCAACTTCACATTGCATGTTTTTCGGGGCATAGGAAGAAAAGTGAACTGAAAAATTGTGCTAATAAATATAATCCGATACTGGTCTCATTAAATACTTGAAATCTCATATTCTATATCTGATAATGATCTTTTAACACACACACCCAACATATCATGGGTTCAAATCACAGTTGTGACATAGATCATTATGTTTTCACACTACTAATGGTCTAAAAATGCCTCTAGCCTACTGAAAATTCAAATTACATGCAAATATTCAAATTAAATTATAAAGATATAATGGTAAGTCATGAAGCTATCATTTACTGTTTGTGTAAACTAAGAAGTTTAGATCAAATCATATAATCATAATGCAGAAACCAGGTAGTCAATCTATGGTCATATGTGTATGATCACCTACTGATGTACTATCATTTCTTCTAGAACTTCAAGCAATATTAATTTTTATCTTTTTCAATTTGTTTGGATTTTGTAAAGGAACTTCAATGAAAGAAAATAAATTAATCTACACTAAAAGAAAAAACAAAAATAAAATTCCCATGAAAATCATTTTGAAAACCTTTTTCACGCATGATTAAACATTCTAATCATTTTAGTAAGAAATTCAAACCGTGAATGATCAAACGCTTTGGTAAACAGATCAGCAAAGTTGTCATTAGTGTAGACTTTCACCAACTCAATCAATCTCTTTTCTGCACAATCTCGAATAAAATAATGAAGAATCTCAATATGCTTTGTTTTCGAGTGTTTCACTGGATTGTTTGTAATGGACATCGTGGCAGTGTTGTCAATGAACATTGGTGTCTCTGTGTAGTTCAAACCATAATCCGTTAATTGTTGTTGGATCCAAAGGATTTGGGAACAACAACTGGCTGCAACAATATACTCTGCCTCGCACGTTGAAATTGCAACCGATGTTTGCCTTTTGCATTGCCAGGACACAAGTCTGTTTCCTAAGAATTGACAACCACCAGATGTCGACTTTCTATCCAAACCGCAACCTCTATAATCTGAATCTGTAAAATCTTTCAAATCAAAGTCAGAATTATTAGGATACCACAATCCCAACCTTAGTTTACACTTTAAGTATCGAAAGATCCGCTTTACAACAATCAGATAAGATTCCTTCGGCTTAGACAGAAATCTCGAACACAAGCAAACTTCGAACATAATATCAGGCCTGGACGTAGTCAAATACATTAAAGAACCAATCATTCCTCTATATAACCTACAATCCACTTCTTTCCCTTTCGAGTTAGAATCTAGCTTGTGATTTACAGGAATTGGAGTACTGAAAGCTGAGGTATCTGACATCTCAAATTTCTTCAAAATATCAGCCACATACTTCGTTTGTTGAATATAAAAGCCATCTTCTTTCTGATCAACTTGAAGACCCAAAAAGAAAGATAACTTTCCCATGCTGCTCATCTCAAACTTCAGCTTCATCACTCTCTAAAAAATATTTACACATATCAACATTCGTCGACCCAAAAATTATGTCGTCTACATAGACTTGAACTAGTAGGATATCTCCCCCTTCTTTTCGTATGAAAAGAATGGAGTCGATCTAACCACGCTCAAATCCATTCTCGAGTAAGTGCACAGACAAAGTTTCATACCAGGCACGAGGAGCCTGATGAAGACCATATAACGCCTTATCAAGTTTAAAAACTTTGTCTGGGAACTTGGAGTCTTCAAAACCAGTCGGCTTTACCTCTCCATACAAAAAAGCACTTTTCACATCTAGTTGGAATACCTTGAACCCCTTGAAAGATGCGTAAGCAAGAAATAGATGGATCGCCTCTATCCTAGCCACCGGAGCATAAACTTCTTTGTTGTCAACACATTCTTGTTGGTGAAATTCTTGAACAACAAGCCTCGCCTTATTACATACTACCACGCCTCGATCATCAAGTTTGCACTTAAAAACCCATTTCATGCCAATAGATCTTGAACCTTTGGGCAAGTCAACTAAATCCCAAACATGTAGTTTGTCAAATTGAGCTAGCTGCTCTTGCATAGCCTCGATCCAACAATCATCATCAGGCGCTTCAGCCACATTCTTTGGCTCTATTTGAGAAATAAAGCAAGCATGCAAGCATGTCTCCATAACACCCGTATCCACAATTTGTGGATATAAACATGAATTTTCAGTAAGTGTACGATGTCTACTGTGAACACCTGCATTCAAATCACCAATAATGTTATTAGTCGGATGATGTTTATGCACATGAGTTTGAAGAATATTAGAAGTTGGAATCACAGTATCAAGGTTAGAAGGCATCTCCCCCTCAGAATGTGCCGGTGTAGATGAATCATTAACTATGTTCTGGATACCATTAGAAGTCTCCTGAAACACAGTTTCATCATCATCACTGTCACTGTCTTGTGTTGTACCCGAGGTCGAAGCTACATTCGGATCAACGGGAGGAGTAACCAAAATTGGAACAACCGATCATGGCTTGACAATTGAATCATCGTTACAGCAGGACTGTTACAAAATTTCTCCTTCAACATGAGACACTGCAGGAGGAACATTGAATGATCTGAACAAAGCATCATAATCAAAAGCCCATGATGGTCCATTGGCATCCTGAGGAACCGTGCGATTATCACAATCAATGTGAAACCACTCCTCAATCTATCTGCTCTCTTTATTGAACACCCGTTTGTTGTGAGAATTGGCAACATATCCCAAGAAAATTCCTTCAATTGCCTTCACACTGAACTTCGTTGGAACATCTCCAGTCTTCAATAAGGTGCACGGATTTCCAAAAGGCAACAGATAATCTTGATTCGGCTTTCGATTGTTCAGCAATTCATAACATGTTTTGTTGTGTTTCTTCACGATTAAAACACGATTAAGGACATGACACGCCGTGTTTACCGCCTCTGCCCAAAAAGTTACTGCCAACTTTGAGTCGGATAAAATTGTGCGAGCCGTCTCAATTAGCGTTCGATTCTTCCGTTCAGCCACACCATTCTGTTGAGGAACACAAGGAGCACTGAATTCATGATGGATGCCTTTTTGAAAACAAAATAACCCATATTTCCATTCTTGAATTCTGTCCCATTGTCACTACGAATTCTCCCGACCTTCTGTTTGAATAAACTCTCAAGTCCCACGATTAGGAACTTAAGAATTTCTACATTCTCATCCTTTGAAATAAGAAACTTCACCCAAGAGAATATTGAATAATCATCAATCACTACCAAGCAGTATGGTTTGCCACCTTCACTCAAGACACTAATAGGTCCGAATAAATCCATATGCAACAACTCAAGAGGATTCATAATTGAATTAATCAACTTAGATTTGTGAGATTTCTTGTGCTGCTTCCCTTTCTTAAGTGGAATACAGTATTTGTTCACATGAAATCTCATGGCAGGGACACCAGAAACTTGCCCATTTTTCACTAAGAAGTTCATTTTCCTAAAATTTATGTGAGCCATCTTCCGGTGCCACAAAGTTGATTCGGATTAAGAAGCTTTAGAACGAAGACATGTCCGAACAGAAAAAGTTGTCATCGCCGTGCTCATATCGAGCATGTATGTACTTGGAGCTCTCATTAGTATCCAATCCTCAGGTATCTCAAATCCATGCTTTAGCACCAAACACTCTGACTTGTTGAAGTGAAAAGAGAAATCTTTATCACAAACTTGTGAAACAGATAACAGATTGTGTTCGAGCTGCTTGACATAGTTGACTTTCTCAAAGCTTAATCTTCCATTTGACACTGTTCCTTGACATGAAATGTTGCCTCCCTTCTTTCCTGCAAAGGCCACATATCTGCCTTGAATTGGTTTCACGTTCTCCAATAAGTTAATGTTTCCCGTCATGTGCCGAGAGCATCCACCGTCGACATACCAGTGGTTGCCTACAGTCCTACTTGGAGTTCCTTACACACAAAAAAGAAGATTCAGTTAGTAATGGAGACCCAAGACATTGTGGTCTTGGGTTGGCCTGACTCATCAAAGTAAACAATTTCTTTTAAAATGCAATCAATTCTCTTCTCAATTTTGGGAGATTGTTTCTTAGAATCAGAAACTTGTTACTTTGGTTTCCATTTGGATTGAACTAGAATTGTTTCATTTTCTTTTAATGATTCAGAAGATTCGACATTGTCTTTGACAACAGATTGTTCCAAGAGTTTCTTCAATCTTTTGTTTCTTCTTCTTCTTTGAGGTCGAGACAATTTGACATTTTCCTGTTTAATCTCAACTTGTGAACTAGTAGGATTAACTCCAGATGAATCAACCTTCTCAACCTTAGGTTGGACAACCTTTGCTTTCATAGAAACAAACTCAATTTTGACCTCAGATTTAGAAACAACAGGTTTCTTCACGTGCTTAGCCTCAACAGGCTTTGCTTCCACATATTTCATAACCAGCTTTGCTGGTGGTTCAACATAAGGTCTTCCCATCCTGGGATATTCTAGACACTTTCCCTAATTTTTCTCTTGACAGTTTTTCAGGATATGACCAACAACACCGCAATGGAAGCAAGTACGTCTCTCTTTGTACACCCTGACATACTTTTCTTTCTGAATACTATTTGAACTGGATGATTCACACTAAGAGGAAGTGTTAGCTTGTACATCTTGAACAACCCTGGGTTTTTCTAAATCTACCTTATTTTTAATAAAATCAAGAGTTGAAATTTTCTCAATTAACTTTGTTTCTTGTGAATCAAAACCACTGCTCACAAAAGGTTTTACAATTTTAGGTTTTGGTTGTTCAAGATCACCATCCGGTTTAGTCAAGATACACCGATCTCTGGTGACCTTTTTAACTATAATGGGTTCTTCAATCTTACACTCTTTAACTGCTCTTTCAGATTTATTTGGATCAAACTCTTCATCATCGCTTGATTTTTCATAAACCATGTCCTCTCCTGTGACAGGATTTACCTTGAGGATGGTTTTTGGCTCCAGATCCTCATCTGTAACAATCTCAGTAGTACGAGAAGTGTAATTAACGTTGAACGATGGACAATATCCAACACCTCCACCAAAAGCCTTGTTATCAAAAGAAGGGCATGAACCAACACCTCCAACCACTTTATCACTAGAAGCTTTATCATTATAATATTCCAATAAAAAACTAGAATTCTTATAACTTTTAAGCTTTCGTAACAACTTTGTTACTTCTGACTATTATTGGCATGTTCGTGAATTTTCTTTTCATATTCAACATATGCCACATCTAGATGAAAAACCTGATCATTTACCTTAATTTGTAAAGCTTTGATATCTTCTTTTAAAGATTCAATTCCTATGTTCAAAAGTTTTTCATTATCTTTCAAAGTTTTATTTGTTATATAGATTGCCTTCATGTCACATATCATATTAGTTTTATCATCACACAATCTAGTAATTTTCAAATCAGATTCAGTGCATTTAAGACATGTAGCAGAGATAACCTTTTGTACATGTTTGGATTCGGCCATTAATGCATTAGTTTTAGATAACATCTCAGCAATCTTCTCAGTCACCGTCCCAGCAGCCCCATCATCAAGCAATTCTTCAGTTGAAAACTTAGGTTCAGCATCCTGAACAGTAGGCTCTTCTGTCTCAGTAACACTCCCAGAATCAGTTGAATCACCATCAGAAGAACTACTATCAATACCATCTTCAGAATGAACTTCAGCCAGAAACTCTTGGCTGACATGACCCACAATATCTTCCAAATGAATACCCCAGTCATAGTTTTTATCTTGTTGAGACATCAATGCTGTGGAAGTACTCTGCTTATTCTGATTACTCTGGTTACTTGAAGAAGAACTCTGATTTTGGACTTTGGGCTTCGTGCACTCTCTAGCAAAATGTCCAAACTCCTGACAGTTGTAACACTTCACTTTGGATTTATCTAAACCCATTCTTGTCTTGCTAGATGCCCCAATAAACTTCTTTCCGGTTTTCTTCAAGTGTTCCTTTCCTTACCGCATCCATAAAGCCATGTTCCACTGTAGATTCATCTCTTCCAAAGCATCTTTATCCAACTGTTTGAAATCTTCTTCAATCATGTCAGGATCAGTTATTTTTCCACCGATAAAGTTTTCATACGATGTTAAGAATGACGCAATCATAGCCATCATTTCATCTGTAGCTTTAGAAGACATTTTTTGAGAACACGAATGATTTTCACATTAGGAATTCTTAGAACATCCTGAACTTGAAGCAACGAAACAGGAACCTTCATTACAAGAACTCTCCTTTGGACCTTCAGAAATATCTCCTGAAAAAGTGCAACTCTAGATTTCTGTGTAGATGTACCCTTACCAAAATTAAAGCTTGGATCTTGGTAGATAGTATCTTTCTTCTGTTTTTCAAATCATACGATTTAATTTTTCCCATCTAATCTTCTAGACTCATATCTTCAAACTCGGGTTGTTCTTTGATAACAATAGTATATACTTCAAATTGTGCTGGTAGAGCATCCCGAAACTTTTAAAGCAATTTCTTGTTCTTGTATATAATGTCGTTGTTCACCATTTCACTCAAAAGGTGATAGTATCTAGACATCAGTTCATCAATAGTTTCACCATCAAAATGCTTGAACACACTAAACTGCTTCTTTAACAACTCTTTTCTACTCTTCTTTATATCTGTACTCCATTCACATCTTTTGGGTAGTCCTTCCCAAAGATCACACGAAGTTTTATACTTTTTGAAAGTGTGATAGATATTAAGAGGCAAACACATGGATAAAGCTGCTAGAGCTTTCTTGTCTCTATCGTACACAGTTTTCAAGTGCTTGAGAAGATTTTTGGGGCTGAATTCATCAAGTTGAAGATGTTTTTGAAGAAATTGATCCATTAAAAGTGTTTTATTTCATATTATACTCAATCCTACTGTTCAATTTTATCAAATTCCATCAATTCAGTAAGTTATGATGATTTTTGGAAATTTTGGTTGAAGAGTTCATCTTCCAGAGATTTTTAAGCTGAAACAGGCGAACTTAGCATGAATTCAGTTACAGTCGAACTTATTAGGCGAACTTAGCACAAATTCTTGTTTAGGCAAACTTATCTAGTTCTCTTGGGACAAGTTCACTTAAGGTGTTTGAAGCGAACTTATCTAGTTCGCCTCTGGGTAAATTTGTTTCATAACTTTGTTTTACTTGATATTTTGTGTATACTTGTTAGTATGGCTAACATGGTGCATGTTGCAAATATGCTAAACTATGACAATGAGATTGGAACTCCTCAAAAACCTCCAAAGCTAATGAGTCTTGCTGATTATCCAAACTGGAAAGCCAGATTCAATCAGTTTATCTGTTACACTGATACTAGCTTATGGATTTCAATTCTGGAAGGATACAAACATCCAGTTTACTCTTTCATGGGAAATGATAATCATCCAAAGCCCATTTCTACATTAACAACTGAAGAAAAATTGGTGTATGACAGAGAGAAAAAAAGCAATGGCAAGTATTTCAATGTGTTTGCCAAAAGAAAATTTTCATGGTTTCAAGCAGTTTCATACATCATAGCATTTATGGGAAGCTTTACAAAAGAGATGTGAAGGTAATTTGGATGTGAAGAAAAGTCGTAAAGAATTAATAAAGAAGCAGTTTGTGGTGTTTAAGCACTTTCAAAATGAAACTTTGGATGAGCTAACTACAAGATATTATCATTTGCTTAGTGAGCTTACAACTGCAGAGGTGGAATATGAATATGAAGAAATTAATGATAAGTTCTTAGATGTACTACCATCAAAATTTGATGGGTATTCGGTCCTTATTAAAGAAAATGAAAAATACAAGACAATGTCACTTGAAGATGTGTTGGGAAAAATTCAATCTCATGACTTAAATTTGAAGAAAAAGGAAACTAATATTGAGCACATTCAAGATCCTTCAATGTATTTTGCTAAATCATCTAGAAAATTTGGATCTGGAGTTGCATTGTTTTCTACAGATGGTCAAGATAATTCAAATGAGAATGTTTCTGGATATTCTTATCAATCTGGATTTTCTGCAAATACATATATTCCTTTATCTGGATCACAACCATCTAATTCACATATTGTAAGGCCCCAAACCAGGCACCCTACAGTTGGTTCTCATAACTGGTTAAACTCTTTAAAAACATCTAACTTTCATTTACATAAACAGCGGAAGTCTTTCTCATTTAAAATTTTCTTTTACACTCGTTAACTTTCATAACGTCACCTGACGAATGCATGCACACCAACCTGAGTAGCCCCGCTTCCAAGCCAAGATACCTCCTCCAACTGACTCCCCTGCAAAACAATCTAACGTACATACAAAGTCAGCTACGCTGAGTGAGTTCTAATAGTTTAATTTAAATAACAGCCAACTCATCTATTTATATAATTATTTCCATTCAAGACCCTCTGGTCCTTAGAAAATAGTTGTATAGAATTTCATCATATAAATAACCCCCGTTACCTTATAATATCCCAAAGGATTCACTACCCCAGACACTACCCACTATTTTAACCCAGTAAGTCTCTCCGACATAGATCGAACATACCACTCTGAAAACACAAATTTTACCACACATATTAAGTACATACTGGTTATCTCATCCATCCTTATCACACCCTAACCGACGGCGGAAACGTCGGGGCTGGACATGGAGACTGTTCATGAGCACATGGTTGACTATGTTGTAATAAATTAAAACATCACATTTCATTTCAAAGTTCAAACCAAATCGAATTCAACAAAACAAGAGATTGAAATACAGAATAAATTCATTTATTATATTATCTAGGTCCACAACTTAAGTGAAGCAAGCTTGATCAATCTCAAACATTCGTACTTGAAACATGATTAAAACAAGGTCAACTAAAAAGTTGGTGAGCATACATAGGATTTGACTCTAAATAGTATCATTGTGTTGTGTGCACACAATCCATACATATCATGGTTAATAAGGCAAATATGGAGAGTTACTATTGTGAAACCAAATTGTACAATCAAACCTTTGTAACTAGCATGCAAATAACCAAATTGTGTTGTCGGTAACAATCACCCTACCTGGGTGAGTTTTTCAGACTCAATAGATCCATCATTGTTAACCATCGGCTTGTGTAGTTAATGATTGCACATGTAAATTACACACAAATTGTAGTTTGCACACCTAGTACTCAAACATAAGGCTCAAACTGCACACATGAATGTAGGGTGGAATTGTATTGTGTAATTTGTAAATATTGTATAATTGAAACTCATGTTCCACCCCAAAAATGTAAATAATATAAAAAGAGGCTATGTAAACTCACTTGTATCACAAATGTAGATAGCACGAGAGAATAGGTAGCAAAAGTGATTTGCAAATCACAAGATTAACCTAGAGTGTAAATGTATGAAATTGGATTTAATAATATGTACAAAGTCCAAGGTAATGTCTAGGGTTTCAATGGGAGTGGGTGTGGGGTCTTGCACAATGAGTTTGTGTTAATATATGTAAAGGATGTGTGTAAATTTTGTATTTAAATAAAGGTTTAATATAAAAATATAAATTTTAAAGTGTTCAAATAAATTTCAAAGAGAATATTAATTGTCTTAGGGTTTAATAACTAAATAAATTAAATAAATAAATTTCTTTTCATTTATTTAATAATGTACCTAAAAAGGCAGTGTAAATATATATCAGTTTATATATATTTAAAAATATAGTTTAAACCCTAATGGATTATTATTGTAAAAAGGGAGTTGTTTTAATTAAATAAATTCTTTCATTTGTTTAATTAATATGGTAAAATATGAAAACATAAATATATAGATTAGTATATATTTAAAGAAAAAGGTTTTATTTGTTAAAATAGGGTTTAAATCATAATATATATAATTTAATAGAAAAAAATGATTTATAAAATTTTGTTTTATAATAATATGTTTTATAAAAATCTTGTCATAAAATTTTTAGAAGAATCTAAGTATTTAAAATTCTTTGATTAGAAATTTATAAATTTAAAAAGATAAAACTTAAAAAAATGATTTTTATATTGAAAAGTGTTATTTTAGAAAACAAAATATGTAAAAATAGTGATTTTATGTTTATAATGTTAATTATTGAATAAATATGCTCTAAATGGTATTGGGTTTATAAAAATTATTTTTTATAAGTTAATTAAATTGTGAAAAATGAATAAAAAAATAAAACAGACCACCCGGCTCAAACCCGTGTGGTTTCTGTATGGAGGCAAGGTGTTAACACTGGACCGGAGGCACTAGTATGCGTACAAGTCCGGGTCGAGGGGGTTTTAATCAGGAACACATCAGGGGGGCCGGGTCTGGTTAGGGGACACGCGTAAAAAGTAGCCGGACAGTCATGGATTATGGGTTTCGAACCCACACCACCTAGTCTGATGGTGCAGTGGCCTAACCAGTCAGACTAGGTGGTTTCGCTGGTTAGAATGGATCCTGTTTATTTAAATAGTAAATGTGAATCAAGCCCCAAATTCGTATTAAAAGAACATGAACCCTAGATTTAAGATGGTTCGACTTGATTCTGTTCTTGCAAATTGGTATGTGGCTTTTGATAAGCATCCAAAAACGAATCGAAAGACACAATACTCACGTGATTTGGTTGGGTATCGAAGGCCGACAGCTAAAAGTTCTGAGTTGGTGTTCTTGGGTCTCGATCGTACTCTAGAGGTGAAATGCAGATCAAATGAGTATTGAGGGTGTTTGTGAGGGGCTACGCGACGGTGTGTGAGTGATTCAAATGAATCAATTTTAACTAAATCGTTTGATTCGATTCCGGTTTGAGGATGAGAGCTGTAAGGACTAATTACGTGTCAAATCAGTAATGTATTGGGTCGCGAATGTGGTCTGGGATCATGGATAAACTGTCTAGGTATGATTTGCTGTCATCAACGCGTTTTAATTTTGCGAATTCATTCCTGAATTAGATTGGTTTGACTCTGGCGAGTCAAACATGCTTGAATTTGAAATTTACCGCGGGTTTTGATCGAATTGAGATGGTAGTTGGGCCTGGGCATGGACTTTAATCGTTTTCACGCGCAAGGAGAGTCCACGGTGTTGGATCGATGTAGGGCTGGGACTTGTGCCAAATTGGTTCCCGTTTGACTCAGGATAGTAAATGGTTTGATTTCAAAATTTTGCCACGAAATTAGTGGATTTGAATAATAATTGGATCTAAAAACAAACGATAAATAGTGCAAGGCAAGTTCCTAGAGGACGGATTGCTTGATTTGGGTGAAGGATTTGCACCCAGTCCCGTTTGTTTGACCTTTTGAAAGTCAAACAGGTCAATGTTTGTGAGCAGGGTCAAAATCAAGAGGAAAAAGGTTCTATTACCAAGGGTGGGGGTTCAAGTTGGAGTCCAATAGATGAGAAAGGGTTCAAACCACGATAATGGCATTAATTTCCCTTGTATGTTTATATAAATCTATATATATTCATATTTATGGGAGTGTGTTTGCAAAAACTTTTAAATCCTTTGACCCAAAAATATATGTATGTGTACTTGTAAAAATTTAATAATTGCAATAAATAAAATCTTGGGGGTCTAAAGGTAGGCACAATTGACATAAAGTATTTGCACTAGTATTGAAATATTGTTTCTTGCCTTGAAACAAATATATGGAAAAATTAGAAATGTTACAGTATCCCCATGTTGAGGGAATTTCGTCCCGAAATTGAACTAGTGGAGTCTACTGAATCAGGAAAGAGATGTGGATACTTGAGCTTCGTTTGATCCTCACATTCCCAAGCAAACTCTGGGTTACGTTTGGATCCTCAATGAACTTTGAAAATTGGGTTGCGGAGTATGATTGATAACAAGATTCAGGTGTGTTTCTCAAGGTCAGGTATGAATGATGATAATGAACTTATTTTTGAAATGAAATTAACGAGGAAAACCGTCGAATAATAATTTAGACTCTGAAGGTGATATGCAATACTTGGGATGAGTTTGATGGGAAATTTAATGATTAGGGTTTGTTTAGGATGTAGTCTGGCATGCTCAAAAATTGTTAGTGGATAAGAGATTTCACATACACTGGTCTAGGTCAAAAACTTCACTTGACACAAACAACGTTACTTCTGATAATATGATAGAGCACTTATATATAGGAAGTACCATCGGCGTATCCCCCATGCCCTTGTCATATCACATTAGTTTCGTTGCTATATATCACGATAGGGTTTTGGCCTTTACACATGACATACTTCACTATAGTTTACATGCGCTGATTTTTTTTATAATAACGTGTGCACCCGTAATTACTCGAATCGTCGCATGGTCCGTATAGATCCTTCCGTTGTGTGCGGGTCAAGGGAGGGCACTAAAATACTTAGTTCATGCGTATTGTTTTCACGTATGAGCTGTCAATAAATAACTGTGTTCCTAGATAGTATGGTCAATTAGCATCTAAAGAGTAATAAGGTGTCATAACTTAGGGTTTCAAGTTTCCTCGTGTTTGAACAAGAATACGTCAATCCCCGTGTGGATTTAAAGCTTTGCAGCTTTCAACATTCATGGATAAAGTGAATGGTCTTGCCTTGTGTATAATGTGATTAATCATTTGCAATAATTGTAAACAATTTAGCTCCGTGTATAATGTAAACACTCGAGTTTCATGTATGATCTAGTGTTTTGTACATTGTAAGCATATAGGGTTCATGTGTAATGTGAATAGTTTAGTATCATGTGTGTAGTAAGCAAATGAGTTTCATGGGAACAAATACGTTTTCATGTATAATGTAAACAACCGAGTATCATGTGTGTCGTGGTTATGTAATCAACCTCATATCATGTATATTGTGAATTCACTAAGTCTCATGTATCATGTGATCAATCTTATATCATGTATATTGTAAACAACTAAGTTTCATGTTTCAGGTAATCAATCTTGTATCATGTATGTTGTAAACAACTGAGTTTCATGTGTATTGTGGACGTTCATGTGTAAGCTATCGAATATTTGTGGGTAACGTAAACTATCGAATTCTATAGGTGGTCGAGTGTTGCGGATAAACGTGTTGTCTGTTTTTTTTTATGATGTGGGTAGTCGGGTTTCCAATCTTCCTTGAGGTTTACATGGATGATTTGTGCCTACGCGGAATGATTCATTTCTTTGAAGTGCCCAGTACGCTCATATATTTCCAAAGGTGTAAGGTAACGAGAAGGTTCTGAAAATATTCTGAGTAATGTGCTTACAAATAACTGATTTTGTTTGTAAATAAATAAGTAATTGTAATTTATCCTTGTTTGTAGATAGATAAGATAGTGAAACTAATGAGTTGAATAATCCAAATAAATGGATAATTTATAGGAAATCCTTTTACTAAATTTTAATTGTCATACAAGGAGTGTTTCAAAGGAAAAATAATGGCTAGATTTTTTATTTTTTTTTATTTTTTATTTTTGTAATTAAGCTAAGGTTTGATAATAATCTAATTTAATGAAACATAAGTCATAATTTATTTAAAAAATGTTTTATAAAGCGGGTCGTATTTAAAATTTTCTTACAAGGTAAAAAAAAAGTTTGTTGAAAATTTATATTCTAAATAATATTTATAAACTAAGGGCTTGATAGATGCTTTGTTTGAACAAAATAACGGTGTTGTTTAAATAAATGGAATGATTAGTTTGTAAGAGAGGCTTAGGTACGCGTACTAATTTGCAATGAATGAGAAGGTGATGTTTGAGTGATCTGGATGAAAACATGCCGATAATATTGAATCAACGAGTAATGGCATTAAAGTTGTAAAATAAAACCTAGCATTAAATGATAAAATATCAAAAAGCTTAATCCAAACATAAGGTAGCAGTTTCAAACGAAAATTTAAATACAAAAGTAAAACAATCCATCTAGCGTCTCAGATAGCTCTCAACGAGGAAACAGATGAGCACCAAGATGAACAATGCTATGGTTACTCGGATAGCAACCTGGGCCGCAGCTCTTGCTGCTTCTGTGCATGCAATAAGTATCTCCCTGTCTTCTTCCAGGCTTACAATTTTCTACTCCTAGCACCACGCTTGATTTCCTTGGTTGTCAATCCTTTGACCTAGCAGGTCGTGTCTTATCCCGTGCTCCGTCCCTTGTCTCACAAACTCTGAGGTTCTCACGTACTGGTGGATGACATCAAATGGGACTCCCATAGCACTAGTTGGTGCCATGGTTTGCCTTGCCCTTGGGTCAGGGTGATATGGGTCGGGTACTAGGTAGAGGTCTCTCATAGGGGGTGGTAACTGGTTGTGTAGATGGGGTGCCTGATACGGGTTTCTTGATGGAGGTGATCCAGATGTTCAAAGTCTTGGCCCAGTGTTCCTAATCCAGTCTGATCGTATGTCAAACCTTGCTCTAGCAGCTGGGGGTGTTGGTGATGGGTAGTCTGGTGATCCCATGTTTTCTTCCTGTTCAGACTCTGTTTCGGGATAGTATACCGGGGAGGGAGGAGAGTAGGAGTCCATGCCTAGCAGGAAAAGGGAAAAGATTGTAAGCGGTGTATAAAAAAATATACTAAGTGTTAAATATAGAGTTTTCATGAGTTCAGAGTTTGACTAGTCATGACACCGAGTCTTCACAATAGTATTTTAAGAGTAACACTTGACCTATAAGTAGTGTACCCATGAGGAGAATTCCCAGGAAAGAGGGGGGGTCACAAGGGACACACTTAAGTACCCGGTCCTTCCTTAGCTAGAATCTCTCATGGGTCTACACACACCCTTCCAGCCATCATGTACTAATAACACTATCGTTTGGGCTTATGGTCATGATGAGAATCATTATGGACTGGGCTTTGAGGCCCAAAGGTGAGGTTTATTTACTCCAGCAGGCTTCCTCTTCTTAGATGGTAAGTGGGCTCCTTAGTTTCTTATTTAATGGATATTAGGCCCAATGTTTTAAGTTTTGTCCACAAAGGATGATGGTGACATAGTGTGTAAGGATGAGGGTGTATAAAGACTTAGGTATGGATAAGTGTGTGGTGAAACTTAGGATAACACTTAATGGAATCAAATAGGTAGCATATATATAGCAATGTTTATAAGCACATGAGTTATCAAGTAGTGTAGTACATATACTATCATGTATTGTATCATGCGATGTAATACTTAGAATATCATGTAAGATAATCACCCAAGGTAGTAAACATGTAGCATTTAGTAATGTAGCAAATACCATGTAACATGGAGCATGGAATATGATGGGTGTCCTAAGGTTATAGTCTAGGTCATGGATGTCTAATAACCTAATTCCCTATAACCAAGGCCCTGATACCAATCTGTCACACCCTAACCGACGGCGGAAACGTCGGGGCGGGACATGGAGATTGTTCATGAGCACATGGTTGACTATGTTGTAATAAATTAAAACATCACATTTCATTTCAAAGTTCAAACCAAATCAAATTCAACAAAAACAAGAAATTGAAATACATAATAAGTTCATTTATTATATTATCTAGGTCCACAACTTAAGTGAAGCAAGCTTGATCAATCAAAAACATTCGTACCTGAAACATGATTAAAACAAGGTCAACTAAAAAGTTGGTGATCATACATAGGTTTTGACTCTAAATAGTATCATTGTGTTGTGTGCATACAATCCATACATATCATGGTTAATAAGGCAAATATGAAGAGTTACTATTGTGAAACCAAATTGTACAATCAAACCTTTGTAACTAACATGCAAATAACCAAATTGTGTTGTCGGTAACAATCACCCTACCTGGGTGGGTTTGTTAGACTTAAAAAATCTATCATTGTTAACCTTCAGCTTGTGTAGTTAATGATTGCACATGTAAATTGCACACAAATTATAGTTTGCACACCTAGTACTTAAACATAAGGCTCAAATTGCACACATGAATGTAGGGTGGAATTGTATTGTGTAATTTGTAAACAATGTATAATTGAAACTCATGTTCCACCCCAAAAATGTAAATAATGTAAAAAGGGGCTACGTAAACTGACTTGTATTACAGATATAGATAACACGAAAGAATAGGTAGCAAAAGTGATTTGCAAATCACAAGATTAACCTAGAGTGAAAATGTATGAATTTGGATTTAATAATATGTACAAAGTGCAAGGTAATGTCTAGGGTTTAAATGGGAGTGAGTGTGGGGTCTTGCACAATGATTTTGTGTTAATATATGTAAAGGATGTATGTAAATTTTGTATTTAAATAAAGGTTTAATATAAAAATATAAATTTCAAAGAGAATATTAATTGTCTTAGGGTTTAATAACTAAATAAATTAAATAAATAAATATCTTTTCATTCATTTAATAATGTACCTAAAAAGATAGTGTAAATATATATCGGTTTATATATATTTAGAAAATATAGTTTAAACCCTAATGGATTATTATTGTAAAAAGGGAGTTGTTTTAATTAAATAAATTCTTTCATTTGTTTAATTAATATGGTAAAATATGAAAATATAAATATATAGATTAGTATATATTTAAAGAAAAAGGTTTTATTTATTGAAATAGGGTTTAAACCCTAATATATATAATTTATCAGAACAAAATGATTTATAAAAGTTTGTTTTAAAATGCTTTGGTTAGAAATTTATAAATTTAAAAAGATAAAACTTAAAAAAATGATATTTATATTGAAAAGTGTTATTTTAGACAAAGAAATATGTATAAATAGTGATTTTATGTTTATAATGATAGTTATTGTATAAATCTGCCTTAAATGGTATTGGGTTTATAAAAATAATTTTTTTATAAGATAATTAAAGTGTGAAAAATGAATAAAAAAAATAAAACAGACCACCCGTTTCGAACCCGGGTGGTTTATGTATGGAGGCAGGTGTTACCACTGGACCGGAGGCATTAGTATACGTACAAGTCCGGGTCGAGGGGGTTTTAATCAGGAACACATCAGGGGGCCGGGTCTGGTCAGGGGACACGCGTAAAAAGGAGCCGGACAGGCATGGATTATGGGTTTCGAACCCACACCACCTAGTCTGATGGTGCAGTGGCCTAACCAGTCAGACTAGGTGGTTTCGCTGGTTAGAATGGATCCTATTTATTTAAATAGTAAATGTGAATAAAGCCCCAAATTAGTATTAAAAGAACATAAACCCTAGATTTAAGATGGTCCGATTTGATTCTGTTCTTGCAAATTGGTATGGGGCTTTTGATAAGCATCCAAAAACGAATCGAAAGACACAATACTCACGTGATTTGGTTGGGTATCGAAGGCTGACGGCTAAAAGTTCTGAGTTGGTGTTCTTGGGTCTCGATTGTACTCCAGAGGTGAAATGCAGATCAAATGAGGATTGAGGGAGTTTGTGAGGTGCTACGCGACGGTGTGCGAGTGATTCAAATGAATCAATTTTACCTAAATCGTTTGATTCGATTCCGGTTTGAGGATGACAACTGCAGGGACTAATTACCCATCAAATCAGTTGATTCGGAATGTATTGGGTCGTGAATGTGGTCTGGGATCATGTGTAAACCGTCTAGGTATGATTTGCTGTCATCAACGCGTTTTAATTTCGTGAATTCAATCCTGAATTAGATTGGTTTGACTCTGCCGAGTCAAACATGCTTGAATTTGAAATTGATCGCGCGTTTTGATCGAATTGGGATGGTAGTTGGGACATGGCATGGACTTTAATCGTTTTCACATGCAAGGAGAGTCCACATAAACATGCTGGATTGATGCAGGGCTTGGACTTGTGCCAAATTGGTTCCTGTTTGACTCTGGATAGTCAACGGTTTGATTTTGAAATTAAGCCACGAAATTAGTGGATTTGAATGCTAATTGGATCTGAAAACATCCATTAAATCGTGCAAGGCAAGTTCTTAGAGGACAGATTGCTTGGTTTGGGTGAAGGATTTGCACCCATTCCCGTTTGTTTGACCTTTTGAAAGTCAAACAGGCCAATGTTTGTAAGCGGGGTCAAAATCAAGAGGAAAAAGGTTCTATTACCAAGGGTGGGGGTTCAAGTTGGAGTCCAATAGATGAGAAAGGGTTCAAACCATGATAATTGCATTAATTTCCCTTGTATGTTTATATATATATATATATATATATTCATATTTATGGGAGTGTGTTTGCAAAAACTTTTAAATCCTTTGAACAAAAAATTTATGTATGTGTACTTGTAAAAATTTAATAATTGTAACAAATAAAATCTTGGGGTCTAAAGGTAGGCACAATTGACATAAAGTATTTGCACTAGTATTGAAATATTGTTTCTTGCCTTGAAACAAATATATGGAAAATTTAGAAATGTTACAATCCTCTATACGCCGACATACCAGTCCTAATCAGGGCTCTCATAACCTGACTGACTCAACAGTTGTACACAATTACTCACCCCAACACAACGGTCAATCTAACTCGACACACCACATTGATTCCATCTATTTATCACATCAATATCTTCTCATACACAATTAATATAACTCAACACTTGCATGCAATTTAACATATATATATTTGCACACAAACACATACCTCGTCATTGCACCCTGTTCAGGTTTATCTCCATCGGGATAATCGTCATAAGCTCTGCTATATCCTTGTTACAGGACCCTGCCGCTAAACATAGCGACACACTCGACATCTATGATGACTACCCAGCCACCACACGGTGACTACATCATCTACCATACGGTGACTGACACGTCACTATTAGCCGTAAACATGGACAACAATGCAAGCACACAAAGCAACACATGTATACACATGACACTATCTGGACATGTACTGCGACTCACCACCAATTTCGGATCACTTACGTGTGTAATCCAACAGTTACTTAGACGTATCCTCATAACGTCTAGACACATTATCCATCCCTTTACGAATAGGCATTTATACGACACACAATCACCATACTGACTTCTAGTCCGTATATACTATGGACACCACATAAACCCATGCACACACAGTACCCGCTGTGTCACGAGGACAACGACACAATACACACAACATCAAACACATGACGCATAACAGCGTAATAACATCTACCCGACTCGTTAATGAACCACGTACGGGTTCCCATTCTAACTCTCCTTATATAACCATTACAGGTTTAACTAAATTCCTGACTCATCTCGACTAACTCATAAGATTACATACACAGATCATCCCAACTCTTGTTCACCCACCCTAAGGACACCACAACGACCCTTAGCTTCATTATTAAATAATGGTCTCATAAAACACACCAGGTTTAAATCATAACTCATAATAAGTTCGTTTAATAACACATGTGAGTATGTACAAAATCCCCAAAACAGTAGAACGTTTAAAAGAGCGGCTTAGAAACTCACCGGTTAGAAGATCCGACTCTAGCACTGCAACGGCCTCCTAACCTGATACTCAAACCTGCCAACGTAAGGTCACATGGTCAGAGTACGTCCAGAACATGTGTTAATTACGTACAACATAAACGTTCCCGACCCACGTCTTATCTACTCGCCCCTTCGTTCATGCAAAAACCCTAACTCCATGTGTTCACTTGGACCGGATCGTCTTGGATCCGCTTAAGGCTTGAATACCCGAATAGGTTACATTTGTGCATGCATGCATACCATGCGAACCCTAATCACCCATCGCCTCACCACTTGTTGCCGGGTCAGCACCGTGAACCACCCCCATGAAGACCGTAGCTCCTTACACACGCACACACTTGAACCGGTTCCCCTATGCGTATGCATGTTACCATACAATGTTAGCCGGAGAGAGGATTCTATGCATGAATGGTTCTAACCAACCTCCCGTCATCTTTTTCATGCAATGCCATCGCGTTCCGTCCCCTTCTTAGCCATAAGAAACCCTACCTGGTTTCCCTTACTCAAGCCGGATCACAACTACCATCACTAATCTTGTCGTCCGCCGCCGTATCGTTTCCAACGACCTCTAAAGCCACCATAATACTACCCGACCCCCCTCTCTCTCTCTTCCCTTTCTTGCAGCCGGACTGCCATACACCACCACTGACTACCCGTAGCCACCCTCACACTCCGCCACCTCTATCACATCCGGCCATCGCCGTCATCTCCTCCCTTGCCGTAGTTGTTAACCACGCTCGAACTATACCAAATAAAGCCCTCAATAGGGTTCCCATACTAGCCACGCAAACAAACGAGAAAATATACATACGTATATTAAGGAGGAGTACCTCGATGAGACGTGAAGTCCCTCACTCAAAGCCGAAGTGAAACACCCCTCTTCTGGTCGTCCTTCCCTTCCCCGATTCCTCCTGCCGTCGCACACCCCTAGGCCAAATGGCCTATGGTTTCCTCTAAATGTTTATTTTAAATGTTACAATGTTACATCCGTGTCCTTGCGTCTCTACCTTTACGCGTTTTGAATCTCAACTATTCCATCTATGGCTAGCCGAGTCCCTAGTTTTTCCGTAATTCCAGTTATTACCTGAAAACCTTGCTAACCGGGTCCCTTTATCTCTACAAATACAGTTTTACATGAAACTCTCGCCAAGTTTCTCGTTTACCGGAGATACGGGTCGCCCTTTGGCCTAAATCATAAATTGATAGATTTTCGGGATGTTATAAGTCTACCCTCCTTAAAAGAGGATTCGTCCTAGAATCCTGCGTCGGTACGAACCAACATAACACATTCTTGTGCACCCAATTAATTCGGTGCCAACATTCACCTTGACACTACCTCGTTTCTCTTACTGTTCTTAACAACATCGCATGTACCATCCCTGGTACTAGGTAACACAACACTACCAATTGTCCGCTCACTTATCACATTTCATTATGACTCACGGGCACGATTGCCTTTATCTCCTGTATGACCCTAAAGGTCTAGTCATTCTGATGATCATCCTCCCAAGTAGGTCCTTGTCTTTCACAGACAGGAGTAATAGTTTCTTTATTATCGCATGTCCATCACGCTTCTCTCTCTATGCTCGAATAGCCATCTTGCGATGATTTTTCAAACTCAATCACACTGTGTAGAGAATGAGACTGGTGGCTACAAAATTTTCTAAGTATAGATGCTGTGGATTCCATAATTTTGCTGCTGATTTAGAATGTTACTGCGGATAGCTATGTTTTCCTGTTGATAAACATCTATGCTGCAGATTGCCTTATCTGCTGAAGTCCAAAGTTACTGCTGATAGCCTTCTCATTAACATCAAACATTGATGCTGCTGATAGGCAAATCATCAGCAGCTTTGACTTTACTACTGACACCTTTTGCTGAAACACTAACACACCTATCAGCAGAAGAAATGTTATTGGTGCAGATGACAAAAGACAATGCTCCTATTCTGATCTGTCCTGCAATGATTACTGAGAATACCTTAGTTTTGCTGTTGTCTTTTCATTACAGAAGTCTTTTCACTGCAGTTGTCTTTTAGCTACATGTCTTTATGTTTTAAACCAATTGTAGTTTTAACTTGTAACTATTAAAGATCAACGTCTTGTGTTTGATATGATATTTAGAATCAAGGGTCTGTCTTGATTCTAAGTTCCTTTATATGTATTGTATCTTTTCATTTTTACAAGTGTGCTTTCTTAGAGTTTTCTCTGTAAACTTGTAAACAATGAAGATTAATACACTTTGTATTTATCAGTATTATCTTTGTTTTCTTGTTTACATTGCATAGTTGTGATTGTTTCCGCCAATCTCAACTGAACAGAACCATCTTGTAAAACACCGATCCTACAAGTGGTATCAGAGCCTTGGCTCTCAGATTAAACAAACTAACACTTGATTAAATCACTATCTGGTTCTGTTATCTCCTTGCTGCTAAACCATATATCCATAGTATGGCACAGAATACTGGATTTGATGATGTTGGAAGCTTTCACAGAGCACCAAGACTTGTGTCTGGAGAAGATTATGATATGTGGAAGAAAAGAATGGAAAGTTTCTTCTGCTAACAAGAATATGGAATGTGGAGGTCCGTAATTGATGGTCCATATGTGCCTATGGTGGCTTTTGCTGACTCTGGAGGTCCATCTGTTCCTAAAGAAGCCTCCAAATATTCTGAAGAAGACATCAAGAAGATGGAGGTAGATTTTAAAGCTCTGGGAGCTATAAAGATGTGCTTGCCAAATGAATTTTTCCATAACTTCAGAGAATACAAAACTGCCAAAGAGCTATGGGAGGCTCTTGAAAAGATGTTCGCTGGTTCTGAAGAAGTGAAAGAAATAGAAGAGACATTCTAAAGCAATAATATGAAAACTTCCTCATCAACCACCACTTCCTCTGCACTACACTCTGACCACTCACTTCCAAGTTCAAGTACCTACTATTCTCCCATTGTTACCCATCCACAAACTCCCAACTCACAAACTAGCAACTCACCTTTTCTTCTTGAAGCCCCACCTCAAAATAACTCTGCTGCATTTGTCTCTGAAGACCCAAGAAATATGTCATTTATCAAAGTAGATCTGGAGTATTTCGATCCAGATGACTTAGAAGAAATGGACATACAACACTCTTATGCTATGTTATCTCTTAGAGCTAAAAGGTTCTACTCTAGAACTGGAAGACCCATTCCAAGCAACAACTCTAACACTAGAGTTGGGTTAGACAAAAGCAAGCTAAGATGTTACAACTGTAACCAACTTGGTCACTTCACTAGAGAATGCAAGGCACCAAAGGCAAACGCAGCTGCTACACAACCAAGAGAAGATCATCAAGGTCAAGCAAATCAAGGAAACACTCCAGCTGCTCAAACTGCAGCATGTGCAACTCAACATGTTGGAATAGTTGATTTTGACTGGAACTTTCAATATGAAGATCTTCCTGCCAACAACCAAGCTCTCATGGCAGACACAACAAAGATACCACCTCAGGTATATGAACATTCTTCTCTCAAAATTGCATTGATAAGGTTCTAGGATATAGAAAGCATAACCAAAATCTTATAGATCAAATTAAGAGTTTCATCAAATGAAACCTGAATTAAAAAAGGTTGAAAACAGTTACAAAGAAAAGATTAACTGTCTAAAAAAAGAGATTTTATCATTAAAACATGAACAAACAAATCTTGAAACTCAGATTGATGATCTATTGGTTAAGTTAAAAACTACAAGAGCTGAGTTGGCAGACTAAAAAGTTCATGTTGACAAATATTAGTCTGCATCCAAAAAGCTGCAAAGACTTTTGGATGCTCAAATTCATGAGAAGGTAACTGCTGGTCTTGGGTTTTAAGCTGAAAAACCCTACAACTCCGTCCCTCCACTTGTTGATTATGTAACCATCCATGAACCAAACTTCAATCTCACAAACCTTGACCATGCAAACCGAAACCTTGATCCTTCCAAGGAAGAATCATCTATGCAAGACTGCAACACCTCATCTGAATCTGAATCCACATGCTCAGAATCCACTCAAACAAGTGAATCTCCATTACTCCTTACCAATGAAGTAATTCTCAAAACAACCAAATTTGGTAAAGTAATCCAAACCAATGGTCCAAGTCCCTTTATTCCCTCTATACCAGTACCTCAACTCACCAAACAGATCAAAATTAGCTATCCTCCTGATGGAAGAAAGTTAAATATTGAAAAGGGGAAATCCTCAATCTCTACAAATCATTAAGCAAACCAACCAAGGAAGGTGTTTGACATCTGTCATGTATATGGAGAGAGAACTCCATATGTTCAGAAAACATTGGAGGAAGCCACCTTTGAGCATAACAAAACTCATCCCTGGAATTTCAAAGACTTATTCAAAAGAAAGGACTATGTGTACTTTCAAAGGGATAAAATTGCTAAATCATGCTTTGTCTGTGGAAAATACAATCATACCGCCAGCACATGCTTCTATTACCTTCAGTAGCAACGAAATCTCAAACAACAAGCTTTTGAGAAGACCAACAGGAACAAGAAGGTAAGAAGCTATGAAGCCAAAGCAACTAACTTCAGAAAATCTCTCTCTCCACCAAGAAAGCAGATCCCAAAATCTCAACAATCTTGCATCATATGTGGTGAATCAGACCACGTTGCTGCATATTGTAAATTCAATCCATTCAACCAGATGCAATATTCTTCAGAACTAGAAGCAAGTCTATAGAAGAACTCCAACAGAAAAACCCACTTTTAATAGGAAAGTAAAGAAGGAGAAGCGGGTGTTTGTTGAATAGCCAGGAATAATCAAAATTGCTGCTGATCACATGAAGCCAAAAAAGATGCAAAACAAACCAAAGCCTTCAGCAGCAACCAAATCTGCTGCTGATCAGTTAAAGCTTTCAGCAGCAATCAAGTTTGCTGCTGATCAGCCAAAGCCTTCAGTAGTCAAGACCGCTGATGTTCAATTCAAACCATCAGCTGCCAAAGCCACATCTGCTGCTGACAGAGTAAAAAGATCTGGAAAACCTACTCAACAATGGAAAGAAAATTTAGCTCCCTCTCACAACATTTTCTTTGGATCCATTGAATGCCAACATATTGATGATCTTGATCTTAAAACACACTCACCCAAGTCTACAAGCTCTTGGGTCCATTCCTCTAACTAGATCTCTCTCATGTGCACGGACAACCAGGTAATAATGATAACACATGGGTTGTAGACAGTGGTTGTTCCAGGCACGTGACAGACAATAGATCCATCCTCTCAGTTTTCAGAAATTTTTATGGAGGATATGTTGCATTTGGAAGTGATTCAAAGGGAGGATCTATCACTGGACAAGGAACTGTGTCCAATGTTAGAATGAGATTTGAAAGGGTAAACTATGTAAAAGAACTAGAGTTTAACCTCATGAGTGTGTCTCAAATTTGTGATCAGAAGCATTGGATGCTCTCCCCTGGGCTAAGCAAACCTCCTCTAGAAAAGATCTTGTTGACTGCTCAAAGAAAAGACAACTTATATGTGCTTGACATGAACAAAGTCACTCCATCTGGTAGTGTATCTTGTTTTCTGTCCAAGTCATCAGTTGATGAATCCGCTCTATGGCACAGGAGATTAAGCCATGTGAATGTGAAAACTATCAACAAGTTAGTGAAAGGAAATCTTGTCAGAGGTCTTCCTGACAAGGAATTCCAGCTTGACGATCATTGCATTGACACTCCTCTACAGCTGCCGCATATGGATCTTTTTAGTCCTACAAACGTCATGTCAATGGGCAAGAGGTCATATTGTCTGGTGATAACTGATGACTACACCAGATTATCATGGGTATACTTCTTGAGAACAAAAGATGAAACAGCTGAAATTCTTAAATTCTACATTCTGAGGTTGAGAATCAAAGTAATCAGAAAGTCAAAATCATAAGGTGTGATCAAGGTACAGAATTTTAAAAAACAGACCTTGAATTCTTTTTGTGAGAGCAAAGGTATTGAAAGACAATACAGTGCTCTAAGAACTCCTCAACAAAATGGGGTTGCTGAAAGAAGAAACATAACTCTTATTGAGTCTGCCAGATCAATGCTGGCTGACTCAAAACAGACTCTCACATTCTGGGCAGAGGCAGTTGGCACAGCTTGCTATGTGCAAAATAGAGTTCTCATTGTCAAGCCTCTCAACAAAACACCTTATGAGCTGTGGTTCAAAAGAGTTCCCTACATTGGATTCTTGAAACCCTTTGGATGTCCATGTACCATTCTTATCACCAATGGAATTCTTCTAAAGTTTGGTGCAAAATCAGATGAAGGATACTTTGTGGGATATTCCTCTCAATCCAAGGCTTACAGAGTATTCAATTCTAGAACAAGAATAGTTGAAGAATCAGCAAATGTGGAATGTAGGGAACACATTCCATGTGAAAAGGGGAAAGGGCCAGACGAGCTGTTTGATATAGACTCCTTTTCACAAGTATTTGAGCCTCTCATCTTCTCAAATATGGAGTCTATCTCTTCCATAAAGCAAGCATTTACATCAAATGATGACTACAGATTAGGCTTCAATGGTCCATCTATAAGAATCAAAAGACCATCCATTGATCCTCCATCTGTTGTTAATGCTATTGAAGCCAGTGAAGCCATAACAAGTAACTCAAATGTCACCAGCAACAATCTTTCTGACATTGAAAATCAAGATGAGGATATTGCATCTAATGCTGCTGATACTAACGATGCTGCTGATGCTGCTGACAACTTACCTGCATATGCTGTTGCTGTTGAAGACACTTCTTCAAACAATCCTATTGATAATCATCATCTTCCTGGATCAAAATCAAAGAAATCTTGACCATGGAATACAATTGGATGTTGTTCCCGCATAAAGAATCAACAAAGAACATCCCTTAGAAAATGTCATTGGTCAAGTTCAACAAGGAGTTCAAACTAGAAGAAAGACTCATGAAGCTAATATCTGTCTATACTCCTGTTTTCTGTCTCAAGTTGAACAAAAGAAGATAGATGAAGCTTTGCAACATAGTAGTTGAATTGAAGCAATGCAAGAAGAGTTGCTGCAATTCAAAAGACAAGAGGTGTGGACCCTAGATGATCTTCCACCTGGCTAAATTGCTATAGGCACAAGGTGGGTCTTCAGGAACAAGCAAGATGAAATATGGATTGTAATTAAGAACAAAGCCAGACTTGTGGCTCAGGGATACACTCAGGAAGAAGGAATTGACTATGATGAAGTCTTTGCTCCTGTTGCCAGACTGGAGGCTATTAGAATCTTCCTAGCATATGCTGCATCCAAAAGATTTACTGTTTATCATATGGATGTCAAGAGTGCCTTTCTGTATGGGATGATTGGTGAGGAAGTATATGTCAGACAACCTCAAGGCTTTGTAGATCCCTCACATCCAAACAAAGTTTTCAAACTAGACAAGGCTCTAAATGGACTACACCAAGCCCCAAGAGCCTGATATGAGACTTTGTCAGGTTATCTGCTTAGCAACAATTTCAGAACAGGTGCCATTGATCAGACAATGTTTGTCAAAGATGAAGGGGGAGAAATTCTATTGGTACAAATCTATGTAGATGTCATCATCTTTGGATCAAAAAATAAGAAACTATGCAAAGACTTTGAGATTCTAATGCACTCAAAGTTTGAAATGAGTTCAATGGGTGAACTAAATTTCTTTTTGGGTCTCCAAGTCAAACAAGTTCTAAATGGAATCTTCATCAGCCAATCCAAATATGTCAAAAGTATCTTGGAAAGATTCAAACTGGTTGATTGCCTTGCTGCAAGAACTCCAATTCAAGTGCATCGTCAATTGTCTCCTGATAAAAATGGACAAGACACTGATCAACATCAGTACAGTGCAACGATTGGATCTCTCATGTATCTAACTGCTTCAAGACCAGATATTATGTTTGTAGTATGCATGTGTACAAGATTTCAAGCAGCTCCAAAAACCTCACATCTCCAAGCTGTCAAGAGAATCTTTAGATACCTGAAGGGAGCCCCAAGACTTGGGCTATGGTATTCTAAGAATGAAAAATTCAATCTATATGCATACACTGACAGTGACTATGGAGGATGCAACTTAGACAAAAAGTCTACATCAGGAGGATGCAAATTTCTGGGAGGAAGATTGATTTTCTGGCAATGCAAGAAGCAAACATGTGTGTCAACATCTACAGCAGAAGCAGAATACAATGCAGCTTCTAGTTGCTGTGCACAAGTCATCTGAATACAGAATCAAATGCTAGACTATGGAATGACTTTCATGGCAACTCACATTCACATTGACAACAAGAGTGACTTATCAATTACAAATAATCTTGTGCAGCACTCCAAGACAAAACACATTGACATCAGGTATCATTTTATTAGAGATAAAGCTGAGAAAAGAAGAATTATTTTAACCAAAGTTCATACAAATGAGCAGTATGCTGACTTATTCACAAAAGCCTTTGATGAAGCTAGATTCAGATATCTAGTTGATTCCATTGACATGATAAACTTTGATTAAAATATTTCTCTAAAAATCTTTTAAAATAAATGTGTATGTCTTTATCTTGTTGTAAATAAAGTCGTTTGAAAAATAAATGATTAGCAACAAACTTTTTTGCTGCTGACAGGTTTAATCCTCAGCAGCAAAGATTTTGTCACTGACTGCTTTAAGTTATCAGCAGGAACAAGTTTGCTGCAGATAGCTTTAAGGCAATCAGCAGTAACATCTTTGCTGCAGACCATTACATCCTTCAGCAGCAACCTAGTTTTGCTGCTAATAGACTTAACCTTCCGCAACAACCTAGTTTGCTGTGGATGGGTAAAAATGGTTCAAATTAACTTTTACCCGCTGTAAAAAGTCACTGTCAGTCTTTACCATGACTACTACAGTGTGTTACAGCTGTAACACAGTAAAAAGTAAAGCGTCATTGTAGATGACTGCTACAGTGTGCTACGCTTCATCTTTTTGTATGGTACAAGTGACCTTTGCCCAAACTTTTGCCGTTATAACAAAATCAAATTCCCTCCTTCACCTCTTCACATTCAGTTTTGACCTAAACTTCCATCTTTTCTCCCTCTCTCCCAAGCATTTAAAGCTTCCCCACAGTTAACCAACTTTTAAAAGCTTCATCCTTCCCTCTAAACCTCACCAAAATGGCAAATGTTGACATCAATAACCTTGATGACAAGTTCTCAACGTACCACAATTTAACGACATATCTTGTTAAGGGTAAGAAATCAGAAGGGTTCGATGATATGACCGACTTTCTGTGTCGATCAAAATTACACTTTGGTCTGACCGTTAACCCCAATATCTATACATCCCATCTGGAAGATTTTTGGAATTCTGCCGTCTTCTCTACCGAACAGGGTACTCCCCTAATCAAAGATATGGTAGACGGCAAAGACATCACCATTACAGAAGCTACACTCAGAGAACATCTCAAGCTCCAGGACGAGGGTGCAGCCAACTCATACACCAAAACTGAGTACATGAGGACCTTTGTATCCATAGGGTACAATGGAAATCAAGATGAATACACAACCGAGAAGGCACTGATGGGTCCTCCATGGAAGTTCCTGTGCCACACTCTTCTACAATGTATATCTCAGAAGAGGAGTGGATGGCATCAACTGAACTCTGCTCTTGCCTCTGCTGTTCATGGTATGGTCACTAGCCAAGGTTTCAATTTCTCTCATTTGATTTTTGAAGGTTTAAGATACAACCTTCTGGAAGGAGCAAAATAAGCATTCTATATGTACCCTAGATTCTTGCAGGAAGTTTTTAACCAGGAATTAAAAGATCTTTCAAAACCTGCAAGAGTCTACCTTTTTGGGGGCATAAAAATAATATTTTTAAAAGTATGAGAACTATTTCAGAAAAATTCTCAGGGGTCAATGTTCCATTATTATCTACAATGATGAACATAAAAAGTACCCAGGGTGATAGTTCAGCAGTCCCAGCTGAAACTGATCCCACACCCTCCACTTCACAACCTGAACACATAACTGTTGCCCTTGATCGAACCCCTGTGCAACCTACTGAGGGTGAACAGGTACAACAAATACTTACCCCTGTTCTTCAAGCCTAACTGGAACAAAGGGCCCTAGTTAGGTTGAGCTATACCAGGAAAAGAAAGAAGAGCAAGAAAAGTCCTTCTATTCTTGGCTCATAGGCCCAATCCCAACCCAAAAGCCCTCATCCAGAGTTACAACACTCTGATGAGAACACCATAATGGATAGCCACATGATTAGGGAAACATCCTCGGAAGGATCCCTATTAGGATCAGGACCACATCCCAGGTCAATAGAAATCCCTACTGAGCCTATGCATTTTTCTTCCTCTTTGAACTTAAGTGCAGAGGCTCCTAGTCAAGATGATGTACCTTCTCCAAATGCCACTATCAAGGAGGTACTGATTCACTTGGCTGCTAATGTACCAAGCCTAAGTTCATCACCCCAGAAGGTTCACTCTGGGAGTCATGAAAGAGTGGATATGGAAGGGGCTGTCACTACTTCTGGTCCATCAATTGACCAGGAGGACAGTGACAACATAATTAAGACCGTAAACATGGCAACTCAAGGTGAGAATGTTTCTCTTGAAACATCCTTCACTGAGAGGAGTCCCAGGCACCAAGAAAACCAGGGTGATGGGGATGCAGAGGCTAGGCCTAAGGACCCATCTAGTTCCAAGGATTCCACAACTGTGGATGAGGACAGACTGAAACTTCATAACTTGGAATTGACGGTCAGGGTGGCTATGCTAGAGGCTGAAGTGTCCAAATTAAGACACCAAGTCTCTATGCATGAAGCCCATCAATGCCCAACTATGACTTCTCCTTCCCTTGTATGAGTGGGAACTCAAACATATCTCTCTCTATACACTGATGCAACCAAAAAGGGGGAGATAGTTACTACTGAAAACGACACTGATAGTCTGGAGGATTGGTTACAAGAGCAGGTTGCCCTTCAAAGAACACTATTTTAACCTGCCTTTGTTTAAGTCCATGATTTGATGCCTCCCGGAGATGAAGAGGAAGTGATCTCTGAGGAATGTAAGTTAGTGACCGGGGCTGTAGATGAAGTATTCCCTAAGAAGATGGAAATTGAAGATGAAGAAATATCTCTCTTAGTCACTATACTTCTAGCTGCTGCTATCTCAAGACAAGCCATATCCCCTCATTTCCCACTAACTGCACACAATCTGGAGTTTGACTCCATTTTGTCATGGGTATATGATGGTCTATCTCAAAGATTTTGGATTGGGTGGGAATTTGCTTGAGTCAAAGAGCTTATCTTGGATAACCTAAATCTGTTTGAAATCCTATCCATGCACCTGACCGAAGGTATTAACACTTCCAAGAACCTATCTGTCAGGCTTGCCATTGAAAGATTTCATGATATATGTGAAGACAATATGCCTCGGTTTGAGAAGTTCCTTGAAGAAGCAAAAAGGGTGGCTTATCCAAGACTTGAGGATGTAGAAGCAGAGTCCTCAAGAGCTGCAGAAGAAAGACATGAAAGGCAAAGCCAACAAATGGAGCTGATAAGAAGCAGGGTCTTAACTGAATAACAAGTCCTATGTTTAAGAAGATTTCTGTACAATGAGGTGGTTAGAGGCCTGGAAGTTCATGGATGGTCGAGCACTGAGCCTTCAGGGTTTCAATTCTTTCTGTGTGATGGATCTACATTCATAATCAACAATATCCATGAGATCGCTCAATCCAGACTTCCTTTGTAAGGTATTTGAACTCAGATCACACATCTGCAATGTCAACTCTAAGAAAAGTCAAGAAATAATCAAAAGTGTCAAATCCTTTCTTGAGAAGGAGGGATGGATTGCAATGGATGAATCTGATTCAGACTTGTCCCTTCCCTCTTCTCTGACTGTCATCCTAAACACTGAAGAAGAATCTGCAAGAAATCAGAAACAGAAGATTATGACAGAATGGAAGGCATTAACTGGAGAAGAATGGGTAGTAAGTGAAGATGAAGAAACTGCCCACCCTTTGTCCTTTCCTCAAATTGCCAATGAAGCTGATGCTGAGGTCTCAATAGCAACTTCCACTTCTGCTATTATGATCTATGAAGCTGAAGCAGATGCATCCAATAAAGACAAAGGGAAATGAATCATGACAAAGGAAGAAGAAAAGAGGATAGAGGAAGAAAAGAAGGAGGTGGAAAGAAGAAGAAGAGAAAGAGAAGAGGAGGAGATGGCTGAGCTTAAAAAGGCTCAGGAAAGAAAAGCTGCCATGCTCCTTAGAGAAAAACAAATCCAGTTGTATGTTAGGCAACTAGATAAAACAAGAGTTCAAGTTCCTGCAGCTTCACAAATAAAAGAAGATGAAGCCTTAGCTCTTCAGCTACAGGAACAGTTAAATAAAGAATATGAAGAGAGGGAGAGGAAGAGAAAAGAAGAAGCCAAGTTCCGAATCACTGATTCTGAACTTGCTAAAGAAATGAGGGAAGAGTGGACAGAGGCTCTGATTTCTCAACGTGAGGATGCTGACTACCTTGAGAAATTATCAAATAAAGAAATATACAGAGACTTCATGGGACAACAAGGTAAACTGGCAAATAAGAAAAGGGATGAAGAAGAAGAAAAGGCCAGACAAAAATCCAGAAAAACCATTTCCTTCAATGTCAGATCCCGTGAAGAAAGGAAGGTCATGATGGACTTCCTAAAAGCGAGAGGAGAAAGTAGAAAGAGGCTGGGTCCCATGTGCTTCAGGAACCTACAAGCCCTCTACTTAAAAGTGAAAAAGGAAGAAGAAGAGAGACTGAAGAAGATATGTTCTAAAAGAAGGGTAGATACTCATCAAGAAGAAAGAAAACCAAAGAATCCCAAACCTACTCCCTCATCCTATCCTCTATCTGTCCAACAACCTTCCACTTTCCCTCCTAGATCTCTCTCCTCCCCTCCTAAAGAGTCCAAGTCATCTCACCCAACTACCTCTCATCAACAGCTTCCCAAAAAGAAAACTAAACCTCCTACCACATCTGAAGAATCAAGAGAAATTGTACAATGGTTCTACAGTGATTCAGATTAGTGGTTTGAAGTGTTCAGGGGAAGGGCAGAGATGAAGAGATCAGTTTATAAATCTGTTGATGAGGTGATGCAGCTTCCAGATTCTGATCTTCAAAGAATGATGGAAATGGGTGAAGCTCATGAGCCTGATAACGAAAGTGGGATACATCTGTTGTTAGTGATCAAACATCACTTCAACCCTAGCAAAGATGTTGTCATTGATGCAACCAATCCCACTTTCCAATCATCAAATGGTCATACAATGTTATCAAAGATGAATACACACTGATGGATGTCAGAGGACAAAAGATGAGATGTTCAAGCAAGACCATCTTCAGCATGCCAAGAAAAGACATCCCATCTCTATCTGAAACTCCTCTTGACAATCCAAGAAAGGATACAACAGGCTATGAGCCTGCAAGAATTGTTGCACACATGCAAAAGATTCAGCAACAAAGGCAGTAGGAGAATTTTGGTAGCATCAGTATAAGGGGAGTTTGTAGAGATTGAGACTGGTGGCTACAAAATTCTCTAAGTATAAATGTTGTGGACTCCACAATTTTGCTGCTGACTTACAATGTTACTGCTGATAAAGCAATTGCTGAGGATAGCTATGTTCTCCTATTGATAAACATCTATGCTGCGGATTTCTTTATCTGCTGAAGTCCAAAGTTGCTGCTGATAGACCTCTCATCAGCATCAAACATTGATGCTACTGATAGGCAAATCATCAGCAGCTTTGACTTTACTACTGACACCTTTTTCTGAAACACTGACACACCTATCAGCAGAAGGAATGTTATTGGTGCAGATGACAAAAGACAATGCTCCTATTCTGATCTGTCATGCAACGATTACTGAGAAGTCCTTAGTTTTGCTGTTGTCTTTTCATTACGGAAGTGTTTTCACTGCTGTTGTCTTTTAGCTACTTGTCTTCATGTTGTAAACCAATTGTAGTGTAACTTGTAACTGTTAAAGATCAATGGCTTGTGTTTGATCTGATCCTTAGAATCAAGGGTCTGTCTTGATTCTAAGTTCCTTTATATGTATTGTATCTTTTCATTTTTACAAGTATGCTTCCTTAGAGTTTTCTCTATAAAATTGTAAACATTGAAGATTAATACACTTTGCATTTATCAGTAGTATCTTTGTTTTCTTGTTTACATTGCATAGTTGTGATTGTTTCCGCCAATCTCAACTGAACAGAACCATCTTGTAAAACACCGATCCTACACACTTCCCTACCCATAAGGGCATTGCCTTTGCCCTTTTCTGATGATCTCCAGAGCTTGTGCAAAGCTACACTGGTCCCCACTAAATTTCTTTATCATAGTATCTCTTTACTTCGTTATCACGCGTTCAATACGCCCCTTAAATTTTCACATACACCCAACACTAGGGCCATCTTCACCAGTTCTTGATGCTTCTAAAAAGCTCACTTACTTCCGTCTCGTCTGTCTTGGCAACCACACACATGTTTCCCTTGAATGCTCCATAAGAGCCCACTTTAAGCTAGTCTTACATTTACCAGCGTAGTCACCTCTTTCCCAGTCACTTATATGCAATTCTGCACTTGCCCCTCATGAGTTTTACTTTACTCATTGATGCTCTACTTTTACTAAACAATCACCGACCGTGCCTGATTATAATGTACGAACATGAAGTCCGTTTGCTCACAAGCCTCAGCTATTCGCTGTCTCGTCCAAGGAAAAACATCCCTATTCCTTTGGTATCTCACCTCGACTGGATCCTGCATATGGAACGTGTTACATGAAGGTCCTTCATCACCTTGTTTACTTCGTGCTTAAATCTTCAGCGTCATCACCTCGATCTCATCATAATCATTCTGGTTAAGCGTCCACGTAGTTGCTTTCATCGTCTACTCTCACATCTCCACCCATTGGCTTCGTGCTCCAAATTTCCGAGATATAAGCATAGGCATCTCATAAGAGCACCTCACCGATCATCTAGAAATACGTCAAAACTTCTGGCACCACCTCGATGTATCAACGTCGAGAAAATCGTTAAGATAGAAATGTTATGCTTGAGCATACTGACCACCCGTCCTATGCACGACTAAGCGTGTACTACAAGGACACACACCGACACACATAACTACAGAACTCACAATGTTCTACACATGTACTAGTAACCCCAAACTCTAAACACACATCACGTGCACACACACACAACTGTTAGATCTGAGTAAATCTACGTGCATACAATATGACCTCGTCATTTGTAGACACACGAACTCCTGAACCTTACCTCTTACTCACTACCACGGTAGCCCCTGCCACATATCCTCATATACTCATACAGATTTTACCCGGTCGTATCCATACTTCAAGACAACACACTACTCAGTCTAGACACAAAACGTCACCCTAAACATTCATACCCACAAGATATAAAGTATCTTATTTCCCCACAGGATCTGGTCCTGAACATGCGTACCTAGACATAAGTTATGTAACTACAATTTCCCACAGGACCTCGTCCTGAACATTTATACATACTAAAGATGTATATTTAAGTTTCCCCACGGGACCTCGTCCCGAACAGTCACACAGGGTGCAACACACCCCCTTACACTTTAAACATCCCCTAAACACAACACATAGGTGACACCATCTTAAGCATCTAGACACACACAAATAGTCAAAACTCAGGTCTACACAGGTCTACTCATATAGTCTAATCAACCAAGCTCTAGCATCACATCAAAGATTACATTTAGTATGAACTCACGATGTTCAAAAGGTAATCACATATTCACACAATACCCCACTAATTTTAGCAATGTACCAACAATAGTATGCTATCACAAGCACAACTAACATTAATCATGCTCTAGTTCCCACGGTATAACTCACAGTAAACGTCAAAATCAAATAGTCGATATTTGAAATAGGCATCCCACCACATAAATGTCTAATTAATCAAAGCATCAAATCACCCCGGAATCTCTCATGGAAACTGCCACATCATCTAATTGTTAAGCAACCGAGCATCCTAACAATGCCACAAGATCACTGCTTGATTACATCAGGTGTATCTGGCGTGTCCTCCTCTAGTTCCTCCTAAAACAACATTCTCTTAACCAAGCAGGTCCACATCCTGGAAGAAAAACATGTATAGCTGGCGCTGCTCTGCTTTTCATCCCGTCTTTCCAATCATAGCTCCACATGGTATGTCGCCGACCGAAGCTCTAGTCACACTTGGCGCGAGAAACGCCGACATCACTCCCATCTCACTATCAGCTCCTTCTATGGCAGTCGTCGGCTTGACCTGTCGATCTGCATTCCTCTTAGTATGCTTTGTCCTTGTCACCTAGTCCTACTCAAGATATAACGTTGGAGTGATTACTATGGGCATCAAATTCAGAATATGAGAGTAATCATAGACTGCCAAATCATGGTGATCAAATGCAATTTGGTGGTCCACATTACTGCTCGGATTCTAAACCTTCCCCATCATATTCACACTAGCTTTCTATCTTTCACACACCCCGGATGCACATGCATCCCACACAACTCACATAGCACCCCACAATAATCTAGCAAGTCATCATATTTATCACAATTGCATACCACTAATGGTTACACACATAAAATCACTAAATCATATCGACACACCAAACTATCTCACATAGTTACTATTAATGCTACTCCACATTACTTAACTCACATTATAGTATCATTCAATCACACCACACAAGTTCAAGTAGTTCCACACATTACTTCAATACATATCACACAGCATGATCCCACACGGAACCATAAATCATTTACTCACAACAATTACTTCACCTGGTGTAACATTACACCAAGGATGTCCTACAATTAATGTATAACACAAAAGACGTACCTCTTGGCTAGCGGTTGCTCGTGGTGGCATTTGTTTCACCCTTGTCCCATTTTCAGTTTAAGTTAAGGCATTTTATTTGTTTAAAAACACCAGTTTTCTCTTAAACCTGGGCTCTGATACCAACTTGTAAGGCCCCAAACCAAGCACCTTACAGTTGGTTCTCATAACTGGTTAAGCTCTTTAAGAACATCTAACTTTCATTTACATAAATAACGGGAGTCTTTCTCATTTTAATTTTTCTTTTACACTCGTTAACTTTCATAACGTTACCTGACGAATGCATGCACACCAACATGAGTAGCTCCGCTTCCAAGCCAAGATACCTCGTCCAACTGACTCCCCTGCAAAACAATCTAACGTAAATACAAAGTCAGCGCTGAGTGAGTTCTAATAGTTTAATTTAAACAACAGCCAACTCATCTCTTTATATATTTATTTCCATTCAAGACCCTCTGGTCCTTAGAAAATAGTTGTATAGATTTTCATCAAATAAATAACCCCTGTTACCTTATAATATCCCAAAGGATTTACCACCCCAGACTCTACCCACTATGTAAACCCAGTAAGTCTCTCCGACATAGATCGAACTTACCACTCTGATAACTTAAAGTTTACCACACATATTAACTACACACTGGTTATCTCATCCATTATCTAGACACCGACTTACCAGTCCTAATCAGGACTCTCATAACCCGACTGACTCAACAGTTGTGCACAATGTACTCATCCCGACACAACGGTCAATCTAACTCGACACACCACATTGATTCCATCTATTTATCACATCAATATCATCTCATACACAATTAATACAACTCAACACTTGCATACAATTTAACATATATATATATTTCACACAAACACATACCTCCTCACTGCACCCTCATAAGGGTTATCCCAATCGGGATAATCATCATAAGCTTCGCTATACCCTTGTTACAGGGCCCCGTCGCTAAAAATAGCGACACACTCGTCATCTATGATGACTACCCAGGCACTACATGGTGACTATATCATCTACCATATGGTGACTGACACATCACAAGTACAATGATAACCACGAAGGAATCCGTCCTCCACATCACTATTAGCCATAAACACGGACAACAATGCAAGCACACAAAGCAACACATATACACACATGACACTATCTGGACATGTACTACGACTCACCACCATTTTTGGATCACTTACGTGTGTAATCCAACACTTACTTAGACGTATCCTCATAATGTCTAGACACATTATCCATCCCTTTACGAATAGGCATTTATACGACACACAATCACCATACTGACTTCTAGTCCGTATACACTATGGACACCACATAAACCCATGCACACACGGTACCCGCCGTGTCACGAGGACAATGACACAATACACACAAAATCAAACATATGACGCATAACAACATACTAACATCTACCCGACTCGTTAATGAACCACGTATGGGTTCCCATTCTAACTCTCCTTATATAACCATTACAGGTTTAACTAAATTCCTGACTCATCCCGACTAACTCATAAGATGACATACACAGATCATTCCAACTCTTGTTCACCCACCCTAAGGACCCCACAATGACCTTTAGCTTCTTTATTAAACAATGGTCTTAAAAACACTTCAGGTTTAAATCATAACTTGAAACTCACCAGTTAGAAGATCCAACTTTAGCACTGCAATGCCCTCCTAACCCGATACTCAAACCTGCCAAATTAAGGTCACAGGGTCAGAGTACGTCCAGAACATGTGTTAATTACGTACAACATAAATGTTCCCAACCCACTTCTTATCTACTCGCCCCTTCGTTCATGCAAAAACCCTAACTCCACATGTTCACTTGGACTGGATCGTCCTGGATCCGCTTAAGGCTCGAATACCCGATTAGGTTACATTTGTGCATGCATGTATACCATGCAAACCCTAATCGCCTATCACCTCACCACTTGTTGCCGGGTCACCACCGTGAACTACCCCCATGAAGACCGTAGCTCCTTGCACACGCACACACTCGAACCGGTTCCCCTATGCGTATGCATGTTACCATGCAACGTTAGCCGGGGAGAGGATTCTATGCATGAATGGTTCTAACCAACCTCCAATCGTCATTTTCATGCACTGCCATCGCGTTCCGTCCCCTTCTTAGCCATAAGAAACCCTACCTGGTTTCCCTTCCTCACGCCGGATCACAACTACCACCACTACTCCCGTCGTCCACCGCCGTATCGTTTCCAACGACCTCCAAAGCAACCATAATACTACCCGACCCTTCTCTCTCTCTTCCCTTTCTTGCAGCCGGCCTGCCATACACCACCACCGACTACCCGTAGCCACCCTCACTCTCTACCACCTCCATCACATCCAGCCACCGCCGTCATCTCCTCCCTCGTCATAGTTGTTAACCACGGTCGAACCATACCAAATAAAGCCCTCAATCTGGTTCCCATACTAGCCACACAAACAAACGCGAAAATATATGTACGAATATTAAAGGAGGAGTACCTCGATGAGACGTGAAGTCCCTCACTCAAAGCCGACGTGAAACACCCCTCTTCCGGTCGTCCTTCCCTTCTCCGATTCCTCTTGTCGTCACGCACTTCTAGGCCGAATGGCCTAGGGTTTCCTCTAAATGTTTATTTTAAATGTACAATGGTACATCTGGGTCTTTGTGTCTCTACCTTTGCGCGTTTTGAATCACAACTATTCCATCTATGGCTAGCGGAGTCCCTCGTTTTTCCATAATTCCAGTTATTATCTAAAAACCTTGCTAACCGGGTCCCTTTATCCCTACAAATAGAGTTTTACGTGAAACTCTCGCTAACTTTCTCGTTTACCGGAGATACGGGTCGCCCTTTGGCCCGAATCGTAAATTGATAGATTTTCGGGATGTTATACATCATGTGAGTCAGAGGGTAGCTGAAGATTATATGGCGATGTTTTCATCCTTTGTTGGTTCGTATGAAAACTTTATCGGAGGGAAGATTCATGATCCAGAAGCAATTGAAAAAGATTACTCTCTGATTGATCCGGTTGATTTAGAAGAGATGAATATTCAATGGAACATGGCAATGTTGATGAGGCAAGCAAAGGATTTTCTTAAAAAGAGTGGAAGAAAGTACATCGGATCAAACAACAGAACAAGAATGGGTTTTGATTAAACAAAGGTTTGGTGTTACAATTGTCAAGAATATGGTCACTTTGCTATGGAATGTAACAAGCCAAAGGTAGAATTTGATTATCAAAAGAAGAATAATTATCAAAGCAACAAAAATCAACAACAAGGATCTGGCAGTTTTGGAAGTTCAACAAATGTTTCAACATTATCTGCTTTGGTTGCTCAAGGAGATTATAACTATGACTGGGGAATTCATTTAGAGGATCTAGTTGGTGCTGTGAGTCAAGCTTTCACGGCTGAAATTCATACTAATGTGACATCTTAGGATGATAATTCAAGTGATGAAGAAAGCACATGGAGTGAAGTAGAAAGTCAGAATGATGAATCTTCTGAGGATATCACTGCAGAAGAAACTTCTGAAGAAAATAATGCTGAAAGTGCTGATAAAGTTCATTATGAAGATAATGTTTCCACAAAAAATGTATCAGAAGATGAGATTTTATTGACTAAAAGAGTACATGAGATGACTGAATAGATTCCTACTGCAAAAGTCTGCATGGCTGACATGTCTGATCCATCAAAGGTAAAAGATGTTATCTGTAATATATATTGTTCTAACTGTGTTTTGGTGAAGGACAAAATGATAAAAGTCATGGATGATAACACAAACTTGATTAATGATATGAAATCGATGCACACAGTAAATCAGAAATTAAAGGGCAATGATAAGTTGTGTATTGAGAGGATTGAATCACTCAAGAGAGACATTAATTCTCTGACCTCGAAGTTTAAGGAACAGGCAAATCATCTTGATATGGCCTATGCAGAAATTGAAAAGAGAAATATCATTCTTGCTGATAAAAGTAAGGAGCTTTCTAAAAAGGAAAAGGAAGTGATCAAGTTACACAGAAAGTTAGAAAATTTGAAAATTAATCATTTTTGTTGGGATATTTTCATGATAATGTTGATCAAGATGAGAGAACCACTGGAGTTGGATAAAATCCTCCACCATTTAATGGAAACTATGTTGTGGAACCGGAGATTATAAATGAAGAATATTTAGATCCTAAGACAATTTTGAATGTGAATCCGGTAACATGGGAAGAAATGGTTTATGACTCCGACAGTGATGATGAAAAGTTTGATGAAAACAAGACCAAAGGTGTTCCTACAGATGTGAAGATTGATGAACCAAAAGTGGAAAAACAAGTCATAAGAGATCGATGTATTCTAACAGAGCCCAATGAAGTTGAATAACCAACTATTTCAACAATTTTATCTCAAAGTGGTTTTGTAAGTGCTGGTGATATCAAGAAGGAGGTTTCAAAAGTTGAAAATAAATCATCCAGAAAGATTTATGTTCCAAAGAAGCAAGGAGGTAGTGATGTTAAATCTACTGAAGGTTATTCATTAGGAAGTTCTTCAACTTCAAAAATGGTTCCTTATATCAGAGAATACAGGGATAAGAGAGTTTGCTTTCATTGTAATGAAGTAGGGCATATGGTGATAAATTGTCCTTACTAGAATAAAGAGAAAAATCCTCTTATTTTCAGAGAAAGTTAAACCAGCTGTTGGTCATGGTCAATCAATAGTAGTAAAAATTATGCAAAGACCAAATGTGGGAAAGCCTACACCTGATAATGTGATGAAACAATCTGTCATGGAAAATCTGCCTAAACAACATGTTAATAAACCTTATGGGTTTAACCAAGAGATGAAACAACATGTTCATGATAGATTTGTTGGTTCTAAACCAGAGTTTGTTCAATCTGGTGTTAGACAAAATGTTGTTTATTAACAGTCTATTGAGAATCCTAAAGTTGGATTCACAAAGAATTCACAACCAGAGGTCAAACTTTCAAGACCTCAAAGGCGAAGAAGGAATAGACAGTTAAGAAAACTTTTAGAAACTAATCAATCTGATTCTTTTCCAAATACTCATGAATTTCAAAATCAATCAAATTTTGATAAGAAAAAGAATGTTTCTAAATCTAGGATGTCTGATTCTGATTTTCCTAAATTACCAAGGGTGGATGATTATAGAGATTGTGAATTGCTTGAAGTAGTTTATTTTGATGCTAATGGTAGACCCAAGACCACAATGGCTTGGGTCCCTGTTTCTAATTGATTTCCTTTGTTTGTGTAGGGTCAACCAAGGAGGACTATTAACAATACTTGGTATGTGGATAGTGGTTGCTCCCAACATAAGACAGGAAATGTTCGTTTGCTTGAAGATGTTATTAAAATTGATGAAGGTTATGTTGCTTTTGCGGGTAATAAAGGCGGGTACATAACAGGCCAAGGAACGCTGAAGAATGAAAAGGTGAAATTCGAGAAAGTCAATTATGTTGACCAACTCGAGCATAATGTACTCAGCGTATCTCAAGTGTGTGATAAGAAGTTTTCATTCCATTTCAATGATTCTAAATGTTATATTCTGAAGCCGGGATTTGTAATACCTGAAGAATGGATTCCGATGAAGGCTCCAAGAAGAAATGACACATATGTTTTATACATGAGTGTTGCTACAACAACGGATTCAATTCCTACATGTTTACTCTCGAAAGCATCTAAATCTGACTCTATTCTATGGCATCGGAAGCTAGCTCACATCAACTTCAGAAAAATGAATTACTTAGTGAAGAATAATTTGGTTTATGGAATTCCGAAAATGAAATTCTCTATGCCTGATGACTGTATTCCTTGTAAGAAGGGTAAGCATCATAGAAAGTCCCACAAATCGAAGATGCAAAATTCTATTGTTACTCCTCTGGAGCTACTTCATATGGATTTGTTCGGGCCAACAAGTATGCGAAGCATTGGAGGAAAATCGTATTGTTTGGTGGTAACGGATGATTTTTCTAGATTTTCTTGGGTCAAGTTCTTACCAACCAAGGCTGAAACAACTGAGACAGTTCAATACTTGATTCTTGGTTTGGAGACTCTTTGTAAGCAGAAAGTCAGGCGTTATAAGAAGTGACAATGGCAGCGAGTTTAAAAATAGCAAGATGGGTTTTTTTTGTTTGCAAAAGGGTATTCATCATGAGTTTAGTGCGCCATATGTTCCTCAACAAAATGGGGTTGCTGAGCGAAAGAACAGAACATTGATTGAGGCAGCTAGAACAATGTTGGCAGATTCCAAGCTACCGGTAACTTTTTGGGCCGAAGCTGTGAATATTGCATGCCATGTCCTGAATCGAGTTCTGACTGCGAAGCGATACAACAAGACTTGTTATGAATGGTTAAACATTCGGAAGCCTAATTTGAATTATCTTCTTCCTTTTGGGAATCCGTGTGCTCTTCTGAAGATCAGGATGTTTCTATCAAGTTTAGTGAAAAGGCGATCGAATGAATTGTTTTTGGGATATGTTGCCAATTCATTGAATAACAAGGAAACACGACCGATCAAAGAATGGTTCCATATCGATTGTTCTAATCGATCTATTTCTCAGAAGGCGGTTGGTCAAGAATGGGCATTTTATTATGATAGCTTGTTCAAGTCTTTCAATTTTGCTCCTGTTTTGTCTGCTGAAAAACTTGCAGTGTTATATGAGTCTTGTCATGGTGACCAAGATTGCAGTTTTCTACCAAGATCAGCGGTTATGTTATCAGTTTCACCTTCCTTTATCCATGATCCGAATGCAACATCTAGTTCGGGAACTCACGAGTCTGAAAGTGAAGATGATGAAGCAATTTTCCAGGATTCTTTGGCTGATCCTTTAATTGTTGATGATTCGTCCACTTCTACACATGTTCAGGGGGAGCTTCCTACCAATCTGGAGTCTGTGATCCCAGTTACTCAAAATGTTCTTTCTCAAGAGGAAACTACTAAAGTAGATGTTCTATCTGTTCCTGATGTGGCTTCCATAAAAGAATTGAAAGATTATCCGGTGACAAATATCATTGGGAATCTGCAGAATGGAGTCCAAACTCGTTCTTTATCTGAAAATACTTGTTTATATTCTAACTTTAGAGATACTGGAGTTTTTGATGTTTGTTTCTATTCTTGTTTTATTTCTCAGATAGAACCTAAAAATGTGGAGATGGCGTTACAAGATAATAACTGGATTGAAGCAATGCAAGAGGAGCTTGCACAATTTAAAAACCTAAAGGTGTGGAGTTTGGTTGATCTTCCAAAGGGCGTGTATCTGATCGGCACCAAATGGGTTTTTAAGTGTAAAAAGGATGCTCGTGGTGTCGTGGTGAGGAACAAAGCAAGATTGGTTGTTCAAGGGTTCAATCAACAAGAGGATATAGATTATATTGAGGTATACACACCTGTTGCACGGTTAGAAGCAATTCATTTGTTTCTAGCATTTGCGTCGTTTAAAGGATTTAAGGTATGTAATTTAGATTGTCAGTAGACTAGAAGCGTTTTTGGAGCATTAGTAGTGTGAAAACATAATGATTCTTGATTACAACTGTGATTTGAACCCATTTTATGCCTGGGTGTGTGTGTTAAAAGATCATTATCAGATATAGAATATGAGGCTTAAAGTATTTCATGAGACCAGTATCGAACTATATTGATTAGCATAATTTTTCAGTTCACTTCACTGCCCATGCCCCGAAAAACATGCAATGTGATGTTGAACTAAGTTATGTTTCTGACAACATCTGTTGGAACATATACTCGCCCTTGGATCAATATCTTGATTCCATTTAATATCCAGATAACAGTTGGACCATATTACCCTATATTACTGAATCAATCGATTCTTTAATCATTCATTCTACTGAAGAGTTCTTTTGTTACACTCAATCATGATATACATCCAAAACCAAGCAATTGAATCATTCTGATTCCTTATATCCTTTGGGATATGTTTCTTTTCCTGTGCTAATTGAGATAGTTTCATCCTGGAGACTGATATTATCTTTGCATAAGTTTCATATGTCTTGAAGATAGTGCAAATTTATATTTCTGTTGGCATATATGTGGGGTACACGTTGTTTTTCATCAAATTGGTATCTTAACTCACAAGAACATGAAAGGAAAACGCTTGTAGATTCAAATTCTATAATATTGACAGCCTAGGTTTACATGCTTTATATTGCAAATTCGTTGTGAATCCTTGAGCATTTTATAACCTGATCTTGTTTACTTTGAGATTTATCGCGTATCATTTCAAGGCTAAGTGTATAAATTGAAAAGAATATGATCTGAAAGGTTTGTAAGATATTCAATAGTGAGATATAAGAATATGTATCATAGGTTACCCATAGATATAATTAGATTGTGTGACGGATTTCTCGTTTACTAATATGATCTTCTTACTCATGATGTTCGAACAAAAATATGTGATTTTGTTGTTTTATTTCAAAAATCCAAAAATATGTGTTTCTGTTTGTATAAATAAAATCCAAAAAGATGTGCTTTTAAATTTTATTTGTTTCTAATATTTTCAAAAATCCAAAAAGATTTTCTTTCGAGCTTCCATGAAAATTCCATATTTTATTTTTAAATGTTCGGGATTGGATCATATACATATTCCAGGTGGAAGACAAAAGGATCGGTGTTTGAAAGTTGAAGCTTGAAAAGGATGAATTTTCAAAAATTCTCTAAGTGCTCGAGATTAAGCGAACTTACCAAGTTCGCCTGGTAAGCGAACTTAGTGACTGTGTATATATTTAAGTTCAAGAGAACTTGTTCATTTACCCAATTTCAAATCACAACGAACTTATAAAGCGAACTTACACATTTTTTGGGCGAACTTGATCTGTTTCAATTCTTTGGTTGTGAATCAGTTGTTGTGTGTTAAGAAAGTGTTTGCGCTTCAAACCAAGGTAGATTCAGGATCTTTTAACCGTTGAATTGTTCACATTGATTATGTTTAGGTTCTGACCTTAGGTTTAAGTGCGTCGGACCTGTTTTGTCGATTATAGAGGTGTTGTTGTGGCTTGATATTGAAATTGAAGGTGTATTATGTTGTATCGGTGGGTATAGTTGCTATTTGTGCGGTTAATTACTGCGTATTTCATTGACTGGACAAGTTGGATTTTAGATCTGTGTTAAGTGGTTAAGTTCGCCTCTTGCAACTCTAAGCGGACTTATTAAGTTCGTCTCATTGTGCATTGGTGTTTTGACTTAGCATTTTTTTTAGTGTTGTTTTGTTTTAATTTTTTTTTCTATATTGTTTTAATATGTTTGTGACTTTGCTATTTCATTATTGTTGTGTACAAATGGATCGTAGAGTGGAATATAAGCATAACCAGGTGGCTTTATTGGATGCAAACATGTCTGAAGCCGTGAACTACCGTGAAATCATAACTTTTCTGAATAGATCAAGAATTAGTGTTGCTTTATCTGCAAATCCCTACATCAGCTTGAATTATATTCAACAATTCTGGGATACAACACAACTTGATTGCACTGTTGATCCGAATGTGATTAGATCTACTATCAACAATACTGAAGTGGCAATCTCTGTTGGCACTATCAGATAAGCTCTGCATCATGGAGGTAATAATGAAGAACCGTTGGGGTTACCGTCTCAGTTGATTATGGGATGCCTTCACAGGATGGGATACATGGGAAAGGCTAATGATACTCAAGCATGAAAGGGTGGCTTAGTGGGTCAATGGAGATACTTTATGCATGTCCTCATTTAGTGTCTTTCATTGAGGAAAGCTGGAACTGACGGGATGAAGACTTCTTTACAATCAGCCATGGTGGCTCTTACTCTTAACAGATGTTTCAACTTTGCACATTATTTCTACAAGGAGATCGTTGCACAAATTACACCGCAAGAAGGTTAAGGCTTTCCGATGTACCCTAGTTTCATTCAAATGATTTTAAATCATCCCATTCCAAACCAACCTCAGCTACCACACCGTCTTACTCTCACCCCGATGACATAGAGGATATTTACTAATTGTAACACTGTTAAGCAATAGAATCCGGCATTGATACCAGTTCCAACACCATTATTTGGGCACACAATTAATCCTGATTATGTTGCACCACCTCATGATAATTAGATTCATCCGGAAGAGCTAGTAGCACAACAACAAGCCCAAGAACAAGAACAGCAGCAAGTACAACAACCTCTAGTCCAACCACAACAAGTACAAGAACCTGTTCAAGATGAAGTTCAAGAGAATGTCAAAGAACCAAATGTGGAGGTTTATAATGAGGTTCACGTAGATGATGATGTTGATCAAAATGAGGAGAACATGCATAACAATGACGAAGAACAAGTCCAATATCCTCCACAGGATCAAGAAGGGAATGTAACTGACACTAGCACAAGTTCTTCTGAACCTGCTAATGATGATGGGTCTGATACTGATTCTGATGCTACTAAATATTTCAGCTCAGATCATTATGACAGACTTGTTAGCATTCCCGTGGCTAATGCTGGGAAAAGAATGAAGTCTGTAAGTACAAGAAAGGTATAGAAACCAAGACACAGGTCTGCTCGGGGTCTTCCTCCTGGTGCAGTACTTGGTAAAAGAACATTACGAGATGAATCGTCATCTGATTCGGAGTATATTCCTTCTCCAAAGTCAAAGAAGCTTATGTCTGCTTCTATGGCTGCTGCTAGTACTCATGTAGCTGATGACGTGGATTTTGTGGATTCACTGATTATATCACCACAACCGTCTCAGACTACTTCTCCACAAGTTACTCCTGCTCCAATTACTCCTCATACTTCTTCACAAGTTGGTCCGTCTACATCAAAGGATGCTAAGATTGCTGCTCTACAAGGTAAAGTCTCTTGCCTAGAAGCCCAAGTTGTGGGTCTTCAAGGTCAGGTAGATATGTTAAGAGCTAATGATTTTAAGAGAGAGCAAGTTCTTCAATCTCAAAGCAGGCAACTAGCTGAGATGCAGATTCTTGTATCACAGTTAGTAGAGCGTTTTGACGCTCAGGGGGGATGCCTGTAGTGGTTAAAAATGCTTGTCAAATAGAGGCAGTACTGTTGGAAATATATATGTTCGGCCCCGATTATTTAACGCTACTAACTGATTTGTGACCCGTAAGAGTTACACATAGGGCAACGAACATCTAAATCCACTTAACCCGCTTAACGGGTAATTACGAACTGTTAGCGAGACGATATATTTTATATATATATTCGTTACACGGGAATTATTATTTATACAGTTTTATAAATAATAATTTATATTTATTTGTTTTAATCTTTTATTAAAACAAATTAAATAGTTTCGGGCTTGTCAATTAACTATTGGGCTTTAGGCCGTGTAGTGATTTAAAAGGGCTATAAATTGATTAAGGGTTTTAATCAAAAGATTATTATTCTTTTTGTCACACACTCAAAATCCACCTGCGGGGTTTTACCGCGAGGCGCGTGACACACCAGGATCAGTCATTAGTTACATGGAACGACTCTATATGAATTTGAATAAAATACCATTGCTGCTCATAGTCCTGAGACAACAATCTTTAAGTTTGAAAATGTTGCGCAAGCGTAAATAAATTCCAATGCAAGTAAAATCAAATGCGAAAAACACCACACCCAAACCAAAGTAAATGAGACAAGTAAATAAGTTTTAAAACTGTTTATGAAAACCATGCACCGCCATGCATCCTAATCCTGAGTGTACCTTAGCGACCTGAGAAAGACATCCTAAAAGTGTCAACACAATGGTTGGTGAGTTCACAGAGTTGTAGGTAAATAAGAGTTTAATGTTTGCTAGATAATGTAATTAATGTATACCGATAGATAGCTAGTCTATGTCATGCTACTACAAGTGTTTCGAAACCGAAGCTGACTGTTTGTGTTTGTGTGCCTTCTGCCATATCTACCGAACAATGGAAAATGTCTAGGTCAATATCACACCCATTCCACCTCCAGTCGAGTTAGCGCGACTAACGCGGGTGGGGCTTGTCAAAACCTAGTAGTACTACTCAAATTACCTCGCTATGTTCCAATACTAACGGTTCGAGAATGTAAGGACTTATGTGGTATGTTTTCACTTTAGTAATCAAGCGATAATACAATAATACAAGATCCAAAATATTTGCGAGCATGCTTTCTCCCCTAAAAGGAAAGTAAGTAAAAGAGAGGGGTAGTGAAACTCACCTCAGTATGCGTGGAGATGAAAGCTAAGTACAAACAGTTGTACCTCTAACTGCCACCTAAAACCATAGGTCTATAAGTGTGTGTTCATGTAGGTTGACATGAACCCTTAGTATCCAAACAATACCATTGTTTAAGTGTTTAGAAAGGATTTACAGGTTTGACTCAAATTTTGACCTGATGATCCGTTGGTGACTCGTTAGTGATTTAATGTTTTATTTGAATACTAAAGCATAGTACACAAGTAATTCAAGTTTCATGCTACACAACTCAAAACTATCTTAGCATGGCAAGTTATGTCTACACAATGCACAATCAACAAGTTTCTACTTTTATATAATGTATGAACACAAAGTTTGGTTTCCATATTTTAATCATTTATAACACGTTTGCATGATCAATATGTTCATAACATAAATCTTACTTGCCCTAGATAATCATAGCACATAACAATGCCTTGAACTTAACAAGCAGATCATACTTCGATTACAGTTTCCAATTATAGTAAGTTATGAATATCATGCATGTTCTAAGATATCTAACATGTTACAACATGTTATTATATCCTAACTAACATGTAGCTATCATTAAACCATATCATACATGTCTAAATAGCAGACTATGAACACTTTTGACAATTAAAGTTTCCTCTTTTAGAAAGTTTGCAAAACCGAGTTAGATATTAGCAATCTAATTTCACAAATCACTTATACATGAATCAAGTAACACATAAACATCATTATATCATCCTAATCATGTCTAGTATGCAAGATAGAATTCACAAAAAAGTTTCCTCCTTTAGTAAGTTATGATTTCTAGCTTGTTTAATGAGATTCAAAGCACCAAATCAATTGCATACAACCTAACTAGCATGATTATAACCATTATAAACATCAAACACATCTATCATGCAATCCTATAACATCACATAATCAAAAAGTCCCTTCTTTTAACAAGTTATGAATCATATGCAACTAGGGTTTTCCAAATAACAACAAAATCATCAAATAACACCAATTAAATAACAAAGTCACAAACTTTATCACAAAAACTCATGTTTGGATGAACTAGGGTTTCAATCAAAATTCTTGGAATAAAAAAGTAACGAAATTAAACGAAACAACTTACGTAGTAGTGTTAGGAATGCCTAGGGGAGTCCGATTAAGCGTTTAATTGCAAGAATGAAGCTTAGAGAGGGGGTGTTTTGGGGTGTTCTTGGTCTCGACTCACAGGGGGGGGGTCCTTGGTCACGACGGCTAGAGGAGAAAAAAAAAAGAATAGGTTTATTTTTTTATAAAAATCCTTATATACATGCATGGATGGGTTTTAAAATGGATAATTTAAGGGCTTTTCTAAATGGTCCATGGATATTTTAAAACAATTAATTACTAACAAGAATTAAATCCCTTGGCCATTATTTTTATAGAAACTCCATTTTCTATAAAACTAATTAACACAAATAACATTCGATAAACATGTGCGATATCAACAAAATTCACATAATTCACGTAAGATCATATAACACGCAAAATAATATAATTTATATTAAAAACAATTGTTTGCAATTATTTTTATTAGTTCACCAACATTCTGGGTTAGACTCGTGTGTGATCCGGTAATTCTACGTGTTTGTGCGAACTGACACATCTAACTAATCCTAATTAAATGTAATGCATGAGTGAATGTTCGAGATACCTGAGTTTGTATAAATAAATGTTTGAGAAAACGATGTTTGTGTTAACGGAGTTAACCTGAAAATGTCGGATGTCACATCATCCCCTAGTTGAAAGAATTTTCATCCCAAAAATTAATCCAAGTTGCTAGTTGTCTGAAACAAAAAAGTATGGGTTGTCACGTCATCCCTTGTTGAAAAAAAATTCTTCTCAAAATTTAATTAGTACCTTTCGTGTTTGCCATTGAGTGATTGAAAAGCTAAGGATATTTCTTCATCATCTGATCATCTCGTTCCCATGTGAACTCCGATCCACGTTTCGAGTTCCAGCGAACTCTAACAATTGGGATCTTACTGTGCTTGAGCGTTTTGACCTCACGGTCCATGATTTCAACTGGTTCCTCTATGAAGTGTAACTGCTCTTCGATTTCCAACTCCTCGAGTGGAACCACTAGTGTCTCATCAGATAGGCATTTCTTAAGGTTTGAAACATGAAAGACATTGTGTACTCCATTATGTTCATCTGGTAGGTTTAATTGATACGCAACCGGACTAATCCTTTTCACTATCTCGAATGGTCTAACATAACGCAAGTTTAGCTTGCCCGTTTTCCAAAACGGATCACACCTTTCCAAGGTGAAACTTTTAACAACACTATGTCACCCACCTGAAACTCTAACGGTTTTCTACGCTTGTCTGCATAAGTCTTTTGACGATCACGGGCTGCCACCATATGGTTTTGAATTTGCACAATCTTTTCTGAAGTCTCATGCACAAGTTCAGGGCCTGTAATTTGGCTATCTCCGAATTCAGCCCAACAAATAGGTGATCGGCATTTCCGTCGATATAACGCCTCGAACAGTGCTGCCTGGATGCTAGTATGGTACCTATTGTTGTAAGAGAACTCCACCAAGGATAGGTGAGTCTCCCAATTATTTCCGAAATCAATTACGCAAGCCCGTAGCATGTCCTCTAGGGTTTGAATTGTACGCTCACTCTGTCCATCAGTTTGGGGATGGTACGCTGTGCTCATATCCAGACGCGTACCCAGAGATTTCTGTAGGGATTGCCAGAAGCGTGAAGTGAATCGAGCGTCTCTATCTGAAATGATTGAAACTGGCACTCCATGCCGAGAGTCTACTTCTTTTAAATAGATGTGGGTTAGCTTCTCCATTTTGTCAGTTTCTTTGATAGCAAGGAAGTGAGCGGATTTATTTAGGCGATCCACTATCACCCAGATTGTGTCACATCCAGTAGGGGTTCGGGGTAATTTGGTGATAAATTCCATGGAAATCTGCTCCCATTTCCACATCGGGATTTCCGGTTGTTGGAGCAATCCGGATGGCTTTTGGTACTCCACCTTGACCTTTGAACAAGTTAGACACTTGCTCACATAGGTGGCTATGTCAGCTTTCATGTTCGGCCACCAATACAACACCTTTAAATCGTGGTACATTTTGTTAGATCCCGGATGAACAGAGTATCGGGATTGGTGAGCTTCATCCATAACAAGCTCTCTCAGGTTTCCATATACTGGAATCCATATTCGCTCTGTGAAATAGTGAATATCATAAGATTTAACTTCCATTTGTTTCTCCATACCATGAGTGGCTTCCAACGTAAAGTTCTCTTCTTCTAGGGCTTCAAGTTGAGTATTACAGATTTGTTCGGGTAACCCTGTATGAATAGTGAGTTGCAACGCTCGAACTCGTTGGGGTTTGGTTTCTTTTCTACTTTGAGCATCGGCTACCACGTTAGCCTTGCCCAGATGGTACTTGATGGCACAATCATAATCATTTAAGAATTCGATCCAGCGACGCTGTCGCATGTTCAACTCTTTCTGTTCGAATATGTGCTGGAGACTCTTGTGATTAGTGTAAATAGTGCACTTGGTACCGTACAAGTAGTGTCTCCAGATTTTTAGTGCAAATACCACGGCTCCCAACTCCAAGTCGTGAGTCATGTAGTTTTTCTCGTGGACTTTCAATTGTCGAGAAGCGTATACGATAACTTTCTCGAGTTGCGTTAGCACACAACCGAGACCCTGGATGGAAGCATCTTAATACACCATGAAGTCATCCGTTCCCTCTGACAGAGATAGGATGGGTGCGCTACAGAGTTTCTGCTTTAGCAGTTGGAATGCTGAATCTTGAGTTTCGCTCTAGGTATACGGTTTACCTTTTTGAGTTAGGGCGGTGAGAGGTTGAGCAATCTTAGAAAATCCCTCGATAAACCAACGTTAGTAGCCAGCCAATCCCAAAAATTGTCGCACCTCTGTCGGAGTCGTTGGCGCTGCCCAATTCTTAATGGCTTCTACTTTGGATGGATCGACATTTATTCCCTTCTCATTGACTACATGTCCAAGAAATTGAACCTCGTGAATCCAAAAATAGCATTTGGAAAACTTGGCGTATAGTTGCTCCTGTCTCAGCAATTCAAGAATTAAGCGTAGGTGCGCCTCGTGTTCTTCCTTACTCTTAGAATAGATAAGGTTATTGTCAATGAAAGCGATGACAAATTGGTCTACGTAGGGTTTACACACACGGTTCATGAGGTCCATGAACACCGCAGGTGCGTTGGTTAATCCGAATGGCATGACCAAAAACCCGTAATGGCCGTACCGGGTTCTGAATGCGGTTTTGGATATATCTTCATCACAAACTCGTAGCTGATGATATCAAGATCTTAAATCGATATTTGAGTAGACACTCGACCCTTGAAGTTGGTCGAATAGATCGTCAATGCCGGGAAGTGGGTAGCGGTTCTTGATAGTTAACTTGTTCAGCTTTTAGTAATCAATACACATACGGAAAGCCCCATATTTCTTTTTGACAAATAGGATTGGGGCTCCCCATGGTGATAAGCCGGGTTGGATGAAACCCTTATCCAATAGTTCTTGCTATAACACCTCAGAATTTGTTTTTATTATTTTAATTTTTGGGACGAAAATTCTTTCAACTAGGGGATGATGTGACAATTCGGATTTTCCAGTTAATTTCGTTAGCAAATCCAGTTAAATATTAACCTATTTAACCTCAATCCAAACTGCAAGGACCAATCCTGCCAAGTTTTTTTAACTTTAAAGCATGAAACAACAAGGACTGAATTTGGAATTCGATTAAAGTCAATTTAGTTGACTTTAGAAAGTCAAACTGGATGTCCTCAACCCAAATTCGAATTCTAAACCTGAAATTCATGCGAAATGGTAACTGATGTTCACAATAAAGGCATTAACGATCGTTATTACAATTTTTATTACAATCATTGTGTCGAATTAATCCCATTATTAGGTATTAAAGTCTTGACCGTCGAAATGATGAGTAAATACCATATAATTCATCGAATTCGTATATCACTTCGCGAATTGATCATCTGCACACCTAAATCGAGACCCACTGAACCTGTTACACTATTCAATTCGATTAGAGTAGCAGAGAAAGTCGCCGGAGCTCAAACTGCTCGCTGTCGGACCTGCATTTACTCGAATCCTATCAATCCACCATCTATTTCGGTAATTGATTCCATCCTTAGCTTCATTTTAACATCTAGATTAAAAGCCCTAACCTAATTAGGGCTTACATTATCAGGTTTATCATGATCCGATACTTAGGGAACAGGCATTCTCAGGTTAGTCGAACCCTACTCAAAACCCGATTTAAATCCAATTAAACCACATCATTAGCTTCGTAACCATTAAATCAACGAAAGCCCTCTATTAATTCAATCTTATAACACTAAATTGAACATAATCCAGATTCTAGGGTTTGTTCGTAATCCAATTTGGGGGTTTTGATCCTAGACTCGACCTCAATCCAATTAAACCAAAGGGATAGTTTCGCAATGTTCCAATCTGTAAAAGCCCTATGCTTTCAACTGATTCTATTATCGATTTTGACCTAATTGAATTCATGTTCTTAACTTAGGGTTTCAGGTTTAAAACTGAGAATTAAACGATCATACACTTAACCGTTTTACAATTAAACGAACACACAGATTCGCAAACCCCTGATTTTCTAAACCCTTATGCTTTGGTGTTAAATCTTTGTCGAATTGGTTGGATTCGGGACTGGTTTCGATCGTATGAGTATTTGGGAGGGGGACTCACTGGAATTATTAATTAAAACTATTCGGAACCGCGTTCTGTTGCGATGACGCTAGCGGGCTGTGATGGTTAAGTGCATGTTCTGATGGGGAGGAGATCCGGGTTCGAACCATCATCTCCTATTTTCTTTTTAAATAGTTATTTTAATGGTATTTTAATTATTAAATCAATTGATATATTATTATAATATTATATTAAAGTGTTTTGTTTTATAACTCATAATTAATATTATTTCCACTTTTAAAATAATATATTTATATTATTTTCAAACCACGACTTCGAATAAAATAATATATTTATATTATTTCCAACCCGTGACTCGTATTATAAAATAATCTGTATTTTTATATTATTTCGGCTCGTTTATAAAACTCGTGTGACGTTTCAAACTAATTGATAATATAATTATTTATATTATTTACTCACGTATTATATCCTCGAATAAAAATAACATATTTATTATTTTTGTCACGTAAATGATTATCGTATATTTTCTACGAGTTCAAAAATACTATACTAATTATATTATTTTCCTAGCCATTATTTTAATGCTACAAAGGTACGAATATATTTATATATTAATATTATTCGTAATTAGAGACGTTCGACACGTAACGTAATAATTTTAATAATTAAATTAAGAAACTCTTATTCCCGTGGACATGTTCGTCTACTCGTTAATCCTTAGAATGTCTATGACGTTCAAATCTCTCGTGTCGTCGTCACAAAACACCACTGTATCCCTAACTATTATACTTATAAGTTTAGGGTATACGTAAGCAGTTCACAGGCAAACTCTTGTGTTTCCTACTTGCAACCTTTTGTGGTGCTATCTACTACTCGTACACAAATCAGGTGAGTTTTACGGCCCCTTTTTACTCGTTTTCCTGTTGGGGGAGAAACATGTACACAAATCAACATCTTTTACTTGTTTTCTCGTTGGGGGAGAAACATACACGCAAGTAATCATATTTTTACTTGTTTTCCCGTGGGGGAGAAACAGGTACGCAAACAAACATCATTTTACATGTTTTTCCCGTTGGGGGAGAAAACATGACGCAAACTATTTTGATTACGATACTTCATATGATATCACTGTTGAGGCTAAGTGTAACACACTATCATGAAAGTCCTCACACACATCGGACAGTTAATATGGAATTAGCAAGTCAATTTTGGTAGTACTACTGGGTTTGACAAACCCCACCCGCGTTAGTCGCGCTAACTCGACCGGAGGTCGAACGAGTGAAATATTGACCTTAACACATTAGACAGAGTTGATAGACCTGGCTAGAGACAAACAAACAAACACACTGTCAGCTTCGGTTGTGAGCGCTTTAGTAAGATATGAACATAGGCTAGCTACCTGTAAATATGCATATTGAATGTACATAATCTGGCAAACACTCTTATTTCAAATGATTGAAACCTGTGAACTCACCAAGGCACAGGTTGCACAACTAGGACATGCATGGGGTCCTACTATCATTTCACTCATATGTAAACCGTTAAAATAATTCACTTACTTTTATTAAACTAAACTTTGGCGCGTTGTTTTGCGTATTTACTTTCTTGTTTAAATGCTTCCGCATTAATTCTGAACTTTTATGTTATGACATTTTAAGTCCCATATAGTGTCGTTTGATGTATGTAATGACTGAGATCCAGGTGTGTCACTCCCCTAACGGTAAAACTTCGTTAGTAGAATTTGGGGGTGTGACAGATTGGTATCAGAGCCATTGGTTATAGAGAACTAGGACTGCATACTAGACTATACCCACACACATTAGTTACACAACACAGACACTCATACATGATACACATAGCATCTACACATACGTTACATTGCAGGCATGTTGACATCATTCATATCACCCTCTACTGACGAGGAACACGTCATTCGCATTACACCATCATTCCCAGTTGTGACACTCAGGGAATCACCAGAACAACATCCACTCCCGTCCGAGGGCAGTAAGACGGATCCTTTAGAGGAGTCACTCAAACCACCATCATGTGCACCCTTGTTACACCATCAGAGCGGAAGATCACACCGGCTTGAGCCTATCGATGACACAATCGGGAATGGTGGGCCTTCTCAGGACCGTGTTAGGGATGACACCCAGCACTGGAACACATCTCTTTGGGAGTTGGGTTCGTCGGAGGCGAGTCTCTCCTGCACCCACTAGCAACAATACTCTGATCTCACTAGCTTTACTCTACTTCGAGCCCGAACCTGTGGACCACGCTTGAGGTACACCGTGTAGAGGCAGACTGTTGCACGTATTATGGTAGAAATTCGTTGACAGATAGATGTCATCATTTTCTCGAGCCGTGGGCTCGCGTCGTTGGTCGATATTATGTTGAGAATAGATTGACCACAAGGTTGAGAACGCCTTGCTCATTGAATACTTAAACCCTACCCTAACACAGTAGGAAGGACGACTACTTTGCCTCTTCCAGTAACACATATCCATGAACTAGTTTCACTTCTCGAAGTCGCATTTCGCGTGCATGATTTCATCTACAATCCGCTGGCTTGGACCATCACAGTGTATTTTAACTCGGGTGAATACTCGGATCAAACGATTCCTGACTAGTCATCCTGATATGAGTTCTAGTTGATCAACTTATGGTTGATGACTAAGCCTCTCGATGACTTATCATATCTGACAACACTCTGTACTCGACAATACAAACTAAGGGACATTTTAACACAAGACAGGGAGAAACTAGGGTGAGCATGCAAAGCAAATTATCATTACGGGTGCACACGTAATAGTAATTTGAGGTGTATGTATGTCCTGGTGAAACCTAATGTGTGGATAAATGGTCCTAATCAGTGATTTACAGACTTAATTTTCCACTGTCCATAGAAATTCTCGTAACCCACTCAACGACTAGTTGGTATCGTTAAACCTGTTTAACAGTTGATAAACGCGAATTTCATGTTGAAGGTATTTACAAACACACTGAACTATCATCCATAGGATCCATCATTTGATTTCACTCATGTAAGCGCCTTAGTGAACTTAAGACTCTCATCCAGACTTGATCAATGAAACCATCTTGGTTGAAAATCTAATAGAACCTCTTGGTATACCCACCAACTCCAACTAGTTAAGTGAAAATTGGGAATTCTTCCTGCTAACACATTATTCCTTAGACTCCAACAATAGATTTCATTTGACCTTGTTACCTCATCCTGTGACTAATCCTTGGTCTAATTTGATTTTTACCCCAGCATATCCAGTTATTTTAGTGACCTCACAAATTTCTTACTAGTGAGGTCGTACTCCAACCCTACTAGAAGCTAAGTACACCATAGAAATAGCTGATGGACAGATAATTGAAGCAACTCACAGGGTTGAAAACTTGAATTGGCTGGTCATGAACTTGACATTGGCCTTATGCCAGTCACACTCTGCAGCTTCGACGTAATCGTCGGTATGGATTGGTTATCTAAGAACCAAACCGAAATTATTTTTCGTGAACAATTTTGTTCGCCTTCTCCTCCCGAGTGGAGAAACCCTTTTGGTCCAAGGCGAAAACAGTGGTGCTGTCGTGGGCATCATATCTTTCGTAAAAGCACAAAAGTGTCTACGTAGAGGTCATACTGCCATTCTGGCTCTCGTCGTCGAACAACTATCTGAGGAGAAGAAGAATGAGGACATACCAATCGTTCATGATTATCCGGAGGTATTTTCCGAAGACCTGCCTGGTCTTCCACCACATCGTTAAGTCGAATTTCAAATTGATTTAGCAACCGAAGCAGCACCTATCGCTCGGGCACCCTACAGACTTGCACCCAGTGAATTACAAGAACCATCTACACAACTACAAGAGTTGTTGGATAAAGGTTCCATCCGACCTAGCTCATCGCCATGGGGAGCTCCAGTCCTATTTGTCAAAAGAAGGACGGGACTCTCCTCATGTGCATCGATTATCGGGAACTGAACAAAGTGACGATCAAGAACCGTTATCCTCTACCCCGCATTGACGATCTATTTGACCAACTCCAAGGATCAAGCTTCTATTCCAAGATATACCTTAGATCCGGTTACCATCAGTTGAGAGTTCGAGATGAAGACATCTCTATGACTGCTTTTAGAACTAGGTACGGCCATTACGAGTTTATGCTCATGCCATTCGGACTAAGTAACGCACCCACAATATTCATGGATCTCATAAACCGTGTGTGTAAACCGTACCTCGACTAGTTCGTCATCGTTTTCATTGATGATATCCTTATCTATTCCAAGAATAGGGATGAGCATGAGGAATATCTTCGTTTGATTCTAGAATTGATAAAACAAGAATAACTTCGTTTGATTCGTGAAAGTGCAATTCTTAGGACATGTAGTCAACGAGAGCGGAATACATGTCGATCCAACTAAAATAGAAGCAATCAAGAATTTTGCGGCACCGACAACGCCAACTGAGGTACGGAAATTTCTGGGATTAGCTGGCTATTACCGTCATTTCATTGAAGGATTCTCCAAGATTGCACAACCCCTCACAGCCTTAAATCAAAAGAGTAAACCTTATAACTAGGGTGATACCTAGGAATCAGCATCCCAACTTCTGAAGCAGAAACTTTGCAGTGCACCAATCCTATCTCTTCCCGAGGGAACTGATGACTTGTAGCGTACTGCGATGCATCCATTCAAGGTCTTGGTTGTGTCTTAATGCAACGCGAGAAATTGATCGCATACGCTTCTCGTCAACTAAAAATTCACGAGAAAAACTACACAACTCATGACTTAGAGTTGGGAGCCATGGTATTTGCATTAAAGATATGGAGACGTTACTTCTACGGTACATCTTTGAACAGAAAGAGTTGAAGATGCGACAACGTCGTTGGGTCAAACTCTTAAATGACTGCGACTGTACGATCAGATACCATCCGGGTAAGGCTAATGTGGTAGCTGATGCTTTAAGCCGTAAGGAAACCAAACCCAAACGAGTTCCAGTGTATGGGAACTTAAGAGAACTTGTAATGGATGAATCTCAAAAATCTCGATACTCTATTCATCCAGGTTCTGACAAGATGTACCATGACCTAAAGGTGCTATATTGGTGGCCAAAGATGAAGGCCGATATAGCCACCTATGTGAGCAAGTGCCTGACTTGCGCGAAGGTCAAGATAGAATACCAAAAGCCTTCTGGCTTACTGCAGCAACCAGAAATTCCTATGTGGAAATAGGAACAGATCTCTATTGATTTCATCACCAAATTACCCCGAACTCCTAGCGGATGTGACAGCATCTGGGTAATTGTCGATCGTTTGACAAAATCTGCTTACTTCTTGGCAATGAAAGCAACTGACAAAATGGAGAAACTTAATCATCTTTACCTAAAAGAAGTAGTCTCACGGAACGGAGTGCCAATTTGTATTATTTCGGATCGAGACGTTTGATTCACATCTCATTTCTGGCAATCTCTACAAAAGCTTTAGGCTCGCTTCTAGTTATGAGCACAGCGTACCATCCTCAAACCGATGGCCAAACGGAACGTACCATTCAAACCTTAGAGGACATGCTACGAGCTTGTGTGATTGATTTCGGTAACACTTGGGAGTCTCACTTACCTCTAGTGGAGTTCTCCTACAACAACAGTTATCACACTAGCATCAAAGCAGCACCATTCAAGGCATTGCACGGATGTAATTGCCAATCTCCTATATGTTAGGATGAAGTTGGGGATAGCCAACTTACAGGTCCTGAACTTGTATTCAAAACCTCGGAAAAGATCGTTCAAATTAGAAACTGTATGGCGGCAGATAGTGATCGTCAAAAGAGCTATGCCCGTAAGCCATTAGAATTTCAAGTAGGTGATATGGTTGTATTGAAAGTCTCACCTTGGAAAGGTGTGATCCGCTTCGGGAAACGAGAAAAACTGAATCCACATTATGTTGGACCATTCAAAATAGTGAAGAGAATTGGCCCAGTAGCGTATCAACTGGACCTACCTGAAGGACTTAGTGGTGTACACGACGTCTTTCACGTCTCAAACTAGAAGAAATGTCTAGCAGAGGAGACACTCGCGGTTCCCCTTGAGAAACTACAAATAGATGAACAACTACGCTTTATTTAAGAACTGATGGATAGGGAAGTCAAAACGCTTAAACACAGTAAAATCCCTATCGTCAGAGTTCGTTGGAACTCAAAATGTGGACCGTAATTCACATGGGAGCGCGAGGACCAGATGATGCGCAAGTATCCTCATCTGTTCAAGCACTCTACGTCAAAAACTTAAGGTACTGTTCTAATTTTCGGGATGCAAATTCTTTTAAATAGGGGATGATGTGACACCTCAAAATTTTTTATTATTATTTTAATTTTAGGGACGAAAATTCTTTCAACTAGGGGATGATGTGACAATTCATATTTTCGAGTTAATTCGGTTAGCAAATCCAGTTAAAAATTAACCTATTTAACCTCAACCCAAACTGCAAGGACCATTCCTGCCAAGTTTTTTTTTAACTTTAAAGCATGAAACCACAAGTACTGAATCTGTAATTCAAGTAAAGTCAATTTAGTTGACTTTAGAAAGTCAAACCGGATGTCCTCAACCCAAATTCGAATTCTAAACCTGAAATTTGTGGGAAATGGTAATTGATGTGCAAAATAAAGGCATTAACGATCGTTATTATAGTTTTTAATACAATCTTTGTGTCGAATTAATCGTATTATTAGCTATTAAAGTCTTAAACGTCGAAATGATGAGTAAATACCATCTAATTCATTGAATTCGTATATCACTTCGCGAATTGATCATCTGCACACCTAAACCTGTTACATTATTCAATTCGATTGGAGTAGCAGAGAAAGTCACCGGAGCTCAAACTGCTCGCTGTCAGACCTGCATTTACTCGAATCCTATCAATCCACCATCTATTCTGGTAATTGATTCCATCCTTAGCTTCGTTTTAACATAGCAATTAAATCCTTAACCTAATTAGGGCTTACATTATCGGGTTTATCATGATCCGATACCTAGGGTTCATGCATTCCCAGGTTAGTCGAACCCTATTTAGAACCTGATTTAAATCAAATTAAACCACATCATTAGCTTCGCAACCGTTAAATCAACGAAAGGCGTCTATTAATTCAATCTTACAACATCAAATTGAACATGATCCAGATTCTATGGTTTGCTCGTAATCCAATTTGGGGGTTTTGATCCTAGACTCGACCTCAATCCAGTTAAACCAAAGGGATAGGTTTGCAATGTTCCAATCTGTAAAAGCCATATGCTTTCAACTGATTCTATTATCGAATTTGACCTAATTGAATTCATGTTCTTAACTTAGGGTTTCGGGTTTAAAACTGAGAATTAAACGATCATACACTTGACCATTTTACAATTAAACGAACACATAGAATCACAAACCCCCGATTTTCTAAACCCCTATGCTTTGGTGTTAAATCTTTGTCGAATTGGTTGGATTCGGGACTGGTTTCAATCGTATTAGTATTTGGGAGGGGGACTCAATGGAATTATTGTTTAAAACTATTCGGAACCACGTTCTGTTGCGATGACCCTAGCGGGTTGTGATGGTTAAGTGCATGTGCTGATGGGGGAGGAGACCCGGGTTCAAACCCTCCTCCCCTATTTTCTTTTTAAATAGTTATTTTAATGGTATTTTAATTATAAAATCAATTGATATATTATTATAATATTATATTAAATTGTTTTAGCCGGAAAACAAACCATAGGCTCGGGTTTGGTTTTATAACTCATAATTAATATTATTTCCACTTTTAAAATAATATATTTATATTATTTCTAACCCGTGTCTCCTATTATAAAATAATATGTATTTTTATATTATTTCGCCTCGTTTATAAACCTCGTGTGACTTTTCAAACTAATTGATAATATAATTATTTATATTATTTACTCACGTATTATATACTCGAATAAAAATAACATATTTATTATTTTTGTCACGTAAATGATTATCGTATATTTTACACGAGTTCAAAAATAATATATTAATTATATTATTTTCCTAGCCATTATTTTAATGGTACAAATGTACGAATATATTTATATATTAATATTACTCATAATTAGAGACGTTCGACACGTAACGTAATTATCTTAATAATTAAATTAAGAAAATTTTATTCCTGTGGACATGTTCGTCTACTCGTTAATCCTTAGAATGTCTATGACGTTCAAATCTCCCGTGTCGTTGTCACAAAACACTATTGTATCCTCAACTATTATGCTTATAATTTTAGGGCATAGGTAGGCAGTTCACTGGCAAACTGTTGTGTTTCCTGCTTGCATCCTTGTGTGGTGCTATCTACTACTCGTACACAACTCAGGTGAGTTTCACAACCCCTTTTTATTCATTTTCCTATTGGGGGAGAAACATGTACACAAATCAACATCTTTTACTTGTTTTCCCGTTGTGGGAGAAACATACACGCAAGCAATCATATTTTTAGTTGTTTTCCCGTGGGGGAGAAACAGGTACGTAAAAAAACATTATTTTACATGTTTTTCCCATTGGGGGAGAAAACATGACGCAAACTATTTTGATTATGGTACTTCATAAGATATCACTGTTGAGGCTAAGCGTAACACCCTATCATGAAAGATCTCACACACATCGGACCGTTAATATGGAATTAGCGAGATAATTTTGGTAGTACTACTGGGTTTGACAAACCCCACCCACGTTAGTCGCGCTAACTCAATTGGAGGTCGAACGGGTGAAATATTGACCTTAACACATTAGTCAGAGTTGATAAACATGGCTGGAGATAAACAAACAAACACACTGTCAGCTTCAGTTGCGAGCGCTTTAGTAAGACATGTACATAGGCTAGCTACCTATGAATATGCATATTGAATGTACATAATCTAGCAAACGCTCTTATTTCAAATGATTGAAAACTGTGAACTCACCAACCTCGTGTTGACACTTTTCGTACATGTTTTCTCTGGTCGCTAAGGCACAAGTTGCACAACTAGGACATGCATGGAGTCCTACTATCATTTAACTCATATGCAAACTGTTAAAACAATTCACTTACTTTTATTAAACTAACCTTTGGCGCGTTGTTTTGCGCATTTACTATATTGTTTAAACATTTCCGCATTAATTCTGAACTTTTATGTTATGACATTTTAAGTCCCATATAGTGTCGTTTGATGTAACTAATGACTGAGATCCTGGTGTGTCACGTCCCTAACGGTAAAACTCCGTTAGTAGAATTTGGGGGTGTGACACTTGCAGCTGTGGATAACTCCTGCAGCTCACTTGCTGCAAGTATATATGGTGCTCTGGCAGTAGATGTTGCTCCGGGTGTTAGGTTGATCTGGAATTCGACCTATCGGTGGGGTGGAAGATCGGGTAAGTCTTCAGGAAAAACTTCTGGGAAGTCGTGAACAATAGGGATATCTGTAAGTTCTTTCTCCTCGGAAGGTTTGTCGGCGACCAGGGCTAGTATCGCGGTATGACCCTTGCGTAGACACTTCTGCGCCTTCATATAAGATATGATGCCCACGAATGCACCACTCTTCTAGCCTTTTACAGAAAGGATCTCTCCATTAGCCAGGGGAATATGAAAAATCTTAGATAACCAATCCATGCCAACAATTATGTCAAAACTGCCAAGTGTAACTGGCATGAGATCGATGTCGAGTTTGTGACCAGATAATCCTAACTTACTTCCCTTGAGGATATTAATTGAATCGATTAACTTACCATCAGCTATTTCTATGGTGTATTTGTGTTCTAACGTGGTTGTGGTCATTTCTATCTGTTTACTAAAGTTCTAGAAAAGAAAACTCCTATCAGCACCGGTATCATAAAGAACAGAAGCAAAATGGTCATTTAAAGGAAACATACCATTAACAACGTTGTGGTCATTTCTAGCCTCTCCTGAGCCGATCACAAAGGCCCGAACCTTCACACCATTTCCATTATTGTTACCATTCCCACCCTGATTATTGCCATTACCATTCCCAGTGCCAACTTTCTTCAGTTGAGGGCAGTCCCTTTTGAAGTGCTTCTCTTTACCACACTCAAAACATCCCTTGGGTGCGTCAACAGTTGGTGTTTATTTGTTCTGCAGACCTCCTCTATAATCCTTGGCCGAATGGCCCATTTTTCCGCATCCTTGGCAATGGTACTTGTCACATGCCCCATTGTGATGAAAGTTACATTTATGACACTTTGGGTACTTACCAGCGTATGCACCCTGGTTTTGTTGATTCGTGCTAGACTGTGAGAGGTTTCTAGCATGTTCGAACTTTCGCTGCTACTGATGATGTTGGGGTGGGTTAGACTGAGAAGATTTGAAGTGTGTACTGTCGAACTTACGCTTATTATCACTCAGCTTAGAAACCACTTTTCTGGGAGGCAGTGTGCCCTGAGCGACTGCTTGGTCAGTTAACCTGTGAGCTAAATGGATAGTTTGTTGGACGATGGTGAGGTTTGATGATGTCACCATACTCTGAATTTGAGGGACTATGTCTTCGATATACCTCTCGATACGCTTTTAAACTGGGGTCACCATCTGAGGGCATAAGGTAGCTAGCTCGTGAGAGCGGGTGGTGTAAGTTTCAATCTCAGACCCTTCCATTTTAAGGTTCTATAACTCGACCTCAAGTTTCTGCACCTCGTCATGAGGACAATATTCTTCTTTCAGCATGTTCTTGAATTCCTCCCATGGCAAAGCGTTTGCCATTTCCAAAGTTAGCATTTGTACTTGGGATTTCCACCAGGTAAGGGCTGGACCCTCCAGTGTGCCAGATGCATATTTCACCTGGTTGATTTGCGGGCAATTACACACGGCAAAGACCGACTCAGTTTTCTCCATCCAGCGGAGTAGACCTACTGCTCCCTCAGCTCCATTAGAAGTGTGGGGCTTGCAGTCCATAAAGGTCTTGTAAGTGCAGGCCTGTTGATTGTTGTGAGGACCTAGATGAAAGACAGAATATGTTTAAGAATATTGGATTCGGTAATGAGTTTAGAATGAGTGTTGACTCACTGGCGTCGACAAATGATAGATTTACCTCCAACCGGGTTGGCTGCTAAAGCTTCAGCCACACGTTCATTTATCAGGGCCATGAGTTCGGCGGCGGTCAGATTGATGTTGCCACGACCGCCGTTACGTCCACCTCGTCGTCCAGACATGATCTTTACATTCACAAATATACAATAATGAGAAAAATATATCGCATATATCATCATACAAGTACAAGTAAATAGAAGAAAATTAAACCACAACATCTAACATTTCAATAATAATCCTTGATAAAATAAATTGTAATGCTACAAAGTAATTTCAATCAAACATTAAAATCCAGAAACATCTGTTGGATGGGAACCATCCTGCCCATCTAGGTTTAAATAAAATCAAATAACTAAAATGATAGACTGTCAATCGTCACTACCAACTAAGGTCACATCAGAAACAACATCATCATCCTCATCCGGCTCCTCCTCGGGCTCATCCTCCTATGCAACTCTTGCAGCGTTGGCAGCCTAGAGCTGCCCCTCCAGCTCCTCGGTCCTAGCTCTCGCTGTCTCGAGGTTAAGATGTTGCACTTTCACTTGTGCCTGTAGCTCATGGAATGCTGTCACTAGGTTATCGTGTACTGTGTTTGCTCTTGCCTGACTCTTAGTCAGCTTCTCCATCCTCTGATCAGCATGGTGTCCATGCTGGAACAGTCCGGTGATCTCACCTGCAGCCTCACGTATATTACCTATCTATCTTTCCATCCTCGCCACTAGGGCATCAAAGGCCTGCTCTAGTGGGTACTGCAGAGGTGGTAGAGTCTCCACAGAAGAAGTACTAGCTACAAGGTGTGGGGCCGGGACCTGCTCTTGACGGACCCAACTCCTGATCCTGTTCGGGTACCAATCCCAATCCTGTGTGTTACCGCTGACACGCACATGGAAATGCTCGCCATATACTATGGTGTCATCAGTATGTGTCAATCTTCGCCTCTTAGGCTCTGGGGAAGGTACTGTAGGAACATCGGGTTCCTGAGTGACTGTGGATGTAGGTGACTTGGGTGAAGTAGACATCTCGTGTAACGAAATGCATAAGTGTCATGAGTGTGGGTGTTGTGTAACTAATGTAGTGTGGGTGGTTGTAGTCTAAGTCTACTACTAATGCAAACCTAGTTCACTAGAACCAATGGCTCTGATACCAATCTGTTATAACCTCAAAATCCACGTGTGGGGTTTTACCGCGAGACGCGTGACACACCAGGATCTCAGTCATTAGTTACACGGAACGACTCTATATGAATTTGAATAAAAACCATTGCTGCTCATAGTCACGAGACAACAATCTTTAAGTTTGAAAATGTTATGGGAGTGTAAATAAAATCCAATGCAAGTAAAATCAAATGCGTAAAACACCGCGCCCAAACCAAAGTAAATGAGACGAGTAAATAAGTTTTAAAACTGTTTATGAAAACCATATACCGCCATGCATGCTAATCCTGAGTGTACCTTAGCGACCTGAGAAAGACATGTTAAAAGTGTCAACACAATGGTTGGTGAGTTCACAGAGTTGTAAGTAAATAAGAGTTCAATTTTTGCTATAAAATGTAATTAATGTATACCGATAGATAGCTAGTCTATGTCATGCTACTACAAGTGTTTCGAAACCGAAGCTGACTGTTTGTGTTTGTTTGCCTTCCGCCATGTCTACCGAACAATGGCAAATTTCTAGGTCAATATTACACCCGTTCGACCTCCAGTCGAGTTAGCGCGACTAACATGGGAGGGGCTTGTCAAAACCCAGTAGTGCTACTCAAATTACCTCGCTATGTTCCAATACTAACGGTTCGAGAATGTAAGACTTATGTGGTATGTTTGCACTTTAGTAAGCAAGCGATAATACAATAATACATGATCGAAAATGTTAGCAAGCATGCTTTCTCCCCCAAAAGGAATGTAAGTAAAAGAGAGGGGTAGTGAAACTCACCTTAGTATGCGTGCAGATGAAAGCTAAGTAAAAATAGTTGGACCTCTAACTGCCACCTAAAACTATAGGTCTATAAGTGTGTGTTCGTGTAGGTTGACATGAACCCTTAGTGTCCAAACAATATCATTGTTTAAGTGTTTAGAAAAGATTTACAAGTTTGACCCGACGACCCGTTGGTGACCCGCTAGTGATTTAATGTTTGATTTGAATACTAAAACATAATACACAAGTAATTCAAGTTTCATGCTACACAACTCATGTGTATCTTAGCATGGCAAGTTATGTCTACACAATGCACGATCAACATGTTTCTATTTTTATATAATGTATGAACACAAAGTTTGGTTTCCATATTTTAATCATTTATAACACGTTTGCATGATCAATATGTTCATAACATAAATCTTACTTGCCCTAGATAATCATAGCACATAACAATGCCTTGAAATTAACAAGCAGATCATACTTCAATTACAGTTTCCAATTATAGTAAGTTATGAATATCATGCATGTTCTGAGATATCTAACACGTTACAACATGTTATTATATCCTAACTAACATGTAGCTATCATTAAACCATATCATACATGTCTCAATAGCAGGCTATGAACACTTTTGACAATTAAAGTTTCCTCTTTTAGAAAGTTTGCAAAACCGAGTAAGATATTAGAAATCTAATTTCACAAATCACTTATACATGAATCAAGTGACACATAAACATCTTTATATCATCCTAATCATGTCTAGTATGCAAGATAGAATTCACAAAAAAGTTTCCTCCTTTAGTAAGTTATGATTTCTAGCTCGTTTAATGATATTCAAAGCACCAAATCATTTGCATACAACCTAACTAGCATGATTATAACAATAATAAACATCAAACACATCTATAATGCAATCCTATAACATCACATAATCAAAAAGTCCCTTCTTTTAACAAGTTATGAATCATATGCAACTAGGGTTTTCCAAATAACAACAAAATCATCAAATAACACCAATTAAATAACAAAGTCACCAACTTTATCACAAAACCTCATGTTTGGATGAACTAGGGTTTCAATCAAAATTCTTTGAATAAAAAAGTAACGAAATTGAACAAAACAACTTACGTAGTAGTGTTAGGAATGCCTTGGGGAGTCCGATTACGCGTTTAATTGCAAGATTGAAGCTTGGAGAGGGGGTGTTTTGGGGTGTTCTTGGTCTCGTCTCACAAGGGGGGGGGGGGTTCCTTGGTCGCGACGGCTAGAGGAGAAGAAAAAGAATAGGTTTATTTTTTAATAAAAATCCTTATATACATACATGGATGGGTTTTAAAATGGATAATTTATGGGCTTTTCTAAATGGTCCATGGATATTTTAAAACAATTAATTACTAACAACAATTAAATCCCTTGGCCATTATTTTTATAAAAACTCCATTTTCTATAAAACTAATTAACACAAATAACATTCGACGCGCGATATCAACAAAATTCACATAAGATCATATAACATGCAAAATCATATAATTTATATTAAAAATAATTGTTCGCAATTATTTTTATTAGTTCACCAATATTCCGGGTTAGACTCGTGTGTGATCCGGTAATTCTACGTGTTTGTGCAAACTGACACGTCTAACTAATCCTAATTAAATGTAACGCATGAGTGAATGTTCGAGATAACTGAGTTTGTATAAATAAATTTTTGAGGTAACGATGTTTGTGTTAACCTGAAAATGCCGGATGTCACACTTTTACAACAAGCAACTCAGCCATTTAATTCTTATTTGAGATCAAGCCGCCAAGAACCAAAACAAGAAGCAGCAAAAGTTTTTTTTTGTTAACTTTAGGTGTTTCTCAGCTGCAAAGAAGAAAAAGGCATTATTCCTTTTGGCGTTTCCGGAACCACCAAATCAGCCCAAGCCGGTCCCTGCCCTGCTGTTGTCCCGTTTCCGGCCAGCACCGGCGCTTCCCGTCTCTCAGGTTGTCGGTTCGTGATATAGCATCGTTTCGTTGTACCTCGGCGTCTCAACCGGTTAATAATTAAACATTAAGGTATACTTGTAGGTCCCTCAGGTGTGTCGGATCATCACATGCAAGTGGGTCTACTAGTCGGACCGGGTGCGGAATAACCATGACTAGGCGGAGAGTCAAGTAACAACACAAAGTAAACCGACAAGACAAAAACTATAAACGTTCGTCTATTATAAACACTTGAAGGTTACAGAGAGAAGTACTGAGATTACAATTTGCGTATTTGCTAAAATGTCTGCGTACTTAACTTCTGTCAACCTATCCTATTTATACCTGACCTGATGCCTGCGTACATAACAAGTGCGCAGGGCAAATTGCTCTTGCGTACTTAACAAGTACGCAAAGGTATTCTTGCGTACTTGCTAAGTACGCAGGAGCTTTCTCCTGCGCACATGTAAGTGCGCAAAACACTTAGAAAGAAATGCAACATTCAATATGTAAAAGTAAATACAACTCGATAAACTAATACATAAAGACTCTTACATACAAAGACAATTACAGACATGAAAATACAAACTAAGACTCTATCCATAGTGTTGTCACAGGAAAGTGCTTCAACAAACTCCCCCTTGACAACAGCTCAGGATCTTCATCGTCTTCAGTCTTCAATCTTCAGTCTTGACAGCTGTCCATCCTTAGCTTCCATCTTCTTCTTGTATTCAAGGCAGAACTTGATCACCTTGTCATATTTAGAAGTAAGGATCTTTGTCCATTCGTCCGTGTGGAGACAATACCTATCAGCTAGTACCTCCAGATCTTTCACAGAAAAGTTGATGAAGCAGACTTCATCAAATATTCTGATCAGTTCTTTTGGCACTAAGTTCCCACTTTCGGAACGTCCCTTTCCCATGATCACAGCCTCGCCCATTTTTGGATCTACGTACCAGTACCACATGTCACCAAGAATATCCTGAGATAACTTGCTCAGGGCAATCTTAGTTTCACATCGCACTGGCTTGTATACCAATTTCTTTAAGTGCTTCTTAGTCACAGGATGCACAGCGTGCTTATCCTTCACTCTCTTGGGCACCTGAGGCTTGAACATTTCAAAGTTCCAAGATCTTGCTTCACGCTGCAGAACCACCCACAAACCTATCGCTACTGCATGATTACACTTACCCAGTATCTCTCGGTTTGCTAGGTTCACATGGTCGTATTTGGGCAAGGAGCTGAACGCTTCACTGGTGGGTTTCAAGTATTGAACCCCCCCAGATCTTTTGATAGCGAACAGCTGCTTGTCCTCCTCAAACCTTACAGCTAAGATAATTCCTGTTGCTCCGTGCTTGTCTATGATAGACGTCTTTTGCCACACAGGAGCTGAACCCTTTGATCAGGTAGAAGGCATGTCTGTATCTTTCGGTGCCTCTGGATCCACAGGTTCAGGGTCAACTGGGGAGGCTTCAGTCGAGGCTTCTACATAACTGGCCTGCTCGACTGAACCTGTGTCGAGCGGAGCGTCAAAGGATGGAACTTCAAATATCTCTCCATCTTCTAGCTCGTACTCTCCTTCCCCGTCACCCTTGGGAATCTCTATCACCACGTCTTCATTATCATCATTCCAGTCATCACCAGAGTCGATCTCTCCTTCTTCCAGATTAAAGAGAGCATCGATCTGTGCTTCCTTGGAATAGTCAGGCTCAAGATAAAGGATCTCATCATCAGATAAGTCCTTGAGCACATCGGCTGCTGACTTCCCTTTATCACCACCACCACCACCAGAGGTATCACCACCCTCTTGCTGAGTAGACTCCCCCTCAGCCGTTGGAATAGCAGATATGGGCACAATTGCCAAAGCTTGGTGCTCACCTCCACTAGGACCGGGTTCAGGATCCTTGTCTTTATCGTCATCCTTAGTCAAGTCGACTGGATGACAAGGCTCAGCACCAGTGGATTTCTTTTCTTTCTCTTTCTCTTTCTCTTTCTCTTTCTCCTTCTCCTTCTCTTTCTCTTTCTCTTTCTCTTTCTCCCCCTGAGCATCAAGCTTCTTAGTCAGTTCTGCAACTAATTTGACCATCGCTTCGTGCTCTTTTCTTTGTAAATCCAGCCTTAGCTCAAGTGACGTTCTGTGGCCTAGAATCATTTCATTTGTCTTCATTAACAGCTCATTATGTGCCATTACGTTCTTCAGTCGCTCATTAGTCCCCGTTCTCTGGCTATGTAGAATCCTAACTTCATCGGCCAGTGAATTAATCTGTGCTTGTTGAGCATCAGATTCCTCCTTTGACTTCTGAATAGTCTTCAGTAGTCCAGCAACTTGGGTTTCTAGCACATCGATCCTTGCCTCATGCGGATCAGGATGCCTAGACGATGACGCTTCGGCATTATGGATAGGGGAGGAGAAGATGGCACCAAAGTCAAACCCTTGTAAGTAATCTTCATAAGTGAAGGGTTGACTTGGAGGATCAATGGTGGGTGTTGGGATTTGGGATGAGACTCCGTGACAATTGGAGTAGTCACCGCCACTTGGACTGATGTTGTAAGGAGGGTCACCGTCATAGGAACCTCCTCTATGACTGTCGTGACTACCACATCAGCTTGAACTTATGGTCTTCTCCTCCTATGGTATAACTGCTGTGAAGGTGGGGTAGAGGCTGAATTTGTACTAGCAGCTTGAACTTGTACTTGCTGTTGAGCCGGGGCCTCTACCACAATGGGGATAGCAACCTCTTGCCTATCTCCTCTGTTCTTATGAACACGCTCTTGTCTTTGTCTTTGTAGAGCAGCGTCAAGGTCTGATGTTGGCTCATATTCGCTGATCGAGCTCTGTCGCTTTCTTTTGGAGGACGACTCAGGTAGGGTTACCTATGCCAATCTCCTGGGGTGTGCCTGTGATGGTGCGTCATCTGAATCAGAAGAATCTGATTCTGTTGCTTCTGAATCGGATTCCTCAGCACCACCATCACCGCCTTCGTCGTCTCCATCCTCAGACGAGCCATCATCACTATCATTCTCCTCATCGTGTTGTTCCTGCTGTTCACCGGAATGTTCACTCAGTTCAGGTTCCGAGTCGTGGCTGTACCATCTCCAGTCTTCAGGTGCAACATATGCTTCATTTAGAAGGTGACCAAAGAGTTCTGTGTGCACAGGGGTAGGTTATACACTGCCTGGCTTCAGAAATTGAGCAAATACTCTTTTGTCCACCCGCTTGACTTGCAGTCTCTCCCCTATAGCAAGAAGGTTTGGCAACGCATCATCGATCAAGAGTTGCACAAACCTAGGGTACAATAAGAATCTAAACTTCTCCGATGTGTTGATCTGGTCATTGATTGCTTTGAAGATGTAGCGTGAGAAGTTGTAGCCCCTATTAAGAGACAAGCCCACCATGGCTGCTGCAAGGTCATGACCCATGGCATCTTTACCAGCTTTCCTTGACGAGATGCACACGATCATGACGTGGGCGAAATACCGCCATTAGTCTAATACCCACATCTTTTTGTATGAAGCATAGTCCCTCGCTCCGACGTATCCCATTCTTTGTCTCCAACAGCCATCCACAAAGTAGTCTGGATAGGCTGTCGGGTCGGTTGCGAGGTCTCTGAACTGCCGGGCCCTTCTTATAGTATCTTCAGAGAAGGCAATAGCTTGACCTGCAACGGTAGCCCTAAAGACATTGGGGGATACCGTGCAGTCGTGCTCCGCCGTCTCCCAAAACTGCTCGAGGTAGGGTCTGGACACTATCGGGTCAACAGAAATGGCGTAGCTGATTCTTGAACAGTTCAAGAAATCAACTATGTCTCTGTACTGTAATGCTGCACCCTTCCACTCAGGTTCAGTGTTAGCTAACAGGTTGAATTCGTTAGTAAACGCCCGAGCCATGATCTGCAAAAACACATAGAAAACAGAATCAAAACAACACGTATCATTGGAAATGAATAAAAATGACTCAGTATAGCAGTTACTCTTTGAACTGAATTTCAGACTTATGAATTTTTGCCAAGTGTTGGTCCTGCGTACTTAGCAAGTACGGAGGATTTTCCTCTTGCGTACTTAACAAGTACGCAATAATTACATCGTGCATACTTGCTAAGTGCGCAAGAACTATACTTGGTGAAAATTCCAGAAGTTTGAAAAAGTCATTGATGTTCAAAAAACGGTGTGTATTGGGTCGCCACTAGGTCGGAATCAATGATTCTAGCCTATGGGACCAACAACACCACCAAATACCTGCTAATCTTGACCAATTTTGACCTAATAGTCGAATGAACCCACTGACGGTTCAAATTCAACTACAGGGAGAAAATCAAAGACGAAATTGGATGATTAAGGGTAGATTAGTGATCGATTAATGATTATTAACAAGTCTTAATTATTAGGTATTACCCAAACAACCCAAAAATTATCTAACAATCTCGAACAAAAAACCAAAGATAATCGGTCCAAAATCAAGATTTTTGTGGATGGATTAATCCTAAAATCTCACCAAATCGATGTTATGAGATGATGAAACTTGTAGTGGGACGAAAAATCGGATTAAGTACACTTGGATTTTGAGTAAAAATTTGCAGAGGGAAAAGTGTTTGAATGCGATGGAAAACTCAGAAATTTTCTAAGTCCCCCATTTATACCCCACACCAAAAGGCCGTGCGTACTTAGCAAGTGCGCATGTTTTAGCCCATGCGTACTTACAAGTGCGCAAGAATTAACTCTTGCATACTTACAAGTGCGCAGGAAATACTTCATGCGCACTTACAAGTACGGCCAAACCCTTAAGTGCGCAAACTTTCAACTCAAAATTTATGAAGTTTTTCAAGTCAAATAACGAACAAGTTAAAAATATTCAATCACGAGGATTCAAATACAATTCAAGAAGGTTAAACACAAATATTTTTGGTTTTTCTGAATATACTGGAACTATGCAAAAACTTAAAATCTTTTTGATCTTTTCTAATAAAAATATACAAGTATTCACACAAACTTTTTTTTTATCAAAGACACGAGCAGAGGATCATATCAGGCTATCTTTTAGCAAAAACGATACAAAATAAACATCAAAGAATATGGGATCATGTCATGGATTACTATTTATTCATACGTAATAAGCACATAAACAAGTAATTCAAGTTGACAATATTATAAGATTTGAAACTATAAGCATCTTTGTATCACATTCTTGTGTATTAAGGTATTATTTATAAGATATACAACGTGTACCCCACTAATATGCTATACTAATGTAAAATGCATTATCTCAAGGCATCTAAGATTTTTCCAATGATTTTCTAAATCTTTAGAATGAAGTTACATCTATTAGCATTGGAAAAATCAAGCAGAATCCATAAGGATTATCAGGAATCATAAGATTCAGAATCGAGTGATTCATTTGTCTTGGTTTCACATGATTTTCTTCATTGAATATCGGAATGATGATTCAGGATAATATATATGGTGATTGAATAAGGTAAGGGGATCCAACTTTTATCTTGATTTGATTTCAATGAATCAGGAGTGATTCAAGGGTGAATACATGCTCAACGGTTAATGTAGAGACATGTCTGATTCAATCTCTCCTTGCATACTTGTGAGTATGGGCAGTGATATGAACCGCATTAATTGTGCTAATGACATAACCCGAAATTGACCTCAAAAGAAAATTATTGCCAAAATCTAACATTGTATATCTGATAATGATCTTTTCTATTCTTTTACGCACACACACTTGCAAACATGGGTTCAAATCACAGTTGTAATTTAGATTTAGTTTCCACACTACTAGTGATTCAAAGACGCATACTGTCATACCCCGCCAAGGCGGAAACGCGAGGCGCGACGTAACATGGTTTCCAAAGCATATGATTACCGCAAACACATAAATGATAAATGGATACATAATTAAGTTTAAAGTTTTACATTCCAAAATGTAAATTGCGTTTACAAAAAGTGAAGATTTCGCAAATATGACTCTATTACAACGAGTTATACAAGAGAAATCCCCCAAAAGTTGTATCCATCGTGCATGCATGTATCCTACATTGCTAATCTTGTGATCACGTTCAATTTCCTGAAAAACATACTTAAAATTGTCAACACGAGGTTGGTGAGTTCACAGGTTTAATCAAATAGTTCTTTGTAAGATTCAATCGTTCGTAAATAGTTTCAGGTGTATGTGATAAACAGAATAAGAATTGTTGACCCATTTGTAAACTAGCTAGGAATACAAATAATATGTTCATACATGAGGCGTAACCAAACCATGACAATTGTACACGCCCCTAATTTCGTTATCCGGTTCTATGCGGCCATAAATCCTCCAGATTGTGGTTAGCGCGACTAACCATGACCGGGAGACGTCACTCTCCATAGTACTATTCATAGGACCCTAGGCTACAGTTAATGGTTACTACATTGTTTCAGGGGACTTTAGCGGCCTCTCTTGTTGTTCTCATCTCATGTAAACATAAAAGTCGTGCCTTATTCTCTTGTTATCCCATAAAATAGTTGTAAGTATGTTTCTCCCCCAAATATTTGAAAACAGTAAAAAGGGGCCGTGAAACTCACCTGGAGTTTGTGTATACTTGTATGATACTTGTTGTAGTCAACCTTGACTATTCGTACCCTAGATACCAAGGGTAAATTGTTGTTAAGACCAACGTCTTAATTGTAAATTGTTCACCGACCGTGTAAATCTGATTGTGTTTGTTTAAATATCGCTTTAGTTTTCTAACACATGTTTTGTTATAAAATAGTTTTGAGTTACTGTCCAACTGGAACTGTTGTATAGGTGTCGAAACTACCTAGTTTCGATGGGGCAATTGAGTATCGAAACTACTTAGTTTCGATTGAGTAGTTATGTATCGAAACTACCTAGTTTCGATCGAGTAGTTGTGTATCGAAACTACCTAGTTTCGATTGTGCAGTTTGGTGTCGAAACTTCCTAGTTTCGATTGAATATTTGAGTGTTGAAACAACCTAGTTTCGATTGAGTAAAAGGTATCAAAACTACTAGTTTCAATTGAGTATAGGTATCGAAACTCCTAGTTTCGATTGAGTAAAAGGTATCAAACTCCTAGTTTCGATTGAGTAAAAGGTATCGAAACTACTAGTTTCGATTGAGTATAGGTATCGAAACTCCTAGTTTCGATTGAGTACAGGTATCGAAACTCCTAGTTTCGATTACTGGACTTCTGTTTGACAGAATCAGTCCTGCATATTTATGTTTTAAAACTCGAAATTGACACCCTTTACTTGTTATCTTTCTTGCGTCTAAGCAAGATATAAGTTTAGCTACGGTTTTAAAGAACATAATATGAAAAATATCGAGTTTTTACCTTTAAAACAGTGGCGATGATGATGGAAGAAAACAGAGAATAGTCTTGAATCTTCTGTTAAACTTTCCTTAGAACACTTGAAATCTTCTTAAAACACTGGATTGTGGTGGATTTTTGCCTTAAAACTTGGCTTCGATTTTGAAGAGAAATGAGAAGATTTTCGTAAGAAAATGAGAGAGATAAAAGGTTTGTGAGAGTTTTGAGTGAAAGGGTATGGGTTATATCTGAAAATATGGTAAAATGGGACGTGAGAATGGGGGAGGGATGGTTTTCTCTGCACTTCGGCCGAATAGTCAAAAATGACTTGAGTGTTAATAATTAGTTTTAAATATTAGTTTATTAATGGTATTATAAATTTATTCTAAAAATAATTTATTGTTCTACGTAAAGTTTGTGGAAATAAAATATATATGTATATATATTTTTCTGGTTATTTATTTTAACCACTAGTGTTCGAATTTGTTGGTTTATATGACACGTGAACCGGTAACTCTTAGAATTACCAAAATATGAAATGAGACCATGTACGGTCTTTGTAGGACCAAAATGTCCTTGTTTGTGAAATCAAATAAATCACAAAAATAATTATAACGTAAACTTGTTTATAATGTGTAAGGATATTGACCTGAAATGTCGGGTGTCACCTTCTCCCCTTGTTAAAAGAATTTCGTACCGAAATTCAATTCGTGTTATCTTGAACTGGTGTATCCTTAAACAAGGATGGGTATTTTGTTTTCATTTGGTCTTCTCGTTCCCATGTATACTCAGGACCACGTTTCTAGTTCCAACGTACTTTAACCAGTTTGATTCGACTGCGTCTCAGTCTTTGAACTTTCCAATCTGAAATCTCAATCGGTTCCTCGATGAAATGCAACCTGTCATCTATGTGAATCTCATCAGGCGGTATAATTAACGTCTCGTCTGATAAACACTTCTTGAGATTTGATACATGAAACGTATCATGTACATTGCTTAGTTCTTGTGGTAACTTGAGCTTGTAAGCTACAGGGCCAACTCTAGCCAGTATTTCAAAAGGTCCAACGTATCTAGGGTTGAGCTTACCACGGTTACCAATCCTTGCAACGCCTTTCCATGGTGAGACTTTTAACATTACTCGGTCACCAATTAGAAATTCTAATGGTTTCCGTCTGTTATCAGCATAGCTCTTCTGTCTGTCTCGGGCCGCTTTCAGACGGTCCTTAATTTTGAAGATCTTATCAGTGGTTTCCTGGACAATCTCAGGGCCTGTCAATTGTTTTTCACCAACTTCCGCCCAACATAGCGGTGAGCGGCATTTACGACTATATAAAGCTTCAAACGGAGCTGCCTTAATGCTCGTGTGGTAGCTGTTATTATAGGAAAACTCCGCCAACGGTAAATGAGTATCCCAATTACCTCCAAAATCAATTACACACGCACGGAGCATATCTTCTAAGGTTTGGATAGTCCTTTCACTTTGACCGTCCGTTTGTGGATGGTAGGCTGTGCTCATGTCTAGGCGCGTGCCCATGGCTTCTTGTAATGATTTCCAGATTCTAGACACGAATCTGCTGTCTCTATCAGAGATAATAGAAATTGGCACTCCATGCCTAGCCACAATTTCCTTGATGTAAAGCTTTGCAAGTTTCTCGGTTTTATCCGTCTCCTTGATAGGTAGAAAATGAGCTGATTTTGTTAAACGGTCGACAATTACCCATATGGTATCATAACCACTGGACGTCTTGGGTAACTTCGTGATGAAATCCATAGAAATTTGTTCCCATTTCCATTGAGGTATCTCAGGTTGTTGTAACAATCCCGACGGTTTCTGATGTTCTGCCTTTACCTTTGAACATGTCAGGCATTTACCGACATAAATAGCAATTTCTCCTTTCATGTTCGGCCACCAATAGTGTTCTTTCAGATCCTTATACATCTTATCTGAACCTGGGTGAATGGAGTACCTGGACTTGTGGGCTTCGTCCATAACCAACTCCCGTAAATTACCAAAACATGGCACCCAGATTCTATTCATGAAGTATAAAGTATCATCTGACTTTGGTTCCAACTGTCTTATCATTCCTCGTAAAGCTTCATTATGAATGTTTTCTTCTTTGCTTGCCTCTTGTTGTGCCATCCGGATTTGAGTCGTGAGACTCGTATGAATTGTCAATCCTAGGGCACGAACACGAAGAGTTTTAACCCGTTCCTTATGACTTAAGGCATCTGCCACGACGTTTGCCTTACCCGGGTGATACTTGATATCACAGTCGTAATCATTCAGTAGCTCTACCCAACGACGTTGTCTCATGTTGAGTTCCTTTTGATCGAAGATATGTTGGAGACTCTTGTGATCAGTAAAGATAGTGCATCTTGTACCGTAAAGATAATGTCTCCAAATCTTGAGTGCAAACACAACTACGCCCAACTCTAAGTCGTGGGTCGTATAATTCTTTTCGTGCACTTTTAGTTGTCGTGAGGCATATGCGATGACTTTGTCTCTTTGCATTAACACACAACCAAGTCCTTGGTGTGATGCATCGCAGTATACGATAAAGTTGTCGATTCCCTCAGGAAGGGATAAGATCGGTGCACTACACAGCTTCTGCTTCAGCAATTGAAAAGCTGACTCTTGCTTGTCACTCCAATCAAACTTCTTTTCTTTCTGGGTTAATGTGGTTAAAGGCAAGGCTATCTTTGAAAAATTCTCGATGAATCGCCCGTAATAGCCCGCCAAACCCAGAAATTGACGTACTTCAGTCGGAGTTCTTGGTGCTTCCCAGTTTTTGATAGCTTCAATCTTGGATGGGTCTACGTGAATACCATTCTTATTGATGACGTGTCCAAGAAAATGCACTTCTCGGATCCAAAACTCACACTTTGAGAATTTAGCATAAAGCTTCTCATTCCTGAGTAGTTCTAAGATTAATTTCAAATGATGTTCATGTTCCTCCTTGGTTCGTGAATATATTAATATGTCATCAATAAATACTATCACGAATTTATCCAAGTATGGCTTGCACACGCGGTTCATGAGATCCATGAAAACAGCTGGTGCGTTCGTCAAACCAAATGGCATAACTAGGAATTCGTAGTGGCCATATCGAGTCCTAAATGCTGTCTTTGGTACATCTTCTTCTTGGATTTTCAGTTGATGATACCCTGATCGTAGATCAATTTTAGAATAGAAGCTGGAACCTTGAAGTTGATCGAACAAATCGTCTATTCGAGGAAGTGGATATCGGTTTTTGATTGTAAGCTTGTTTAATTCTCTGTAATCAATACACATCCTAAAGGTTCCATCCTTTTTCTTTACGAATAGGACTGGAGCTCCCCAGGGTGAGAAACTCGGTCTTATGAAACCTTTATCAAGCAATTCTTGCAGTTGATTAGATAATTCATGCATCTCGGAAGGTGCTAGTCGATATGGTGATCGCGCAACCGGTGCGGCTCCTGGTACCAAGTCGATTCGGAATTCTACTTGCCTCGGTGGTGGTAATCCAGGTAAGTCTTCAGTAAAAACTTCGGGGTAATCTTTAACGATTGGTATGTCTTCAAGTCGACGTTTCTCGGGTTTCTTCTCGACGACGTGAGCCAGGAATACGCAATAGCCTTTACGTAGGTACTTACGAGCTTTCATGCAGTTTATCATCCTTAATGTTACTCCACTATTCTCACCTTGAATCGAAAGAACTTCTCCGTTCGGGAGTGGAATTTGAACAATCTTCTCAAAACAAACGATCTCGGCGTGATTCTTCGACAACCAATCCATGCCAATAACAACGTCAAAACTTCCCAAGTCAACAGGTAGTAGGTCTATACTAAATGTGTGGTTCTTAAAACATAAGGTACAACCCTGAATGACTTCCCCAGTTTTAATTAATTTCTTGTTTGCTAATTCAATTGTATAATTTTGGTCTAGTTTGCTGGGCTTAATACCGAGTAGGGACTTAAAATCATTTGACACAAAACTCAAATCAGCACCCGTATCGAAAAGTATAGAGGTATAGTGATTATTTATCGGGAACGTACCAGTGACAATGTTTGGATCTTATCGTGCGTCACCAGCCCCCATTACAAACGCTCTTCCACGGGCCTGATTGTCGATTCGGTTCTTCAACTTTGGACAGTCTTTTCTAAAGTGCTTTGGATCTCCACACTCAAAGCATCCCTGATTCATCCTTTCTGTCCCTGGGTTGACCTTTCCTGCTACTTGATTGGTCTTATTAGGGTTCGCATTGTTCCAACAGTTATGGGCTAGATTCCCATGCTTTTTACACTTTCCACATTGGGTACACCTTCCACTGTGATGATACCCACATTTGTCACACTTCGGTAGAGTTCCAAGATATCCTTTCTGTTCCACGGTGTTGACAGCATAGGCTTTCATAGTTTCGGGTCTCTTGTAAGCTTGATTCTTGTTTTGATTACTGGGTTTTCCAAACCATTTCCTCTTTTCTCCAGACCTTCCTTCCTCGGTCTCCTTCTTTTCAAACAAGCCATCACGCACAGCATTATCCCTTAGCTTGAATGCTAGAGTTATAGCGCTCTTGGCATCCATGGGGTTCGATGAAGTCACCAGGCTTCGGATTTGAGGAGCAAGACCCCACAAGTATCTTTCAACTTTCTTATATTCTGGGGTAACCATGTGTGGAACCAAACTTGCTAACTCATTGAATCGGTCAGTATAACCAGCCACATCATCTCCTATCATTTGTAAATTCCACATTTCAGATTCGATCTTTTGCAACTCATTTCGAGGACAGTACTCCTCGATCATCATGGCTTTTAAATCATCCCAAGATAGCTGGTAGGCAGTCTGCCTTCCCAAGGTTTTCATCTGAGAATTCCACCAGGTTAATGCTTTGTCAATAAGTCTGCAAGTGGCATATTTCACTATACAGTCGGCTGTGCATTCACTAATATCAATTACAGATTCCATCTTCTCAATTCATCTCATCAGGCCTACTGCACCCTCGGTGCCATTGAAGTTGCGAGGGTTGCAGGATAGAAAAGCCTTATAAGTGCACTTCTTGTTCGAAGCATCTGTAGGGTCACAAGTCAATATTTTAATAATGTTGTTAACTTAGATCGCGACTGTGTTACAGAGGTGTTTACACATCCTATTACCTCCAGAACCTCCAGTAGTGCCACTGCCTCCTGCACCTCCTCCGCTACCACTACCATTTCCTCTGACGTTATTCCGATTGGCTTCGTACTGCTCCAAGGCGGCGGCTACACGTTGGGATATGAGTTGCTCAACTTCTGCAGAAATCGTCGTGTTGTTTTCACCAGTAGTGTCACGCGGTGTCCTTCTTTTGGGTGCCATGGGTCTGAAGTCGAAATGGGGTTAGTGTGTGACGATGTTCAGTGTCTACGATATCCGTATAATATGATGGTAAGTTATGACATGCATATGCAATGAAAAACGTCTTAGTGAGTCATTTAGATTATAGACTAGGTTCGATTTTTAGACTCCTAGTTCGCTATAATCAATGGCTCTGATACCAATCTGTCATACCCCGCCAAGGCGGAAACGGGAGGCGCGACGTAACATGGTTTCCAAAGCATATGATTACCGCAAACACATACATGATAAATGGATACATAATTAAGTTTAAAGTTTTACATTCCAAAATGTAAATTGCGTTTACAAAAAGTGAAGATTTCGCAAATATGACTCTATTACAACGAGTTATACAAGAGAAATCCCCCAAAAGTTGTATCCATCGTGCATGCATGTATCCTACATTGCTAATCTTGTGATCACGTTCAATTTCCTGAAAAACATACTTAAAATTGTCAACACGAGGTTGGTGAGTTCACAGGTTTAATCAAATAGTTCTTTGTAAGATTCAATCGTTCGTAAATAGTTTCAGGTGTATGTGATAAACAGAATAAGAATTGTTGACCCATTTGTAAACTAGCTAGGAATACAAATAATATGTTCATACATGAGACGTAACCAAACCATGACAATTGTACACGCCCCTAATTTCGTTATCCGGTTCTATGCGGCCATAAATCCTCCAGATTGTGGTTAGCGCGACTAACCATGACCGGGAGACGTCACTCTCCATAGTACTATTCATAGGACCCTAGGCTACAGTTAATGGTTACTACATTGTTTCAGGGGACTTTAGCGGCCTCTCTTGTTGTTCTCATCTCATGTAAACATAAAAGTCGTGCCTTATTCTCTTGTTATCCCATAAAATAGTTGTAAGTATGTTTCTCCCCCAAATATTTGAAAACAGTAAAAAGGGGCCGTGAAACTCACCTGGAGTTTGTGTATACTTGTATGATACTTGTTGTAGTCAACCTTGACTATTCGTACCCTAGATACCAAGGGTAAATTGTTGTTAAGACCAACGTCTTAATTGTAAATTGTTCACCGACCGTGTAAATCTGATTGTGTTTGTTTAAATATCGCTTTAGTTTTCTAACACATGTTTTGTTATAAAATAGTTTTGAGTTACTGTCCAACTGGAACTGTTGTATAGGTGTCGAAACTACCTAGTTTCGATGGGGCAATTGAGTATCGAAACTACTTAGTTTCGATTGAGTAGTTATGTATCGAAACTACCTAGTTTCGATCGAGTAGTTGTGTATCGAAACTACCTAGTTTCGATTGTGCAGTTTGGTGTCGAAACTTCCTATTTTCGATTGAATATTTGAGTGTGGAAACAACCTAGTTTCGATTAAGTAAAAGGTATCAAAACTACTAGTTTCGATTGAGTATAGGTATCGAAACTCCTAGTTTCGATTGAGTAAAAGGTATCGAAACTCCTAGTTTCGATTGAGTAAAAGGTATCGAAACTACTAGTTTCGATTGAGTATAGGTATCGAAACTCCTAGTTTCGATTGAGTACAGGTATCGAAACTCCTAGTTTCGATTTCTGGACTTCTGTTTGACGGAATCAGTCCTGCATATTTATGTTTTAAAACTCGAAATTGACACCCTTTACTTGTTATCTTTCTTGCGTCTAAGCAACATATAAGTTTAGCTACGGTTTTAAAGAACATAATATGAAAAATATCGAGTTTTTACCTTTAAAACAGTGGCGATGATGATGGAAGAAAACAGAGAATAGTCTTGAATCTTCTGTTAAACTTTCCTTAGAACACTTGAAATCTTCTTAAAACACTAGATTGTGGTGGATTTTTGCCTTAAAACTTGGCTTCGATTTTGAAGAGAAATGAGAAGATTTTCGTAAGAAAATGAGAGAGATAAAAGGTTTGTGAGAGTTTTGAGTGAAAGGGTATGGGTTATATCTGAAAATATGGTAAAATGGGACGTGAGAATGGGGGAGGGATGGTTTTCTCTGCACTTCGGCCGAATAGTCAAAAATGACTTGAGTGTTAATAATTAGTTTTAAATATTAGTTTATTAATGGTATTATAAATTTATTCTAAAAATAATTTATTGTTCTACGTAAAGTTTGTGGAAATAAAATATATATGTATATATATTTTTCTGGTTATTTATTTTAACCACTAGTGTTCGAATTTGTTGGTTTATATGACACGTGAACCGGTAACTCTTAGAATTATCAAAATATGAAATGAGACCATGTACGGTCTTTGTAGGACCAAAATGTCCTTGTTTGTGAAATCAAATAAATCACAAAAATAATTATAACGTAAACTTGTTTATAATGTGTAAGGATATTGACCTGAAATGTCGGGTGTCACATTCTCCCATTGTTAAAAGAATTTCGTCCCGAAATTCAATTCGTGTTATCTTGAACTGGTGTATCCTTAAACAAGGATGGGTATTTTGTTTTCATTTGGTCTTCTCGTTCCCATGTATACTCAGGACCACGTTTCTAGTTCCAACGTACTTTAACCAGTTTGATTCGACTGCGTCTCAGTCTTTGAACTTTCCAATCTGAAATCTCAATCGGTTCCTCGATGAAATGCAACCTGTCATCTATGTGAATCTCATCAGGCGGTATAATTAACGTCTCGTCTGATAAACACTTCTTGAGATTTGATACATGAAACGTATCATGTACATTGCTTAGTTCTTGTGGTAACTTGAGCTTGTAAGCTACAGGGCCAACTCTAGCCAGTATTTCAAAAGGTCCAACGTATCTAGGGTTGAGCTTACCACGGTTACCAAACCTTGCAACGCCTTTCCATGGTGAGACTTTTAACATTACTCGATCACCAATTTGAAATTCTAATGGTTTCCGTCTGTTATCAGCATAGCTCTTCTGTCTGTCTCGGGCCGCTTTCAGACGGTCCTTAATTTTGAAGATCTTATCAGTGGTTTCCTGGACAATCTCAGGGCCTGTCAATTGTTTTTCACCAACTTCCGCCCAACATAGCGGTGAGCGGCATTTACGACCATATAAAGCTTCAAACGGAGCTGCCTTAATGCTCGTGTGGTAGCTGTTATTATAGGAAAACTCCGCCAACGGTAAATGAGTATCCCAATTACCTCCAAAATCAATTACACACGCACGGAGCATATCTTCTAAGGTTTGGATAGTCCTTTCACTTTGACCGTCCGTTTGTGGATGGTAGGCTGTGCTCATGTCTAGGCGCGTGCCCATGGCTTCTTGTAATGATTTCTAGATTCTAGACACGAATCTGCTGTCTCTATCAGAGATAATAGAAATTGGCACTCCATGCCTAGCCACAATTTCCTTGATGTAAAGCTTTGCAAGTTTCTCGGTTTTATCCGTCTCCTTGATAGGTAGAAAATGAGCTGATTTTGTTAAACGGTCGACAATTACCCATATGGTATCATAACCACTGGACGTCTTGGGTAACTTCGTGATGAAATCCATAGAAATTTGTTCCCATTTCCATTGAGGTATCTCAGGTTGTTGTAACAATCCCGACGGTTTCTGATGTTCTGCCTTTACCTTTGAACATGTCAGGCATTTACCGACATAAATAGCAATTTCTCCTTTCATGTTCGGCCACCAATACTGTTCTTTCAGATCCTTATACATCTTATCTGAACCTGGGTGAATGGAGTACCTGGACTTGTGGGCTTCGTCCATAACCAACTCCCGTAAATTACCAAAGCATGGCTCCCAGATTCTATTTATGAAGTATAAAGTATCATCTGACTTTGGTTCCAACTGTCTTATCATTCCTCGTAAAGCTTCATTATGAATGTTTTCTTCTTTGCTTGCCTCTTGTTGTGCCATCCGGATTTGAGTCGTGAGACTCGTATGAATTGTCAATCCTAGGGCACGAACACGAAGAGTTTTAACCCGTTCCTTATGACTTAAGGCATCTGCCACGACGTTTGCCTTACCCGGGTGATACTTGATATCACAGTCGTAATCATTCAGTAGCTCTACCCAACGACGTTGTCTCATGTTGAGTTCCTTTTGATCGAAGATATGTTGGAGACTCTTGTGATCAGTAAAGATAGTGCATCTTGTACCGTAAAGATAATGTCTCCAAATCTTGAGTGCAAACACAACTACGCCCAACTCTAAGTCGTGGGTCGTATAATTCTTTTCGTGCACTTTTAGTTGTCGTGAGGCATATGCGATGACTTTGTCTCTTTGCATTAACACACAACCAAGTCCTTGGTGTGATGCATCGCAGTATACGATAAAGTTGTCGATTCCCTCAGGAAGGGATAAGATCGGTGCACTACACAGCTTCTGCTTCAGCAATTGAAAAGCTGACTCTTGCTTGTCACTCCAATCAAACTTCTTTTCTTTCTGGGTTAATGTGGTTAAAGGCAAGGCTATCTTTGAAAAATTCTCGATGAATCGCCCGTAATAGGCCGCCAAACCCAGAAATTGACGTACTTCAGTCGGAGTTCTTGGTGCTTCCCAGTTTTTGATAGCTTCAATCTTGGATGGGTCTACGTGAATACCATTCTTATTGATGACGTGTCCAAGAAAATTCACTTCTCGGATCCAAAACTCACACTTTGAGAATTTAGCATAAAGCTTCTCATTCCTGAGTAGTTCTAAGATTAATTTCAAATGATGTTCATGTTCCTCCTTGGTTCGTGAATATATTAATATGTCATCAATAAATACTATCACGAATTTATCCAAGTATGGCTTGCACACGCGGTTCATGAGATCCATGAAAACAGCTGGTGCGTTCATCAAACCAAATGGCATAACTAGGAATTCGTAGTGGCCATATCGAGTCCTAAATGCTGTCTTTGGTACATCTTCTTCTTGGATTTTCAGTTGATGATACCCTGATCGTAGATCAATTTTAGAATAGAAGCTGGAACCTTGAAGTTGATCGAACAAATCGTCTATTCGAGGAAGTGGATATCGGTTTTTGATTGTAAGCTTGTTTAATTCTCTGTAATCAATACACATCCTAAAGGTTCCATCCTTTTTCTTTACGAATAGGACTGGAGCTCCCCAGGGTGAGAAACTCGGTCTTATGAAACCTTTATCAAGCAATTCTTGCAGTTGATTAGATAATTCATGCATCTCGGAAGGTGCTAGTCGATATGGTGATCGCGCAACCGGTGCGGCTCCTGGTACCAAGTCGATTCGGAATTCTACTTGCCTCGGTGGTGGTAATCCAGGTAAGTCTTCAGGAAAAACTTCGGGGTAATCTTTAACGATTGGTATGTCTTCAAGTCGACGTTTCTCGGGTTTCTTCTCGACGACGTGAGCCAGGAATACGCAATAGCCTTTACGTAGGTACTTACGAGCTTTCATGCAGTTTATCATCCTTAATGTTACTCCACTCTTCTCACCTTGAATCGAAAGAACTTCTCCGTTCGGGAGTGGAATTTGAACAATCTTCTCAAAACAAACGATCTCGGCGTGATTCTTCGACAACCAATCCATGCCAATAACAACGTCAAAACTTCCCAAGTCAACAGGTAGTAGGTCTATACTAAATGTGTGGTTCTTAAACCATAAGGTACAACCCTGAATGACTTCCACAGTTTTAATTAATTTCCCGTTTGCTAATTCAATTGTATAATTTTGGTCTAGTTTGCTGGGCTTAATACCGAGTAGGGACTTAAAATCATTTGACACAAAACTCAAATCAGCACCCGTATCGAAAAGTATAGAGGCATAGTGATTATTTATCGGGAACGTACCAGTGACAATGTTTGGATCTTGTCGTGCGTCACCAGCCCCCATTACAAACGCTCTTCCACGGGCCTGATTGTCGATTCGGTTCTTCAACTTTGGACAGTCTTTTCTAAAGTGCTTTGGATCTCCACACTCAAAGCATCCCTGATTCATCCTTTCTGTCCCTGGGTTGACCTTTCCTGCTACTTGATTGGTCTTATTAGGGTTCGCATTGTTCCAACAGTTATGGGCTAGATGCCCATGCTTTTTACACTTTCCACATTGGGTACACCTTCCACTGTGATGATACCCACATTTGTCACACTTCGGTAGAGTTCCAAGATATCCTTTCTGTTCCACGGTGTTGACAGCATAGGCTTTCATAGTTTCGGGTCTCTTGTAAGCTTGATTCTTGTTTTGATTACTGGGTTTTCCAAACCATTTCCTCTTTTCTCCAGACCTTCCTTCCTCGGTCTCCTTCTTTTCAAACAAGCCATCACGCACAGCATTATCCCTTAGCTTGAATGCTAGAGTTATAGCGCTCTTGGCATCCATGGGGTTCGATGAAGTCACCAGGCTTCGGATTTGAGGAGCAAGACCCCACAAGTATCTTTCAACTTTCTTATATTCTGGGGTAACCATGTGTGGAACCAAACTTGCTAACTCATTGAATCGGTCAGTATAACCAGCCACATCATCTCCTATCATTTGTAAATTCCACATTTCAGATTCGATCTTTTGCAACTCATTTCGAGGACAGTACTCCTCGATCATCATGGCTTTTAAATCATCCCAAGATAGCTGGTAGGCAGTCTGCCTTCCCAAGGTTTTCATCTGAGAATTCCACCAGGTTAATGCTTTGTCAGCAAGTGTGCAAGTGGCATATTTCACTATACAGTCGGCTGTGCATTCACTAATATCAATTACATATTCCATCTTCTCAATCCATCTCATCAGGCCTACTGCACCCTCGGTGCCATTGAAGTTGCGAGGGTTGCAGGATAGAAAAGCCTTATAAGTGTACTTCTTGTTCGAAGCATCTGTAGGGTCACAAGTCAATATTTTAATAATGTTGTTAACTTAGATCGCGACTGTGTTACAGAGGTGTTTACACATCCTATTACCTCCAGAACCTCCAGTAGTGCCACTGCCTCCTGCACCTCCTCCGCTACCACTACCATTTCCTCTGACGTTATTCCGATTGGCTTCGTACTGCTCCAAGGCGGCGGCTACACGTTGGGATATGAGTTGCTCAACTTCTGCAGAAATCGTCGTGTTGTTTTCACCAGTAGTGTCACGCGGTGTCCTTCTTTTGGGTGCCATGGGTCTGAAGTCGAAATGGGGTTAGTGTGTGACGATGTTCAGTGTCTACGATATCCGTATAATATGATGGTAAGTTATGACATGCATATGCAATGAAAAACGTCTTAGTGAGTCATTTAGATTATAGACTAGGTTCGATTTTTAGACTCCTAGTTCGCTATAATCAATGGCTCTGATACCAATCTGTCATACCCCGCCAAGGCGGAAACGCGAGGCGCGACGTAACATGGTTTCCAAAGCATATGATTACCGCAAACACATACATGATAAATGGATACATAATTAAGTTTAAAGTTTTACATTCCAAAATGTAAATTGCGTTTACAAAAAGTGAAGATTTCGCAAATATGACTCTATTACAACGAGTTATACAAGAGAAATCCCCCAAAAGTTGTATCCATCGTGCATGCATGTATCCTACATTGCTAATCTTGTGATCACGTTCAATTTCCTGAAAAACATACTTAAAATTGTCAACACGAGGTTGGTGAGTTCACAGGTTTAATCAAATAGTTCTTTGTAAGATTCAATCGTTCGTAAATAGTTTCAGGTGTATGTGATAAACAGAATAAGAATTGTTGACCCATTTGTAAACTAGCTAGGAATACAAATAATATGTTCATACATGAGGCGTAACCAAACCATGACAATTGTACACGCCCCTAATTTCGTTATCCGGTTCTATGCGGCCATAAATCCTCCAGATTGTGGTTAGCGCGACTAACCATGACCGGGAGACGTCACTCTCCATAGTACTATTCATAGGACCCTAGGCTACAGTTAATGGTTACTACATTGTTTCAGGGGACTTTAGCGGCCTCTCTTGTTGTTCTCATCTCATGTAAACATAAAAGTCGTGCCTTATTCTCTTGTTATCCCATAAAATAGTTGTAAGTATGTTTCTCCCCCAAATATTTGAAAACAGTAAAAAGGGGCCGTGAAACTCACCTGGAGTTTGTGTATACTTGTATGATACTTGTTGTAGTCAACCTTGACTATTCGTACCCTAGATACCAAGGGTAAATTGTTGTTAAGACCAACGTCTTAATTGTAAATTGTTCACCGACCGTGTAAATCTGATTGTGTTTGTTTAAATATCGCTTTAGTTTTCTAACACATGTTTTGTTATAAAATAGTTTTGAGTTACTGTCCAACTGGAACTGTTGTATAGGTGTCGAAACTACCTAGTTTCGATGGGGCAATTGAGTATCGAAACTACTTAGTTTCGATTGAGTAGTTATGTATCGAAACTACCTAGTTTCGATCGAGTAGTTGTGTATCGAAACTACCTAGTTTCGATTGTGCAGTTTGGTGTCGAAACTTCCTAGTTTCGATTGAATATTTGAGTGTGGAAACAACCTAGTTTCGATTAAGTAAAAGGTATCAAAACTACTAGTTTCGATTGAGTATAGGTATCGAAACTCCTAGTTTCGATTGAGTAAAAGGTATCGAAACTCCTAGTTTCGATTGAGTAAAAGGTATCGAAACTACTAGTTTCGATTGAGTATAGGTATCGAAACTCCTAGTTTCGATTGAGTACAGGTATCGAAACTCCTAGTTTCGATTTCTGGACTTCTGTTTGACGGAATCAGTCCTGCATATTTATGTTTTAAAACTCGAAATTGACACCCTTTACTTGTTATCTTTCTTGCGTCTAAGCAAGATATAAGTTTAGCTACGGTTTTAAAGAACATAATATGAAAAATATCGAGTTTTTACCTTTAAAACAGTGGCGATGATGATGGAAGAAAACAGAGAATAGTCTTGAATCTTCTGTTAAACTTTCCTTAGAACACTTGAAATCTTCTTAAAACACTAGATTGTGGTGGATTTTTGCCTTAAAACTTGGCTTCGATTTTGAAGAGAAATGAGAAGATTTTCGTAAGAAAATGAGAGAGATAAAAGGTTTGTGAGAGTTTTGAGTGAAAGGGTATGGGTTATATCTGAAAATATGGTAAAATGGGACGTGAGAATGGGGGAGGGATGGTTTTCTCTGCACTTCGGCCGAATAGTCAAAAATGACTTGAGTGTTAATAATTAGTTTTAAATATTAGTTTATTAATGGTATTATAAATTTATTCTAAAAATAATTTATTGTTCTACGTAAAGTTTGTGGAAATAAAATATATATGTATATATATTTTTCTGGTTATTTATTTTAACCACTAGTGTTCGAATTTGTTGGTTTATATGACACGTGAACCGGTAACTCTTAGAATTACCAAAATATGAAATGAGACCATGTACGGTCTTTGTAGGACCAAAATGTCCTTGTTTGTGAAATCAAATAAATCACAAAAATAATTATAACGTAAACTTGTTTATAATGTGTAAGGATATTGACCTGAAATGTCGGGTGTCACATTCTCCCCTTGTTAAAAGAATTTCGTCCCGAAATTCAATTCGTGTTATCTTGAACTGGTGTATCCTTAAACAAGGATGGGTATTTTATTTTCATTTGGTCTTCTCGTTCCCATGTATACTCAGGACCACGTTTCTAGTTCCAACGTACTTTAACCAGTTTGATTCGACTGCGTCTCAGTCTTTGAACTTTCCAATCTGAAATCTCAATCGGTTCCTCGATGAAATGCAACCTGTCATCTATGTGAATCTCATCAGGCGGTATAATTAACGTCTCGTCTGATAAACACTTCTTGAGATTTGATACATGAAACGTATCATGTACATTGCTTAGTTCTTGTGGTAACTTGAGCTTGTAAGCTACAGGGCCAACTCTAGCCAGTATTTCAAAAGGTCCAACGTATCTAGGGTTGAGCTTACCACGGTTACCAAACCTTGCAACGCCTTTCCATGGTGAGACTTTTAACATTACTCGGTCACCAATTTGAAATTCTAATGGTTTCCGTCTGTTATCAGCATAGCTCTTCTGTCTGTCTCGGGCCGCTTTCAGACGGTCCTTAATTTTGAAGATCTTATCAGTGGTTTCCTGGACAATCTCAGGGCCTGTCAATTGTTTTTCACCAACTTCCGCCCAACATAGCGGTGAGCGGCATTTACGACCATATAAAGCTTCAAACGGAGCTGTCTTAATGCTCGTGTGGTAGCTGTTATTATAGGAAAACTCCGCCAACGGTAAATGAGTATCCCAATTACCTCCAAAATCAATTACACACGCACGGAGCATATCTTCTAAGGTTTGGATAGTCCTTTCACTTTGACCGTCCGTTTGTGGATGGTAGGCTGTGCTCATGTCTAGGCGCGTGCCCATGGCTTCTTGTAATGATTTCTAGATTCTAGACACGAATCTGCTGTCTCTATCAGAGATAATAGAAATTGGCACTCCATGCCTAGCCACAATTTCCTTGATGTAAAGCTTTGCAAGTTTCTCGGTTTTATCCGTCTCCTTGATAGGTAGAAAATGAGCTGATTTTGTTAAACGGTCGACAATTACCCATATGGTATCATAACCACTGGACGTCTTGGGTAACTTCGTGATGAAATCCATAGAAATTTGTTCCCATTTCCATTGAGGTATCTCAGGTTGTTGTAACAATCCCGACGGTTTCTGATGTTCTGCCTTTACCTTTGAACATGTCAGGCATTTACCGACATAAATAGCAATTTCTCCTTTCATGTTCGGCCACCAATAGTGTTCTTTCAGATCCTTATACATCTTATCTGAACCTGGGTGAATGGAGTACCTGGACTTGTGGGCTTCGTCCATAACCAACTCCCGTAAATTACCAAAACATGGCACCCAGATTCTATTCATGAAGTATAAAGTATCATCTGACTTTGGTTCCAACTATCTTATCATTCCTCGTAAAGCTTCATTATGAATGTTTTCTTCTTTGCTTGCCTCTTGTTGTACCATCCGGATTTGAGTCGTGAGACTCGTATGAATTGTCAATCCTAGGGCACGAACACGAAGAGTTTTAACCCGTTCCTTACGACTTAAGGCATCTGCCACGACGTTTGCCTTACCCGGGTGATACTTGATATCACAGTCGTAATCATTCAGTAGCTCTACCCAACGACGTTGTCTCATGTTGAGTTCCTTTTGATCGAAGATATGTTGGAGACTCTTGTGATCAGTAAAGATAGTGCATCTTGTACCGTAAAGATAATGTCTCCAAATCTTGAGTGCAAACACAACTGCGCCCAACTCTAAGTCGTGGGTCGTATAATTCTTTTCGTGCACTTTTAGTTGTCGTGAGGCATATGCGATGACTTTGTCTCTTTGCATTAACACACAACCAAGTCCTTGGTGTGATGCATCGCAGTATACGACAAAGTTGTCGATTCCCTCAGGAAGGGATAAGATCGGTGCACTACACAGCTTCTGCTTCAGCAATTGAAAAGCTGACTCTTGCTTATCACTCCAATCAAACTTCTTTTCTTTCTGGGTTAATGTGGTTAAAGGCAAGGCTATCTTTGAAAAATTCTCGATGAATCGCCCGTAATAGGCCGCCAAACCCAGAAATTGACGTACTTCAGTCGGAGTTCTTGGTGCTTCCCAGTTTTTGATAGCTTCAATCTTGGATGGGTCTACGTGAATACCATTCTTATTGATGACGTGTCCAAGAAAATGCACTTCTCGGATCCAAAACTCACACTTTGAGAATTTAGCATAAAGCTTCTCATTCCTGAGTAGTTCTAAGATTAATTTCAAATGATGTTCATGTTCCTCCTTGGTTCGTGAATATATTAATATGTCATCAATAAATACTATCACGAATTTATCCAAGTATGGCTTGCACACGCGGTTCATGAGATCCATGAAAACAGCTGGTGCGTTCATCAAACCAAATGGCATAACTAGGAATTCGTAGTGGCCATATCGAGTCCTAAATGCTGTCTTTGGTACATCTTCTTCTTGGATTTTCAGTTGATGATACCCTGATCGTAGATCAATTTTAGAATAGAAGCTGGAACCTTGAAGTTGATCGAACAAATCGTCTATTCGAGGAAGTGGATATCGGTTTTTGATTGTAAGCTTGTTTAATTCTCTGTAATCAATACACATCCTAAAGGTTCCATCCTTTTTCTTTACGAATAGGACTGGAGCTCCCCAGGGTGAGAAACTCGGTCTTATGAAACCTTTATCAAACAATTCTTGCAGTTGATTAGATAATTCATGCATCTCGGAAGGTGCTAGTCGATATGGTGATCGCGCAACCGGTGCGGCTCCTGGTACCAAGTCGATTCGGAATTCTACTTGCCTCGGTGGTGGTAATCCAGGTAAGTCTTCAGGAAAAACTTCGGGGTAATCTTTAACGATTGGTATGTCTTCAAGTCGACGTTTCTCGGGTTTCTTCTCGACGACGTGAGCCAGGAATACGCAATAGCCTTTACGTAGGTACTTACGAGCTTTCATGCAGTTTATCATCCTTAATGTTACTCCACTCTTCTCACCTTGAATCGAAAGAACTTCTCCGTTCGGGAGTGGAATTTGAACAATCTTCTCAAAACAAACGATCTCGGCGTGATTCTTCGACAACCAATCCATGCCAATAACAACGTCAAAACTTCCCAAGTCAACAGGTAGTAGGTCTATACTAAATGTGTGGTTCTTAAACCATAAGGTACAACCCTGAATGACTTCCACAGTTTTAATTAATTTCCCGTTTGCTAATTCAATTGTATAATTTTGGTCTAGTTTGCTGGGCTTAATACCGAGTAGGGACTTAAAATCATTTGACACAAAACTCAAATCAGCACCCGTATCGAAAAGTATAGAGGCATAGTGATTATTTATCGGGAACGTACCAGTGACAATGTTTGGATCTTGTCGTGCGTCACCAGCCCCCATTACAAACGCTCTTCTACGGGCCTGATTGTCGATTCGGTTCTTCAACTTTGGACAGTCTTTTCTAAAGTGCTTTGGATCTCCACACTCAAAGCATCCCTGATTCATCCTTTCTGTCCCTGGGTTGACCTTTCCTGCTACTTGATTGGTCTTATTAGGGTTCGCATTGTTCCAACAGTTGTGGGCTAGATGCCCATGCTTTTTACACTTTCCACATTGGGTACACCTTCCACTGTGATGATACCCACATTTGTCACACTTCGGTAGAGTTCCAAGATATCCTTTCTGTTCCACGGTGTTGACAGCATAGGCTTTCATAGTTTCGGGTCTCTTGTAAGCTTGATTCTTGTTTTGATTACTGGGTTTTCCAAACCATTTCCTCTTTTCTCCAGACCTTCCTTCCTCGGTCTCCTTCTTTTCAAACAAGCCATCACGCACAGCATTATCCCTTAGCTTGAATGCTAGAGTTATAGCGCTCTTGGCATCCATGGGGTTCGATGAAGTCACCAGGCTTCGGATTTGAGGAGCAAGACCCCACAAGTATCTTTCAACTTTCTTATATTCTGGGGTAACCATGTGTGGAACCAAACTTGCTAACTCATTGAATCGGTCAGTATAACCAGCCACATCATCTCCTATCATTTGTAAATTCCACATTTCAGATTCGATCTTTTGCAACTCATTTCGAGGACAGTACTCCTCGATCATCATGGCTTTTAAATCATCCCAAGATAGCTGGTAGGCAGTCTGCCTTCCCAAGGTTTTCATCTGAGAATTCCACCAGGTTAATGCTTTGTCAATAAGTCTGCAAGTGGCATATTTCACTATACAGTCGGCTGTGCATTCACTAATATCAATTACAGATTCCATCTTCTCAATTCATCTCATCAGGCCTACTGCACCCTCGGTGCCATTGAAGTTGCGAGGGTTGCAGGATAGAAAAGCCTTATAAGTGCACTTCTTGTTCGAAGCATCTGTAGGGTCACAAGTCAATATTTTAATAATGTTGTTAACTTAGATCGCGACTGTGTTACAGAGGTGTTTACACATCCTATTACCTCCAGAACCTCCAGTAGTGCCACTGCCTCCTGCACCTCCTCCGCTACCACTACCATTTCCTCTGACGTTATTCCGATTGGCTTCGTACTGCTCCAAGGCGGCGGCTACACGTTGGGATATGAGTTGCTCAACTTCTGCAGAAATCGTCGTGTTGTTTTCACCAGTAGTGTCACGCGGTGTCCTTCTTTTGGGTGCCATGGGTCTGAAGTCGAAATGGGGTTAGTGTGTGACGATGTTCAGTGTCTACGATATCCGTATAATATGATGGTAAGTTATGACATGCATATGCAATGAAAAACGTCTTAGTGAGTCATTTAGATTATAGACTAGGTTCGATTTTTAGACTCCTAGTTCGCTATAATCAATGGCTCTGATACCAATCTGTCATACCCCGCCAAGGCGGAAACGCGAGGCGCGACGTAACATGGTTTCCAAAGCATATGATTACCGCAAACACATACATGATAAATGGATACATAATTAAGTTTAAAGTTTTACATTCCAAAATGTAAATTGCGTTTACAAAAAGTGAAGATTTCGCAAATATGACTCTATTACAACGAGTTATACAAGAGAAATCCCCCAAAAGTTGTATCCATCGTGCATGCATGTATCCTACATTGCTAATCTTGTGATCACGTTCAATTTCCTGAAAAACATACTTAAAATTGTCAACACGAGGTTGGTGAGTTCACAGGTTTAATCAAATAGTTCTTTGTAAGATTCAATCGTTCGTAAATAGTTTCAGGTGTATGTGATAAACAGAATAAGAATTGTTGACCCATTTGTAAACTAGCTAGGAATACAAATAATATGTTCATACATGAGACGTAACCAAACCATGACAATTGTACACGCCCCTAATTTCGTTATCCGGTTCTATGCGGCCATAAATCCTCCAGATTGTGGTTAGCGCGACTAACCATGACCGGGAGACGTCACTCTCCATAGTACTATTCATAGGACCCTAGGCTACAGTTAATGGTTACTACATTGTTTCAGGGGACTTTAGCGGCCTCTCTTGTTGTTCTCATCTCATGTAAACATAAAAGTCGTGCCTTATTCTCTTGTTATCCCATAAAATAGTTGTAAGTATGTTTCTCCCCCAAATATTTGAAAACAGTAAAAAGGGGCCGTGAAACTCACCTGGAGTTTGTGTATACTTGTATGATACTTGTTGTAGTCAACCTTGACTATTCGTACCCTAGATACCAAGGGTAAATTGTTGTTAAGACCAACGTCTTAATTGTAAATTGTTCACCGACCGTGTAAATCTGATTGTGTTTGTTTAAATATCGCTTTAGTTTTCCAACACATGTTTTGTTATAAAATAGTTTTGAGTTACTGTCCAACTGGGACTGTTGTACAGGTGTCGAAACTACCTAGTTTCGATGGGGCAATTGAGTATCGAAACTACTTAGTTTCGATTGAGTAGTTATGTATCGAAACTACCTAGTTTCGATCGAGTAGTTGTGTATCGAAACTACCTAGTTTCGATTATGCAGTTTGGTGTCGAAACTTCCTAGTTTCGATTGAATATTTGAGTGTTGAAACAACCTAGTTTTGATTGAGTAAAAGGTATCAAAACTACTAGTTTCGATTGAGTATAGGTATCGAAACTCCTAGTTTCGATTGAGTAAAAGGTATCGAAACTCCTAGTTTCGATTGAGTAAAAGGTATCGAAACTACTAGTTTCGATTGAGTATAGGTATCGAAACTCCTAGTTTCGATTGAGTACAGGTATCGAAACTCCTAGTTTCGATTACTGGACTTCTGTTTGACAGAATCAGTCCTGCATATTTATGTTTTAAAACTCGAAATTGACACCCTTTATTTCTTATCTTTCTTGCGTCTAAGCAAGATATAAGTTTAGCTACGGTTTTAAAGAACATAATATGAAAAATATCGAGTTTTTACCTTTAAAACAGTGGCGATGATGATGGAAGAAAACAGAGAATAGTCTTGAATCTTCTGTTAAACTTTCCTTAGAACACTTGAAATCTTCTTAAAACACTGGATTGTGGTGGAATTTTGCCTTAAAACTTGGCTTCGATTTTGAAGAGAAATGAGAAGATTTTCGTAAGAAAATGAGAGAGATAAAAGGTTTGTGAGAGTTTTGAGTGAAAGGGTATGGGTTATATCTGAAAATATGGTAAAATGGGACGTGAGAATGGGGGAGGGATGGTTTTCTCTGCACTTCGGCCGAATAGTCAAAAATGACTTGAGTGTTAATAATTAGTTTTAAATATTAGTTTATTAATGGTATTATAAATTTATTCTAAAAATAATTTATTGTTCTACGTAAAGTTTGTGGAAATAAAATATATATGTATATATATTTTTCTGGATATTTATTTTAACCACTAGTGTTCGAATTTGTTGGTTTATATGACACGTGAACCGGTAACTCCTAGAATTACCAAAATATGAAATGAGACCATGTACGGTCTTTGTAGGACCAAAATGTCCTTGTTTGTGAAATCAAATAAATCACAAAAATAATTATAACGTAAACTTGTTTATAATGTGTAAGGATATTGACCTGAAATGTCGGGTGTCACACATACAGCCTACTGACAATTTAAATTACTTGTAAATAAGTAGATTAAAAACATAATAAGTTAAACAATTAAGTAAGCATGACGCAATCATTTCCCATATGAGCAGTCTATGACGTTTAGATTATTTCTGATGTACTATCATTTCCTCTTTTCTCAAGTTAACTTTGAAATTTTCTCCATTTTCTATTTTTGTTTTTGCTTATGTAAAATATTTTGAAACTTAAAAGAACTATACAGAAAATTTAAAAAGAAATAAAGTTTAACTTCCATGAATTGAATTGAATTAAGAAAAATTAATTTTCACTCAGGATTGAACATTCCTATCAAGTTGACAAGATCCTCAAAACGGGATCGATCAAATGCCTTTCTGAAAAGGTCAGCAAGATTGTCATCCATGTGAACTTTTACAAGTTCAATTAAATGTTTTTCAGCACAATCACGGATGAAATGATGGCGAATCTCTATATGTTTAGTTTTGGAATGTTTCACCGGGTTATTTGTGATGGACATTGTGGCATTGTTGTCAATGAATAGAGGAGTTCCAGTGAAGTTTAAGTCGTAGTCTCTCAACTGCTGCTGAATCCACAGTATCTTAGAACAACTGCTCGCTGCAGCAATGTATTCTGCTTCACAAGTTGAGACATAAACCATTGACTGCTTCTTACACTGTCAGGAGACCAGTCTGTTTCCTAAGAATTGACATCCACCAGAAGTTGACTTTCTGTCAAGGTTACAACCGCCATAAGCTGAGTTAGTGTAGGCTTTGAAGTCGAATGACTGCTGCTTAGAGTACCAAAGACCTAATCGGGGTTTCCCTTTCAGGTATCTGAAAATTCTCTTCACGGCTATCATATGTGACTCCTTCGGTTAAGACTGAAACCTTGAGCACAAGCATACAACAAACATTACATCGGGTCTTGAAGCTGTGAGATACATAAGTGATCCGATCATCCCACGATACAATCTGCTGTCTACATCCTTTCCATCTTTGTCAGGATGCAAACCATGATTGACTGGGATAGGTGTGCCATAAGTACTGCTATCATTCATCTTGTATTTTGACAAGATGTCCTGCACATACTTGGTTTGATGTAGATAAATGTCATCCTCTCTTTGACTGACTTGCAGACCCAGGAAGAACGACAGTTCATCCATATTACTCATTTCAAACTTGGACTTCATCACCTTCTCGAATTCCCTACACATCCCTTCATTGGTAGATCCAAAGATAATGTCGTCGACGTATACTTGTACAAGAAGAATGCCACCTCCTGCTTTCCTAATGAAGAGAGTCGAGTCAATCTGTCCACGGTCGAAACCATTAGACAGTAAATGCTTAGATAATGTCTCATACCATGCCCGCGGTGCTTGATGAAGACCATAAAGTGCTTTGTCGAGCTTATACACTTTATTAATATTATGCGGATCTTCAAAACCAGGAGGTTGAGTGACATAGACCTCTTCATGAACTTTACCATAAAGGAAAGCACTCTTCACATCAAGTTGATAGACCTTGAAGCCGACATATGTGGCATAAGCCAAGAACAGTCTAATGGCCTCAATTCTAGCAACTGGGGCATATACTTCCGTGTAATCCAAGCCCTCTTGCTGATAAAAACCCTGAACAACCAATCTTGCTTTGTTCTTCACAACCACATGACAATCATCCGTCTTGCATTTGAACACCCATCTGGTTCCAATTAGTTGAAAGCCCTTTTGCAAGTCAACCAAATCCCACACGTGCAACTTTTGGAATTGAGACAGTTCATCTTGCATCGCCTCAATCCAAAAAGTTGTCAGTGAGAGCCTCCTTCACATTCTTCGGCTCTAACTGGGACACGAATGCAGCATGCAGACATGTTTCCATGACACCAGTGTCAAATATCTCTGTGTAAAGACTGGTGTTCTCAGTGATGGTTCGATGACGAGTCTGAACACCGGCATAAGGATCACCAATAATGTTGTTGATTGGATGATTCCTATGCAATCTAGTCTCCGGTAAAATCGGTTCCTGAATTTCTGGATCTAAATTCGTGCTTAACTCCCCCATTTCCTGTGTTCCAGAGGAAGAAGATTCAATGTTAATTGGATCAGCTGGAGCTTCATTTCCTACAGTTGTGTTAGGATTGGATTGAGCGTCATCTCCAACAACAAGAACATCTTCACTGTCATCACTGTCATGAGTTCCAGATGCAGATGCAGCATTGGAATCAGGAGTTATAATTGGTACAGTAGCACGAGTAGAGAAGCTGGAGTCATCACCGCAACCCAATAATTGATAAACATTTGCGGCGTCAACTGCAGATAGATCAGGAAGATTGAATGACTTGAATAGCGCATCATAATCAAAACCCCAAGCTAGACCTGTTGGTTCGGGTGGAATGCTGTGTTTACTACAATCCACTTCAAACCATTCCTCGACAGTACGAGTTCCTATGTTGTACACTTTCTTGCAATGCGAGTTGGCAACATATCCTAAAAAGATGCCTTCCACCGCTTTTGCATGAAACTTAGAATGGTTGTCTTTGTACTGTACAACAAGGAACAAGGACTACCGAAAGGAACTAGGTAATCAAGATTGGGAAGTTGATTGTTGATCAACTCGTAACAAGTCTTGTTGTGTCTCTTCACAACCAGAACTCTTTTTAAGACGTGACAAGCTGTATTAACGGATTCTGCCCAGAAAGTGACAGGAAGCTTTGCATCCGACAGCAAAGTCCTTGAAGTCTCAATCAGTGTTCTGTTCTTCCATTCAGCAACTCCATTCTGCTGAGGCGTGTACGGTGCGCTGAATTCGTGATGGATCCCTTTCTTGAGACAGAAAAGCTCCATCAAATTATTCTTGCACTCAGTTCCGTTGTCACTCCTAATTCTTCTAACTTTCAGCTTGCAAAGAGATTCCAAGCTCAGGATCAAATATTGAAGAATATCAGCAGTCTCGTCTTTAGTACCTAAGAAATGCACCCAAGAAAAACGTGAGAAATCATCAGTTACTACTAGACAGAACGACTTACCTCCAATACTCCTGATACTTATGGGGCCAAACAGATCCATGTGTAATAGCTCCAAAGGGGTATCAATAGAGTTTTGGAGCTTGGGCTTGTGAGACTTCCGTTGCTGTTTGCCCTTTTTACAAGGAATACAGTCATCTGCAACGGTAAACCTCGGCTTAGGAACCCCGGTTACCAAACCGTTTCGGACAAGATGATTCATTTTAAGATGCGAAATATGTCCGAGTTTCCTATGCCACAAGATGGAGTCGAGCTCTATCGCTTTAGAAAGCAAACAGGTAGGAACTGATGAGGTGGTTGTTGCCACGCTCATATCGATCTGATAGGTGTCGTTTGTTCTTGGCGCTCTCATCAGGATCCAATCTTCCGGAACTTCAAAACTAGGTTTGAGAATCAGGCATTCTGACTTGTCAAACATCACTGAGTACTCCTTGTCACACATTTGGGAGACACTCAACAGGTTATGCTTCAGCTGCTCGCAGAAGTTGACATTGTCAAAACTGACACAACCGTTTGAAACCACGCCTTGACACGTGATGCTGCCGCCTTTTTCTCCGGCAAAGGCCACATAGCCGCCTCTGAATGGTTTAACATCCTGAAGCAGGGCCATGTTTCCTGTCATGTGCCTGGAACATCCACTATCTACATACCAGCGGTTAGAGATAGTACCCTTCGGACGTCCCTGCACGAGTCACAAAATAATTAGTTAGATTTGGAGACCCAAGCCATTGTCGTCTTGGGTCGTCCATCCTTTTCAAAATAAACTACTTCCTTTAACTCACAGTCATTACGACTGTTCAAAATTGATGAATCTTTAGAAGAAATAGAACTAGGAGATTGAGAAGTTTTGGATTTTGCTGTCCATGATCTCTTCTATTTCTTAACCAGAACAGGAGACTTTGGTTCAACTACAGCAGGTGAACTTGTGGAAGCTTCACCTGATTGAACTGAAGTCAGCTGTTCAAGCTTTCTCAACCTCTTGTTCCGTCTCCTCCTCTGTGGCTTAGAGAGTCTTGCCACAGGTTTCTCACCAGTACGTGTACTACCAGAGGTAGATACACGAGGTACAGCAGGTTGCGTTACCTTTATTGGAACAGATGGTTTAGCTTCAGATATGATCTTAGGATTTACCATCGGTTTGACTGGTGGTTTCATCACATTTTGCTTTGGATGTTTGGGAGATGGTTTCACTGGTGGCAACCTGGGGATAACAGCTGGTTGTGAAACAACAGACCGTTTCCCTTGGTTCTTAGAGGGACAGTTCACAAAGAAGTGACCAACCAAGCCACAGTGAAAACAGTTCCTCTTGTCTACATAAGTTCTCTTGTAAAGCTCCATAGATCTGGCCTTAGATAACTCAGCATTATGAGAAGGAGGAGTTGGTTTATGAACATTAGTCTGGGCCTTTTCAGTTTGGTTTTTGGGGGTATAGTATTTTTCCAAGTTTTCTTTATACCCAAGCCCATAGTGAGCTGAAAAAGCCTCTTTCTTTACTTGGTTAAGACTTTTATACCCCCCGTAAAGCATTACCTTTAGTTTATCATTTGTTTCAATGATGCGGGTTCAGTTAAAATGCAATTATCACCATTAGTGATAACGTTTTTCTTTACCTTTTGTTCAGTCAACAACTCCTCAGATACTACTCCTTCAGGGCAAGAGTTAACCGACCCATCTTCAGAAGAAGTAACAAACTCCTCACTAGATGTGGAGTTAACCTTACTTGAGGATTCATCCTTTTTAGGGGAATCATCCTTATCAGAGGACTCATCTAGACAAGTGAGATCAATGTCTATTGAGCTATTGACAAACTTCCCGCTCACTGGTGGAGGAATGGCATTAGTACCCAACCCTAACCCATTCAGTTGCCTCACCACAGACTCGTAGTGTTCCACCACAAAGCGAGAGTTTTTCAACTTCTCATTAGTGCATTTTAACTGCAAGATCTCATTTTGCAGTTTGTTGATTTCATTGTTCCGTTTTTCTAACCCCCTGTATGCAACATCTAAGTGAAGCTGTTGATCACTTATTTTTAAAGAATATTCAGATTTTTCCTTTTTTAACGTTTCAATAGAATCTTTAAAACATTTTTCAATTTCTTTATAGTTTAGAGCTGCCAAACTTAGGGGTTCGATTTTGTCTTGGAGCCTAGAATTTTCAAGTTTTATCCCTATACATTTAGAACATGAAAATAACAGAGAAAGGGTTAGAATCTACCTCAGACGATGAACTTGTTGCTTCTCCAATGGCCATGAGAGCAACAGCAGTGGTCGATTCCTCTTCATCAGCTACAGGAGCTTCCATTTCTTCAGCTTCCTTCACCTCCTCTGTAGCAGCAGTTGTAGATTCTTCTAGGTCAGCCATAGAAGCTTCCCTTTTCTCTGCTTCCATCATCTCCATGATCTCAGCCATGAGACTAACCTGGGTTTGTGCGATGATGGCATCCTCAAGATGAACACCCCAGTCAAAGCTGTCGTCCTGTTGTGCTACCAGTGCATTGGACATTCCACTTTGGCTTTGATTGTGGTGGTTTGGATTGTTGTGGCCATGGCTGGGTCGGGTGAAACTAGAGGCAGGTGCTCTGTCTTTCTAACACTCACGAGCAAAGTGTCCATAGTTCAGACACTTGTAGCATTTGGCCTTGGATTTGTCAAACCCGACCTTGGCATTAGGATGCCCGCCAATAAACTTTCTTCCTGTTCTGTTCACGAAACGCTTGGCTCTCCTCAATAGCATGGCCATATTCCATTGAATATCCATGTCCTCCATGTCATCAGGATCTACTTGATTAAAATCTTCTTCAATCGTCTCTGGATCAGTAAGCTTGCCACCTATGAAGTTTTCATATGCAAGCATGCAAGATGAGAATAGTGCTACATGATCTTCAGCTATTCTGGCTATAGCTGAGTTGTTAGCTGAAGACGTAGCAGGAGGATTTCTTGAGGTATTTTGATGATGAGACCCCAACCCTGATCCTGAAGCATAGCAAGCATGACCACCACACCCAGTTGAGTGGTCTTCTTTAGTAGGATTTCCAGTGAAGAGGGCAATTCCAGACCCCGATGACTTGGATGTAGAAGTCGTCCCATGATACATAGAAGGGTCTTGTATCTGGGGTCTTCCAGAGCTCTCCTTTCTTCTTAGGTCCATGTCATGAGCTTGAACCTTTCCTATTGCCTCTTCAACTGTCAGCTCATAGAATTTAGGATTTTCTCTCAACAGGGTTGTGTACATCTCAAATTTGGGTGGTAAAGCATCCAAAAACTTTTCCACCATCTCTTCATCCGGATACCTGAGTTCAAAAGCCTTCAACTCAGTCTGTAAATGATAGAACCTAGAGATGAGGTCATCTAAAGATTCGTTCTCAAAAAATCTGAAGCACTCATACTGCTTCCTGAGAAGATCCCGCTAACTCTTCTTGATGTCACTATTTCCTTAGAATCTCTTCTGTAAAGCTTTACAGAGATCCTTAGAATTGTCATACCCTCGGAAACTGTGGAACAATTACCGAGTTAATGCCATAGTGATCGAACCAAGTGCCTTCTTTTCACGATCATAAGCTTTCTTTTCTTCGTCAGAAAGCTTAGAGATAGGTTTGAGCATGGTTTCATCAAGATAGATGTGTGTGGGATGCTTATATCCGTCAAGGATTGGTATCCATAGTGATGAGTATATATATGAAAAGTAGTGCTCAAAACGTGCTTTCCAATTAGAATAATCGTTCACGTTCAGCAACTTTGGTGGTTTCTGTGGTGTACCGATCTCATTATCATAATTCAGCAGGTTTCCAAGATTCTGAAGATTCGACATAGTGAACCCTTAGTCAAATTTCAGAAAAGTCAGACACAGTTGCGCACTTGGTTTTGGCCTTGTGCACTTGAGAAATAGTCTTGCGTATTTAGATTTCCTCTTGCGTACTGTACGCAGGAGTAATTGTAAGTACGCAGGATATAACTTAAGTTCGCACAAGTTCAGTCTTGCGCACTTATAAGTACGCAGGAGATAAGTCTTGCGTATTTAGTAAGTACGCACAAAACTGTACTTTTTGCAAGAAATGGTAAGTACGCAGGATACCTTTTCAGCAACTTTCACCAAACTTTTCTGGTCACCTGAAACTCGTCGGAGATGGTAAAAATTCGTCTGATGATCAATGCAAATGAGCCAAAGGGTCAGGAACTTGTTCCTAACCAACCTTTGATGCTCAAAACACTCAAGTACACAACAAAAATCTATTTTTTTGAGTGATTTTTTCTTCTAAAATAGTGCTCAAGAGCTACCCCTATTTTATCACAAAAATACCTCTTTTTGCTTGTAAAAACTCTCCAAACTCACTCACAACCCTCGAAATCAGGAGCAATTGCTCTGATACCACTTGTAGGTCCCTCGGGTGTGTCGGATCGTCACATGCAAGTGGGTCTACTAGTCGGACCGGGTACGGAATACCCGTGACAAGGCGGAGAGTCAAGTAACAACACAAAGTAAACCGACAAGACAATCACTATAAACGTTCGTCTATTATAAACACTTGAAGGTTACATAGAGAAGTACTGAGATTACAATTTGCGTATTTGCTAAAATGTCTGCGTACTTAACTTCTGTCAACCTATCATATTTATACCTGACCTGATGCCTGCGCACTTAATAAGTGCGCAAGGCAAATTGCTCTTGCGTACTTAACAAGTACTCAAAGGTATTCTTGCGTACTTGCTAAGTACGCATGAGCTTTCTCCTGCGCACATGTAAGTGCGCAAAACACATAGAAAGAAATGCAACATTCAATGTGTAAAAGTAAATACAACTCGATAAACTAATACATAAAGACTCTTACATACAAAGACAATTACAGACATGAAAATACAAACTAACACTCTATCCAGAGTGTTGTCACAGGAAAGTGCTTCAACAATAAATAATCTCATTGGTAGATTAAATATTTATTCCGTGTTTATTTGATTTTGTAACCCAGATCCTGTCGTGTGATACCCGGCAAATTTCAGGTTTCCTGACTAAGATACATATTACATTATTAGACACACATCACAATTAATTTTATAGTAATTAAGTCCATTTCACATGTAGCAAGTCAATCCGTTTACACATGTCGGTAATCCGAAAGATTACCCGGTCAAACACGCGTCCTTCAGCACGACCGTTGGTGATAATTTAAAACAAATACCTAGACATATAATCTGTGTGTGAAAATTATATGTAACACTGTGATTTAATTAATCATTCCTATATGAATTTTTCTATGATTTATGCAAATACTTTTATTTTCAGCACAGTCCGGTAAACACGTAGTGTGCACTAGCTAGGTCCATAATTCTAAGCAGACACTTAGACATATATTTGGTGTGCAAAAATTACATGTAGTACTGTGATATATTATGCTAAGACTCTGTGAATTTTTTGGGAATTTTCTGAGAAACATTCTGATTTAACGCTATCCGGCCAGTCCGCAGTATGTAACGACATTTCCAAAAAAAAATTTGAAAATTTTATATGTTAAACATACCAATATGAGCCAAATTATTTTTAAATAATTTCATTCATACCTATTCGGAATTTCCGTCAATAAATCGGTGACTATTCGTTTTCCACCATCCGGAGTGAAATGACCCTATAAACCACACCCACCACCACCATTTTTCTTCATTTTTGATTCTTTGATCCATTCATGCTTCCAAATCCAAGCTCTAAGTGAAAATTATCAAGTTTACAAGAAGATTCATCCACCATTTCATCCTAATCTTCAAGTTTGGTAAAATCAAAACCCACTTTTTCTCCATTTTCATCTTCATGTTCATATGAATATGCATCCAAAGAAAACTCATTTTTATGAAATATTAACCATGGATTCTTAAAGGAAATTTGTTTTAAAACTTAAATGGTACATATTGTTGGTGATTTTGAACTCGTATTTTGTTCATAGGCTGGGTTTCCATTTAAGGAAACTTTATTATGTATGCATGTAGAACCAAAGACTGATGGCTTCTAAATTATTCTAAGTACAAATGCTGCTGATAGGCTTATCAGCAGCATTCAACACATGTTGCTGCTGATAGGCTTATAAGCAGCATTCAACACATGTTGCTGCTGATAGGCTTATCAGCAGCATTCAGTACTTGTTGCTACTGATAGGCTTATCAGCAGCATCATTCTCATTCTTGCTGCTGATAGCTATGTTCCTTGAAGAGAAATCGTTGTAGCTGACTATCCATGCCAAGCGTCACTGACAACTTTCTGCAAAAGCAACTGACACACTCAAAGCATAAGGAACCTCGATGGTGCAACCAATGACGGACGACAATGCTCTTCTCCAGACATGCAAGCAATGATGCATAAAGAAGACGCTTCAATAAAGTTAGCTAGTTTAGCTTTAACGTGTAAAATTAGCTTTTGTATAAAAGATCAATGGTCTGTGTTCGATCTGATCCTTAGAATCAAGGGTCTGTCTTGATTCTAAATTAGTATAAATACTGTGTAAACACTTCATTGTAAGTGTGCTTCTTCATAGAGTTTTCATTTGTAATCGTTTATTCACAAAGCTTAATACAACAGTGATCTTACTAGTATTCTTTCTGTCTGTTAGATTACATTTGTGTAGTTGTTATTGTTTCCGCCAATTTCAACTAAGAATACAACCATCTTGTAATTTGATGATCCTACAAGTGGTATCAGAGCTTTGGCTCAGATTAAACAAACTAACACTTGTTTAATCACTTCTGGTTCTATTCTAAACTCTTTTTTTTTATCAAGTCACCCAAAACCACGAAAAAAAAATGGCACAAAGCAATGGTTTTGAAGACATCGGCAGCATCAACCGACCACCAAGATTGGTGTCTGGAGAAGACTACGACATGTGGAAAAATCGCATGGAAAGTTTTTTTGCTATCAGGAGTACGGAATGTGGAAATCCATCAGGGATGGACCCTACATTCCCATGGCGGCATCTGCTGACTCTGGAGGACCATCAGTTCCAAAGGATCCCTCCAAGTACTCGGATGAAGATATAAAAAAGATGGAGGTGGACTTCAAGGCACTAGGAGCTATCCAAATGTGCCTTCCAAATGAAGTTTTTCATAACTTCAGAAGTCACAAAACCGCCAAAGAGCTCTGGGAGGCTCTTGAGAAGATGTTTGCTGGCTCAGAAGAAGTCAAAGAAAACAGAAGGGATATCTTGAAGCAGTAGTACGAAAACTTCGTATGGAAGGAAGGTGAGTCCCTAACTGTTTTATATAATAGATTTACTTATCTTGTAGGTGAGCTGCAGTGCTCAAAGGTGAAACTGGAGAATGAGGATATTCTCAAAAAGTTCATCAGGTCATTACCTAGCTGCTGGACACTCTACACGGTGTCCATTAGAAGAACTGAGAATCTGAAGACTCTCCAAATGACTGAGCTCTTCGGTATGCTGAAGACTTATGAGCTAGAGATGATTCAGGCAAAAGAACGAAGTTCAAGCTACCAAATAGCTTCAACATCCACCACCACCTCTTCTGTTTTTCACTCTGAGTACCCAGGTCCTAGTACTAGCAACTACTATCCTCCCATAGTCACACATCCTCAAACTCCTACCTCTAAAACAAACACATCACCATTTCTTCTTGAAGCTCCTTCTCAATCCTCATCCACTGCTGCCTTTGTTTCTGAAAACTCAAGCAACACGTACTTTATCAAGGAGGATCTTGAGTGCTTCCATCCAGATGATCTAGAAGAAATGGATATACAACACTCGTATGCCATGCTCTCTATAAGAGCAAAAAGGTTCTACTCTAGAGCCGGATGACCCATTCCAAGCAACAGCTCCAACACCAGAGTTGGCTTGGATAAAAGCAAATTGAAATGTTACAACTGTAACCAACTGGGTCATTTTGTTAGAGAATGCAAGGCACCTAGGGCAAACCCAGCAGCTCACCAAGCCCAACCAAGACATCAACAGCAACAAGCTACTCCTCCAGCTCAAACTGCAGCTTGTACAGCTGTTGGAACATCTGACTTTGACTGGAGCTTCCAGTATGAAGATTTGCCTACTAACAACCAAGCTCTTATGGCAGACACAACTGAGATACCGCCTCAGGTATATGAACATCTATGTTCCCAAGCCTGTATTGATAAGGTTTTAGGCTACAGAAAGCATAATCAAAACCTAATAAATCAAAATGAAGAGTTTCATCAAATGAAATCTGAATTCAAAAAGGTTGAAGACAGTTACAAAGAAAAAATTAACTGCCTAAAGAAAGAGATTTCATCATTAAAACATGAACAAACCAATCTTGAAACTGAGATTGATGATCTTCTTGTCAAATTAAAAGCTACCAGAGCAGAATTAGCAGAGCAGAAAGTTCACATTGACAAATATGAATTTGCATCCAAAAAGCTGCAAAGACTTCTGGATGCTCAAATTCATGATAAGGAAAAAACTGGTGCGGGGTATCATGCTGAACAATATCAAGTCGTTGCACCTCCTGCTGACTACGTTGCCATCCATGAACCAAGCTTCAATCTGGCAAATCTTGATATGGCCAACAGAAATCTTGATCCTTCTAAGGATGAACCATTGGTACAAGAATGCACTACCTCATCAGAGTCTGATTCAACTTACTCAGACTCCACTAAAACAAGTGAAGCTTCATCTCCTCCTGCCCCTCAAGTCACTCTGACTAAAGATAAAGTCCATTCAGCACAAGTACCAGCCATTTCAGTACCAGTTCCTACACCATTCAAACAAATCAAAATTAGCTATCCTCCAGAAGGTAGGAAGCTAAATACTAGAAGGGCCAGTCTTCATCTTCAGTCCAGCCAAGGAAGGTGTTTGACATATGTCATGCTCCTGGAGAAAGGGTTCCATATGTTCAAAAAACATTGGAAGAAGCTACTTTTGAGCACAACAAAGCTCACCCTTGGAATTTCAAAGACCTTTTCAAAAGAAAGGATTATGTGTATCTTTCAAGGGATAAAATGGCAAAATCATGTTTTGTCTGTGGAAAATATAACCACACTGCCAGCACCTGCTTCTACTACCTTCAGCAGCAAAGAAACCTCAAGTAACATGCTTTTGAGAAGACAAAGAAGAACAAACAGGTAAGAGGTTTTGAAGCTAAGACAACTCAATTCAGAAAATCTCTTTCTCCACTAAGGGAACAGTTGTCAAAACCTCAATAATCTTGCATCATCTGTGGAGAATCAGACCACTTTGCTGCAAATTGTAAGTCAAATCCTTTCAATCAGATTCTTCTTTCAACCCCAGTTATACAAAAGCCTATCGGCAAGATGAAGAAGGGTAAGCATACATCTGTTTCTAAGCCATCAGCAGCCAAAATAATTGCTGCTGATCGAGTAAAGCCCAAGCAACCAAAAGGAAGGCCTTCAGCAGCAACAAAGTCTGCAGCTGCTCAAGTAAAACCATCAGCAGCAACAAAATCTGTTGCTGATAAGCCAAAATCCTCAGATACAACATCTGCTGATGAAAAGACAAAGAGAGCTGGAAAACCACCAACTCAACAATGGAAGGTAAAGAAACCACCAAGCATCATCATCGGTTCAGTTGAGTGCGTCTATCCTTTGGTGTAAATATGTATGTCTTATGTTTTAAATAAAAGTTATAACTCAGCAGCATCCTTTTGGCTGCTGACAGGTCTAATTTTCAGCAACAAAGAATTTGCCCCTGACTGCTTTAACTTATCAGAAGGAACAAGTTTCCTGCAGATAGTTTTAAGGATGTCAGCAGCAACATCCTTGCTGCAAATCATTGCATCTATCAGCAGCAATTAAGTCTGCTTCTAGCAAACTTAACCTTCCACAGCAACCAAAGTTGCAGCGGACAGGCTTATTCATCCACGGCAACCAAGTTTGCTGCTGATGGATAAATTTAAGTCCAGATTAACTTTTCCCCGCTGTAAAAAAAATTTACGTCAGTCTTTACCATGACTGTCTCAATGTATTACAGCTGTAACAATGAAAAGTAAATAAGGTTGTACTGTACAAGTCATTTTGCTTTTTCTCTCATCTGCCGTTATAAGCCCAAATCAAATTTTCTTTACCACCTCTTCACATTCAATTCAACCCTAACCAACTATCACTTTCACCCTAAGTCCCAACCACATTCAAAGCTCTCCATATTCTCCATACTCTCAAGTCTCCACCATACTCAAACCATATTCAAATCATCCCTACAGAATCAAACGGCTGTGGCAGATATCGACAACCCAGATGACAAGTTTTCCACATACCATAACCTAACAACATACCTTACCAAAGGAAAGAAATCTGATGGTTTTGACAATATGATCGATTTCTTATGTCGATCAAAGATCTACTTTGCCCTCACCACCAACCCTACCATATACATCCCTCATATGGAGGATTTCTGGAGTACCGCCGTCTACCCAACCGAACAGGGAATTCCCCAAATCAAAGCCAAAGTAGACGGCAAGAATATCACCATCTTGGAAGCTACACTCAGAAAACATCTTAAGCTTCAAGATGAGGGAGCAGCCATCTCATACTCAAAGGACGAATACATGAGGACCTTTGTCTCCATTGGATACACTGGAAATCAAACCGAGTATACGATCGAGAAGGCGCTGATGGGCCCTCCATGGAAGTATCTCTGCCACACTCTTCTCCAATGCATATCTCAGAAGAGGAGTGGATGGCATCAGGTGAGCTTTGCACTGGCCTCTGCCTTCCATGGTATGGTCACTAACCAAGGCTTCAACTTTGCACATCTCATTTTTGAGGGTTTGCGATATAACCTTCAAGAGGGTGCAAAGCAGCAATTTTTCATGTACCCAAGATTCCTACAGGAAGTTTTCAATCAAGAACTAAAAGAACTTTCAAAACCTGCAAGAATCTACATCATGTTGGGTCATAAAAATAACATTTTTCAAAGCATGAGGACTATTTCCAAAAAGTTCTCAAGGGTCAACGTTCCATTGTTATCTACAATGCTGAACGTACAAAGTACCCCGGGTGACAGTTCAGCAATCCCAGCTTGATACTGATCCCACACCCTCCACCTCACATCCTGAACAATAGTCTGCATCCACCATTCGAACCCCCGTGCATACTACTGAGGATGTACAGGCACAAAAATTACTTACACCTCTTTTGGATGTTATTGTTCAACCGGAACATAGGGCCCCATTTGCAACAACATATACTAGAAAAAGGGGCAAGAGAACTCCTTCTTCTCTTGCCTCCAAGGCCCAAACCCAACCTAACAACCCTCACTCATAATCACAACATTCTGGTGAGAATATCATAAGGGAAAGCCACATTATTAGGGAGACTCCTTCGGATGCCTCTCTATTAGGATCAGGATCACTTCCCGGATCCGTAGAACAGCCCCGTGAGCCCTTCCTTTCTCTTCTGAACTTAAATGTTGAGGAACCTGATCAAGATGATGTACCTTCTCCAACTACCACTATCTCGGAGGTACTGATTGATCTTGCTTCCAACACACCCAACCCAAGTTCATCTACCCTGAAGGTCCACTCTAGGAGTTATGAAAGAGTGGATGTGGAAGAGGCTGTCACTACTGCTGGTCCATCAAATGACCAGGAGGACAGTGACAACATTGTTAAGACCTCAACCACGACAACTCACAGTGAGGATGTTTCCATGGAAACTCCCTTCACTGAGAGGAATCCTAGGTGTCAAGAAACCATGGGTGATGGGGATGAATAGGCTAGGCCTAAGGCCCCATCTGGGTCCAAGGATTCCACAACTGTGGATGAGGACAGACTGAAACTTCATAACTTGGAATTGACGGCCAGGGTGGCTATGCTAGAGGCTGAAGTGTCCAAACTAAGACACCAAGTCTCTATGCATGAAGCCCATCAATGCCCAACTTTAACCACTCCCTCTCTTGTATCAGTAGGCACCCAAACTGATGCTTACTTGTCTACTGATGCAACCAAAAAGGGGGAGATGGTCTCAATGGAGGAAGACACAGACAGTCTTGACGACTGGATTCAAGAGCAGGTTGTAATTCAAAGCTCACTATTCAAGCTGGCTTTTGTACAAATTCATGACTTACCAGTCTCAAATAACGAAGAAGAAGTGACATCTGAAGACTAGAAGTTGGTCGTCAGGGCTGTTGATGAAATGCTTAATGATGCTGAAGACACAGAACAAACAAATATATCATTCAGCATTCTTCTTGAAACAGCAGCCATCATAAGTCAATCCATTACCCCCCAACTGTTTTAAACTACACAGAAGCTAGAATTTGACTCCATTCTAGCTTCGGGTATGATGGATCAGCTGAGAGATTTTGGATTGGAATGGAGTTTAGTGGAGTAGAAGAGCTAAACTGGAACTCTCTCAATGCCCTCCAAGTCCTACAACTGTATTTAACTAACTGCATCAACACTTCATCAGATCTCTCAGCAGAACTTGCCATTGGCAGGTTCCATGACTTGATGGAGGATAATCTACCCCACTTCGAAAGACTAATACAAACAGCAAAACGGGTAGCTTATCCTGAATCTTCTGCAGCAGCAGAAAGAAGACTGACTCCTAGAAGACTTGACATTATAAGGAGCAGTCTTCTCACTAAAGAAGAAATTTGCCGCTTAAGAAGATTTTTGTACTCCTTCATTGTCAAAGACTTAGATGTGCTGGGATGGACAAGCACTAAGTCTCTTGACCACACCTTCTTACTAAGCAACGACTCCTATCTCACCATCAACACCAGGAACATCTTGTCACTTCCTACAGACTTTCTCGACAAGATCTTTCAACTTAGGGCAAATATCTGCAATGTCAACTCACTTGAAAGCCAGGCAATGATAGCTACTGTCAGAGCCAAACTTGAACACGTAGGAAGAATTACTGAGGAAGTATATGTGTCAAACTCTGACACTGATACTGACTCAGCTTCCCCTCGAGTAGACATCTGTGCTGCAGCATATGAGTCAAGATCAACAATCAAAGAAATACTGAAAGAAGTCACAGGTCCTGAGTGCAAATCGGATGAAGCCATTGACCTTCCCTTGTTCACCTCTCAATGTGCCAATGAAGCTGAGGCTGAGATCCCAATAGCATCACCATCATCTGCTATTGTGGTCAGTGAAGCCGAAGCAGAGGCATCCAATATAAACAAGGGAAAGGGAATTATGACAGATGAAGATGAAGAGAGATTGCTAAAAGAGAAAAGAGAAAGGGAAGAGAAGAGAAGAAGAAGAGAAGAAGAGGAGATGGCTGACATTAAAAAGGCTCAAGAAAGAAAAACAGCCATTCTCCTCAAAGAACAAACCATCCAGCTGTATGCTAGGCAGCTGGATGAACTGAAAAGAAAGATTCCTACAGTTGACCAGATTGAAGAAGATGCAGCTCTTGCTCTTCAACTGCAGGAACAATTTAACAGAGAAGAAGAAGAATTGGAGAAGAAGAAGAAAGAAAAAGCTAAGTTCAGAATAACCGATTCTTAACTAGCCAAAGAAATGAGGGAGGAGTGGGTAAAGGCTCTAGTTTCTCAAGGTGAGGATGCAGACTACATTGAGAAACTATCAAATAAAGAAGTCTACAGTGCCTTCATGGGTCAGCAAGGTCAATTGGCAAAGAAGAAATAGGCTGAAGAAGAAGAAAAAGCCAAACAAAAGTCCAAGAAGACCATTGCCATTAATAAACAGACCCATGAAGAAAGGAAGGTCATGATTGACTTCCTTAAGGCTAGAGGAGAGAGTGGACAGAGGCTAGGTCCCATGAACTTCATGAACCTGCAAGCACTCTACTTCAAAGTCAAGAAGGATGAGGAAGAAAGATTGGGGAAGAAGGGATCCAAGAAAAGGGTACCTATTCAGGAAGAAAAAGAAACAAAAGCAAAGAAACCCAAGCCTTCTCCCTCACCTACCTCTTCCTCAGTCCAACAACCTTCCGCTCTCCTCCCCAAACCCTCCACTCCTCCACCCAAAAAGTCCAAACCATCCCACCCAGCTCCCACTCATCAACAACCTCCCTTAAAGAAATCCAAACCAGAAGACTCAAGAGACATAGTTGACTGGGTCTATAATCCACAGGATCAAAGGTTTGAGATCTTCAGGGGGAGAACTGAAAGAAGAAGATCTATCTACAGATCTGTTGACGAAGTTCTGCAATTGCCAGATTCAGATCTTGACAGAATTTTGGAGCTGGGTGAAGCTCATGAGCCTGCAAATGAGGGTGGGAAACTTCTTGTGCTAGCCATCAAACACTACTTCAACCCTAGCAAAGATGTGATCATTGACATCAAACCTCTCAAATCCCACTCTCCATTTGTAAGTTGGTCCTATAATGCTGATTTGGATGAGTTCACTTAAACTGATGTAAGGAAGCAGAAGATGATATGTTCAAGCAAAACAATCTACAAAATGCCACATAAAGACATCAAGACTCTGTCTGCACTTCCACTGAACAATCCCAGCAAGGATCCAAGAGGCTATGAAGTTGAAAGGATAGTCAGCCACATGCAAAAGCTTCAGCAGCAAAGTGATTAGAAATATTTTGGTCGCATCAGTCTAGGGGGAGTTTGTAGAACCAAAGACTGATGGCTTCTAAATTATTCTAAGTAGAAATGCTGCTGATAGGCTTATAAGCAGCATTCAACACATGTTGCTGCTGATAGGCTTATCAGCAGCATTCAGCACTTGTTGCTACTGATAGGCTTATCAGCAGCATCATTCTCATTCTTGCTACTGATAGCTATGTTCCTTGAAGACCAATCGTTGCAGCTGACTATCCATGCCAAGCGTCACTGACAACTTTCTGCAAAAGCAACTGACACACTCAAAGCAGAAGGAACCTCAATGGTGCAACCAATGACGGACGACAATGCTCTTCTCCAGACATGCAAGCAATGATGCATAAAGAAGACGCTTCAATAAAGTTAGCTAGTTTAGCTTTAACGTGTAAAATTAGCTTTTGTATAAAAGATCAACGGTCTGTGTTCGATCTGATCCTTAGAATCAAGGGTCTGTCTTGATTCTAAGTTAGTATAAATACTGTGTAAACACTTCATTGTAAGTGTGCTTCTTCACAGAGTTTTCATTTGTAATCGTTTATTCACAAAGCTTAATACAACAGTGATCTTACTAGTATTCTTTCTGTCTGTTCGATTACATTTATGTAGTTGTTATTGTTTCCACCAATTTCAACTAAGAATACAACCATCTTGTAATTTGACGATCCTACAATGCATGTGCTAGATGATGAGGTTTTGTTGATTTGATGATGGATTATGTTGTAATAATAGTTGTAGATGGATAATATGTTCAAACTTTGTTGTCAAAAGTGTTGGATGATACATGTATACTCGGTTTTGCTATTTTAGGAAACATTAAATTTGGGTTTCATGTTAGATGCCATGTTTAGGGTGATTTGATGATGGAAAATGGTTAGATATGCATAAAGAATGGATAATATGTGTAGATTTGCTATCTATAACTTTTGGTCATATGAGATTTCATGCTCGGTTCTATTTATAGTAACTTTAATTTTTGGGTTTTTGTTAAAAGGAGTTATGATGTGATTTGTTTGGTGGAAATGATGCATAAACACGAGATATAAAGATTGTACGATTTTTTTCGGTAAAAGCACATGTCCATGATGCTTTTAAGCTCGTTTTCTATTTTTATAAACTTTATTTCTTGACATTTATGAAAACTTGGTTTTTGGGTGTATTCTAAGCATGAAACTAGTGTAATGAACATTATGGAAGAATGATTGACCAAAATGATGGATTAAAATGCATGTGTATGAGTTTTAGAGCCCGGTTTCTAAATAATGTCTAAATGATTAAAACTTTACTCTTTCAAGAGTTATTATTGCAAGTTATTAACATGATTAGAAGGTCTAAATGACTTAGTAACATGTAACTAAGTGCATTATATGATAATACATGATGATTATCCATGAACTTGACAATTTGACATGATTTTGCTATAATAGGAAACCTTACTTATCCGAAACTCGCATGTTTGTCTATTTTTAGCAAGTAAACTTTAGGATGTTCTATATTTGTTATAACATGCCTAATTTCATGTGTGAACATCAACTTTGCATAGTTTCCATGTTTAGCACTCAACAACTTGACTTTTCAATTAAGGAAACTTTAATGTACCAAAAGTTGTGTTTCAAGTTCTAAATTCCAATCGAATGTGTCAATGTGTTTATTAGACGATAATAGACTATTTCAAAGTAGGTTTGAATTCTATCTTAGGATTTGAATGCTTAAGTCCAACGTGTCACCAACGGGTCGTCAAGTCAAATCATCTTTGAAACTTCAAATTCACTTTTCAAACAACTCTTGGATACATAGAGTTAATAGTCAAGCACTTACAATACTTAAACCTAAAGGTCTTAAATGTTTCCTAGGTCACGAGTAGGTCGTCTCATTTAGCCGGATTTGCTAAGACTTGCATATCATTACGGCTTTATCAGGTGAGTTCTCATAGCCCCGTTTCACTCATTTTCCATTTTGGGGTGAGATACATGCTCAAGTACATTTTTCAAAAATCATATTTCCATGCTTACACAGTTACATTAATTATATAAGTTGTATATGGTGTGTACAAAGTCCTCTCAGAGTCAACCGTTAATTTTTCCACAAACGAGGTGATCATGAACAATATTGTTGGGATTAACAACCCCTGCCCGGGTTAGTAGCGCTAACTTCGACTGGAGGTCGAACGGTTACATAATTGACCTAATCCATTCATGTGCAAGGTACAAAGAGGTGAACCACATCCTTTTCCTTTTTCAGTGGCTATAGTTGAGCTTCGTTTGGTGGACTTATGATAATTTTTGGTTTTGTCTGATCAACAATGATTATGTAGAGTACATATGCTTTTCCATGCATTTTCAATATATGCTTTTCCATGCATTGTCAATATATGATTTTCCAAAACAATTCATTATATAATTTCCATTACATATAACCAGCGAACTCACCAACTTTATGTTGACCCATTTTAGCATGTTTATCTAAGGTCGTTGAATGCATCAGATATGTGGCTAGGATACACCCACTGGAGTCACACACTCATCATGCATGGCATCCTATTTTGATAAATAATATTTTATCATTCTTATTTTCAAATGTTGTAAACATTTAAACATTGCTTTCGCACTTTTACTTTGGACTATGTCAAACTTTATTTTGGACTCGCTCGAGTCATGCATAAAACAGGTATTTTGAAAACCATTTAGTGGTCGTTCAAAGTAATTCAATGGTAAATATCCTTTTAAGTCACACCCCTCGGGTATAGCCCGGAAGTGGAATTTGGGGGTGTGACAGACTGGTATCAGAGCCATTGGTTGAAGCGAACTAGGTTGCATATAGTGGACTTAGACTGTAACCGATGTATCATATGCATTTCACTTCCGCACGTACACTTAGTATTCTCGCATACACTTAGAATACTTACGTAAGATAGAAATTGTGGTTGACCTGTTACAGGAACATGTCAGCTGCAAACCAGCCAATCGAAATTACAGACTCTGAGGACGAGTACGTGTACACACCATCGACACCAGTGGAAACTTCATCCGATGAGACACTACCGGAGTACCTTGTCTCCGACCACAGTTGAGAAGTCGGGAGAAGAACCGACAAAGTATGATGAAGTTGAGTCAAAGATGGAGTCTGAGATTCCAGTAGCTGAAGAGACCCGCCAGATAGCCACTTGTGACATCGCCTACCCGCACCGACATCGCCCCTATGGACCACTAGTTCAACATACCACGATGAAGCTGGCACCACCCTCTCCTACGAGCACGTCTGTCCCTGAGGCCAAGCGCAAGAAATCTAGACTTGACGCAAGAAAGTGGACGCTCGTTTCTGATACTTTGAGGGATTGGGCTAAGGAGGAAGGAGTACCCCCTATGACCGAGATCAGAGAATCTTCACATGAACCATGCATCTTACCGATTACCGGGGAGCCGATCGAGCGTACGATCCCGACTCTGGTAGCCCGATGTAACCGGTACAATAGACTGTTAGGGAATCTGTGATGGGAGCAGAAGAAGGTACGCGGCAACTTGAAGCAAGTGGAGCACCTTAAGAAGAAGGTTCTGTCGCTAGAAGATCTGGGGAAAGAGACTAAGCAGAGGATTGAGCATGTGCCTTCGCAAGTGTCCGAGACCGCACTACAGACCCTACAGGAGCAGGTGTCCCGACTGACGGAGGATCTCAAGAGGGATGCTGCCAGGATTACCATTTTATCTGACCGAGTATCTAAGGCTGAGAGGCAACTGAGCCTCGAGAGACAGAGGACCACCATGGCAGAGCAAAGAGCTACACTTGCTACCCAGAGAGTCGTTGCAGCAGACCTCAGGGCAAATGCAGTGGGGGAGCATCTAGAGGCTACTAGTACTCTTGCTTTGTTCTGCACTGCTTTGCTCGCGGCCGCTGTGCGGAACGGCACACTTACTTGATCTATTTCATTTCCTATTTAGCCTATTGTGGGCGGGCTGTGCCCAAAGAATATTTGAAGTTTTAAACTTGTTCTCAATTTTGAGGAGCGGAGACTCCTGGAATATTTTGTACCACTTACAATCTATTTTATCAATATGGACAAATGGAAGTTTAACTCCTAAAGAAGCACTTCATGAAGTCTCCTGGAATTTGATTGATTTTTGATTCCCATTTTACATACCAAAGACGAAAATTTAAATTTAGAGGACAGTCAACACATAGTTCATTTACCCCCTTTTACCTTTTATGATAAATTGGCTAAACTAACAAAAAATAAAAAAAAGGCGCTGAAATCGATTTTTATTGACCAATCAGAATTGCCTCCCAGAATCTATAAATGCCTCAAAAGGTCCAACATATATACATTATTGGACCTTTTGAATAACAGTCAAGAAGATCTTATGAGAATGGAACATTTTTGCATAGAAGATGTCAAACAAATTTTAGGGATTCTAGAAAAAAATTTCGTAATTGATTTACCAAAAAATAAGTTTTAAATCCATTGGTGTTTTTCAACTTTTTTTTAGAAATGGGCCGAAAATAGGTTTTGAATCTTTAGGACAATTCATATATTCGGAATTAGCATAGATTCATAATTTAATTGAATAGATGTATCTAGGGAGAATTCACTTTGAAGCGACTGTTCCCTAGATACATACGTCGTGATATTTTATTTCACAATTGAATTAATTTAAAAAAGACCTAAAGTTAGGGATTTATCAATAGGTAATGTTGCACCAATACCCAACCAAAGGGCCACTGCGGTACCAATAAAAAATATGGTTGTCGCTACTGGAATTACTATCTTTTTATATTTTGTGGTTGATTGGTGATGTGTTATTTTGCGTACATGTGTTGATTGTATGTTACATATAATCTAACTTTTGCTAACATTATAATATGAAGAGACATGCCGCCCCGCCAAGCAACAATGACGGCAGCACAGACGGAGGCCCTGGTTAACCAAAGAGTAGCTGCAACTGTAGCAGCCTTACCGAGAAACCAGAATGCAGGAGGACCAGGACAAAATCCCCCAGTATGCACCTATAAGCTTTTCCTTGACTGCAAACCGCTCTCTTTCAATGGGCGGGATGGACCAGTTAACTTGGTACGATGGATTGAGAAAGTAGAGTCTATTTTCGAGATGTGCAACTGTCCGAAAACTTCAAAGGTCAAATTCGCTATTGTAACTTTTGAGGGACAAGCCCTCACCTGGTGGAAATCCAATATCCAAGCGATGGGCTTGGAAGCAGCGAATTCTATGCCATGGGCAGACTTCAAGAAGCTATTAAGGGATGAGTACTGTACACGGAATGAGATCCAGGATCTTGAGGAAAAACTTTCGAACTTGAAAATGAATGGACCAGATGTGGTGGATTACACATCAAAATTTATGATTTGGCAGGATTGTGTCCTCATATGGTAACACCTGAAGAGAAGCGTATTGAGCGTTATCTGTGGGGACTGGCCCCGCAAATCCAGAGTATGGTATCATCTTCTGAACCTACAATAATCCAGCAAGCAACCCGATTAGCACACAACCTGACGTCCCAGGCCGTTCGTCAGGGACTCTTTGACAAACCTGCTGATAACAAGAGATAGTGTGAAGGTAGTTCTTCAAGGTCATTTAATCCGCCACCAGCACAGAAAAGGCAAGAAACTACCCGAGCCTATACCGCAGGTCAAGCTGACAATAAGCCAAGGAGAGCTTACACGGGAACCTTACCAAAGTACAATCGATGCAACTTTCAGCACAACGGCACTTGTGAGGAAGCAAGGTGCCAGAAATGCAAGAGGATTGGCCATGCGGCCAAGGATTGTAGAGTGAGAGGACCAGTTCCAAACACTGGAGCAACCCGTGCTAGTTACACTTGTCGGCAGAATGGACATTTTTCAAAGGATTGCCCAAAGAACAGGAAGCCAGGAAACAACAACAACGCCAAAGGGCGAGCTTTTGTGATTGGAGCAGGAGAAGCCAAACAGAACCCTGACATCGTCACGGGTACGTTCCTTCTAAACAACCATTATGCATCTATGTTATTTGATACTGGTGCTGAAAGAAGCTTCGTGTCTAACGAATTTAGTCCATTACTTGGTATTGAACCTACCATTCTAGATAACAAGTATATCGTAGAACTAGCTGACGGTAAATTAATCCAAACCAACCACATTATTCCAAACTGTGTCCTAAAATTAGCCAATCATTCCTTCAAAATAGATCTGTTACCTGTTAAACTAGGGAGTTTTGACGTGATTATCGGTATGGAATGGATGTCCAAGAATGGAGCGGAGATTGTATGCCGCGAAAATATTATCAGATTACCCCTACCAGATGGAGAAAAACTTGCAATACAAGGAGAAAGGAGCGGGATTCCTTTGAATATTATCTCATGTATGAAGGCCCAGAAGTATCTACGGAAAGGATACTATGCCATCTTGGCACATGTAACGAAGAACCGGACAGAAGAAAGGAAGGTCGAAGACATACCAGTTCTTCGTGATTTTCGTGAAGTATTCCCTGAAGACTTACCGGGACTCCCACCACAGCGACAAGTCGAATTCCGAATCGACCTTACCCTAGGAGCTACCCCGATAGCGCGGTCACCATACAGACTGGCGCCGTAAAAAATGCAAGAATTATCAAACCAACTACAGGAGTTGCTAGATAAAGGATTTATCCGACCAAGTCATTCGCCTTGGGGAGCACCTGTCTTATTTGTTAGAAAGAAAGACGGATCATTTCGTATGTGCATCGACTATAGAGAATTGAACAAAGTAACCATCAATAACTGATACCCTCTACCTAGAATAGACGATTTGTTCGACCAACTACAAGGATCGAGTTATTACTCAAAGATCGACTTAAGGTCAGGATACCATCAGCTGAGAATCCAAGAGGAGGACATAGACAAGACGACATTCCGAACTCGATATGGACACTACGAGTTTTTGGTTATGCCATTCGGTTTAACCAATGCACCCGCAGTATTTATAGATCTTATGAACCATGTGTGCAACCCCTACCTAGACAAGTTTGTTATGGTGTTCATTAATGACATCTTGATCTATTCTCACAGCGAGGAGGAACACGCTGAACATTTAAGGCTCATTCTAGAATTATTGAAAACCGAGAAGTTGTATTCTAAGTTTTCAAAGTGCGACTTCTGGATCCGAGAAATGCATTTCCTAGGTCATGTGGTAAACAAGATGGGCTTACACGTTGACCCAACCAAGATTGAAGCAATAAGAAACTGGCGAACACCCAAAACCGCAACCGAAATACGACAATTTTTGGGACTTGATGGATATTACAGAAGGTTTATCGAAAACTTTTCAAAGACTGCAAAACCATTGACTGCTTTGACGCAGAAAGATGTGAAGTATGATTGGAATGAAAGAACTGAAGAAGCATTTCAGTTACTCAAGAAAAAACTTTGTAGCGCACCGATCTTAGCACTACCTGAAGGAAACGACGACTTCGTAGTCTACTGCGATGCGTCACATCAAGGACTCGGTTGCGTACTGATGCAAAGAGAGAAGGTTATCGCATATGCTTCACGGCAACTCAAAGTGCACGAAAAGAACTGCAACACCCAAGACTTGGAATTGGGAGCCGTGGTTTTTGCACTCAAAATCTGGAGACACTACCTGTATGGTACCAAATGTACGATTTTCACCGACCACAAAAGTCTCTAACATATCTTTGATCAAAAAGAGTTGAACATGCGACAACGCAAATGGGTCGAATTGCTTAATGATTAGGACTGCGTAATCCGTTACCATCCGGGAAAGGCAAACGTAGTTGCTGATGCCCTAAGTAGGAAAGAACAGCTCAAACCACGTCGAGTGCGAGCGTTAACCTTGACAATCCACACGAATCTACCTATCCAGATACGTGACGCTCAACTCGAGGCACTCAAGGAGGAAAATTTGGAAAATGAAGGCCTACGAGGCATGGAGAAACTGTTTGAGATCAAATCCGATGATGTGCGTTACTACATGGATCGGATATGGGTACCGAACCATTGGAACTTAAGGGACTTAGTGATGGATGAGGCACATAAGTCGAGGTATTCAATTCACCCTGGTTCTGACAAGATGTACCAAGACCTCAAGACAAACTAGTGGTGGCAAAACATAAAAGCCGAGATTGCCACATATGTCCGAAAATGTCTAACCTGTGCCAAGGTTAACACGGAATACCAGAAACTATCAGGGTTACAACAGCAGCCGAAAATTCCACATTGGAAGTGGGAACAAATTTCAATGGACTTCGTCATGAAGTTACCCAAAACCCCGAGCGGATACGACACCATCTGGGTGATCGTTGAGTGTTTATCCAAATCCGCACACTTCCTTCTAATCAAAGAAAATGACAAAAATGGAGTAGTTGACCCGGCTTTACCTAAAGGAAGCAGTTTCAAGGCATGGAGTACCGATCTCCATCATCTCAGATAGGGATAGTCATTTTACTTCCCGATTCTGGCAATCACTACAAGAAGTGTTTGGAACAAGCTTAGATTTGAGCACTGCCTATCACCCACAAACAGATGGTCAAAGTGAACGAACCATCCAATCACTCGAAGATCTATTAAGAGCTTGTGCGATAGATTTTGGCAATAGCTGGGATGCTCACCTACCATTGGTTGAATTTTCATACAACAACAGTTACCACACGAGTATCAAGGCAGCACCATTTGAAGCACTTTATAGAAGAAAGTGCAGATCACCACTCTGTTGGGTTGAAGTCAGAGATAGTTAGCTCACTGGACCAGAGCTTGTCCACGAGACCACCGAGAAAATTTTCAAAATCCGAGATAGACTAAAATTCACGATAGACAGAAAAGCTACTCTGATCAAAAGCGTAAACCAGTGGAATTTCAAGTAGGTGACAAAGTGTTACTGAAAGTTACGCCTTGAAAAGGTGTAATCCGATTTTGCAAACGTGGGAAACTGAACCCCCGCTACATAGGACCATTCGAGATCCTACAAAGGATTAGCCCTGTTGCCTACCGACTCAACCTACCGGAAGAACTACAGAATATCCACAATGTATTCCATGTGTCCAACTTAAAGAAGTGCCTACACGATGAGACACTGACAATACCTCTCGAGGAGGTAAAATCAACGAAAAACTACATTTCGTCGAAGAACCTATGGAAATCATGGACCGCGAGGTTAAGCAACTGAAACGAAGTCGCATTCCGATAGTCAAGGTCCGATGGAATTCCAGACGCGGACCAGAGTTCACATGGGAGCGCGAAGATCAGATAAAGCGCAAGCACCCACACTTTTTTAAGACCACACCATCAGCTATTATAGCAAGCTGAATTTCGGGACGAAATTCCTTTCAACAGGGGGATAATGTGATACCCGGCAAATTTCAGGTTGATATCCATTCCCGACTGAGATACATATTACATTATTAGACATGCATCACACTTAATTTTATAGTAATTAAGTCCATTTCACACTTAGCAAGTCAATCCGTTTACACGTGTCGGTAATCCGGAAGATTACCCGGTCAAACACGCGTCCTACAGCACGACCGTTGGTGATAATTTAAAACAAATACCTAGACATATAATCTGTGTGAGAACATTATATGTAACACTGTGATTTAATTAATCATGCCTATATGAATTTTTCGGTGATTTATGGAAATACTTTTATTTTCAGCACAGTCCGGTAGACACGCAGTGTGCACTAGCTATGTCCATAATTCTAAGAAGACACTTAGACATATATTTGGTATGCACAAATTACATTTAGTACTGTGATTTGTTATTTTGAGACTCTGTGAATTTTTCAGGAATTTTCTGAGAAACATTCTGATTTAACGTTGTCCAGCCAGTCTGCAGTATGTACTGACATTTCCAAATAAAAATCTAAAAGTTTTATATGTTAAACATACCAATATGAGCCAAATTATTTTTAAATAATTTCATTCATACCTATTCGGGATTTTCATCAATAAATCGGTGACTATTCGTTTTCCACCACCGGGAGTCAAATGACCCTATAAATACCCCCCAATCCCCACCATTTCCACCTCCACACTCCACCACACACTCTCTCTCCTTTTCTTCTTCTTCCTTGAGCCGAAACCACACCCACCACCACCATTTTTCTTCATTTTTGATTCTTTGATCCATTCATCCGTTCAAATCCAAGCTCTAAGTGAAAATTATCGAGTTTGCAAGAAGATTCATCCACCATTTCATCATAATCTTCAAGTTTGGTAAGATCAAAACCCACTTTTTCTCCATTTTCATCTTCATGTTCATATGAACATGCATCCAAAGAAAACTCATTTTTATGAAAGATTAACCATAGATTCTTAAAGGAAATTTGTTTTAAAACTCAAATGGTTGTTGGTGATTTTGAACTCGGATTTTGTTTATAGGATCGGTTTCCATTTAAGGAAACTTTATTATGTATGCATATACTAGATGATGAGGTTTTGTTGATTTGATGATGGATTATGTTGTAATAATAGTTGTAGATGGATAATATGTGCAAACTTTGTTGTCAAAAGTGTTGGATGCATGCTCGGTTTTGCTATTTTAGAAAACTTTAATTTTAGGTTTCATGTTAGATGCCATGTTTAGGGTGAGTTGATGATGAAAAATGGTTAGATATGCATAAAGAATGGATAATATGTATAGATTTGCTATCTAGAACTTTTGGTCATATGAGATTTCATGCTCGGTTCTAGTTATATTAACTTTAATTTTTTGGGTTTTTTTTGTTAAAAGGAGTTATGATGTGATTTGTTTGGTGGAAATGATTGACCAAACAAATGTAACTAAGTGCATTGTATGATAATACATGATGATTATCCATGAACTTGACAATTTGACATGATTTTGCTATAATAGGAAACCTTACTTATCCGAAACTCGCATGTTTGTCTATTTTTAGCAAGTAAACTTTAGGATGTTCAATATTTGTTATAACATGCCTAATTTCATGTGTGAACATCAACTTTGCATAGTTGCCATGTTTAGCACTCAACAACTTGACTTTCCAATTAAGGAAACTTTAATGTACCAAAAGTTGTGTTTCAAGTTCTAAATTCCAATCGAATGTGTCAATGTGTTTATTAGACGATAATAGACTATTTCAAAGTAGGTTTGAATTCTATCTTAGGATTTGAATGCTTAAGTCCAACGTATCACCAACGGGTCATCAAGTCAAAACATCTTTGAAACGTCAAATTCACTTTTCAAACAATTCTTTGGATACATAGAGTTCATAGTCAAGCACTTACAATACTTAAACCTAAAGGTCTTAAATGTTTCCTAGGTCACGAGTTGGTCGTCTCATTTAGCCGGATTTGCTAAGACTTGCATATCATTACGGCTTTATCAAGTGAGTTCTCATAGCCCCGTTTCACTCATTTTCCATTTTGGGGTGAGATACATGCTTAAGTACATTTTTCAAAAATCATATTTCCATGCTTACACAGTTACATTAACTATATAAGTTGTACATGGTGTGTACAAAGTCCTCTCAGAGTCAACCGTTAATTTTTCTACAAACGAGGTGATCATGAACAATATTGTTGGGATTAACAACCCCTGCCCGGGTTAGTAGCGCTAACTTCGACTGGAGGTCGAACGGTTACATAATTGACCTAATCCATTCATGTGCATGGTACAAAGAGGTGAACCACATCCTTTTCCTTTTTCAGTGGCTATAGTTGAGCTTCGGTTGGTGGACTTATGATAATTTTTGGTTTTGTCTGATCAACAATGATTATATAGAGTACATATGCTTTTCCATGCATTTTCAATATATGCTTTTCCATGCATTGTCAATATATGATTTTCTAAAACAATTCATTATATGATTTCCATTACATATAACTTGCGAACTCACCAACTTTTTGTTGACCCATTTTAGCATGTTTATCTAAGGTCGTTGAATGCATAAGATATGTGGCTAGGATACACCCACTGGAGTCACACACTCATCATGCATGGCATCCTATTTTGATAAATAATATTTTATCATTCTTAATTTCAAATGTTGTAAACATTTAAACATTGCTTTCGCACTTTTACTTTGGACTATGTCAAACTTTATTTTGGACTCGCTCGAGTCATGCATAAAACAGGTATTTTGAAAACCATTTAGTGGTCGTTCAAAGTAATTCAATGGTAAATATCCTTTTAAGTCACACCCCTCGGGTATAGCCCGGAAGTGGAATTTGAGGGTGTGACAGACTGGTATCAGAGCTATTGGTTGTAGCAAAATGCATTTTCAATCCCCATTATTTAAATGTTTATAACTTTTTTATACGTTATTATTTTTTTTAAATTATACAATAAAATCGAGCGTTTTTTATCTTTAAAACGAGTATGGTCTTGCTATATTTTTAAAAAATCGTTGAACTGGGTTTATGCGTTTTTATCAGCGTTTTCATGACGTTTTTTCATAGCGTTTTTATGAAGTTTTTCATTATGATTTTTCATGGCGTTTTTTATGACTTTTTTTCACTGCGTTTTTTCATGGCTTTTTTATGACTTTTTTCACTGCATTTTTCATGACATTTGTTCACTGCGATTTAAAGATCTAATGGTACCTTCACCAATCGATATAAAGTTGTTTTATTAAGACACATTTAACACAAGAAAAACAAATATATCGGAACAAGCATCAGTTAATGATATAATGCTACCTTCACAAATCGATTTAAAGTTGTTTCCTTCTGGGCATTAAGAACTAAAGCATCAGTTAAAAGACACCATGACCAGAATGTAAAACACCATGACCAGAATGTAAAACGTCATTTGTAAAACACCATGATCAGAGTCTAAAACGACATGTTTAGAACACTATGACTAATCTAAAATGTCTGGTGTAAAACACCATGACCAGTATCTATAATGTCATGTGTAAAATATCATGCCTAGGTGTAAAACCCTAGCAACAGAATCTAAAACGCCATGTGTAAAACACCATGACCAATCTAAAACACCATGTAGAAAACGCTCAGTTCATGTAAAAAATGATTTTTACACGACAAATCTAAAACACCATGTGTAAAACACCATGACCTGAATATTAAAGGCGCAGTTCAAAAAAATCATAAAATGTCCAGTTTTGAAACAATATAAAACCCCCAGTTCAAAAACACCATAAAACGACGTTTTTTTTAATATACAACAATATTATAGTCGTTGGAAAGATAAAAAATGCTCGTTATTATGGTGCAATTTAAAAAAAAAAATAATAACGCATAAAAAAATTATGAACGTTTAAAAAAGATGGGGGAATATGCGTGTGACTTGCGTGTGCATTTTCCTTGTCATGTGAGTCACATGTGGATGATAAGTTTACGTTTTTGCCCTTTTTCTTCTGAATCTTTTTTGAACACATGACACTTTACGGTGGCCTACACTTTGTAGAGTTTTTTTGCTTTTGTAGAATATCCCTCTCATATATATATATATATATATATATATATATATATATATATTGCCCTGGCAAATACCAATAGTTGGAATGCCATAAAATTTGATCTCTATAAAGTTTTCTGAATTAACATCAAAACCAATTTTCATATTTTAACCGCCAACCATTCTCCTACCATACTTTTTCTAGTTGAACATACGTTGGTTTGCTTTGAACGAACAGTTGGTGGACCATCCACAAGCGAACTATGAATGGTTCTCCTGGTTGTTGATGGTTGATCATTCTATTATTCTGTGTTTAATCTTTATTTAAGGAATTATGGTTTGATCTTAGTAAAATAACAGACATATTTTATAAATATATAGACATTTTAAAACTAACCTTTAATTATATGTTTGAATTTTTAAAATCATATGCTCATACACTAGTACAAAAGCCTTTTTTTGGGCGGTTATACTTATTTTTTAGAGCGGTTTATACACAAATCGCCTCTACTTTTTTGGGGTGGTTCCCGTTTGTTTTTTTGGCGGTGCCTAGCCTAATCCAATTTTTCAACTAACCTGGACTAAAAAACTATCCTATCTTATTCCAATTTCGAGGAGCATCAAGTTATTAAGTCAAATTCGAAAATACTTCACATTTGAGTTAGTTCAGTTATTTTAAAAATTGAAAAATTATACTTTTAACATTTAAACTTGAAATTACTTCACATTTGAGTTAGTTCAGTTATTTTAAAATTTGAAAAATTATACTTTTAACATTTAAACTTTAAGTAACATATTCAAACGTAAATTACTACTACTCGGCTACCAATAAAAGAATTTTGTTTTTTCATGAAAACCCCTTTAAATTTTTATATTTTTAAATAATACCCTTTAACTTTTAAAATTTTCAAATATACCCTTAAAGTTATTTAAATTAAGTTTTTTACTTTGTTACTAACTTTTTTTAACGATTTTTTCGTTTCAATGTTAACTCCTATTCGTATCGCAATTTATTTATTTTTCGATCTCCAAAACCAAGTCGCGACAACTTCATACGTTTCTTTTATATATTTTTATTTTTTTTTAGTTTGTTACCAACTTTTTTAACGAATTTTTTAATGTTAACTACTATTTGCGTCGCAATTTATCCATTTTTCAATCTCTAGAATCGAGTTGCGACAACTTTGTACGTTTACCTTATTTACTCAGTGAGCGTCACAACGCGCATAACGAGATTCGCAAACTCCCCACGTCACGCGGTTAAGTTTACCCCCTGTAGCATATATAATCTGATTTTTCCTCAATAACTTTTTTTCGTTAATTAACTAGCTTAGAACCCGTGTAGTATACACGAGGTGAAATATATCAATAAATAAAATTCTTAAATCTTTTATGTATGTATTTTACAGATGTAAAAATGTATTACATATATTAAGGTAAAAATGTATTACATATCTTACGAGTTTATGGCTTACACGCATACATAGGGAGTTAAGGGGAAATTCTGTCGATTTTTTATTAAATAGTCAACTCGTTAAATTTTATACATATGAGATAAAATATTCAAAAAGTGGATTATTATCCACCGCCTTAGAGCACCGATTTACATCATATACAATCATTTATTTGTTTGTTTTAATGGACCGTAAAGTCTGGATGTATAATGCCTCAAACCTGGCACCCTACAGTTGGTTCTCATAACGGGTTATTCCCATGAAAATACTCATTTAGATATATTAAACTATAGCGGAAGTCTTTCTAAAAACACCATTTGTTATTTAATGTCATTAAGTTACCTCACGAATGCTTGCACACCAATCTGAGTAGCACTGCTCCCAAGCCAAGATATGTCACGCAACGCTTACCTGCAAAACAATCTATCGTACACATAAAGTCAGCTACGCTGAGTGAGTTCTAATAGTTTAGTCTAATGAAAGCCAACTCGTCTCAAAAGTTATTTAAACTTTACTCAGGACCCACGGTCCTTATAAAATAGGTCTACAATTCAATAACAAATAGATAACCCCTGTTATCACCCGATATCCCATAATAGCTCATTACCCAAGACTCATCCTATAATAATAATAATCTCGCAGTCTCATCGACATAGGTCGAACTTACACACTAATAACTCATACTCGATTACATGTATTAACCCGACACTTGGTTAACACAACGAATCCCTAGACATCAATTTACTCACCCTTGACCAAGGCTCTTACAAATCAACTGACATAATAGTTGTAAGCACCACATCATAATCCTGACACAACGGTCAATCTACTCGACTCATCACAATAATACTATCTCATGCATAATAAATATAACTCAACGCTTGTATGCAATTTAACAAAAATATATGAACACACAAACACATACCTCTTCGCTGCACCCTCGTAAGGGTTACCCTCGTCAGGGCGTTCGACACACCCCGAGCTAATCACTGTCCTGTTGGACATCTTCACCTTTAGTGACCTCTCGAAGGACTTAGTCCTCTACAATCCTGTTTGTTATGTTATAATGACAATAATGCAAACACAATACCCGCCGCGTCACAAGGACAACGACACAATGCACATAACACATGTATAATCACATAACCTTATACTCTATATACTTGATTCATTAACTGCACCTGCACTTCCCACATAGCACTCGGACAAGGAATCCTACAAATATCCATAAGCGTTTAGCTAATATCCCGACTCACCCCGACTAACGCATAACACAATGCTCTGCTAGTATACCAACACACATACAAATATTATATCTCATTAATTAATCACATACCACGTACATGCACACCATGTGACACCTCCTAGTCGTACCCGTACGACCCGTAACTACAATCCCGACTCATCCATGTTAGGACACTATACGACCCGTGGCCATATACCTACCTGTAACCCGCACGTCCTATGGACACACACAGTCCCTTAGCCCCACATTTAACTATGTAACTTCATAAACTCATCAGGTTATGCTTCAAGGTTCTTTACCCATTCAATAAAATAAAACATGTATAAAAAGTTTGTACGATAGCCCCCGAACATTAAAAACATTTAAAAGAGGGGATTAGAAACTCACCGTTGAGAGGCAAATCCAAGCTTTTGCTCTGCACCTACCCGCTCATGCCTGAAGCGCAAACCTGTCAAACGTTCGATCACGTGGTCAGAACAAGTTCTAAACATACGTCGAACACGAATGATTATAAATAAACCCAGATACTCGTCCTCATCCGCTTGTCCTTGACCCATTTAGAAATCTAATACCCGTACCGAGCACCATGCATGCACTTACACATGCCATGCAACCCTAACCACACCATGCAAAACCCTAAGCCATGAAACGTGTAAACCCGAACCGGTTTCTCCCTCACGCATGCAAGCCATGCAAAGAAAACCCTAACCGAGTGTTATTTCGGTTTCTCCCTCTCCACTCTGCACCGTTAACCGGCCACTACCATGCACCACTATCGTTGAGCCACCATCACCCTAGCCAATGCCCAAGTCGTCTCTGTTGGTGACCACCGTCGTCGTCATCCTTGTCATGCAAACCCTTATCCGGGTAACACCTCATCGTTCTCCACCATTAGCCGCCGACGTGCGCCACCTCCATTGCTGTCATGACACACACGCAGCCACCCCGTGACCGGTTACCCTGAGTCAGGCTCACCATCGAGCCGACCGTCCCAGTGGCTGCCGTCACAAGCCATCCCACCCGCCATCCTTCCCGCCGTCGTTCAATTTCGTCGACTGCCTTCCCCCCACATTCCATCGGCTTATGATTACAACACCACACCACCGTGTACCACCACATTCCGGCATCCCTCCACTTTCCGATAGCCAAACACGCAATATGAAAACAAGCATTGAAAAGATATAAACGAGAATTACCTGATCGTATTACGGAAGCCACGCTTGTCGAACCACCTGCTTCCTCTTTCGTTGTCGGCCTTCGTCCTCCTTGCCGTCGCACTCCCTAGGTCGCTAATGACCTAGGGTTTTTCCTTAATGTTGTTTTTATACACCCGAGTGTTACGCTTCGGGTCCCTCCACTTCTTTCTCGCACATTTCGATCTCAAACCGTTGTTAAAACGACTAACCCGGACATTCGCCATTGCAAAACGCCCCAAAAGTGACCACCCTAGCCCCTCATTTTAAATTAGAAGAGATTCGGGTCATCCCCTGATCCTATCCATTACCATATGGATATCGGGATGTTACAAGTCTACACCCTTAAAAGAGGATTCGTCCTCAAATCCGGTGCCAGCACAAACCAGCACGGCTCGTCTTTCCATTCTCACTCGTGCACCTAATCCTTCTGGTGCCAAGCACACGCCTTTGCTCTTACCGAATCTATTATTTTTCTGTGCGACTCGACCACTACCCTTGGTGTTCAGAGACGTTTGTTCTGTTGCCCTCTTTCAAACGTTCTTCCATTACTCGTCCTTAGACCGTACAACATTATCTATTTCCTGCTCGCCCGTCATATTTCCCTAGTTTATTCATGACACATTTGCTGTCGTTCCTCGTATAGTCTTGATCATATCGTCCCTACGACGGTCATCTTCCTAAGTAAGGTTTCTTACTTCTCATGAATGGGTTCATTCGTCACCCTTCCGAAGTGAAGCCTTCATACTTCTCACCACATATCTTGATCGTCATCCCGCGATGACTTCCCAACTCAAGTCCACAGTATACCCATAAGGGTATTACTTATGCTCTTCTCCGATGATCTCCAGGAGCTTGTGTAAAGTTGCACTGGTCTCCATTAAATTCTTTATCATAACATCTATTTACATCATTATCTCACATTCAATGCGTCCCTTCAGTACGTACACACACCCGACACTAGGGTCGTCTTCATTAGCTCTCGATGTTTCTCAAGGCTCATTTACTTTTGTCGTGACTGTTTCTATCATCTTAACGCTTTCTTTCCTTAAATGCTCCATAGGAGCTCATATTAAGCTAGTCTTGGATTTACCAGCGCAGGCATATCCTTCTTAGTCACTTACGTGCAATCTTGCACGTACCCCTCCCGAGTTTCACCTTTATCTATGTTGCTCTACCATTACCATGCGATCCCTAACCGCATCTCATTTATCGTGTACGAACATGAAGTCCGCCTGCTCACAAGCCTCAACTATTCGTCGTCTCGCCCAGGGAAAAACATCCCTAATCTTCTGGTGTCTCATCTCGAATGAATTCTTCATATAGAATGTGTTGCATGAAGGTCCTTCGTCATCTTGTTAACTTCATGCTGAAATCCTCAGGGTCATCACCTTGATCTCATCATAAGCATTCTAGTCAAGCGTCCACATAAACGCTTTCATCGTCTACTCTCATAGATCCGCCCATTGGCTTCATGCTCTGAATTCCCGAGATATAAGCATAGGCATCTCATAAGAGCACCTTATTGGTCGCCTAGAAAGACGTTAAAACTCCTTGCCATACCTCGACGTATCAGCGTCGAGAGAATCGTCAAGATAGAAATATCATACTTGAGCACCCTAAGCATCCGTTCTATGCACGACTAAGCGTGTACTACAAGGACATACACCGACACACATAACTACAGAACACATATTGCTCTACACATGTACTAGTAACTCAACCTTCTAACTCGCACAAAGTGCACATACACAATTAGCTATATCTGGGTAAATCTACGCGCATACAATATGACCTCGTCATGTATAGAGACAGAAGTATATCATGTTGTTTGGCCCAAAGGCACTAGCAAACATGATCTCCCGCCTGATTGCTGTCAGACACAATAATTTGTTGGCAAAAGTCAACACCATATCAAGCTTACACTTGATCTCCCGCTTGACTAATGCAAGACACAGTATCAAGCTTACGCTTGATCTCCCACCACGACTATTAAGTACGTGACACAAATAACTCGTGCTCATAAGCAACTCAATTAACGACATACAAGTCTATCCACAAAACACTTTCATATCCCTAAGCACCAAAACATTTACCTCGCGAAGATCTATGCCTTAAGATATAAAGACATTTAATATCATAGTAAGGCTAAACACACCCCTTACACTTCACACATTACCTAAGCATAACACATAGGTGACACTATCTTAAGACCGTAGACACAGACCAGTAATCACAACTCAGGTCTACTCATACCGTCTAATCAACCAAGTTCTAGCATCACATTAAAGATTACATTTAGTATGAACTCACGTCATTCAAAAGGAAATCACATAATCACACATAATTAACAATGCACCACCAATAGCAAGCTATCACACATGCAACTATCATTAACTATGTTTTAAACCATCCCGTGGTAAGATTCAATGTCAAGGTTAAAATCAAGCAATTGAAAAACCAAAAACAGATATTTCATCACAAAAGTGCCTGACAGCCACTACTCAAAGTGTTCTAGTCCTCTCATGGTACTCACTACTGCTCTAGTCATTAAATAAATCGAAGTAATCCCCCACTTGCTCCTCGTCATCGGATTCCTATAACCGTCCATTTCCTGATCCTTCGTTGTGCCTCGAGGGCTGACTCCTCACTGCAAATGCATTTCTTCCTCTCCTGTAAAAGGAACTAATGAGCCCGCCCCTCACCGTTGCCCTAGTAGTATTGGGGGCATTTGACGCCGGAAGTGCCAAGATCACCTCCTGTACTGGTAGCTCCTGCTCGTACTCAGCCGCCGGTGGAACCACCATCAATGGGACAGGTGCTAAGACTCGTCTCCCTCCAAAGATAACCATGTGCACGACAGCCAAACGTCTAGCCCGTCGCTCTGTCAACCTCTTGATAAGAGCTCCTCGCCTGACCCATCTAGTCCGAATCGTCATAGCCATCAGTACCTGCACAAAATAGAACGTTGTAGTGTTTACTATGGGCGTCAAATTCAGAATATGAGAGTAATCATAGACTGCCAAATCATGGTGATCAAATGCAATTTGGTGGTCCACATTACTGCTCGGATTCTAAACCTTCCCCATTATATTCACACTAGGTTTCTATCTTTCACACACCCCGGATGCACATGCACCCCACATAACTCATATAGCAACACACAATAATCTAGCAAGTCATCATACATATCACAATGTCACACCATCCGAGGTTACACACAAAATCACTAAATCATATTGACACACCAAACTATCTCACATAGTTACAATTAATGCTACTCTGCATTACTCAACTCGCATCATAGTCTCATTCAATCACACCACACAACTTCACGTAGTTCTACATACTACTATATCACATAGCACACATCATGTTCCCACACGGGACCATATGCCACTTACTCACACCAATCACTTTACCTAGTGTAACACTACACAAATGGTAAATAATAACTACTGCTCAATTCAAAAGACATACCTCTTGGCTCGCGGTTACTCATGGTGACATTCGTTTCACCCTTGTCCCATTTTCAGTTTAAGTTAAGGCATTTTATTTGTTTAAAAACTCCAGTTTTCGCTTAAACCTCGGCTCTGATACCAACTTGTAAGGCCCCAAACCAGGCACCCTAAAGTTGGTTCTCATAATGGGTTATTCCCATGAAAATACTCATTTAGATATGTCACACCCCAACCGACGGCGGAAACGTTGGGGCGGGACATGTAGACTGTTCATGAGCACAAGGTTAACTAAATTGAAATATATTAATCATCCAAATTCATTTCAAGTATTCAAGACAAAACCAAATCAAACCAAGTACATAAAATGAAATACATAATCCTTTATTAAAATTATCTAGGTCCAAAACTTATGTGTAGCAAGTCTTGATCAAATTCACTCATTAGCACCTGAAACATGAATAAAATAAGGTCAACTAAAAAGTTGGTGAGCATACACAGGTTTGTATATAGGTAGCATATAGATTGTAAATAAACAAATCCTTACATAACATGATAAAATAAGACATTTATGGAGAGCAGCTATTGTGTAACCAAAGTACAATCAAACCTTTGTAACTAACATGCAAAATTGTGTTGTCGGTAACAATCACCCCAATATGGGTGGGTTTGTCAGACTCAATAGATCTATCATTGTTTACCGTCGGCTTGAATAGTTAATGATTGCACATAAATTGCACACAAAAGTTAGCACAACTAGCACTCAGGCATAAAGCTCAAATTGCACACATGAATGTAAAGAGGATTTGTATTTGTGTAGTTTGTATAAATGTAGCAATAGTTTGTATAATGTTTATTTTCCACCCCAAAAAGTGTAAAAGAGTAAAAGGGGCTATGTAATACTCACATGATTCAAAAGGCGTAGCTAAAACGAGGGCCTAGATAGTAATATGATCCTGGTGATGCACAACGTTAACCTAGATTGGAATGTATATTGAATTAATAGTGTGCACAATAGTCTACGTCTAAGTCTAGGGTTGAATTGGACGTGTGTATAAAGTTAGTGGTTTGTTCTTGAAAGATATTGTATAAAATGAAAGGTTTGAAATAAATATTTTTAGAACATTTTGATCAAAGTTTGAGTTTGAATAACTAAATAAATAAATTACAAAATTATTATTTATTTACTTAGTCATAAAAATAATATAGGTATTAGGGATAATTAAGTATAACTTAAATAGATAATTCTTAAATATAAATTAAATAAATAATTTTTAATTATTTATTTATTTATAAAATATGTAACATTATCTTTTAGTTATAAAAATGTATCGGGTATTTTATATTAAATATAGCTTTAGTAAATAAATTTTGTTAATCATTTTTTATAAATATGTGTAAATGGGTTGTATAAATAATATCTAGGTGTAGGGTTTAATAATAAATATAAATTTAATTTTATAGGTTTTAAATAAATAACTTCTATTTATTTTAGAATGGGAATTTGATCTTTTTAAATAAGGTTAACATAAATCTTTATAAAATCAATTATTTTTATTTTAAAATTCATTTGAAATGCTTATTGTTTTTTAAAATATAAAATTTAGTATTCTGTCAAGATTTTCTCACACACACGACCGTGCTTGGGACAAGGCACGATCGTGCTAGGACCACGGGCGTGACCGTGATAGTCAGGCAGAAGACATAACTAAGTTGTTCACTAGGCACGATCGTGTTGATCAAACAGAAGACATAACTAAGTTGTTCACTAGGCACGACCATGTCTAGGGTTCTGAGGCAAGACCAAGTCTAGCCAAGGGGCACGACCGGGTCTTAGTGTGTGAGGCACGACCGCGCTGGTATTGACGCGACCGTGTCTCATGAAGCACGACCGTGCTAGGAGATTAGCGCGACCGTGTCTGTTCCAAAACAGAAGCGAATTGCTTAAATCTTATGATGTTAATGTTGGAAATCATAGGGCTTTCACCCATTAGGTTATTACGAGTATTTTTTATAGATTAATTGTGTTTAAAACATCTTCAAAGTAGTATTTGATTAACCCATTTTAGAACGAACCCTAGATTCGGGTTCGTGTTAATTTCGCTATTGTAAGCCCAAATTAGTTTGGGGCTTTTGATCTATAGACTAAATCGAAAGTGTAGAAGGTTTCAATTACCCGGAAGGACGATGAATCGATAGCGTACGGTAGAGGTGAGTTCCGGCGACGACGGGTTTGATCTCCGGTGTCTTTTGCTGCAACTCCGGCTAAATCAACGTGTTCAGAAGCTTCAGAGAGGATCGAATAAAGCGTACAGTGTGTTTGTTTGGGAGGATTATGATCAAATGATTGAAATCGATGGATACATGAGAATTATCGTCGGTTACGAGATGAATTGGCTTAATTCGTCGTAAATACAGTGATTAACATTTTTAATTAGGTTCGTTAATGGTTGAAACATGTGGAACGGTTACGAGATCGAACGATTCTACAATTAAAGGCTGCATTTACGTTTCAACTGACGAGAGGCGCGACCGTGCCTAGGCACCGGGCGCGACCGTTCCAAAGCAAGGCGCGCGACCGTGCCTATTAGGGTTTCTTGTTAATTTATTAAAATCAGTTCTTGCAAATTTCAGTTTTGATAGATTTGTATAAATATGAACTTATGTAGAATTTAATAGGATATACTCGTGTAAAGTTTACGGATTTGCATTGAAACATAGTATTTAATTGTTGGTACGAATAGAACAAATCAGTGTACTAGAATTGGGTTTGAAATGTATCACATTGAATTGAAATACTGATAATGAAAATTAGAAATGTTACAGTATCCCCATGTTGAGGGAATTTCGTCCCTAAATTTGGCTAGTGGAAGCGACGGCATCAGTGAAGAGATGTGGGTACTTGAGCTTCATTTGGTCCTCTCGTTCCCAAGTAAACTCAGGACCACGTTTAGATTCCCAACGAACTTTGACAATAGGAATACGGCTTCGTTTGAGCTGTTTGACTTCGCGATCCATGATTTCCACCGGTCTTTCAACGAAGTGCATTGTTTCGTCAATGTGCACGTCGTCAAGAGGTATGTGGAGATTCTCATCAGCAAGACATTTCTCCAGATTAGACGCGTGAAAAGTAGGATGCACATTGCCAAGTGATGGAGGTAAGTCGAGTTTGTAAGCTACTTTACCAATCCTTTCAAGGATCTTAAATGGACCCACATAGCGAGGCGCTAATTTGCCTTTCTTTCCAAAACGGATCACACCCTTCCACGGAGACACCTTTAGAAGAACAAGGTCATCGACTTGGAATTCCAAGGGTTTTCGTCGTTTGTCGGCATAACTCTTTTTCCGATATCTCGCTACTCGAATGTTGTCACGGATTTGGATAATCTTGTCGGATGTTTCTTGAATTAGCTCGGGACCGGTGATTTGTGCTTCACCAATCTCGTTCCAACAGATAGGAGAACGACACTTGCGACCATAGAGAGCTTCAAATGGAGCCATATTGATACTCGTGTGGTAGCTATTATTGTAGGAGAACTCGATTAGTGATAGATGTGAATCCCAATTGCCACCAAAATCAATTACACAAGCTCTAAGCATATCCTCAAGAGTTTGGATTGTTCGCTCGGTCTAACCATCAGTTTGGGGATGGTAGGCCATGCTCAAATCCAATCGTGTACCAAGAGCAGTTTGGAGAGATTGCCAAAAACGAGAGGTGAACCGAGCATCTATATCAGAGATTATGTTTAAGGGAACACCGTGACGGCTCACAATTTCGTCAATGTAAATTCGGGCTAGTTTCTCAACTCGATAGTCTTCACGGATAGGCAAGAAATGAGCAGATTTGGTGAGACGGTCAATGATCACCCAAATGCTATCATAACCAATATTGTTGGCGAAGATCTTGGTACATTTTATCCTCACCAGGATGAATAGAATAACGAGTCTTGTGAGCCTCGTTCATGAGAAATGCACAGAGATCATCTCGATCGGGAACCCAAATACGGTTCAAGTAATAAAGTAAGCCATTGGGTTTCGGTTCAAGCTGGAGTTCAACACAACACGACATTTCCTCGTACATGTTACCCTTAGTGACTGAGACGTGTTGAGCTTCTAAGATGCGATTTTGAATGTCGGTTTGAACGGACACATTGAAGCATGACATGGTCCTTTACACTCAAAGCGTCGGCTACAACATTCGCTTTGCCGGGATGGTAACGAATCTCGTAGTCATAGTCGTTAAGGAGTTCAACCCAACATCGTTGCCTCATATTGAGTTCTTTTGGTTGAAAGTGTGTTGAAGACTTTTGTGGTCGGTGAACACCACACATTTTGTGCCATAGAGGTAATGTCTCCAAATTTTTAATGCGAATACGACCGCACCCAACTCGAGGTCATGCGTCGTATAATTCTTCTCATGAATCTTAAGTTGCCTTGATGCATAGGCGATTACTTTGCCTCGTTTCATGAGGACACAATCGAGACCTTGGTTGGAAGCATCACAGTAGACAACTAGATCATCATTCCCATCAGGGAGAGTCAAAATAGGAGCATTGCACAACTTTTGCTTGAGAGTATAGAAAGCTTCTTCTTGGTTTGGTCCCCATTCATAGGGTTTACCCTTGTGGGTTAAAGCGGTAAGAAGGACATCAATCTTAGAGAAATTTGAGATGAAACGACGATAATATCCTGCAAGACCAAGAAATGAACGAACTTCGGTGGGGGTCTTCGGGGCATTCCAATTCTTAACCGCTTCGATCTTAGCTGGGTCAACATGAATTCCCTTGTCGTTGACGATATGACCAAGAAATTGAACTTCCTTTAGCCAAAATTCACATTTGGAGAATTTGGCATATAGTTGTTCCTTCCTCAAGAGGTCCAAAACCAGTCTAAGGTGTTGCTCATGGTCGGTTTTAGTCTTGGAGTAGATTAAGATATCGTCAATGAAGACGATCACAAATTTATCAAGGTACGGTTTACACACACGATTCATGAGGTCCATGATGACCGCGGGTGCATTGGTTAGTTCAAAAGGCATGTAGTGACCATACCTTGTTCGGAAAGCAGACTTTGGAATATCTTCCTCTTGTACACGGAGTTGGTGATAACCAGATCGAAGATCAATCTTTGAGAAGCAAGTAGAGCCTTGAAGTTGATCAAAGAGGTCATCAATCCTAGGCAATAGATAACGGTTCTTGATGGTAAGCTTGTTGAGTTCACGGTAGTCAATACACATGCGGAATGATCCATCCTTCTTCTTGACGAATAAGACGGGTGCACCCCACGGTGAATGACTTGGACGGATGAAGCCCTTGTCGGAGAGATCTTGGAGTTGACTTGCAAGTTCTTGCATTTCAGAAGGTGCAAGACGGTAAGGAGCTCTAGCCACGGGGTTAGCTCCGGGTACAAGGTCAATGCGAAATTCTACTTGTCGAACGGGTGGAAGACCGGATATATCTTCGGGAAAATCCCGAATGATGGGAATGTCTTGGATACTCTTCTCCTTGACATAAGAAGGCTATGTACTTCTTTCGTCAGTACTTTTGGGCGGTAGTGCATGACATTAACTTGAGTCCTTTGCAAGGATTTTCACCAAAGACTCTTAACGTTTCTCCCGACGGTAGAGGTATTCGGATGCACTTCTCGAAACAGATGACCTCGTCATGATGATTTGATCGCCAATCCATGCCTATGATGATATCAAAATTCCCTAGTGGCATTGGTACAAGGTTGATTGGAAATGTATGATCATTAAGTTCTAGAGAGCAGTCGTGAATAACAGAGTCAATTGTAAGGGAGTCACCATTTGCTACTTCGACGGTGAAGGTTTTCTCTAATTGGGATCTTGTCTTTGCAAGTAAGGGTTCAAAGTCAAGTGACACAAAACTTTTATCGGCACCGGTATCAAATAAAATGGAGGCATATTAACTATTAACAAGGAACGTATCATTGACCACATCATTGTTGGCTTGAGCTTCATTGGCGTTTATGTTGAAAGCACGCCCATGAGCTCCTCCTTGTCTAGCATTGATGAGCTTTGGGCACTGGTCACGAAAATGATTTGGGTTACCACATTCATAACAAGCACGCCCATTTGCAATAGCGGGCACACCTTGATTAGCCGCTTGGGGGTTGGTTCGGTTTGGTGGGTTGACTTGGCCTGCAAGTGCTTTGGCTCTACAAACATTGACTGTATGGCCATATTTCCCACCGTGTTGATCAAGCAGAAGACATAACTAAGCTGTTCACTAGGCACGACCGTGTCTGGGCTAGACACGACCATGTCTAGGGTTCTGAGGCACGACCCAGTCTAGCCAAGGGGCACGACCGGGTCTGAGTGTGTGAGGCACGACCGCGCTGGTATTGACGCGACCGTGTCTCATGAAGCACAACCGTGCTAGGAGATTAGCGCGATCGTGTCTGTTCCAAAACAGAAGCGAATTGCTTAAATCTTATGATGTCAATGTTGGAAATCATAGGAATTTCACCCATTAGGTTATTACGAGTCTTTTTGTACAGATTAATTGTGTTTAAAACATCTCCAAAGTAGTATTTGATTAACCCATTTTAGAACGAACCCTAGATTCGGGTTCGTGTTAATTTCGCTATTGTAAGCCCAAATTAGTTTGGGGCTTTTGATCTATATACTAAATTGAAAGTGTAGAAGGTTTCAATTACCCGGAAGGACGATGAATCGATAGCGTACGGTAGAGGTGAGTTCCGGCGACGACGGGTTTGATCTCCGGTGTCTTTTGCTGCAACTCCGGCTAAATCAACGTTTTCAGAAGCTTCAGAGAGGATCGAATAAAGCGTACAGTGTGTTTGTTTGGGAGGATTATGATCAAATGATTGAAATCGATGGATACATGAGAATGATCGTCGGTTACAAGATGAATTGGCTTAATTCGTCGTAAATACAGTGATTAACATTTTTAATTAGGTTCGTTAATGGTAGAAACGTGTGGAATGGTTACGAGATCGAACGATTCGGCGATTAAAGGCTGCATATATGTTTCAACATACGAGAGGAGCGACCGTGCCTATACGAGGCGCGACCGTTCCAAAGCAAGGCGCGCGACCTTGCCAAGGCACTTGGTGCGACCGTGCCAGAACGAAGCGCGACCGTGCCTATTAGGGTTTCTTGTTAATTTATTAAAATCAGTTCTTGCAAATTTCTGTTTTGATAGATTTGTATAAATTTGAACTTATGTTGAATTTAATAGGATATACTCGTGTAAAGTTTGCTGATTTGCATTGAAACATACTATTTAATTGTTGGTACGAATAGAACAAATCAGTGTACTAAAATTGGGTTTGAAATGTATCACATTGAATTGAAATACTGATAATGAAAATCAGAAATGTTACAAGATATATTAAACTACAACGGAAGTCTTTCCAAAAACACCATTTGTTATTTAATGTCATTAAGTTACCTCAAGAATGCTTGCACACCAATCCGAGTAGCACCTTTCCCAAGCCAAGATATGTCATGCAACGCTTACCTGTAAAACAACCTATCATACACACAAAGTCAGCTACGCTGAGTGAGTTATAATAGCTTAGTTTAATGAAAGCCAACTCGTCTCAAAAGTTATTAAATTTTACTCAGGGCCCACGGTCCTTATAAAATAGGTCCATAATTCATCAACAAATAGATAACCCTTGTTATCACCCAATATCCCATAATAGCTCATTACCCAAGACTCATCCTATAATAATAATATTCCCGCAGTCTCATCGACATAGGTCGAATTTACCTACACTAATAACTCATACTCGAGTACATGTATTAACTCGACAATTGGTTAACACAACGAATCCCTAGACATCAACGTACTCAGCCTTGACCAAGGCTCTTACAAATCAACTGACATAATAGTTGTAAGCACCACATCAAAATCCTGACACAACGGTCAATCTACTCGACTCACCACAATAATACTATCTCATGCACAATAAATATAACTCAACGCTTGTATGAAATTTAACACAAATAAATGAGCACACAAACACATACCACTTTGCTGCACTCTCGTCAGGGCGTTCGACACACCCCGAGCTCATCACTGTCCTGTTCGACACACCCCGAGCTCATCACATAACCTTATACTCTATATACTTGATTCATTAACTGCACCTGCACTTCCCACATAGCACTCGGACAAGGAATCCTACAAATATCCATAAGCGTTTAGCTAATATCCCGACTCACCCCGACTAACGCATAACACAATGCTCTGCTAGTATACCAACACACATACAAATACTATATCTCATTAACTAATCACATACCACGTACATGCACACCATGTGACACCTCCTAGTCGTACCCGTATGAGCCGTAACCATAATCCCGACTCATCCCTGTTAGGTCACTATACGACCCGTGACCATATACCAACCTGTAACTTACACATCCTATGGACACACAGTCCCTTAGCCCCACATTTAACTATGTAACTTCATAAACTCATCAGGTTAGGCTCCAAGGTTCTTTACACATTTAATACAATAAAACATGTATAGAAAATATGTACGATAGCCACCGAACATTAAAAACATTTAAAAGAGGGGATTAGAAACTCACCGTTAAGAGGCAAATCCAAGTTCTTGCTCTGCACCTACCCGCTCACGCCTGAAGCGTAAACCTGTCAAACGTTCGATCTCGTGGTCAGAACATGTTCTAAACATACGTCTAACATGTGTGATTATAAAGAAACCCCGATACTCGGCCTCATCCGCTTGTCCTTTACCCATTTAGAAATCTAATTCCCGGACCGAGCACTATGCATGCACTTACACGTGCCATGCAACCCTAACCACACCATGCAAAATTCTAACCCACGAAACGTGTAAACCCAAACCGGTTTCTCCTTTATGCATGCAAGCCATGCAAAGAAAACCCTAACCGGGTGTTATTCCGGTTTCTCCCTCTCCACTATGCAAGTTAACCGGCCACTACCATGCACCACTATCGTTGAGCCACCATCACCCTAGCCAATGCCCAAGTCGTCTCCGTTGGTGACCACCGTCCTCGTCATCTTCGTCGTGCTAACCCTTAGCTGGGTAACACCTCTTCATTCTGCACCTCTAGCCTCTGACATGCGCCAACTCCATTGTCGTCATGACACTTACGCAGCCACCTCCGTGACCGGTTGCCCCGAGTCAGGCTCACCATCGAGCTGACCGTCCCTGAGGCTGCCGTGACATGTCATCCCAGCCGCCATCCTTCCCGCCATCGTCCAATGTCGTCGAATGCCTTTCCCAACACTCTATCGGCTTATGATAACAACACCACACCACCGTGTACCACCATAGTCGGCCATCCCACCTCTTTCTGGTAGCCAAACAAGCAATATGAAAACAAGCATTGAAAAGATATAAACGAGAATTACCTGATTGTATTACGGAAGCCACGCTTGTCGAACCACCTGCTTCCTCCTTCGTTGCCAGCCTTCGTCCTCCTTTGGCCCTCCCTTTTCGTCGCACTTCCTAGGTCGCTAATGACCTAGGCTTTTTTCCCTAAATTTATTTTTATACACCCGAGTGTTACGCTTTGGGTCCCTCCACTTCTTTCTCGCACATTTCGATCTCAATCCGTGATTAAAATGACTAACCCGGACATTCACCGTTGCAAAAACGCCCCATAAGTGACCACCCTAGCCCCTCATTTTAAATTAGAAGAGATGCAGGTCATACCCTGATCCGATCCATTACCATACGAATATCGCGATGTTACAGGATGTATAAAACTGCACGTACTAGCTCAACATATATTAATGGAGTTCAAAGTTTTCTTATGGTTGCCGAAGCTAATCAAGTGAATGCTAGAGATCAAAAGATTTGGTGTCCTTGTATGAGTTGTAAAAAATTTCAAAGATTCAATAATGTCAAGGATAAAGAGTTTCATTTGATGAAACATGGTTTTATGCTTAGATACACTTGTTGGTCACTGCATGGGGAATCATTTGTTGCTCATGGCACATCGTCGATTAATTTAGGAAATGTTGATAATGAAAATTTAAAGGACGTCAATGACTATTTAATTGATGGTTATGACAATTTAAATGGCATGTTTAATGATTTAGAGACTAATGTTGGCGATGATCAAGAAAAAAATAAAATAACTATTTGATGATTCAGAAAAAAAACGTTATATACCGGTTGTAAGAAATTTTCGAAACTTAGTGTTGTGTTAAAGTTGTTTAACTTAAAGTCAAATTACGGATGAAGTGATAAACGTTTCACAAATCTATTAGTGGTTTTACATGACATGCTTCCGGAAGGTAATGAGTTACCAGTTTCGTTATACCATGTCATAAAATTGATGTGTCCTATGGGATTGTGTGACACCCACATCCCGGATCACCCGAGATGCTGGCCACTTGTCAGATTTAATCATGAACATATAGTTAAACAGAGATCATACACAGCGGAAGACTTTTAAAACATTAATTTATTTCATGAAACTTATATTAAGTAAATTCTAAAGAAAGTACAACATTAAATTAATGCCAGTCTTCAGAGTGGTCGATGCCAGATAGCCTGCTCATAATGCCTTCTAGTTTAGCCCCTTGAATTTTGATGTGTGATTTTTGATGTAGTTAAATATTATATAATAATATTTAGAGATTATGGTTTCACGAGATCAGGTTTTAAATTTATAAAATGATAAATACTCAAACTTAAAAACACACAATAGGCAAGTGTACCTATCGCAGCGTAATATAGTTTAGGTGAGAACCAAGTATCGAACCAATGGACACGGTCGACTTCCAATACTCAACTTTTGTTAACGTTTAGCCGGTTTAATTAGTGAGTGAGTTTTGTGTGCTTGTAGAACAAGAAAGTAAATGGCATAAAAGTAAATGGCGGTAAAGTAAATAACAGAAAAGTAAAAACATGCGTGAAGTGTGTAGCAGAAATGTAATGAACAGAATAGTAAATAACAGGAAAGTAAATATGTTGGAAATGATCAGGTTACAAATAGTATGGCTTCGGGTTTCGAATCCGCTTGGTACATGATAATGTTAAGTTGACTAATCTAGTGACATGACTACTACAAATGTGTGACCCTGGTTACCGCTAGAGCCTCGTCCTCACAACATTTGATTTGCAAATTTAAAAGCTTTATCAAGTGGTAGTGCCTCCAGTTAAGGACAACAATTACCCTCAACCCTTCGAATGGTCATCTCCGGGTTGGTTTAAGACATCGAACGTAAAATGCTTTGTATTAGAGTTAAATAGGTAATTATAGTTTGCTCACCGGGAGGCGGTGTAATAATGTGACCAAGTATAAAGACGTACCGTTCCCAACATGAGTTCACCAATTATTGGTGGCATAATAAGTTCGTATAAAGACGTACGATCTTAATAGTGTTAACTAAGCCTTGGCTTATCAATCTCTACTTGTATAAAGACGTACAAGCTTCAAGAAAAGTTTGATTAAAAATGTTTTACACTTTAAAAATCAAGAACACTCACAAATATAAAGACGGATTTATACAATAATAAAAACCCACCAAAATGGTGGTTTTAAGGACGAATAGTTAAAGACATAAACACATCACTTGGATTAATACGTTAAACATTAACATGCACCAAACTTCATCTTCACCCTAGCAATACAAAGATTCTAGCCATGAATGGCCATACTAACTAGCATAACACTAAGTTTCGTAGGCTCCCCTATTGCGGAACAAGGAGGAAGAGCCCCCCTACTCAATACTACTACACTCTAACTATGAAATAACCTTTCTCTTGTGTGTTCTTGGGGTGTGTAAGGGATGTATGAGGTGTGTGTAATGAAGAACTCAAGCCATCTATTTATAGGCCTCAAAATTAGCAATGCACGGCCGTGCATTGGGATGCACTGGCGTGCAAACACCTCGGGAATCAAATAGGGGACAAAGGACACTGTACTGGACTCTGGGGAGCAGAAGAGGCCAATGTACGGTCGTGCATTGGGATGCACAGCCATGCATCCCCCCTATGCTGCCTAGTTTTGTCTTTTAGCTGCTGGTTTGACTTGTGTTGGCCAACTCTGACTTCTTGGGGGTCAATGCTCGGTTTGGTCTTACAAAAGCTTGATTTCTTCATGTTTTAAGCTGATTTTTGCTCTATTTATCTTTGGGATACTGAATAACCTGCAATTGTGAAATATTAACGTTTTAAGTATCAATTGCAAGGTTATTAATCAATCAGTACCATAATATGGGTATTATTATGCATGCAAAACATGTATAATTTAGGACATATCATAATACCCCACACTTAAACTTTTCTTGTGCTCAAGCAAACTCATGCATGATCATACCCATAACTAAAACTTTACAAGGGAAATGGAACTCCAAGTAGTTGGAAATTCCGGGATAACTCTTGAGTTGCTTATTCTATTTTTATATTTTTCTATGATGGAATCCATGACAAGCCAACTAGAACTTCAATTATGCATAAACTTTCACTCCTCACAATGTTCACTCAACTCTAGGGTTATATGTATGGATAATGTAAGTCAAGTAGAACACTCAAGTTCGAATCGAATTATGCAATGATCATAAGCTTGTATGCAAATCAAGTCTCCACCAATTAACTAAGTAGTATGCATGAATCAAGAGGACTTTAAAAGGATTGTAATGTGGTTAAAATAAAAATAAACGGGTGAAGATGAAAATCTTTTTGGGTTTTTAGGGATTTAAAAGATTTGAAGGGCTGCAGCTATCGTGAAACACACAGCTACGGCTTCATGGCTTAAAATGGAAAATACTAACAGGTCTCTTTATAGTACTCGGATCACGAGGGTATAACTAATCCGAGGGCTCGTTTATGGTCAGATTACCAAGACCAAGATCTCTCATTAGTGCCAACTCTTTCCTTACTTCGTAGTACAAATTGCTGCCTCTCCGTATGGAACTTTCGGCTTGTAGACTAACAGCTCCAACTTTGATCAGATGCGTATAATCACTTTGGGAATGAGTTTGATTCTTGCTACATTTTCCATCGTGGCTCCAGTTGCCACACTTCACACATTTCTCGTATCTTTTGGCGGCACTTTTTGATAAGTCGCAGAATGGTGGCAGTTGTTCTTGCTTGCGCCACTGTTTTCTTACATCACAAGTTGCTTTGAAAATCTTCTCTCGGAGTTCAGATGGTAATTCAGGATTTGAGAAATGAAGGTAGAAAAGCAAATTGAAATCAAAAGAATGCATATCCAGCTCTTTAAGGTCTAACCGGTAAAAGCTCAACTTCTTTCTTTTTTTTTTTGACATCAAGACAATTTCTTTAATAATTTTTTTCCTCAATTTCCTTGAAATAATATTTACATAAATTCCTTGTAGATAGTTCAGCTATTTCTTCCTAATACATCCACCTTTTTGTATATTCCAATTCTTTTGAGTAAAACAGATTTTTTTCCAAAGTTGCCTAAATGGTAATAAACTTGAAATAACGATATAGGATAATTTTTCAATTTTAAAGACAGTTAGCCAATAACCGGTGTTTACGAAAAGCTGGTTGGGTGATAATTGTAGGTAGTGGAAAAGAAAAGGCTAAGGCTCAAAGGGCTATCTAAGCGGATTATATTTTTGGGATTTTTTTTAAGGATAAGGATAATAAAGTCCTAGGTGCCTCAATAACTTTCATACTTCTACTAGTTCATGGTCTTGATATGTATAAGACACACAAGTTCTAATTATGCATAAAATTCAATCGAAAAACACTCAGTAATGCCAAACGAAAGAGCATGCGAATAATTATACACTGCGCCAAAAACTTGATGCTGTGTAATAGGCTTGATTTTCCTCACATGAAAATGGATGGAATCGGGTTTAGCGAATCGTTATGCATAATATTCATTTGTTTCTACTTGCCATGTATTCAATTTATTTAATTAGGTGCGAACTCAAAGAGCTTTTAAATATTAGGGTTTAAAATTTTGAAATTTTTCCGAGTTTTACAAAAGGCAAGTTTTTGTAAAAATTTAGTCAAATGGGTAGAAAATCACAAGTTGAAATTTTAATGCTTTGAGGTTACAAGTAGTTCTGAATCTCTTAATTCCCCACCCCACACTTAAAACTGTGCATTGCCCTCAATGTATAAATGCATGTAATGAAATGCTATGCAGGAATTTAAATGCATGAAGTTTTAAGGGAAAAGAAACTGGTACTCCCCCGGTCAATTCGGTATATAACCCAAAGCCAAGACTTATTGCTGTTGTCAACACTTTGCTTCAAAGACTTCATCAAATTTCACAGAAATTTGATGTGGTTTCCGATTCCTCAGGTTGTCGAGATGGAGTCTGATTCCTCAAAGAAGTAGAGAAACTATCTGGTGATGCTATTCTACCTGAAACATAAGGGAAAACATAAAACTAGACAAGGAAAATAAAAGTTAGTAGCCAAGCTACTAAGATCCTAGTATCAAGAGGGCATACCTGGGGCTGAAGTATGAGAAACTTAAATTCGAAAAGTCAAACCTGAGATCCATGATTCTGCCGTATGCACCAATGTCACACCCCAACCGACGGCGGAAACGTCGGGGCGTGAAGCGTGCAGACTGTTCATTGCTCATGGTTTACTAAAGTTTAAATAATTAATAATCGTTTTCATTGCAATCAAACAAGTTCAACAAAACATAGATTCAATCCACCAAACAATAATGAAAATTACATCAAAATATAACTGGTTCAATTAAAACTAGGTCAAAATCCTATGTGTAGCATATCTTGATCACTTCAAACATTGGTACCTGAAACATGGTTAAAACAGGGTCAACTAGAAAGTTGGTGAGAATACATAGGTTTTATTGTGTGATAGCAAAATACGTGTTGTGTGCATACAATTCAATACAATCATGACAATTAAGGCGTTTATGGAGAGAAAACATCGTGTGACCTATACAATCAAACCTTTGTAACTTGCACTCAAAATTTGTGTTGTCAGTAACAGTCACCCTACATGGGTGGGTTTGTCAGACTCAATAGATCTACCACTGTTTACTGTCGGCTGTTAGTTAATGATTGTACATGAAGAGCATAATAATTGGTCTACAAAATGTACTCAAGCACAAAGCGCAAAACTGTAAACATGCATAGGATGGAACTGTATATGTGTATAATTGAAAACATGTAAATAGAACGCATGTTCCACCCCAAAACGTTTGTAAAATAGAGTAAAAGAGGGGCTATGTAACTCACGTGTTATGTAGCGTGTAGGTTGCACAAGCAAATGGAAAACAGCGATGTGTTGTAGATTGCTAAGTTTGACCTAATGAACAATGTATACGATTATGTATTATTGAGTTGCGTTTATTCGGTGTTGGAAGTGGATTAAGTTTAAGGTTTGTTTAGATAAAATAATAACTATTTTGTTTATTATTTATTTAAATACAAGTTTAAATAAATACTATTTGTTAAGGACAAAACGTATAGAATACATTGTTGTTTATAAAAATAATCATATAAACTTTGTAATATTTTATTGATTTTAATGTAAAGAAATTTTATAGTCAATCTTTGTTAAACGATAACTGGTTCTGGATATTTTATAAAATAATACTCTTTATAACATTAGAATATAATATATATTAAATTGGTTAAAATTAAGATTCTGTTTGAAATCGAACACGACCGTGCTCGTATAAGGCACGACCACGCTCGCCAACGGGCGTGACCGTGGTGGTCTGAAGCGCGCCCGTGGTCGAGTCAGAAGGTTACAAAAGGGTCTGTTTATGAGACACGACCGTGCTCGTATCCGGCACGACCGCGCCTAGGTCAGGACTTGGTTTGTTCGGCAACCACGACCGGGCCTCTCTCGGGGCACGACTGTGCTTGCTCAGGCACGACCGCGCTCGTAGGACAGCGCGACCGTGTCTGGTTGATTCCAGAAGCAATTTCGATTGTTCTTATATTAAAATCTGTTGGATTCATAGGGTTTTCATTAAACAAGTGTTGGCGAATCCAATCACACCATTTAATTGGATTTATAACGTGTTTATCGTGTAGTTCGATTAAAACCATTTATTTTCAAAAACTTAGATTCGAATCAGTTTAATCGTGTATTAATCTTCTGAATTGATTTAGGGCTTTTGTTTAGGATGGAGAAACGAACAAGTTGGACTACTACTTACCTGTTTAGATTAGGCAACAAGTGCAGACGGCTACGGGAGGAATATCGCGGCTTTTAGGAGATCGACAGACGAGATAGAGATGATGGAATGATGGATTTAGGGTTTAGGGAAGTTTATATATGTCTCGGGTAGGTATGGGCTTAACTTAATTCGTTTGATTCTTGCCCCAATTACTTGATTCGTTTTAAAAAAAAAAGAGTCGGTTTAGAATTTGCGAGTATTTGGACGATTTCATGTGTATTTGGTCGTGTTTTAGTCTCAATTAGCTGAATATCTTCTTCTGCAAGTTTCGCGACCTTCTAAACGTGTTTACAATCTATTTTTGGACACGATTTGAGTCGGTTTGACTTTGCGGAGTCAAACTGTATCGAGGCGCGACCGTGCTTAATGTTAAGCACGACCGTGGTCATGGCGCAAGCGCGACCGTGCTTAGGACTAAGCACGCCCGTGCTTGTGTTGGTTTTTGGAAGTTTCATGACTAGTCCTTGTAGTTTTGTAATATTGATGTTGTTTTGAGTTTTGATCCAGTTTAGTCCTCGAGGTTTGTAAGATTGTTTTCGTTAATATTGTATTATAATGAACGCGTGTATGCTTGTAAGTGTATATGAACAATAAATGTAAGGTTGAAATCTTTTATTGCACGGCATAAAATACATAGGAAAAACATGAAAATCAGAAAGGTTACAGTATCCCCATGTTGAGGGAATTTCGTCCCGAAATTCAACTGGTTGAGGCTACTGCTTCAGCAAAAAGATGTGGGTACTTGAGCTTCATTTGGTCTTCTCGTTCCCAAATAAACTCGGGTCCTCGTTTAGATTCCCAATGAACCTTGACAATAGGAATACGGCTGCGCTTGAGTTGTTTTATCTCACGATCCATAATCTCGACTGGTTTTTCAACGAAGTGCATCGTCTCATCAATGCGCACATCGTCAAGAGGTATATGAAGGTTTTCATCAGCAAGACACTTCTTGAGGTTGGACACATGAAATGTAGGATGTACGCTGCCAAGTGATGGAGGTAACTCGAGCTTGTAAGCCACTTTCCCAATCCTTTCAAGGATCTTGAATGGACCCACATAGCGAGGTGCTAGCTTGCCTTTCTTCCCAAAATGGATCACCCCCTTCCAAGGAGACACCTTTAGAAGTACAAGATCACCAACTTGGAATTCCAAGGGTTTGCGTCGTTTGTCGGCATAGCACTTTTGCCGACTCCTCGCAACTCGAATGTTGTCACGGATTTGGATAATCTTGTCGGAGGTTTCTTGAATTAACTCGGGACCGGTGATTTGTGCTTCACCAATCTCGTTCCAACAGATGGGAGAACGACACTTACGACCATAGAGAGCTTCAAACGGAGCCATGTCGATGCTGGTGTGGTAACTATTGTTGTAGGAAAATTCGATAAGTGCCAAATGTGAATCCCAATTGCCACCAAAGTCGATGACACAGGCTCTCAGCATGTCTTCCAGGGTTTGGATTGTTCGCTCGGTCTGACCATCAGTTTGGGGATGGTAGGCCGTGCTCAAATCCAATCGTGTACCAAGTGCCTTTTGGAGAGATTGCCAAAACCGAGAAGTGAAACGAGCATCTCTATCGAAGATTATGTTCAAAGGAACGCCGTGACGACTCACGATCTCGTCAATGTAAATTCGGGCCAATTTCTCAACCTTATAGTCTTCACGGATAGGCAAGAAGTGTGCGGACTTAGTGAGACGGTCAATGATCACCCAGATGCTGTCATAACCGCTCGAAGTGCGAGGGAGTCTAGTGATGAAATCCATAGCTAGATTCTCCCATTTCCACACGGGGATTTCCGGTTGTTCCAGTAACCCAGAAGGACGTTGATGCTCAGCTTTGACTTTAGAACATGTGAGACATTTTGCTACAAACAAAGCAATGTCTTTCTTCATACCAGGCCACCAATATTGTGGACGAAGATTTTGGTACATTTTATCCGCACTAGGATGGATAGAATATCGAGACTTGTGTGCTTCGGTCATGATGAATACTCGGAGATCGTTACGATCGGGAACCCAAATACGATTTAGAAAATAAAGCAAGCCATTGGTCTTAGTCTCTAATTGGAATTCAGCACCACAAGACATTTCCTCATACAAATTGCCCTCGGTAACCGAGACATGTTGAGCTTCTAGAATACGAACTTGTATATCGGAATGGATCTTGACACTTTGAAGCATGACATGTTCCTTGCGGCTTAGTGCATCGGCTACAACATTAGCCTTGCCGGGATGATAACGAATTTCGCAATCGTAATCGTTGAGGAGTTCAACCCAACGTCGTTGTCTCATGTTGAGTTCCTTTTGGTTGAAGATATGTTGGAGGCTTTTGTGGTCGGTGAACACCACACATTTCGTGCCATAGAGATAATGTCTCCAAATCTTCAACGCAAATATGACAGCACCCAACTCCAGATCATGCGTCGTATAATTCTTCTCATGGATTTTGAGTTGTCTTGATGCATAAGCGATCACCTTGCCTCGTTGCATGAGAACGCAACCAAGACCTTGGTTTGAAGCATCATAGTAAACAACTAGATCATCTTCACCTTCAGGAAGGGTGAGGATAGGAGCATTGCACAACTTTCGCTTGAGAATTTGAAAGGCTTCTTCTTGTTTCGGTCCCCACTCATAGGGTTTACCTTTTTGGGTTAAGGCAGTGAGGGGAACAACGATCTTGGAGAAATTAGAGATGAACCTTCGATAGTAACCTGCTAAGCCAAGAAATGAACGAACTTCGGTAGGGGTTTTAGGAGCTTTCCAATTCTTAACAGCTTCAATTTTGGCGGGGTCAACATGAATTCCCTTTTCATTGACAACGTGACCCAAAAATTGAACTTCTTTTAGCCAAAATTCACATTTGGAGAACTTGGCGTATAGCTGTTCGGTTTTCAAGAGATCCAAAATCAACCTAAGGTGTTGTTCATGATCTTCCTTAGTTCTTGAATAGATCAAGATGTCATCAATGAACACGATAACAAATTTATCAAGGTATGGTTTGCACATGCGATTCATGAGGTCCATGAAGACAGCAGGTGCATTGGTTAGCCCAAAAGACATAACCATGAACTCGTAGTGACCATATCTCGTTCGGAAGGCAGTCTTGGGAATATCCTCCTCTTGCACACGGAGTTGATGATAACCAGATCGAAGATCAATCTTCGAGAAGTAGGTAGAACCTTGGAGTTGATCGAAGAGATCGTCAATCCTAGGTAAAGGGTAGCGGTTTTTGATTGTAAGCTTGTTGAGTTCTCGATAGTCAATACACATGCGGAAAGAACCGTCCTTCTTTTTAACAAATAAGACTGGTGCACCCCACGGTGAATGACTCGGCCGTATGAAACCTTTGTCGGAGAGTTCTTGAAGTTGACTTGCAAGTTCTTGCATCTCGGAAGGTGCAAGCCGGTATGGAGCTTTAGCCACCGGGTTTGCTCCAGGTACAAGATCGATGCGAAATTCCACTTGTCGAACAGGTGGAAGACCGGGCAAGTCATCAGGAAAGACTTCGGGAAAATTCCGAACGATGGGGATGTCTTGTACACTCCTCTTTTTGATTTCTTTTTGGATAACATGGGCTAGGAAAACCATGTACTTCTTTCGTATATACTTTTGGACGGTAATGCATGACATTAGTTTGAGTCCTTTGCAAGGTTTCTCACCAAGGACCTTCAACGTTTCGCCGGATGGGAGTGGTATACGGATGCATTTTTCAAAGCACATGACTTCGGCGTGGTGCTTCGACAACCAATCCATTCCTACGATGACGTCAAAACTTCCTAATGGCATTGGTATGAGGTTGATTGGAAAGGTGTGTTTATTTAGTTCTAGGGAGCAATCATAAATGATGGTGTCAATTGCAACGGTGTTACCATCGGCTACCTCAACGGTAAAGGTTTTCTCTAGTTTGGACCGGGTTTTTGCAAGTAACGGTTCGAAGTCTAGTGACACAAAACTTTTATCGGCTCCGGTATCAAATAGTATAGAAGCATAATGATTATTCATAAGGAACGTACCGTTAACCACATCAGTGTTGGCCTGAGCCTCATTGGCGTTGATGTTGAAAGCACGCCCACGAGCTCCGCCTTGGTTAACATTGATCAGTCTTGGGCACTGGTTACGGAAGTGGTTCGGGTCACCACATTCGAAGCAAGCACGTCCATTTGCAATGGCGGGGATGGCTTGGTTAGTTGCTTGATGATTGGCTTGATTTGCTGGGATGGTTTGGTTGGCAAGTGCCTTGGCTCGACAAATATTGGCTGTGTGGCCATGTTTCCCGCAGTGGTTGCAAAGGCGACAAGGTATGTTTGGAGGGTGATGGTAGTTGCAGGTGTTGCAAAGTGGGTAGCTGCCCCCATAGGGCTTCTTTGCTGGGTTTGGAGCTATGGGTGTAACTTGATTCACTGGAGCAGCCGGAGTGATTACAGCACAGTTCTTGACCTTTCTCTTCCTAGTGTTGCGGTATGGTTCAGTTTGGACTTCTTTGACATGAGCGGGAGGTGTTGTTGTGTCAGAAACTTTCTTGGCACCCTTTCTTGTAAGTGTACCCGCTTTAACATGATTGTCAGTGAGTGTAGCTGATAAACGGATAGCATCCTCCAGAGTAGCAGGATTTCCTCCTACCACGGTATCTTGAATTTGTCTAGGTAGACCACCAATGTACTTTTCAATACACCTAGACAGAGGTGTAACCATGTGTGGCACAAGTAGACTCAGCTCGTGAAAACGGGTGGTGTATGCTAAGCTTTCACCACTATCTTGAGCAAGATCCCAAAATTCCGCTTCTAGCTTTTTCATCTCATTTCGAGGACAGAATTCCTCAGTCATGATCCTTTTCAACTCATCCCATGGCAGTGCCATTGCTACATCCACTCCCCTAGTCCTTTTCTCACCATTCCACCAAGTAAGCGCCCTTTTTTGAAAGACACTAGTAGCATGACGAGTACGGAGGTTGTCGGGACAATCGCTATTGAGAAAAGTGCTCTCAATGCTTTCAAACCATTGAAGGAGTCCCGTGGCTCCTTCGCTGCCATAGAATTTGAGGGGATTACAGGAGTTGAAGTGTTTGAAGGTGCATTGTGGCGGGTTGGCACCACCACCACCTCCAGTAGCAGCACTTCCACTGGCATGGCCATTATTGTTGTTGTTGGCTTGGGTAATTTGGTTCACCAGCTGTGTGAGTTAAGCAGCCAGGTCAGTGTTATTGCTGTTGTTGCTGTTGACACGACGAGGAGGCATTCTACAGATTTAGACACAATAAGAGTTGTGAGATTTTTCTTGGATTAAATAGAAGAATAAATAGATGCAAGTAGTTCATAGTTTGGATTGTACTCAAATAGTGACATAATCACTCGAGTACTATGACATATTAAGGTTAATTTAAACTCAGATAATTATCAAGGAGACGTGCTTTAGCCTATAAGTAAACACTCATCCCGGGAATTCCCAGGAAAGCATACGGGTCCCTCGGTTGGTTGGGATTTATACGAAATGCTTTCCTAGACAGAAAACCCAGAATACAGGTGTCACTCTTCCAGATTGCACGTGTCCTTTAACAATTAAACAAAGTCTAAAAACCTTAACGGGTGTAAAAGAAAATTTTATAGACCCAAGTCTAAGAATATGATTCAGGTTATGTTGATGATGACATGGAAGCAGGCATGAAGGACATGTGGTTTAGGATATGGGTAGGGATATTGTTTATTTAAGTTGTTATTCATATATACATATAAAACATGTAGCATATATCATATAGCAAGTAGCACATAGCATGTAAATCATGAAGCATGGCATAAGTGGGTATCCTAAAGTTATAGTCTAGGTCAAAGGTGTCTAATAACCTAATTCCCTATAACCAAGGCTCTGATACCAATCTGTCACACCCCAACCGACGGCGGAAACGTCGGGGCGTGAAGCGTGCAGACTGTTCATTGCTCATGGTTTACTAAAGTTTAAATAATTAATAATCGTTTTCATTGCAATCAAACAAGTTCAACAAAACATAGATTCAATCCAAAAAACAATAATGAAAATTACATCAAAATATAACTGGTTCAATTAAAACTAGGTCAAAATCCTATGTGTAGCATATCTTGATCACTTCAAACATTGGTACCTGAAACATGGTTAAAACAGGGTCAACTAGAAAGTTGGTAAGAATACATAGGTTTTATTGTGTGATAGCAAAATACGTGTTGTGTGCATACAGTTCAATACAATCATGACAATTAAGGCGTTTATGGAGAGAAAACATCGTGTGACCTATGCAATCAAACCTTTGTAACTTGCACTCAAAATTTGTGTTGTCAGTAACAGTCACCCTACCTGGGTGGGTTTGTCAGACTCAATAGATCTACCACTGTTTACTGTCGGCTGTTAGTTAATGATTGTACATGAAGAGCATAATAATTGGTCTACAAAATGTACTCAAGCACAAAGCGCAAAACTGTAAACATGCATAGGATGGAACTGTATATGTGTATAATTGAAAACATGTAAATAGAACGCATGTTCCACCCCAAAACGTTTGTAAAATAGAGTAAAAGAGGGGCTATGTAACTCATGTGTTATGTAGCGTGTAGGTTGCACAAGCAAATGGAAAACAGCGATGTGTTGTAGATTGCTAAGTTCGACCTAATGAACAATGTATACGATTATGTATTATTGAGTTGCGTTTATTCGGTGTTGGAAGTGGATTAAGTTTAAGGTTTGTTTAGATAAAATAATAACTATTTTGTTTATTATTTATTTAAATACAATTTTAAATAAATACTATTTGTTAAGGACAAAACGTATAGAATACATTGTTGTTTATAAAAATAATCATATAAACTTTGTAATATTTTATTGATTTTAATGTAAAGAAATTTTATAGTCGATCTTTGTTAAACGATAACTGGTTCTGGATATTTTATAAAATAATACTCTTTATAACATTAGAATATAATATATATTAAATTGGTTAAAATTAAGATTCTGTTTGAAATCGAACACGACCGTGCTCGTATAAGGCACGACCGCGCTCGTCAACGGGCATGACCGTGGTGGTCTGAAGCGCGCCCGTGGTCGAGTCAGAAGGTTACAAAAGGGTCTGTTTACGAGACACGACCGTGCTCGTATCCGGCACGACCGCGCCTAGGTCAGGACTTGGTTTGTTCGGCAACCACGACCGGGCCTCTCTCAGGGCACGACTGTGCTTGCTCAGGCACGACCGCGCTCGTAGGACAGCGCGACCGTGTCTGGTTGATTCCAGAAGCAATTTCGATTGTTCTTATATTAAAATCTGTTGGATTCATAGGGTTTTCATTAAACAAGTGTTGGCGAATCCAATCACACCATTTAATTGGATTTATAACGTGTTTATCGTGTAGTTCGATTAAAACCATTTATTTTCAAAAACTTAGATTCGAATCAGTTTAATCGTGTATTAATCTTCTGAATTGATTTAGGGCTTTTGTTTAGGATGGAGAAACGAACAAGTTGGACTACTACTTACCTGTTTAGATCGGGCAACAAGTGCAGACGGCTACGGGAGGAATATCGCGGCTTTTAGGAGATCGACAGACGAGATAGAGATGATGGAATGATGGATTTAGGGTTTAGAGAAGTTTATATATGTCTCGGGTAGGTATGGGCTTAACTTAATTCGTTTGATTCTTGCCCCAATTACTTGATTCGTTTTAAAAAAAAAGAGTCGGTTTAGAATTTGCGAGTATTTGGACGATTTCATGTGTCGTGTTTTAGTCTCAATTAGCTGAATATCTTCTTCTGCAAGTTTCGCGACCTTCTAAACGTGTTTACAATCTATTTTTGGACACGATTTGAGTCGGTTTGACTTTGCGGAGTCAAACTGTATCGAGGCGCGACCGTGCTTAATGTTAAGCACGACCGTGGTCATGGCGCAAGCGCGACCGTGCTTAGGACTAAGCACGCCCGTGCTTGTGTTGGTTTTTGGAAGTTTCATGACTAGTCCTTGTAGTTTTGTAATATTGATGTTGTTTTGAGTTTTGATCCAGTTTAGTCCTCGAGGTTTGTAAGATTGTTTTCGTTAATATTGTATTATAATGAACGCGTGTATGCTTGTAAGTGTATATGAACAATAAATGTAAGGTTGAAATCTTTTATTGCACGGCATAAAATACATAGGAAAAACATGAAAATCAGAAAGGTTACAACCAACCTCTCAATTTATTCATGATCATCGGGTTGCCTCCCGGAAGTGCTACGTTTATTTAAGGGTCTTTAGCCCGACCCGTACGTGTTTCATCAGTCTTTCTTTGGGTGGGAGCCATCGACTTCCACCGTATCTCTTGTTCCTTCATTCAAGTCCTTCAGTTTTGGTAGCTTGTCAAAGTACTTATCGGTCCAGTCAGTGTTTTCAAAATCCTTCCTAAGATTCAGTTTCTTTCCTTTGTTGAATTCCTTAGCTTTCTTTAGTTGGTAGTCTAGATTAGTATCGATGTATTTGGAAATTTCAAATGGATCATTAGATAGGCATTCATTTCCCGCTATGTTGTAGGTCACTAATTGTTTTCTGACACGAAGTATCAAGATTCCTTCATTCATATCAATAACGGCTCGAGTAGTGGCTAAAAATGGGCGACCCAAAATCAGAGGTACGGAATAGTCGGGTCCCATTTCTAAAGCCATGAAATCGGCAGGGAAGACAAACTTGCCGACTTTTACTAGTAAGTTCTCAAAGACTCCTATGGGTGATTTGACTGATCCATCTGCGAGTTCGATAGTTGAATTGACAGGTCGTGGATTCCTAATATTTAACCTTTTAAACATGACATAAGTCATTAAATTCACACTTGCTCCTAGGTCAGCGAGCGCAAAGATTATTGGTAATGGTCCGATAGAACAAGGTAGAGAGAACTTTCCAGGATCTGAAAGTTTCTTTGGAAGGCATCTTTCAATGAGAGCGACACAATGATTAGTCCTTTTTACTGCTTCCTCCATGTTTGTTTTTTTTGTAAGGAAATCTTTCAAGAAACATCCATACTTAGGCATTTGTTGTATGATATCCAGGAAGGGAAGATTGACATGGATCTGGCTTAATAGTTCGATGAATTTCTCATATTGTTTGTCAGTCTTCTGCTTTACTAGCCTTCCTGGGTATGGTATGTGGGAATGGAACGTTCTCTTTATCGAAACTTTTGGAGGAGTATCTACTTGAGCAGGAAGCGGAGTTATCTTTGATTTTGGTTCTTGGGTAGTTGTTTCTATGATATGTGAATGAAGCGGTACTCCGGTGAATATCTCTCTCCTTGTTGATTAAATCTCTTCGTCTGGCATTGGTGGCTCTGGATAAACCTTGCTATTCCTCAGAGTGATAGCACTTACATTTGCTTTTGGATTGGTTTCGGTATTACTCGGAAGACATCTTGGTTGTCTTTCGGATAGAAGTTTTGCAATTTTCCATAATTGTGTTTCAATGGACTGTAGAGTTGCTTTCTGTGTCTTGAACTCAGCTTCATGAAGACCAAACCATTCCTCATATTGTTTGTGATGGGAATCCTCTAGAAGGGCTTAACTTTCAGTTGTTGAGATTAACTTAGTTATCACGTCCTCCAAGCTTAACCCGTTGCTTGGTTTGCTAGTTCCTTGAAATTATTGATGAGGCTGATAGTTTTGAGGTGGTCTTTGTTGAAACTGTTGCTGTTGTTGTCCAAAGCCGGATTGTCCCTGGTTGTTGTTATCCTTCCAGCTGAAGTTTGGATGGTTTCTCCAACCAGGATTGTAGGTGTTACAATAGGGGTTATTTTGTAGGCAATTTGTTCCGAAAAAGTCAACCTGCTCGGTATTAGTGGTGATACCCTTCACTTCTTCAGTAGCCTCAGCGGCTGACTTGCCCTTACTAAGTTGATTGAGTCGAGTGATTAGGGCGTCTACTTGAGCAGAAAGTGATGTGACAGTATCGACAGAATGAACTCCTTGCCTGGCTCCCCTGGTGTTTCTTAGACTGTACCATTGATAGCTGTTCATAGCTATTTCCTCAATTAGGTTGTAAGCTTCTTGTGGCCTCTTGTTTCCAAAAATACCACCTGCAGTAGCGTCTAGTGTCTGGCGAGCTTGATTATGCAGCTCATTGTAGAATGATGACACTTGTAACAAAACTTTTAGCCCATGGTGAGGACATTTCCTTAACATGTCCTTAAAGCGTTCCCATTCCTCATATAGTGATTCACCATCATCCTGAGTGAAAGTGGTGATATCATTTCTTAGTTTAGCAGTTTTAGCTGGCGGGAAGTATTTCGACAGTAATTTCTGAGCTAGATCATCCCATGTAGTGATTGACCCGGTAGGAAGAGATTTTAGCTATGACTTAGCTCGTTCCCTTAAGTAAAAGGGAAACATTCGGAGGCGAATTGCGTCATTCGACACTCCATTCAGTTTGAAAGTGTCACAAATTTCAAGGAAATTTGCAATGTTGCCATGTGGATCCTCGTCGGGTAATCCATGGAAAGTGCATGATGACTGGATCATGTTGATAACATGAGATTTGATCTCAAAGTTTTTAGCGTCAACCGTTAGCCTTGTGATACTAGACCCCAAAGCCTCTAGTGACAATCTTACGAAATCGAAAATAGTGCGGTTTTCAACGGCCATTCTTGTAGTACGGTTTTCTCGTATTCGGTGGTGAAAGAATCTTCCGGGCTCTTCTAAAGGTTGATATAAACCAGTAGTGGAGCTATGGATTATACACTACCTGCAACAAACGTGTCACACCCCGACCGATGGCGGAATCATCAGGGCGGGACATGTAAGACTGTTCATGAGCACAAGGTTGACTAGATTGTAATATATTAAATCCATTTCCATTCAAACAAACATGAAACAAGTTCAAAGTACATAATGAAATACAATTTGTCTTTGATTTAATATTAACTAGGTCCAAAGCCTATGTGTAGCATGTCTTGATCTAGCTCATATGAAAGCACCTGAAACATGAATAAAATAAGGTCAACTAAAAAGTTGGTGAGTATAACACAGTTGTATGTAGATAGCATATAGTTGAAAACAAATCCTTTACAAAACATGATAAATAAGGCGTTTATGGGGAGCAGCTATTGTGTAACCAAATGTACAATCAAACCTTGTAACTAGCATGCAAAAATTGTTTTGTCGGTTTCAATCACCGCGTACCATGGGTGGGTTTGTCAGACTCAATAGATCTATCATTGAAAACCGCCGGCTTGTATAGTTAATGATTGCACATAAGAGCATACAAAGGTTAGCACACCTAGCACTCGGGAACAAAGCTCAAATTTTGCACACATGTATGTAAATAGGATTTTTGCACTTGTGTTGTTTGTGTAAATGTAAATGTGTAATGTGTAATGAGTATAAAGTTCATGTTCCACCCCAAAAGTGTAAAAGAGTAAAAAGGGGTTGTGAATACTCACTTGTATCGAAGGCGTAGCTAACACGAGATACTAGATAGTAATGTGATTCTTGTATTGCACAATGTTAACCTAGAGTGTAATGTATATTGCATTAATAATGCACAATAGTCTAAGTCTAAGTCTAAGGTTGAATTGGATAAAGTTAGCGATTGGTACTTGAAAGTATTGTATAAAATGGAAGATTTGAAATGAATATTTTTAGAATATTTTGAATAAGGTTTGAGTTTGAAATAATTAAATAAGTAAATTAGATAATTATTGTTTATGAAAATGATGTAAGTATTAGATGTATTTAAGTATAACTAAATAGATGTTTTTGTTCAAATATAAATCAAATAAATAATTATTACTCTATTCATTTATTTATAAAGTGTAACTTAGACATTAAAATATTATTAAGTGTAGGGTTTATGAATTAAATGTTGGACTTTAAATAATTCTCTTTTATTTTAAGATTAAACATTTGATCTTTTCTAAATAAAGGTAATACAGATTTTTAAATTTAATTACTTTTATTTTAAAAACAACTCTGGAATATAAATTGTTTTAAAAATATAAAAATATAAACATTATGCCAACACACACGATCGTGCTTGGTCGGGCGCGACCGTTCTGGACAGGGCGCGACCGTGTTGGTCAAACAGAGGACAACTGGCCAAATCACTAGGCACGACCGTGCCTTAGACAGGCACGACCGTGTCTATGCTTCAAGGGCACGACCAGGTCTAGCCAACGAGCATGACTAGGTCTGAGCAGGAGGCACGACCGCGCTGGAAGTTGACACGACCGCGTCTCCCGAGGCACGACCGTGCTAGATGATTAGCGCGACCGTGTCTCTTTCAAAACAGGAACGAATTGAATGATTTTTATATTTATAGAACTGGAATGAATAGGGCTTTCATTAACAAGGTTCTTATGAGTCTTTTGGTACAGGTTAATTGTGTTTAAAACATGTTTAGAACCGGATTCGGTTAAACTATTTTAAATGAAAATACGGTTTCGGGTTCGAGTAGATTTCGATATTGAAAGCCGAAATTGAATTAGGGCTTTTGATCTATAGAATAAATAGATAGTTTTGAAAGTGTCAATTACCCTGTGAGACGATGAATTGATGGCCTACGGTGGGGACGAGTTCCGACTATCACGGGTGTGGTCTCCGATGCCTTCTGCTACAACTCCGACCCAGTTGATGTGTTCTGGAGCTTTAGGGGGAATCGACTAAGGTGTTGGTTTGTTTGGTTGAGAGAATTTACAACGAAACGATGAAATCATTGGTCACAATGGAGGGTTTTGGTAATTAGGAGAGGGATCGACTAAAAACGGGTTTATTTGATATATTTGAGATGGTTAAACTCATAATGGGTTTGTTAATGCAAGAATTGTTTACAAAATCGAACGGTCCAGCGATTAAAGGCTGTATTTCCGTTTCAACTGACGCGAGGCGCGACCGTGCCAAAACAAGGCGCGACCGTGCCGAGGCGAGGCGCGACCGTGCCAACAATAGGCGCGACCGTGCCAGAAGAGGCGCGACCGTGCCAAAACGTGGCGCGACCGTGCCTACTAGGGTTTCTGGTTATTTACAAAATCAGCCCTTGCAACTTCAGCTTTGACAGAATTAGCCTAGTTAGGATTTAACAGAACACTTAACGGGATTACTAACTGGATTAACTCTAGGAGTGTTACCACATGATTATGAGTTCTAAATCTTTGAATTTGGTACGATCGGCTAACGATTAATGAGGTGTAGGTTTGAATAAGTATATGTTTTAATGTCGTGTTGTTATTTTATTAGTTAAAATAAATTTAAAATAGGGTCGGAAAATCAGAGATGTTACAGTCTCCCCATGTTAAGGGAATTTCGTCCCGAAATTTAACTAATGGAGGCTACTAAAAATCAAGAAACATGTGGGAGTTATCGGTTCTCGGTGAGTTTTGACTGTAGGATTTTTTTTTTTTTTGGGGGGGAGTGTAACCGCTGATATGGCTTAGGCCTGATACTCAAAGTTGAATATGAAGGGTGATAATGAATTTTGTTTGAAATGGATTTGGGAAGGAGATTGCCGAATAGAAATTTTGAATTCTAGATGTGAGTTGTATTATTTGGAATGAGTTTGATGGGCTTTTGAAATCTAGAGCTTGTGTACGATATAGTCTAATATGCTCAAAATTGTTAGTGGTTAAAAGATTTCATAAACATTGGTCTGGGTCAAAACTTCACGTGACACGAGCAACGTTACTTCTGATAATATTATAGGACACTTATATATAGGAAGTACCATCGGCGTATCCACCATGTCCTTGTCATATCACATCAGTTTCGTTGTTACACATCATGATAAGTTTTAGGTCACAACACACGGCAAAATTTCTCTATAGTTTCCATGCGCTGATTTTTATAATTCCGTGTGCACCCGTAATTATTTAAATCATCGTATGGTCCGTATAGATTGTTTCGTTGTGTGCTGGTAAGGGGGGCATAATTTCACTATGATCACGTCTATTGTTTACACATAAAAAGTCATTAACAAGTAACTATGTCCCTAATCAGGTCAGTTCGCAACTAAAGAGTAGTAAAGTAGTAACACTTAAAGTCTCTTTGTTTGCTCGTGTTTGAACAAGAATACGTTAAACCCCGAGTCGTTTCAATGTATTATGGTCTTCAACTTTGGTGTACAAAGTGCATGACCATGTCTTGTGTAGAATGTAATCAATCCATTGCAATAATTGTAAGCAAATTTTTGTTTCGAGTATATAGTAAGCACACAAGTCTCATGCATGATCTAGTGTCACGTAGCTCGTAATCAAATAAGTCTCATATATAGCGTAAATAATTAAGCGTCTTGCATTTTGTAAGTCAATGAACTCTGATGTGTAATGTAAACAACATAGTATTTTGTGTATAGTAGGAAATGAATTTCATGTAGGGTGTTGGCAACTTAGCATCATGTATATTGTACAATGCGCACAGCTTAGCGTAATGTACTTCGTAACCAAATAAGTTTCATGTATAGTGTGGTCAATCTAGAATTATGTATCAATGAAGCAATTCTTATGTATCATGTATATTGCAAAGAACTAAGTTTCGTGTATCATGTGCTCAAGCCAGTAGCATGTGTATTTCAAATAAACGTGTTTCGTGCATTACGTAATCAATCGAGTAAATTGTGATTTGTAGGCAAACTAGTTTCATGTATCATGTAATTTGTGTAGTATTGGATATATTGAGAATATTTGAGTTTCATGTACCATGTGGTTGCGTTGGATATATTACGAACGTATATACGTAAGTATTGAACTTCGCGTGCGATGTATATTAACGGGTTTTGCATGTGATCGAGTGTTGCGGACAAACGTGTTGTTTGGCGTTCTTGCATAATGTGGTAGTTAGGTTCGAGTCCTCAAATCTCGTTGAGGTTGGTGGGAAAGGTTAACGTCTATGCGGTATGGATCGTCTCTTGAAGCGTCAAGTGAAAGATAACAAGGAGGTTTTGGGAATATTAGGGAATTGTGTTTACAAATACTGGTCTTTGTTTGAACATAGAAAGTGGTAAATTGTTCTTGGTTGTAGATATATAAAGTAGTGAAATCATTTAATCGCATATTTTAAATGAATATGCAATTTATGAGAAAATATTTTTAATTTAAAATTTCAATTTTTTTGGCTAAACAAATAGTAGCATATTAATTTAGCCAAAGTTTAGAATTATTTACTTTAATGAATAAAAATCATAATTATTTATCAGTTTAAAAAATATTTTTATAAAATTGATTGCATTACTTTCCTTATTAGGTGAAAAAGTTTTATGGAAAATTTATGTTTTTGATATTATCAAAATAATTTCAATAAACATTTTGTTAAACAAGATAGCGATGTTTTGTTTAAATCACAAAATAGAATGATTTATTTATGAAAGAGATTGTTGGTAATGTACTAAATCATGTTGAATGAAAGAAGTGATATTTGAGAAAGTTTGATGAAAATATAACAGGTGTAATTTACGCTCCACGGGTCAAATCAATGAACAATAACTGTAGAGTTGAAATATATGGAATTGACTAGATGCTGAAATGTTAAACATTATTAAAAACATAGGGAAATGGTTCTCAAATCGAAAATTTAAAGGAAATCAGTAGAAGCTTCTTCTAACGTCTCTGGTAGCTTTCCACTAGGAAGAAGATGATCACCAAGATGAGTACTGCTATAGTCACTCGGGTAGTCGATCTGGCTTCAACTCTAGCTGCCTCCGTGCGATGATCCAGCATTTCTTTTTTGAGGATGGAGATTAACTCCTTTTGGTACCCTAATTGGTTTGCTAGGCTATCCATCCTTTGTCCTTGCAAGTCGTGCATTACTCCTTGCTCTATCCTATGTCTCTCAAATTCTGAAGTTCTTACATATTGGTGGAGGTCATGGGTTGGAATCCCCATAACACCAGTGGGTGCCATGGTACAGATCGGGCATTAGATATGGGTCTCTTAGTGGGGGTGTTAATTGATTATGGAGGCGAGGTGTTTGATACGGGTTTCTGGGTGCGGGTGATTCAGATGTTCGAATTCTCGGGCCGTTGTTCCTAATCCAGTCCGCCCTTACATCAAACCTTGGCCTAGCAGCTGAGGGTGTTGGTGACCGGTACACGGGTGTCTCAGTGTCTTCTTCCCAATCAGATTCTGATCCAGGACGGTAAACCGGGGAGGGAGGAGGGTAGGAGTCCATGTCTAGTAGAAAAACAATGAAAAAGTGGTAAGTGATAATGAAATATTGCGGGTTGAACATAAGAGTACTTATAGGTTTTAGAGTTTGACTAGTCATAACACCGAACCTTCACGATAGTATTTTAGAAATACACTTGACCTATAAGCAATGTATCCCTGAGGAGAATTCCCAGGAAAGAGGGGTGGGTCGCTAAGACACACTTAAGTACCCTATCTTTCCTTAGCCAGAATTTCTCATGGGCTTACACACTCTTCCAGCCATCATGTATTAATAATGCTATTGTTGGGCTCATGGTTTTGATGGGAATTGTTGTGGACTAGGCTTTGAGGCCCAAAGGTAAGGTTTGTGCATTTCAGCGGGCTTCTTCTTCTTGGAAATAGGTGGGCTTCTTAGTTTATTATTGATGGACATTAGGCCCAATAGTTTAAGTCTTTGCTCATAAAGGGTGATGGTATCATGTATTTGGGTCCAAAGGTGTATGAATAATTTTGGTGCGTATGTGGGTGTGTTAAACTTAGGATAGTGTTTTAAATAAATTATGTAGGTAGCTATGAATAGAAGAAGAAGTGGGCAGGTAACGTGACACATAAACTATTGGGTATTGTATCGTGTGATGTAATCATATAGTATAATATGTAAAAATATTCACATAGATGAATAATCATATAGCATGTAGGTAGTAATGAGTGTAAGTATAAGAGTTATCAAGTAGTGTGACACATAAGTCACTATGTATTGTATCAGGTAGTGTAAGTACTTAGGATAGCTTGTAAAAATAATCACACATGTATTGATAATGTAACATGTAGTAGCATGGCATTGTATGGGTGTCCTAAAGCTATAGTCTAGGTCAAGAGTGTCTAATAACCTAGTTCCCTATAACCAAGGCTCTGATACCAATCTGTCACACCCCGACCGATGGCGGAATCATCGGGGCGGGACATGTAAGACTGTTCATGAGCACAAGGTAGACTAGATTGTAATATATTAAATCCATTTCCATTCAAACAAACATGAAACAAGTTCAAAGTACATAATGAAATACAATTTGTCTTTGATTTAATATTAACTAGGTCCAAAGCCTATGTGTAGCATGTCTTGATCTAGCTCATATGAAAGCACCTGAAACATGAATAAAATAAAGTCAACTAAAAAGTTGGTGAGTATAACACAGTTGTATGTAGATAGCATATAGTTGAAAACAAATCCTTTACAAAACATGATAAATAAGGCGTTTATGGGGAGCAGCTATTGTGTAACCAAATGTACAATCAAACCTTGTAACTAGCATGCAAAAATTGTGTTGTCGGTTTCAATCACCGCGTACCATGGGTGGGTTTGTCAGACTCAATAGATCTATCATTGAAAACCGTCGGCTTGTATAGTTAATGATTGCACATAAGAGCATACAAAGGTTAGCACACCTAGCACTCGGGCACAAAGCTCAAATTTTGCACACATGTATGTAAATAGGATTTTTACACTTGTGTTGTTTGTGTAAATGTAAATGTGTAATGTGTAATGAGTATAGAGTTCATGTTCCACCCCAAAAGTGTAAAAGAGTAAGAAGGGGTTGTGAATACTCACTTGTATCGAAGGCGTAGCTAACACGAGATACTAGATAGTAATGTGATCCTTGTATTGCACAATGTTAACCTAGAGTGTAATGTATATTGCATTAATAATGCACAATAGTCTAAGTCTAAGTCTAAGGTTGAATTGGATAAAGTTAGCGATTGGTACTTGAAAGTATTGTATAAAATGGAAGATTTGAAATGAATATTTTTAGAATATTTTGAATAAGGTTTGAGTTTGAAATAATTAAATAAGTAAATTAGATAATTATTGTTTATGAAAATGATGTAAGTATTAGATGTATTTAAGTATAACTAAATAGATGTTTTTGTTCAAATATAAATCAAATAAATAATTATTACTCTATTCATTTATTTATAAAGTGTAACTTAGACATTAAAATATTATTAAGTGTAGGGTTTATGAATTAAATGTTGGACTTTAAATAATTCTCTTTTATTTTAAGATTAAACATTTGATCTTTTCTAAATAAAGGTAATACAAATTTTTAAATTTAATTACTTTTATTTTAAAAACAACTCTGGAATATAAATTGTTTTAAAAATATAAAAATATAAACATTCTGCCAACACACACGACCGTGCCAGGGAAGGGCACGATCGTGCTTGGTCGGGCGCGACCGTTCTGGACAATGCGCGACCGTTCTGGACAGTGCGCGACCGTGTTGGTCAAACAGAGGACAACTGGCCAAATCACTAGGCACGACCGTGTCTATTCTTCAAGGGCACGACCAGGTCTAGCCAACGAGCATGACTAGGTCTGAGCAGGAGGCACGACCGCGCTGGAAGTTTACACGACCGCGTCTCCCGAGGCACGACCGCGCTAGATGATTAGCGCGACCGTGTCTCTTTCAAAACAGGAACGAATTGAATGATTTTTATATTTATAGAACTGGAATGAATAGGGCTTTCATTAACAAGGTTCTTATGAGTCTTTTGGTACAGGTTAATTGTGTTTAAAACATGTTTAGAACCGGATTCGGTTAAACTATTTTAAATGAAAATACGGTTTCGGGTTCGAGTAGATTTCGATATTGAAAGCCGAAATTGAATTAGGGCTTTTGATCTATAGAATAAATAGATAGTTTTGAAAGTGTCAATTACCCTGTGAGACGATGAATTGATGGCCTACGGTAGGGACGAGTTCTGACTATCACGGGTGTGGTCTCCGATGCCTTCTGCTACAACTCCGGCCCAGTTGATGTGTTCTGGAGCTTTAGGGGGAATCGACTAAGGTGTTGGTTTGTTTGGTCGAGAGAATTTACAACGAAACGATGAAATCATTGGTCACAATGGTGGGTTTTGGTAATTAGGAGAGGGATCGACTAAAAATGGGTTTATTTGATATATTTGAGATGGTTAAACTCACAATGGGTTTGTTAATGCAAGAATTGGTTACAAAATCGAACGGTCCAGCGATTAAAGGCTGTATTTCCGTTTCAACTGACGCGAGGCGCGACCGTGCCAAAACAAGGCGCGACCGTGCCGAGGCGAGGCGCGACCGTGCCAACAATAGGCGCGACCGTGCCAGAAGAGGCGCGACCGTGCCAAAACGTGGCGCGACCGTGCCTACTAGGGTTTCTGGTTATTTACAAAATCAGCCCTTGCAACTTCAGCTTTGACAGAATTAGCCTAGTTAGGATTTAACAGAACACTTAACGGGATTACTAACTGGATTAACTCTAGGAGTGTTACCACATGATTATGAGTTCTAAATCTTTGAATTTGGTACGATCGGCTAACGATTAATGAGGTGTAGGTTTGAACAAGTATATGTTTAATGTCGTGTTGTTATTTTATTAGTTAAAATAAATTTAAAATAGGGTCGGAAAATCAGAGATGTTACAAAACGTAACATAAAAACAGATGGAAATTGATAGGTTAATCCGTTAACTTGAATTTTTCTTGAAATCATCGTGTCCCCGGCAGCGGCGCCAAAACATGATGTGTGATTTTTGATGTAGTTGTTAAATATTATATAATAATATTTAGAGATTATGGTTTCACGAGATCAGGTTTTAAATTTATAAAATGATAAATACTCAAACTTAAAAACACACAATAGGCAAGTGTACCTATCGCAGCGTAATATAGTTTAGTTAAGAACCAAGTATCGAACCAATGGACACGGTCGACTTCCAATACTCAACTTTTGTTAACGTTTAGCCGGTTTAATTAGTGAGTGAGTTTTGTGTGCTTGTAGAACAAGAAAGTAAATGGCATAAAAGTAAATGGCGGTAAAGTAAATAGCAGAAAAGTAAAAACATGCGTGAAGTGTGTAGCAGAAATGTAATGAACAGAATAGTAAATATGTCGGAAATGATCAGGTTACGAATAGTATTGCTTAGGGTTTCGAATCCGCTTGGTACATGATAATGTTAAGTTGACTAATCCAGCAACATGAGTACTACAAATGTGTGACCCGGGTCACTGCTAGAGCCTCGTCCTCACGACATTTGATTTGCAAATTTAAAATCTTTAACAAGTGGTAGTGCCTCCCGTTAAGGACAACAATTACCCTCAACCCTTCGAATGGTCATATCCGGGTTGGTTTAAGACATAGAACATAAAATGCTTTGTATTAGAGTTAAATAGGTGATTATATTTTGCTCACCGGGAGGCGGTGTAACAATGGGACAAAGTATAAAGACGTACCATTCCCAACGCCAATTCTTGGTCGCATAATAAGTTCGTTTAAAGACGTATGATCTTATAAGTCTTAACCAAGCCTTGGCTTATCAATCTCTACTTGTATAAAGACGTACAAGCTTCAAGAGAAGTTTGATTAAAAAAGTTTAACACTTTAAAAATCATGAACACTCACAAATATAAAGACGGATTTATACAATAATAAAAACCCACCAAAATGGTGGTTTTAAGGACGAATAGTTAAAGACAAAAACACATCACTTGGATTAATACGTTAAACATTAACATGCACCAAGCTTCAGCTTCACCATAGCAATACAAAGAGTCTAGCCACGAATGGCCATACTAACTAGCATAACGCTGAGTTTCAAAGGCTCCCCTATTACGGAGCAAGGAGTAAGAGGCCCCCTACTCACTACTACTACACTCTAACTACGAAATAAGCTTTCTCTGGTGTGTTCTTGGGGTGTGTAAGGAATGTATGAGGTGTGTGTAATGAAGAACTCAAGCCATCTATTTATATGCCTCCAAATGAGCAATGCACGGCCCTGCATTGGGATGCACAGGCGTGCAAACACCTCGGGAATCAAACAGGGTACAAAGGACACTGTACTGGACTCTGGGGAGCAGAAGAGGCCAATGCACGGTCGTGCATTGGGATGCACGGCCGTGCATTGGGATGCACGACCGTGCATCCCCCCTCTGCTGTCGGTTTTACTTTTGTTGGCCAATTTTGACTTCTTGGGGGTCAATGCTGGGGTTTGGTCTTCCAAAAGCTTGATTTCTTCATGTTTTAAGATGATTTTTGCTCTATTCATCTTTGGGATACCGAATAACCTGCAATTGTGAAATATTAATGTTTTAAGTATCAATTGCAAGGTTATTAATCAATCAGTACCAAAATATGGGGATTATTATGCATGCAAAACATGTATAATTTAGGACATATCACATTTACTGTTTGAGGCTACATCCTTACCTGACACACATGCTTAACACGAGTCAGTTTACGCTAGTGAGTTATAAGTTTTAATCAAAGTATCTTCCATCCATACAAATGGGTATGACACGTTTCAAAACATTTACTTTATAGTGCATATAAGCCTTGCCCGAACATAACACTTAATCTTGCACAACTTACATCTTATTGAGGTTTGTAAACCTCTTAAGTGGTCTTTGCCACTTACCATTACCTTTATAAAGAGTCCCCCATTACATATCACAAAGGAATGTAACAGTCCGAATTCAATTCGTCCCCTTTCAGAGATATAGCAATCAATGCCCATAAGTTGCAAGATATTATGCGGGATTTGACCATACATGGCAAAACATTCCTTTACAGACCATCACGGTCAAAACATTCTTTCTCTGTCAATGCAATCACTGCCAATGACATCTTTCATTATCACTTATCATGGCAAACCAAGACAAGTCTTAAAATATTTTACATGTCAAACCATTTTCCTTTCATAACTTTTGCAATGTGAAATCATGCCAAAAAGGCAAGTTTCCTTTTAAACCATTCCTTTCAAAACCAGTCCTTATCTTAAAGCATCGTAAAGGTTTCTCCATGGTATATCAAAGGAGTTTATATATATATGTTGTACCAACGGTGTACCAATGTCACACCCTGGAATTCCACAGCGGGTTACCCGTGGGTTGTGACTGTCAAGGATCTTTGGTCCCAGTCATTTTGAATGACCTCTAAATGGTTTTCGAAAAGACATTCCATTTAAACATCATTCAACGTTTATAAGTAATACAGAGTTTGAAAATGCGTAATGTAATGTGCGGAAGCAACAGTAAATGTATCAAAATACAGAAGCATAACATTTAGGTTCCCATAAACCTAAACTTCTAATGAAAAACATGAAATGAGACTCCAGACATGCAATCCTAGGCCTTGTGTGAGTGCTTAGCGACCTGAGATAAACATGCTTAAAAGTGTCAACACAGGGTTGGTGAGTTCACATGTTTAAGTAACAATAAAGAAGTGAAAACAGTGCAACAGTAAATGTATACCAGTGATTCAATTGTTGATCAGACAATAAACATTAATAATATAAGCAATCACCAAAACCGAAGCTAACGAAAAGGATGCTAAAACTTGCATTTTGCCTCTTACGTGCTCAGCACGCATTGTATTAGGTCAATGATGCACCCGTTAGACCTCCAGTCTAAGTTAGCGCGACTAACCTGGGTGGGGGTGGTTAAACCCAATTGTACTACTCATGATTTCCTCGCTTGCAAATAATTAACGGTTCGATTATGAGAGGACTTTATGTGCGGGAAATGCAACCACTTCTATATTAACGCGAAATCAAAGTAATCGCCATACGACTATGAAAGTAAGTTTGAGCATATATCTCCCCCAATGGAAAAATAAGTAAAATGGGGCCGTGAAAACTCACCTGGGAATGAGGTGAATGAAGTATGAAAAGCAACTATGAGAATCCTAGCAAGTCCGGACAACCGACCTATCCGAGCCCTAGAAATATTAAGGCTATAAGGTCTATGAAAGGTAAATGCGGTTTTTGTGACCACATTCATCCAAACGACTCAATGTTGAAAGGTTACATTGACGTTTTGAAAAGGTTTGACCAAGGTTTGACTAATGTTGACCAATGTTGACCAAGTGTTGACCAATTTTGACCCATGTTGACCACATTTAACACGACGACCCGTTGGTGACACATGGTGAAGACATGGACAAGTAACACATAAGTAGCACCTTATGACATAAGACACATGTTTCAAGTAATTGCATAAGTAAGTAACACATACTAAGTAACAAAATTGTATATATTCATAACATAGATGGTAACACCTAGTCTTAAGTAATTGCATAAGTAAGTGACACATACTAAGTACCATAGTTGTATATGTTCATAACTTATATGGTAACACATAGTCTTAAGTAATTGTATAAGTAAGTAACACATACTAAGTAACATAGTTGCATGTGTTCATAACATAGATGGTAACACATAGTCTTAAGTAATTGTATAAGTAAGTAACACATACTAAGTAACATAGTTGCATATGTTCATAACATAGATGGTAACACATAGTCTTAGGTAATTGCATAAGTAGGTAACACATACCAAGTAACATAGTTGCATAAGTTCATAACATAGATGCTAACACATAGTCTTAAGTAATTGCATAACATGACAAAGTTTCCCTTTTTGGATAATTTGGGTTTTGGTACACTTTAGGCCTCATATCTCCACAAAAAAACTATATATGAAATTATACTAATAATATGCAATTAACATGGTTCAACACATACACTTTCCATTTAAAGCAAAGGTGAAGTTTCCAAACCAATAAAGTTTCCAAACCAATAAAGTTTCCTTTATTAGCAAGGTCTTCCAAAACGGGTCATAGTAACACTTTAAATCACATATTCTTTCAATAATCATGTAAACATATTATAAAAATGTTATTTAACCTATTTAGGACATTTATAACATACAAATGCAAAATATGTTCCAATAAAGTTTCCTTTTTAGGAAAGTGGTCCAAAACACGTCATAATACCATCTCAAATTACATATTCTTGCATAAGTCATCTAATAATATAGTAATAAAGCTATTAAACCTATTTTAGACCTTTATAACATACACATACAAAATATGTTCAATTAAAGTTTCCTTTTTAGGAAAGTGTTCCAAACGACCTTTTACACATGTGTAACATCAAATAACTCTTTCTAACACTTTAATAGATGTTATAGAACTATATTAACATGAATTTATCCATTAGAACTTCATAACACAAAATATGACAAAGTAAAGTTTCCTTAAATAGTAAGTCGACCATAGCATAGTGTAACACAACAATTCAACCAAAAAAAATTATATTTCTTACTTAACCTACTAACATACGTATCATTTAAGCTTTCAAACACATCATATACTCATTTATGCAAAATCTCAACCAACAAAGTTTCTATAAATAGCAACGAGCAATATTCAACATAAACAAGCATTTCAAACTATAAAAAATGCAAATATGTGTCAACAACTCTTTTTTTATGAAATCCTTTTGATAAAACGTGGATTATAACTCTTCTAACAATGAAAATCGTTTGGATATGGGTGTACCACCATATGTGTAGGATCGGTGAATACAAGATGGTTCTATTCTAGTTGAGATTGGCGGAAACAATCACAACTAAACAATGTAAACAAGTAAACACAAGAAGTACTGATAAATGAAATTTGTATTAAGCTTCAATGGTTACAAGATTACAGAGAAAACTCTAAGAAAAGCACTACTTTACAATGACTCTCAGTACTGCTTATATAGTAACTTAGAATCAAGACAGACCCTTGATTCTAAGGATCAGATCTAACACAAACCGTTGATCTTGTATTGAAGCTATTCTACATATGATGACAATAAACACTACAAAAGTTAACTTTACTCGAACATCTTCTTAGGCATCATTGCTTGCATGCTTGGAGAAGAGCGTTGTAGTTCTTTATTGTCTGCACCAGTGACATTCTTTCTGCGTGGAGTGTGTCAGTGTTGCAACAGAAAGTTGTCAGTGGTAATGGTTGCTTTATCGAAGCCAGTTAGCTGCAACATTTGATCTTTAGTGGAAATGGCTATGAGCTGTAAAGTTGGAGATCAGCAGCAAGACACAACTGTCCACAGCTGCTGATGATATGCCTATCAGCAGCAACTTTGGTCTTCAGCATATAAGGCTTATCCGCAGCAGATTTATTCTTCAGCAGAAGAACAAGTATGCGCTACAGATAAGCTTATCCGCAGCAGCTTGTTGGTCAGCAGCAAACTCTGAGGTAAGCAGCATTTGTACTTCGAAAGTTTTGTAGCCATCAGTCTTTATTTCTACAAACTCCGCCTAGACTGATGCTACCAAAACTCTATTACTTCATTTGCTGCTGAAGCTTTTCCATGTTGCTGACTATTCTTGCAACCTCATATCCTCTCTAGTCCTTGTCGGGATTGTTAAGAGGAATTTCAGATAGAGTCTTGATGTCTTTTCTTGCCATTTTGAAGATGGCCTTGCCTAAACACCTCATCTTCTGTCCTTTAACATATGTTAGTGTGAACTCATCCTTTTCAGCATTGTAGGACCAACTGATGAATGGAGAATGGGATTGGAGAGGTTTAGCATCAATAACTTCATCTTTGCTGGGGTTGAAGTGATGTTTGATCACCAGCAACAGATGTCTCCCACCTTAATTCTCAGGCTCATTAGCTTCACCCAGCTCCATCATTCTTCTTAGATCATAATCTAGAAGCTGCAATACCACATCAACAGTTGTATAGATTGATCTTCTTTCTTCTGTTCTTCCCCTGAAGACTTCAAACCGTTGATCTTGAGTGCTGTAGAACCAGTTGACGATTTCTCTTGAGTCTTCTGGTTTGGTAGTAGGTTTGCATTTCTTCTTGGGAGGTTGTTGATGAGTAGGAGCTGGGTGGGAGGATTTGGACTTTGTCGGTGGAGAGGAGGGAGGTCTAGGATGGAGAGAGGAAGGTTGTTAGATAGAGGAAGTGGTGGATGAGGGAGAAGGCTTAGGTTTCTTTGGTTTCATTTCTTCTTCTTGATTGATTACCCTCTTCTTTGAGCCTTTCTTCCCTAGTCTTTCTTCCTTTTCCTTTTTGAATTTAAAGTAAAGGGCTTGCAGGTTCATGAAACTCATGGGACCCAGCCTTTTTCCACTTTCTTCTCTAGCCTTTAGGAAGTCAATCATGACCTTCCTTTCTTCATGGGATCTTTTGTTGAAGGCAATGGTCTTCTTGGATTTCTGTTTGGCTTTTTCTTCTTCTTCAGCCCTTTTCTTATTTGCTTATAGACCTTACTGACCCATGAAGGCTCTGTAGATTTGTTTATTGGATAACTTCTCTAGGTAGTCTGCATCCTCACCTTGAGAAACAAGAGCTTCTATCCACTCCTCTCTCATCTCTTTGGCTAGTTTAGAGTCAGTAATTCTAAACTTATGCTCTTCTTTTCTTTTCTGCCCTCTTTCTTATTCTTCTTTATTTAATTGTTCCTGCAGCTGAAGAGCTAGAGCTTAATCTTCTTGTATTTGGAAAGCTGCAGGAATCTTGACTTTCAGATCATCCAGCTGGATCTCTTGTTCTCTGAGGAGAATGGCTGTTTTTCTGTCTTGAGCTTTTCGTAATTCAGCCATCTCCTCTTCTTCTCTTCTTCTTCTTCTTTCCTCCTTTTCCTTCTTTTCCTTCACTATCCTTTCTTCATCTTCTTTTGTCATAAGTCCCTTCCCCTTGTCTTTGCTGGATGCCCCTGCTTCAGCTTCATGGACCACAACGGCAGATGTAGGAGATGTTGTTGGGATCTCTGCTTCAGCTTCATTGGCAGTTTGGGGAATGGACAAGGGAAGGACACTTTCTTCATCTTCTTCCCATTCAAGGCATGTTACTTCTTTCCATCCTTCCTTCACCTTTTCCTCTTCTCTTCTTTTAGGTTCTTCTTCTTTGTTTAGTCTAACTGTAGGTGAGGAAAGGAAGGATAGGTCTGAGTCAGAGTCAGAGGCATCTATTGCATGTAGACCTTCCTTTTAAAGTTGAGCTTTAATGGTTTTTATCATTGCTTGACTCTCTAAGGAATTAACGTTGCAGATGTGTGTTCTGAGCTCGAAGACCCTGTGCAGGAAGTCTGAATTTAAGAGTAGGATCTCATTGATGTTGATTGAGAGAGATGATCCATTACTCAGGAAGAATGTGAAGTCAGAAGACCTAGTGCTCGACCATCCTAGCACTTCCACATCTCTGACCACTTTGTTGTATAGAGATCTTCTCCAGCAGACAACTTCTTCTTCTGTTAAAGTGCTGCTCCTGATTAAGTCAAGTCTTCTAGGAGCCAGTCTTTGTTTTGATGTTGTTCAAGATTCTGCACTGTCTTAGGATAGGCCACCATGTTTGCTTCTTCCAATAGTGTTTCAAACCACGGCAGATTTTCCTCCATTAGGTCTTGGAACCTGCTTATTGCAAGTTCTGTTGAGAGATCTGTAGAGGTGTTGATGCAGTTGGATAGGTACATTTCAAGCACTTGGAGTGGATTGTGCATTCCAGTTCAGCTCTTCTACTCCGCTGAACTCTTTCCCAATCCAGAATCTCTCAGTTGAACCATCATACCCCCAAGCTAGTATGGAGTCAAATTCTAGCTTATTTGCAGACAGTGTCAGTTGGGGGCAGTGGTTTGTTTTATCATTGCTGTTACTTTAGGAACTATGCTGACTGATGGAGGTGTGTCTTCATTTTGACTTTCATCCTTTAACACCTCATCAACAACTCTGACAACCAACTTCCACTCCTCAGTGATTTCTTCCTCTTCATTTACTGAGTCTGGCAAGTCATGAACTTGAACAAAGGCAGGCTTGAATAATGAACTTTGAAATGCGGCCTGCTCTTGTATCCATTATTCTAGGCTGTCAGCGTCATCTTCTACTGTAACTATATCCCCCTTTTTGGTTGCATCAGTGTAAAGGGCTGAATCTGTTTGAGTTCGTACTGATACAAGGTAGGGAGTAGGCACAGTTGGGCATTGATGGGATTCATGCATAGAGACTTAGTGCCTTAGTTTGGACACTTCAGCCTCTAGCATAGCTACCCTGGCCGTCAATTCCATATTATGAAGTTTCAGTCTGTCCTCATCCACAGTTGTGGAATCCTTGGAGCTAGATGGGGCCTTAGGCCTAGCCTCTGCATCCCCATCACCCTGTTTTTCTTGGCACCTGGATTCCTCTCAGTGAAGAGTGTTTCAAAGGAAACATCCTCACTGTGAGTTGCCGTGGTTAGGGACTTAGCTATGTTGTCACTGTCCTCCTGGGCAGTTGATGTACCAGGAGTAGTGACAGCCCTTTCCACATTCACTCTATCAGTACCACCAGAGTGAACCTTCTTGGGTGATGAAATTGGGTTAGGTGCACCGGCACCCAAGTCAATCAATACCTCCGAGATAGTGGTTGTTGGAGAAGGTATATCATCTTGACAAGGTGCCTCTGCACTTAAGTTCAGAGAAGAAAGATAATGGAATGGCTCAGAGGGTTGTTCTATGGATCCGGGATGTGATCCTGATCCTAATAGAGAAGCTTCCAAGGAAGTTTCTCTAATGATGTGGCTATCCCTTTTGATATTCTCATCAGAATTTTGGTATTCTTAATGAGGGCTTTTAGTTTGGGATTGGGGTCTTCTTGCTCCTCTTTCTAGTATATTTTGCTTCAACTGGGCCCGTTGTTCCAGTTGAATGATAACATCAAAAACAGATGTAAGTAATTTTTGTACCTGTGCATACTTAGTAGTATGCACAGGGGTTCGAGCAATGGAAGCGGTTTGTTGTTCAGGATTTGAAATGGAGGGTGTGGGATTAGTATCGGCTGGGATTGCTGAACTGTCACCCTGGGTACTTTGTATGTTCACCATTGTAGATAACAATGGAACATTGACCCCTGAGAACTTTTTGGAAACAGTTCTCATGCTTTGAAAAATGTTGCTTTTATAACCCATCATAAGATAGATTTTTGCAGGTTTTAAAAGTTGTTTTATTTCATTGTTAAAAACCTCCTTCAAGAATCTTGGGTACATGAAAAATTACTGATTTGCACCCTCTTGAAGGTTGTATCTCAAACCTTCAAAGATGAGATGTGCAAAGTTGAATCCTTGGCCAGTAACCATACCGTGAACAGCAGAGGCAAGTGCAGAGCTCACTTGATGCCATCCACTTCTCTTCTGAGATATGCATTATAGAAGAGTGTGGCATAGATACTTCCATGGGGGTCCCATCAGTGCCTTCTCTATTGTGTACTCATTCAGATTTCCAGTGTACCCTATGGATACAAAGGTCCTCATGTAGACTTCTTTTGAGAACGAAGTGGCGGCCCCCTCGTCTTGAAGCTTGAGGTTTTTGCGGAGAGTGGCTTCAGAGATGGTGATGTCCTTGCCATCTACCTTGGCTTTAATTTGGGGTATCCCCTGTTCGGTAGAGTAGATGGCAGATTTCCAAAAATCCTCCATGTGAGGAATGTAAATGGGTGGGTTGACAGTGAGTGCATGGTATATTTTTGATTGACAGAGAAAGTCGATCATGTCATCAAACCCGTCGGACTTCTTCCCTTTTATTAAGTATGCTGTGAGGTTGTGAAATGGAGAGAACTTATCATCTGGATGGTTTATGTCTACCTCTGCCATTGTTTGGTTTGGAGGGAAAGAGGAAGGTGTTGAAGGGTGGTTAGGAATGGAAGGCTTTGAATGTTGTGGGGGCTTTGGAGAAAGTGATGGGAGTTAGGGCGAAATTGAATGTGAAGGGGTGGTGAGGAAATTTGATTTGTTCTTATAACGGCAGAGGAGGGAAAAGCAAAATTACTTGTACAGTACAACCTCATTCACTTTTTACTGTTACAGCTGTAATGCACTATAGCAGTCATGGTAAAGACTAAAAGGAATTTTTACAGCGGGTAAAAGTTAATTTAGACTTATTTTTTACCCATCAGCAGCAAACTTGGTTACTGCGGATGGTTAAGCCTATCCGCTGCAAGCTTGGTTGCGGCGGATAAATAAGTCTGTCAGCAGCAAACTCTATTGTTGCTGATGGATGCATTGATCCGTAGCAAGGGTGTTGCTGCTGACTGCCTTAAAGCTATCTGCAAGAAACTTGTTCCTGCTAATAACTTAAAGCGGTCAGTGGCAAATACTTTGCTGCTACTTATTAAACCTGTCAGCAGCAAAAATGGATGCTGCTGACTTGTAACTTTTATTTATAACAAAAGACAAACATATTTACAAAAACAAATTTTTAGAGACATATTTTAATCAAAGTTCATCATACCAATAGATTCAACTAAATATCTAAAGCTAGCTTCATCAAATGGTTTTGTAAATAAATCAGCATATTGCTCATTTGAATGAACTTTGGTTAAAATAATTCTCTTTTTCTCTGCTTGATCGCTTATGAAGTGATACCCGATGTCAATGTGCTTTGTCTTGGAGTGCTGCACCGGATTGTTTGTGATTGATATAGCACTCATGTTGTCAATGTGAATGGGAGTTGCCATTAAAGTCATCACATAATCCAGCATTTGATTTTGTATCCAGATGACCTATGCACAGCAACTTGAAGCTGCAATGTATTCTGCTTCTGCTATAGAAGTTGAAACACATGTTTGCTTCTTACACTGCCATGAAATCAGTCTCCCTCCCAGAAGCTGACATCCCCCTGAAGTGGACTTTTTGTCCAAGTTGCATCCCCCATAATCATTGTCAGGGTATGCATACAAATTTAATTTGTCATTTTAGAGTACCAAAGCCCAAGTGTTGGGGCTCCCTTTAGGTATCTAAAAATTCTCCTGACAGCTTGAAGATGTGAATTCTTTGGAGCTGCTTGGAATCTTTCACAGAGACATACTGCAAACATGATATCTGGCCTTGAGGTAGTAAGATACATGAGAGACCCTATCATTGCACGGTACTGATGTTGATCAGTGTCTTGACCATCTTTGTCTGGAGTCAGCTGATGGTGCACTTGCATAGGGGTTCTTGTAGCAGAGTAGTCAGCCATCTTGAATCTTTCCAGAATGCTCTTGACATATTTGGATTGGCTGATGAAGATTCCATTTGGGACGTGTTTGACTTGGAGACCCAGAAAGAAATTTAGTTCACCCATTGAACTCATCTTAAACTTTGAGTGCATCAGGATCTCAAAGTCTTTACACAACTTCTTCCTTGTTGATCCAAAGATGTTATCATCAACATAGATTTGAACCAGTAAGATTTCTCCCCCTTCATCTTTGATAAACAAGGTCTGGTCAATGGCACCTATTCTGAAGTTGTTGCTTAGTAGATATCCATACAAAGTTTAATACCAGGCTCTTGGGGCTTGATGTAAGCCATATAAAGCTTTGTCTAGTTTGAACACTTGGTTAGGATGTGCATGATCTACAAAGCCTGGAGGTTGTTTGACATATACTTCTTCACCAATCTTCCCATACATAAAGGCACTCTTGACATCCATTTGATAGACCATGAAATTCTTGGATGCAGCATATGCCAGGAAGATTCTGATGGCCTCCAGCCTGGCAACAGGAGCAAAGACATCATCATAGTCAATTTTGTCTTCCTGAGTGTATCCTTGAGCTACAAGTCTGGCTTTGTTCTTGACTACAATTCCTCTCTCGTCTTGCTTGTTCCTGAATACCCATCTTGTGCCAATGGCAGATTGATCAGGTGGAAGATCAACAAGCTTCAAGACATCCTGTCTCTTGAATTGCAGCAATTCTTCCTGCATTGCCTCAATCCAACTGTTGTGTTGCAGAGCTTCATCTATCTTTTTGGGTTCCACCTGAGATAGAAAACATGAAAACAAACATATATTGGCCTCATGAGATTTGTTTCTTGTTAGAAATCCTTGGTGAACTTGGCCAATAATATTTTCTAGAGGATGTTCCTTGTTGATCCTTTGTGCTGGTACCACCTCCAGCTGTATCCCTTTCTCAAGATTACTTTGATTTTGATTAGGGATTTCTTCATTCATGGTTGAAGAGTCTTCAATATCAGCAGCTACATCAGTATTGTCAGCAATAGTATTTGCAGCATCTACAGCATTTACCGAAGAGTCTTCATTCAAATTTTCATTTTCAGACAGGCTACTGCTTTGAGAGTGTGTTTCTGGCTGCACTTGCTTCAATGGCTTCCATAACAGATGGAGGATCAATGGATGGTTTTCTAAGACTGAAAGAAGATTTTGGAAAATCAGTCTGTAGTCAGAGGAGAAAGTAGAAACAGGTGCTTGAGAAGAGGAAGACTCCATATTTGAGAAGATGAGAGGCTCAAATATTTGGGTGAAGGAGTCTATGTCAAAAAGCCAGTTTGGGCATTTTCCTTGTTCACGGACAATGTGTTCTCTGCATTCCATATTGGCTGATTCTTCCACTACTCTTGTTCTTGAGTTGAATACTCTGTAGGCCTTGGATTGAGAGGAATAGCCCACAAAATATCCTTCATCAGATTTGGCACCAAACTTAGGAAGAACCCCATGTGTGATCCAAAAGGTTTTAGAAATCCAATGTATGGAACTCTTTGGAACCATAGTTCATAAGGTGTCTTGTTGAGTGGATTGACTATGAGAACTCTATTTTGCACATAGCAGGATGTGCTTACTGCTTCTTCCCAGAATGTGAGAGGCAGTTTTGAGTCAACCAACATAGATCTTGCTAACTCAATTAGAGTTCTGTTTCTTCTTTCAGCAACTCCATTTTGGTGAGGAGTTCTTGGAGCACTGTATTGCTTTTCGATTCCCTTGCTCTCACAGAAACAATTTAAAGTGTGGTTCTTGAAGTCTGTGCCCTGATCACACCTTATTATCCTTACCTTCTGATTGCTTTGATTCTCTACCCTAAGGATGTAGGATTTGAGAATTTCATCAGTTTCATCTTTTGTTCTCAAGAAGTATACCCATGAGAATCTAGTGTAGTCATCAGTTATCACCAGACAGTATGACTTCTTATCCATTGACATAATATTTGTAGGCCCAAAGAGATCCATATGCAACAGCTGTAGTGGAGTGTTATTTGTATTCAAAGTCTTGGGCTTGTGAGAACTCTTGTGTTGCTTCCCCTTCAAACAAGCAATGCAGTGATCTTCTACCTGGAATTCTTTGTCAGGAAGCCCTCTGACAAGATTATTCTTCACAAATTTGTTGATAGTTTTGATGTTAACGTGGCATAATTTCCTATGCCAGAGAGTTGATTCATCAACTGAGGCTTTTGACAGAAAACAGGATACACTGCCAGATGGAGTGACCTCATTCATGTCAAGCACATAAAGATTTTCTTTTCTCTGAGCAGTTAATAAAATCTTTTCCGGAGGAGGTTTGGATAAGCCAGGAGATAGTATAAAGCATTCTTTATCTGTGAAGAGCATCCAATGCTTTTGATCACAGACCTGGGAAACACCCATGAGATTGAAGTCCAATTCTTTAACATAATTTACCTTATCAATACTCATTCTTTCATTTAACACAGTCCCTTGTCCACTAATAGATCCTCCTTTTGAGTCACTTCCAAAGGCAACATATCCTCCATTGAAGTGTCTGAAGTTGGAGAGGATGGATCTGTTGCCTGTCATATGCCTGGAACAACCACTGTCTACCACCTAGGTGTTATTCTTGTGAACTGGCTGCCCCTGCACATGAGAGAGATCTAGTTAGTGGGAGGAATTCAAGAGCTTGCATCCTTGAAGAAAAGGGTTCTTGGAATATCAGATTCAGCATGTGTGCATTCAACAGAGCCAATGATGATTCTTGGAGGGATAGAAGCTGGGATCTTGGCTTTCCATTGCTGAGGAGATGGTTTTCCAGTTCTCTTTGCTCTGTTAGCAGCTGATGTTGCTTTGGCTGCTGATGGATTTGCTTTATCAGCAGCAGATTTTGCTGCTGATGACTTTAGCTTATCAGCAGCCGATTTTGTTGTTGCTGAGGACTTCGGCTTATCAGAAGTAGATTTTCTTGCTGCTGATGGTTTTGCTTGAGCAGCAGCAGACTTGGTTGCTACTGAAGGCTTGTCCTTTGGTTTCTTGGGCTTGGTTTGATTACTAACATTTTTGCTGGCTGCTGATGGTTAAACAACCAATGTATGCTTATCCTTCTTTACCTTGTTGACGGAGGGCTTCTCTTTAGAAGTTCTCATGCTGATGGGCTTTTGTTTAGGAGGGGCTTGATAAAGGATCTGGTTGAAGGGATTAAATTCACAATTTGCAGCAAAGTGGTCTGATTCACCACAGATGATGCAAGATTGTTGAGGCTTTGGCAGTTGCTTCCTTGGTGGGGAAAGAGAGTTTCTTAAATGAGTTGCCTTGTCTTCAGAACTCCTTACCTTTCTGTTCTTGTTAGTCTTCTCAAAAGCATGTTGTTTGAGGTTTCTTTGCTGTTGAAGGTAGTAGAAGCAGGTGCTGGCAGTGTGGTTGTATTTTCCACAGACAAAACATGATTTAGCCAGTTTGTCCCTTGAAAGGTAAACATAGTCCTTTCTTTTGAACAAGTCTTTGAAGTTCCAGGGGTGAGCTTTGTTGTGCTCAAAGGTGGCTTCTTCCAATGTCTTTTGAACATATGGAACTCTTTCTCCAGGCACATTACATATGTCAAACACCTTTCTTTGAGGCTTTGAGTTGGTGGAGGTTGAAGACTGTCCCTTTTCAACAGTTAGTTTTCTTCCTTCTAGAGGATAGCTGATTTTGATTTGGTTGAAAGGCATAGGAACCGGAACAGCTGGTAAAGGGACAGGAGCACTTGTTTGAATGACTTCAAGAACAGGAGGTGCTGGTACTTGTACTGGTGATGAGGCATCCTCAGTTTTAGTGGACTCTGAGCAAGTTGACTCAGATTCTAACGAGGTAGTGCATTCTTGCACCAATGGTTCATACCTTGAAGTATCAAGATCTCGGTTGGCCTTTTCAAGATTTGAGAGATTGAAGCTTGGTTCATGGATGGCAACGTAGTCAGCAGGAGGTGCAACGGCTTGGTATTGTTCAGCATGATACCCCAGGCCAGTTTTTACGTTGTCATGAATTTGAGCATCCAAAAGTCTTTGCAGCTTTTTGGATGCAAATTCATATTTGTCAACATGAACTTTTTGTTCTGCCATTTCTGCTCTGGTAGCTTTTAATCTAGCCAGTAGATCATCAATCTGAGTTTCGAGATTGGTTTGTTCATGTTTTAGTAATGAAATCTCTTTCTTTAGGTAGCTAATTTTTTCTTTATAATTGTTTTCGACTTTTGTGAATTCAGATTTCATTTGATGAAACTCTTTATTTTGATCTATAAGGTTTTGATTATGCTTTCTGTAGCCTAACACCTTATCAATACAAGCTTGGAAACAGAGATGTTCATATACCTGAGGTGGTATCTCAGTTGTGTCTGCCATAAGAGCTTGGTTGTTAGCGAGCAGATCTTCATACTGGAAGCTCCAGTCAAAGTCAGAAGTTCCAACAGTTGCACAAGCTGCAGTTTGAGCTGCAGGAGTAGCTTGTTGTTGTTGTTGTCTTGGTTGGGCTTGGTGAGCTTGTCTTGATTGAGGAGCTGCTGGGTTTGCCCTAGGTGCCTTGCATTCTCTAGCAAAATGACCCAGTTGGTTACAGTTGTAACATCTTAATTTGCTTTTATCCAAGCCAACTCTGGTGTTGGAGTTGTTACTTGGAATGGGTCTTCCAGTTCTAGAGTAGAACCGTTTTGCTCTTATAGAGAGCATGGCATACGAGTGCTGTATGTCCATTTCTTCTAAGTCATCTGGATGGAAGCATTCCAGATCCTCCTTGATAAAGGACATGTTGCTTGAGTTTTCAGAAACAAAAGCAGTAGAGGTTGAGGTTTGAGGAGGAGCTTCTAGGAGAACTGGTGATGTGTTTGTTTGAGAGGTTGGAGTTTGGGGATGAGTGACGATGGGAGGATAATAGTTTCTTAAATTAGGACCTGAGTGGTCAGAGTGGAGGGCAGAAGAGGTGGTGGTGGATGTTGAGGCTGTTTGGTAGCTTGAGCTTCTTAATTTGCCTGAATCATCTCTAGCTCATAGGTTTTTAGCATTCCGAAGAGCTCAGTCATCTGGAGAGTCTTCAGATTCTCAGTTCTTCTGATGGACACTGTGTAGAGTGTCCAGTAACTCGATAGAGACCTGATGAACTTCTTGAGAATATCTTCATTCTCCAGCTTCACCTTTGAGCACTACAGCTCACCTACAAGATAGGTATATCTGTTATATAAAACAGTTAGAGACTCACCTTCCTTATCAACGAAGTTTTCATATTTGTGCTTCAGGATGTCTCTTCTGTTTTCTTTGACTTCTTCTGAACCAGCAAACATCTTCTCAAGAGCCTCCCATAGCTCCTTTGCAGTTTTATAACCTCTGAAGTTATGAAAAACTTCATTTGGTAAGCACATCTGGATGGCTCCCAATGCTTTGAAATCTACCTCCATTTTCTTGATGTCTTCATCAGAGTACTTGGAGGATTCTTTGGGAACCAGTGTACCTCCGGAATCAGCTGAGGCCACCATGGGTATGTATGGTCCATTTTTAATGGATTTCCACATCCCATATTCTTGATAGCAGAAGAATCTTTCCATTCTTTTCTTCCACATATCATAGTCTTCTCCAGACACCAGTCTTGGTGGTCTGGAGATGCTTCCAGTATCTTCAAATCCATTGTTTTGTGCCATTTTGTTTTGATTTGTGATAATGAGAGACTTTAGCAAAGAGATAGTTTAGAATAGAACCGGAGAATGATTAAACAAGTGTGAGTTTGTTTAATTTATGAGCCAAAGCTCTAATACCACTTGTAGGATCGGTGAATACAAGATAGTTCTATTCTTGTTGAGATTGGCGGAAACAATCACAACTAAACAATGTAAACAAGTAAACACAAGAAGTACTGATAAATGCAATTTGTATTAAGCTTCAATGGTTGCAATATTACAGAGAAAACTTTAAGAAAAGTACTACTTTACAATGACTCTCAGTACTGCTTATATAGTAACTTAGAATCAAGACAGACCCTTGATTCTAAGGATCAGATCTAACACAAACCGTTGATCTTGTATTGAAGCTATTCTACATATAATGACAATAAACACTACAAAAGTTAACTTTACTCAAACGTCTTCTTAGGCATCATTGCTTGCATTCTTGGAGAAGAGTGTTGTAGTTCTTTATTGTCAGCACCAGTCACATTCTTTCTGTGTGAAGTGTGTCAGTGTTGCAGCAGAAAGTTGTCAGTGGTAATGGTTGCTTTATCGAAGCCAGTCAGCTGCAATGTTTGATCTTCAGTGGAAATGGTTATCAGCTGCAAAGTTAGAAATTAGCAGCAAAACACAACTGTCCATAGTTGCTGATGATATGCCTATCAGCAGCAACTTTGGTCTTCAGCAGATAAGGCTTATCCGCAGTAGATTTATTCTTCAGCAGAAGAACAAGTATCCGCTGCAGATAAGCTTATCCGTAACAGCTTGTTGGTAAGCAGCAAACTCTAAGGTAAGCAGCATTTGTACTTGGAAAGTTTTGTAGCCATCAGTCTTTATTTCTACAATATGGCTGAAATAATTGAAGAAACTATGGGTTAAAACACTTACAATGAAGGTATGATGATGAAATGGAGATGATGGAAGCTTGAAACACCTTGGATTTACCTTGAATGCACTTAGAACACTTGAATGGAGAATAAAAGTTTGAAAAAAATGGTGGGGTTTGGTGTAAAAATGGTTTAAGGGGGTTTAAGGGGGGTTTAAGTGATGTGTCTTTGGGCTTTTGCATCTTTTAGGGCCTTTTAGCAAAGGACTGGGCCCCTAAATTGTTTAATTAAGGTAATATCTGAATTAGTTGGCCCACCATATAAATTCATCATTTTTATAAAATCCCAATTTAAAGTTGTTGGCACATTTCGCGTATCCGCTTTAAAAGCGTAAAAATAAAAGTAATAGTCGGGTATGGATATTAACCTGAATTTGTCGGGTATCACAAGCCACCACCCCTTTGATATTTCATGAATACTCCATTACTTGGTTTTAAGGTTTAGACAATGTTTATAACCATTTCTTCTTGCAACATCATGGATACTAACCCAAAGCATTTAAATCAAGGGCATAACGTATCTATGTAAAACATTTCATACCATGTCTGTCATGCCCAAAACATTTAAAAACATTTAAAAGGAACATCATAGAACTCACCTTTAACTTCCTTCTTTTTCAGATAACCTTTAAGTTGCTAATGTAAATAGCACAATGACTTGGATCAAGGTCCTAAGACATTATAACATTACTTAATTACATGTTCCAAGCTTAGTGGAAATAACCAAGTCATTAGGAACTAGTCAGAACCTTACCTCAGAACTATCTACTGCGTATTGGGGCCGAAAAGCTAGAAACCGAACTACTCTATGCGATCCGGGGCTTAGAAACAAATCTCCAGATCTTAAGTGTGTGTTTTAAGTGTGTAGGAACTAGGTGTGATATTTCCATTTCAAATTCCCGGCCTTTCTATTTATAGGCAAACTTTCAACCCGTAGCGAACCACTAACATAGGCAGTGGCGGTCTGCTACCCAAGTGAGGCAACTTATTTTGCTTTGAGACCATGTGGCGGACCGCTATACTTATCTGTGGCGGACTGCTAGGGACCCAATGACGGTCCGTTACCCGTTTTCCACTCGTCAGATTCCAACGATTAGTCAGTTGACACATGGCAATCTCTAATTACTCCCTTGCGCCCTACGTAACGAACCGTAGGCTATCTGGTGGCGGTCCGCCACCGTCCAATTTTCACAAATTTTCATTTTCAGCCCTTGAACTTTGAAACATTTGCAATCTAAGCCCTGATACTTTAACATAATTATATTTTAACACCTACGGTTTTCCTTATGATGTCGCATGAATTGTCTATAAAAACTAAACACACACTAACCTAGACACTCTAGTAATAATTCTAGGCTATCCTAATACTAGACCACAGAACAGGCAAGTGTACATATCGACTGTAGTAAAGTCTAATGAAAGTCTGGATATCGAACCCACGAGACACTAGTGACAACTATACCTAGACTCTGACTCAACTAACTAAACTAAATTATGTTTGGGGGAATTTGTATGAACTAAGACTAAACTAATCAAAAGTAAATGAAAACCAATTGACAACTAACTATCAAACAAGAGAATCGGCTGAAATCAAGAATGGAGAACGCACTACCTAGGTATGAATCCTATTTGTAAAACTCAAACTTCTCTCGGTTATGGAAACTTTGACGAACCTAGGGTTCTAAGGATAACAAACCTAGACAACCTAATGGATCCCTAATCACTCTCAGGGTGTCAACAGAAGGAACCTCTTAGGATGTAAAACACTCACCAGATGTGGGATCACCTTTCAGTCTCTCCAACGACAATAATGTACCCTATAGATAGATTACCTCTCAGTCTCACTATCACAATACATTCGAAGAATTCAAGTGGTAATCTCATAACAACACGATAAGACACAGATTAGCAAGGATACTAAACCTTCTCTTAGAGCATTCACAACTAGACACCTAACATTGAAGACTAACCGACTACCTCTCACCTTTCGGGTCTCGAGATAGGAAGAATACTCAATCCTAATGAACTCTCAATCCACGCTCCTATTGATTACTTAGCTATAGCAACACCATAAACTAATCACGAACACATAGTAAGTGTAACATCTATGATTTTCCGACCATATTTTTATTAATTATTTTATTTTATACAATAACGACACAATATTTTCCCATACCTGTTCAAACTTCATATGTCACATTTATTACAATATTAAACATATATCAAATTGATTTCTTCAAACATTGTGTTCCACATTATTTCTCTACGACTCAAGTAAGCACATTTGTGAATATATATATATATGTATTTATTTATGAAGATAGATATATAAATATATATATATATATATATATATATATTTATCTACATTGAATAAACCATTTATACAAATTATGATTTCATACAATGATGGAATTCATCTCTTCATATAGCATAAAAAAATTATGTAATGAATAAGTTTTATAAATTATTAACATGATTCTAAAATAAATAAAAAGAGATTTTTTATTAGTTAATATGATTCTTGAACCCTCCTTTACGCCTTGAACTCTTTTGAACCCATCCAAATTCCCTTGGACCCAAAATTTTCATTTGAACCTTCAAATTTTTGAACCTATTGCCATGAAATTGAAACTCCTGTTATGTTGACTTTTGGAAGTCAACAGGCAACGAATTGAATCCATAATCCTCGAAATCAAAGTTGTTAATGATCAACGAGCGTGCGTGGACGTTACACAATGAGTTTCGAATGCAAGTAATGATCCAATTGAATCGGAAATTCAACGATTCGAAACCCAAAGGCCTCCCATAACCGTTTTCGTTGGTCCTAATCAATGCGGACGTTTTATGAGAAATTGGAACATATAATCCAGCCTAAAACTGTCGCGACATCCCTTTAGTACCATCTGAACACTCAAACCCATCCCAAAATGTCCCTGATTCGCAATCAAACTCGAAGAACTGGAGTCGCGGCCCCCCTGTCGATCTCCTCCGTCACCCAACTATTGTAGGTAAATCTTATGTCGTTGAACTCGTTTTAACCCACTGATCGAAATCCCTAATTATTTGGGTTCGTATCTGTGTGTTTTCATGGTTGATCGTGGGGCTAGGGTTTTGTTTTCGCGATTTAGGGAAGAAGAGGGGCTTGGGGCTGTTTGTTAAATAATAAGTAGTTCAATCCCCATCAAGGCTTCGAGCCCAAATCACCCGGTTAACTCGTTTGCCTTCCAGACACGAGGTCTCGGGTTCGAGTCCCAGCGCCTCCCTTGTTCATTCTTTTTCTCTTTGTTTTGTTTTAAATTATTTTTCTGATTAGTTTAACACTTGCATTAGTAATTTAAGTTTCAAGACTTTTCCTTATAAATCCAATAAAATGTTTATAAAATCAGAAAACAGGAAATAAGGTTTTACTCATTTTTTATTAAAAGCATATTATAAATGTCATGATTTTTAAATAAACAAAACAAAAACGGGTTATTTAAACAAATATAATTATGTTGTGCTATCTACAAAAAATTGCAATTTAAAATACTTAAGTATTTCTCAACACATATAAATACTTATTTTGGTAAAGAATAGTTATTTAAAATATTAGAAATTTATAGAAATACTCAAATAGTTATTCTTAGATGAATACACGAATTCATTTAATTTCTTTAAGTTAGTTATTAATAATTGTTAATATTTCTTTCAATTATTATTGAAGTAAAAGAAATTCTTTAAAAGTTTTATAATTGTTTTATTGTTACTCTATAGAACCATTATTTAACCCTTTCTTTCTCTAATCCATAATTTATTTATTTATTCTTAGTATAGTTATTTAAATTCAAAAGGATTATCATTTGAACCTCTTTCCTATATTATTTATTTAATTATAATAATTATATAAATAAAACATACCATCATTACTATAAATTCTCATTGATATTCACTTATCAGTTTAAACATGTATACTTCCTACAAAGCTTGTACAAATCCCATGAAAATCCTAAAAGTCCTAATGTCTCTTAAATACCATTTAGACATATATTGAACTTAGGTTACCATTACACGTGTAGGTTTGTTGTGAGAGTTTCTCATGAGGCCTAATAATCCTTACCAGTTCATACATTTCTAACTTTGATTCATGTGAGTTTCACAGCCCCCTTTCTCTTTACTATTGTTTACAAATACACGGGGTGGAACATGTTTACATTACATACCAGAATTCAATACCATCTGTTCTCATGCTATTTACTATGTGTTTTATGTCCTAAATTACTTGGCGACCATACGTGTGTTCATGAATAGTACAATCATTAACTTGCTACACAAGCCTAAGACAGTATCTTTTATGATCATTTATACGGGAAACCGATACAAGTTAACACAAACCTTGGCGGGTTTTGTGTGTACCATATTACTATTTTTCCAAAACTAAATCAGTTGGATTGTGCTTACTGGTTTTCCATTTACTATGGCTTGATTGTACACTTGGAACCTTTTATGTTTTCACATTTATGCCTTAGTTATACTTTAAACATATTGAATTTCAAATCCTTTTTACATAACTTTTGTTTGGTGTCAAAACCTATGTTACTCACAAACTACTTGTAGTTGACATTTACTCACATGTTTCAGGTGAGCCAGTTAAGGACACTACATGATCACATAAAACTATGGACCTAGATTTAATAAAGATTTAATTTAATCCATGTTATGTTTGAACTCCTTATTTTCCATTTCTATTTGTAATGGAAATTTTAATTATGATGAAATAATATTATCACTTATTAATATATAATCATGTGCTTATGAACAACCGCGTCAGCCCCGGCGTATAATCCGTCGCCTGCCAGGGTGTAATAGTTGAGAGGCCCCTGCGGGTGTGACGGATCTCTAGACTCGCGGTACGACACGGTGATAATGTGCGGAATCCATTGATCAACGTGTAACGTGTAAATTAATCAACAACACGGTGTAAATAAACCTCTTTGTATTTCCACCACAAATCTGTGTTTACAAGTTCTCTCTTTTTTCCTATTCTCTGTTCTGGACTTAGCTTCTGAACTTAGACATGTAAACCTATTTATAGGGAAATCACAAAGCACCACAAGCGAACTTACTAAGTTCGCCCAGAACCTCCTTAGGCGAACATAGCAAGTTCGCCCCTCAAGTTCACCTAAACATTCCCTCAGGCGAACTTGACAGGTTCGCTAACTTACAACATAGAATTTCTGCGACAGTTACAAAACATGCTCTAAAAAACTCCCTTTTAGTTGTTGCTAACAATTCTATCACATTACAAGTCAAAGAGTCTAAGACTAAGACTTAGAATCTTCAATCTCGTTGTCACCTGAATATGCTCCAGCAGACTCCCCCTTGACAACAGCTTTCGAAGATTGTCATCAGTCTTCAACATCATCAAATGAATTGTAGTGTTCGCCTTGTTCATCTGCACACTCTCTCTATCTAGAAGAAAACTCGGGAGAAGGACCCCTTGTCAACTTTTGTCTATAAAATTCAGTTATGGCAAAGAAAAACAACAAAGTATAACCAACAAGTAAAATTTCCATGGAAGCTGGAAAAATAAAATCTTTTTGGTTTTTCAAACACAAGAAACACAAAGTTTTTTTGGTTTTTCTGTGTACAAACTGAAATGAAATGAACTGTAAAACTGTAAATCACATATTTTTGTTGAACATCATGAGCAAGAAGATCAGATCAGTATATGATATATCAATCACACGTCTTGGATATAAAATCCATATATCATCAAATGGTATCCTATGTCATTCATTCAAACCTTGAAAAACTATGCTAATATCCTTTCAAGATTATCATACTTTATGTAATGATACGCGATAAACATTCAAAGAAAACAGGATCAGGCTATGACACACAAATTTAGATTGTCAATATTATAATATTTGAAACTAAAAGCATCTCATTCCCACTTTCTTGTGAGTTAATGTACCATTTAAGTATGAAATACAACGTGTACCCCACAAATATGCCAACAGAAAGTAAATGTGCACTATTTTCAAGACATATAAGTTTGTGCAAAAGAATATGTATATCAATCTCCAGAATGAAATTATATCAATTAGCACAGGAAAATAAGCAAATCCTGAAGGATATAAGGAATCAGAATGATTCATATTTCTTGGTTTGGATGAAGTATCAAGATTCATATCAACAGAAAGATTGTACCAATGAATTTCTTCAATATAAGAATGATCAAGGAATCGATTGATTCAACGAAACTGGGTAGCGTGATCCAACTGTTATCTGGATGTATTCAATGCAATCAATATAAATGATCCAAGGGCTAGCATATGTTCTAACAAATGTCGTCAGAAACATATCTTAGTCCAACTTCACATTGCATGTTTTTCGGGCATGGGCAGTGAAATGAACCGAAGAAATTATGGTAATCAATATAATCCGATACTGGTCTCATGAAATTCTTAAAGTCTCATATTCTATATCTGATAATGATCTTTTAATGTACACACCCGACATAAAACTTCCATGAAAATGGTTTTGATAACAATTTTACTTGGTTACTCAGGATTTAGCATTTCAATCAATCAAAAATTCAAACCAGTGTAATCGAATGTCTTTGCCTTTGTCACCGACATAATACTGTACTCCCCATGTCCTGTAGACTCCCCCTCAACTCGTGAAATGGTTGCATCAACGACTTTATGCTCACCATCGTCACCATACATTTCAGGTTGTCTTTTGGACTTGGTCAAACGCTTTCGCTTTCCAAAACATCAATGTGTGGGACATTATCTCCCCCTAAGCATCAAGTCGTTGAATCCAAGAAAGATTCACCAGTTATCTACACAACTCTTTGCTCCTGCAGATGCCATTTCCTGTCATGTGCTTTAAACAACCACTATTAACAACCCAAATGGTATTAATAGTCCCTCTTGGTTAATCCTGCACATATAACAAGAAACATTAATTTTACAATGAGACCCACGCCATGGTGGTCCTGGGTCGTCCATCTATATCAAAATAAATGACTTCACGCAATTCACAGTCGAATCTCTCATCAATTTTTGGTGATTGCTCCGACGAATCCGAAACAGATACTTTAGATTTCCAAACACTCTTTCGTTCATTAAGTTCTTTCTTCTTAAAAAATGAAGTGTTTGAACATTCTGGTTCATTTGAAACATGTTTAGATTGTGAAACCTCTTGATGTTCTAAAAGTTTTCTCAATCTTCGGTTTCTCCTCCGTCGTTGAGGTCTAGATAGCCTAACCTCATATTGTGAATTACCCTTTGGTACAACACTTAGTTTAACCACATTTGGTTTAACCTTAGCAGGTTTTACCACAGATTTTACTTCAGGATTCATCATCTCAGGAATGTCATGTCGCTTTCTCTTAATCTTGTAAGGACAATTAATCAGAATATGACCCATTTCATTACAATGAAAGCACACACGCCTTTCCTTGAACTGCCTCACATATGGAACTTTCCTTAAACTTGTAGAACTCTTATATGTATAACCTCCAGATGGATTATCAACAACAATCTCTTGTTTCTTTGGAACATAAGAATTCTTTGAATTGACAACAGGCTTAACCACTCGTTGAATCTTTTCTGGGATGACATGTTTCTTACCTTCAAGCTTATAAGGACAATTTATGTTAATAGGACCAATCTAATTGCACTAGAAGCAAGCATGTCTCTCTTTATATTGTTGAACATAAGGAACATTCCTTGAACTATTCTGACTTCGAGACGATTCACCAGCATAAAATCCTGATTGCTTTTGACAAAAAGAACCCCTAGAGGTTTGAGTATGAGCAGACTCGTGTAATCCCCAGGAAATTCCGGCCTCTGTTGGAAATTTTCGGCATTTGTAATTTCTTTATTTTGTGGGTGCATCTATCCATTGCAATAAATTATTTTATTTATCCATTACTTTTCATATGTGTTCGTACATGCATACCTTAAATACAATTGTTACAAAATGATAGATATTTATGTAAGGAAATTATATAAGTGTTTGCTATTATTCTATTTAATAAATATATACATTCACATGCTAAACTATTTCTAAACCTATATAGGATTTGCTATTCAGAAGGGGGTAGCGGCGCAGCTTGTTGCCCGTCTACCTACCATTAGTTTGTAATTTTTGTACTTCTTGCCGTTAATCTCATTGATGACTAAAGGAAAAAAAAAAAAAAAAAAAAAAACCTATATAAATATATATTTATAAATAAACAAATTACAACAATGTTAAATCATAAATTCTTTAATTAGGGTTTATAAGATTGTACTATATATTTAATATTCTCTTTTAAATAAATTTCATAGAAATAGAACCAGTTTACATTAGAAAAAAAAATTATATAGATAAAATTGTATAACATTTGCATTTGTTAAGTTTTTCACCATATTAAAGTCCAGGGTCCAATTGGTAATTTCTAAAACCTAGTTCTAGCGAAAAACGAAGTTTTAACACGAAATGATAAACATTTGAAACGCTAGGGGCCTGTTTGGCCATTCTCGGATACATCCCCTCCCCCAAACCAGTCACGGGTTCGAAACCCCTCACCACCGGCTTTGCCCGAGCAATTCTCAAACTCGCGACTGAGATGAAACTATTAACGGCAACACGTTTAACTCAAGTAAACGACCCATTACTCGAGTTTAATTGGGTTTTTATGACCGTTTTCATGTCAAACTTGTAACCGTTAAACCCACTCTCAATCCTTTACTAGATCGATCATTTCAGTGCAAACTGGCTATAAATAGGAACTCTTAATCATTCACGACACTCACCACAACCTTCCTACACCTTTAATCACGTCAAAATTCACCTCGTAATCACCCATTTTAGCCGGAGAACTTCCCTCTGGTTCGCCGAGTCATCCACACTCCACACTAAACCATTTCAGGTAATTTCGGTGTCCTTGTGCTCGTTTCAACCCACAATCCAAAGCCCGATGATTTCGGGTTCGGATCGATGGCCAACCTAGGGTATTGAAGGGATAGGGTTACGGGTTGTAAATAGGGAGGATGGTGACTTGGGCTTGTGTGTTAAAATCAACTCGAACCAGCTTCTGGACAAGGCAGCTTGCCAAGTCCAGCGGTTGTGCGCGTGTGTGTGTGTTTGGAGTCCGGGTTTGACGCATGTTCGAATCCCATGGACCGAATTTTGTTTTTCTTTCCTTTTAACCCTTTTTATATACATTATTTAATATTCAAAAATTTTAAATGATATAAAAACATCCTATAAGATTTATAAAAATCAGAAAACTTAAATAGCATTTTAGTTATTCGTTTTTATGCAATTAAAACTCTTGTAAATTCTAAAATATTATATAAAAGATTTGTTTAAATAAATCTAATTATGTTATTTATTTTTAGAATAATAATGTTGTTAAACAAATTTTAATTATGTACTTAAACATTATTTGTCAATTAATCTAATCACATAAATAATTATGTTGACAAAAATAATTACTTTTTAAATCTATAAATAATTATTTTAATTAAATAATTATATAAGTTTAATTGACTACATTTAAAGCCCATATTTATTTAATTTCTTACAAATCATTTTAGTATATGAGTTATGTAAATAGATTAATTAATTAATTTAAATTAGTTAATTATTTTATCTACACAAAACAATTGTTTAAACCTTTTCATTCCATAACCTACTTATTAACCATTTTTAGATAAATCCAATCGTACTAATAATAAACTTTTATTTTACTCTATAGATTATTCATTAAATTATCTTAGAATAATCTTAGAATAACATTTTATAAATACCATGTAATTTATTTGGAGTCTCAATTTATTTAAATGAATATTATCTTATCATCATGGATATATAAATATATACATATTTTTACTACAAACCTATGCAATTCCATGTCCAGGTCCCAAACCCCATGAAACCCTAAGGACCCAAACTCTCCTTAAACGTACATTAAAGTTAGTGTACCATTATTTATGTAGGTTTATTATGAGAAAACCTTATGAGACCTATTCATCTTACCAATTTCTACCAACTCTAGCTTCAATAGAAGTGAGTTTCATAGCCCCCTTTCTTTTTACTTTTTACAAAATACTCGGGGTGAAACATGTTTGCATTGCTATACATACAAATTCAATACCATTGTTCTCATGCTATTACTATGTGTTTTTTTTCATGTCTTAAATTATTAGGCGACCATACGTGTGTTCACGTTTAGTACAGTTATTAACTTGCGAGGCAGGCCTAAGGTAGTACCTTTTATGATCATTTATATGGGAATCCGATTCATTACATAACACGAACCTTGGCGGGTTTTGTGTATACATGTGACTACTTTTTCAAAAGACAATCAGATGGATTGTACCTACAGTTTTCCATTAACACGGTTTGATTGTACGCTTGGAACCTTGTATGTTTTCACATTCATGCCTTAGTTATGCTTTGAACATACTGAATTTCAAATACTTTTTACTTGACTTTTGTTGGTGTCAAAACCTATGTTACTCACCAACTACTTGTAGTTGACATTCACTCACATGTTTTAGGTGCACTAGTTTGAGGACCCTGCTTGCTCATCTAGGACTTGGACCTAGTTTAATTTAATTACTGTTATGTTTTGAATGTTTCATTTTCTATGTAACGGATGGTTTTAAATTAATGAATAAACATTGTCATTGATAATAGAGGATCATGTGCTTATGAACAACCGCGTCAACCCCGGCGTATAAAATCCAGTGTGGTCTTATTTGAAATTTTTAGAATTTCTGCATTGATATCTTCAAATTTGATAAAACCATGTTGACCCAAAACTGGTTTTAACTGCTCAGGCTCATCAGGTTCTGTCAAAATGCATCAATCACGTGTAACTTGCTTCACCACATTTTCTTCTTCAACCTTTACTTCTTTAGAAATACCCTCAACTTTGGCTTCATCAAAGCATTCATCATCACTATCATCCTCATACACCATGTCCTCACCAGTAACTGGATTCACCGTGAGGACAGTTTTTGGTTCCAACTCTTCTTCAGTCACTGTCTCAATGCTACGAGTTGCGTAATTACCATTAAACGGAGGACAGAAACCAACTCCCCCAACAACTTTATAATCATGCTGTGGACAATAACCAACTCCTCCAACTACTTTCTCACCACTAGCTTTCTCATTATAATATTCCAATAGAAAACATGAATTTTTATAACTCTCAAGCTTTCTCATCAATTTGGTGACTTCACTCTGTGACTGGGAAAGTTTATTTATTTTCTTTTCATACTCAGAGTATGCCACATCAATGTGAAAAGCTTGTTCATTTACTTTTGATTGTAAAACTTTGATATCATCTTTCAATGATTCAATTCTTGTATTTAAAAGCTTCTCATTTTCTTTCAAAGTTTGATTAGTTAAGTAGTTTGCCTTCAAGTCACAGATGAGATTAGTATTGTCATCACACAATCTCAGAATTTTTAATTCAGAATCAATACATTTAGAGCATGGAACAGAAATAACCTCATTTACCTGTTTAGAATAAGCCATGAATCCACTGGCTTTAGCAAACATCTCAGCAACTTTCTCTGTCACCTTTCCTGCAGCTACAATATCATTCATCAATTCTTCACTAGTCACTTTTGTATCACTTTCAGTAACACTCCTAGAATCACTCGTGTCACCGGCTGAAGAACTATTATCAGAACCAGCATTAGTATGAACCTCAGATTTTACATCTGAAGAAGAAAGAACATTCTCACTATCACTTGATTCAGTAAAAATGTCACTTTCAGAATTACTCTGCTTCTCTAATTCTTCTTTAATCAAGATCATGAACGCTTGAGTAGTAACTTCTTCATTGAGTACTCCCATTTTACGTCAGTATTAGTGTAAGAAATATCACATTTTACCAACTCTCGCAAAAGGTGGTAGTATCTGGTACCGATATCATCAACAGTTTCATTCTCCAAATACTTGAAAAACATGAATTGCTTCTTCAACAAATCTCTTCTACTCTTCGAAAAATTCATCATCTGAGAATTTTGTAAAACTGTCCAAGAAAAATTTCCCTCCAAAAATATATGGATTTTGGTGAACGAAAATTCTAAAGTCACAATCTTCTCAAAATCAGCTCGAAACACTCAAATAAAGATCCTCTCAAAAACATGAATTTTTTTTTAAATCACTAGCGAACTTAGTGAGCGAACTTGGTAAGTTCGCCTGAACAACACTGAGCGAACTTGTTAAGTTCGCCTGCTTAAGTTCGTCTGCTAACAGAATCAGCAAGTTCGCCTGAAACGTTGAAACACCAAAAACAACAAATTTCACGAACTCAGACCTCTAAAAATCATGATTTATGATGTATATGATCGAATATGACAAATCAGAACCGTAGGAATGTGTATAAGATGATTAGAAACAATCCTATTGGATCAGTTTCTTCAAACGAATCCAAAATCCATCCAAATTGATCAAAATTTCTCCATTTTAATCAAGAAAATTAAAAAAGATGAAAAACTCTTCAAAATCAATTATCTTTGATGTTGATTGTACACGAAAACCCCACGAATCTGCTGCTAATCGAGAGCAAAAGCTCTGATACCAATTGAGAGGCCCATGCGCGTGTGACGGGTCTCTAGACTCGCGGTACGACACGGTGATATCGTGCGGAATCCATTGATCAACGTGCAACGTGTAAATCAATCAACAACACGTTGTAAATAAACCTCTTTGTATTTCCACCAAAAATCTGTGTTTACAGGTTCTCTCTTTTTTCCTGTTCTCTGTTATGGACTTAGCTTCTGAACTCAGACATGTAAACCTATTTATAGGAAACCACAAAGCACCACAGGAGAACTTACTAAGTTCGTCCAGAACCTCCTTAGGCGAACTTAGCAAGTTTGCCCCTCAAGTTCGCCTAAACATTCCCTCAGGCGAACTTGACAGGTTCTCTAACTTACAACATAGAATTTCAGCGACAGTTACAAAACATGCCCTAACAAACTCCCTCTTAACTGTTGCTAACAATTCTATCACATTACAAGTCAAAGACTCTAAGACTAAGATATAGAATCTTTAAGCTCGTTGTCACCAGAATATGCTCCAACAGACCAACATTATCATTTGTCTAGGTTCAATTAACATAATCAAACCCTCAATACCCATCCAATACTCCCTTAACCCAAATGACCCGTTAATGATTCACCTAAGTTTCACCAAAACTCCAATTTTACAAAAAACCAAATTAATTGGGGCTTTATGGTTATTTGTGTGTCTATTAACACCCTAAACACTTATCCAACCTGAATTTATCACTTAAACATCACTAGGATGAAAACAGGCCATTCACCCTCAAGAACCCTAATTCGTGAATCATCAAATTTGAAGTTTAGATGATGTTATCTACCACCCAACACCAATAATTAAGTTAGGTTTATAATTTAAACAATTTATTACCCACTTAATTCAACCAATTCAGCCCTAACCCGAATTTCACCAAAAACCCACCAAAAACACCATTAATGGTGGATTCAAGAGATGAAGGAAGAATTTACTTGTTGTATAGAAGGTATTGTGTGAATCAACACCTTAAATCCGCACATGCAACATTCAGATTTTCAAGTTCTTGAACAAGCTTCTCCTTCTCCCTTTCTCTTGAAAATTTCGACACACACACAATAGTGTGTGTGTCTACGCAACCAACACGAAAACTATCAGGCTTATGCCTAATTTTCACCACTAGTCTCTCTAGTTTCAGCCTTTGACCCCTTATTCCTCAAGTTTAGTCGAAAGCCCACTATTTGAAATAAAACCCACACTTTCCTTTTATTTATTTATTTACACCCTTTATCATATGGTTTACATATTATTTAATAAATCAAAAGTTGGTTCGTTGCATATGGGAATAAATCTGAGTTAAGACTATTGTGAATCGTTGGATTGTGCATAGTTATGAATCGTTGATTCATTCATAATATCAAAGTTCAAAGAGTTAAAGGCTAAGTTCTTAGATATTCATTAGAGAATGAATGTTGGACGTAACCCATTTTAGGACTACTTCATGGATCGTTGTTATGAGTAGATTCTGAAAATGGTAATGTCATTGTATCCTCAGACCTGAGATATATACTAGAACTTGATTCTGTGAAAGGTTTTTTCTTGACATTATCTAACGTTGTTCTTTAACCAGGTAGCAATAAGGGCGATAGTAGGAAGTTAATCTGATACTTAGTGAGAGTTGTATATAGTAAAGATGGAGTTATGTCTAGTTATTACTGTAAGTGAAAGGTATCTCTACACCCATCATTGCTTCAAACCGATGTAAATGCATAGTTGTGCTCGGACTGTGTGTCTTAAAAAACCACTTTGCATCTCGATCGAGTAAAGAAAATTTTTAACACTATATGAAAATGAATGAGATCCATGTCTCATGTTCAAACGGGATGTTTGGAACGGATAGGATAATTGATCAGAAATACCATGACTATTAGGAACAATTAAGTAAGAGTACTTATACTAATCGGGAACAGTTGACTTCCGGATAAAGCGTCATAACTTGTTAGGGGCAGTGAGATGTAGCTAGACGTCCACTGCTGTGTGTATTGAAAAATGGTGGAGACACGTGCAAGTGGGAGTCTGTTGGACTTGTATGCCTGAGTAACAACATTTGATAATATTTCTAACGATGTAAGATCCAAAGAGTTATACTTTGAGAAACGACTAGAAAGAGTGGATATATTAAGAGTTAATATAGTCCATTAGACAAATATAATAAAAGACGAGTTGATATTTATGAAATAGTTATCTAGACCGTCGGTTGGACGTGAAAAATATGTTCAGAACATATTTATTAATTACAAGTAATTTAATTGTTATCTTAATTAGATTGGATATAGTTAAGTGATTAAGTAATTGTTAGTTAATTGAACAAATAAAAAGATAAGATCCATAAATGTAGTTAGGTAGTAACTACAAGGATCTAATTTTAATTAGGTAACACTAAACCCTAACTTGATGACCAAGTCAGTGGGTTGATAAATAGGGATTTAGGGGTGGAGGCTAAAAAGACAATTAATCATGTTTAGCAAAAAGGTTGAAAAATCCTAATTACCTTCTCCCTCATTGCGCCGTCGTGCCCCACCTCCCGCCCTCTGGCCTCGCTGTGTCCTCGCCGTCCGGCCTTCCTGCACCGCCGCTGACCGGCCTCCCTGCGCCGTAGCCATTCGGAAACCGTTGGTCGCCTTTTCCGCCACCGTTTACGGGTACCGCCGTCACGTGCCACCGCCTATGTCACCAGGTGGTTATTAAACTATTCTGGTTGTGTCAGTTTACAAGTAGGAATACTCATTTTCTTGCTGTCAAGTTCAGTTTTACGGGTGACTTACGGTTAATTCTGAAGGAGTTCATATTTGTGGGCTCTTTGGTGATTAGATTTGAAGGTGTTCAAATCCGTGGAGATTTGTGTAACCAAATCCAGCGATTGGAATCGTTTTCTCAAGGTTTTGAGCTTAACCAGTTATCTATTTCGCGAAATGTATAATTACTAAACCCCGATGCTTGTTTTGTTTCTTTTTTATTTGCAACTAGACTCCATGTGGGCAATATATGGTTTTGGCCTAGATTGGTTTGTGTATTTTTTTGTTGTGTTTATTTAATTTGATGAAAATTGTTTTAAAACTTATGTACGAAATGTGTCTATGATCATTATTATGTCTTAAACCAATGAACTCACCAACTTTATAGTTGATGTTTTTAAGCATGCTTTTCAGGAACACGATTACACGACCTATAGTTTGGTCATCATACATAGGCTTGGATGCAAATTGGAAAGCGTTGAAGTTTGGGTTACATGTTTGTTTGTGAATAAACTACTTATTCGTGACCATTACTATGGATCGAGTTATGTAATAGTGAGAGCAATGTAGAACGTGAAACTTGATAACCCTTTTAAGGGACGTGATGTCGCCCAGACGGTCTATAAAACTAATGAATAAAAACCTAACTAGACTCCTAAGTAATAAATGGAGTACCTATGAACTAAACCGCACTAATAGGCAAGTGTACCTATCGAGTGTAGAACAGCTTAATGGTAAACAGAGTTATTGAACCCTAGAGACACTACTATAACTATACTAGACTCTGACTCGGACTAAAGATTGATGATTGGGGGGGTTTACTACACTATTGATTAGAATTAACAATGCAGAGAACAAGGTCGACTCAAGCTATCAAGGCAAGAACTAAGGAAATGTCAGGAATGGAAGAATACCACCTAGGATGGAATCCTACTTGCAAAGCACAAGTTCTACCGGTTCTGGAAACGAAGATGGATCTGGGTTTCTAAGGAAACAGCTCTAGACAACCTAGTGGATCCCTAATCACTCTCAGGGTGTCACCAAATAAGGAACCTACATATGTAATAACTCACCAGATGGTCGGATTACCTTTCAGTCTCTCAAACAATGATAAAGTAACCAAAAGACAGATCACCATTCAGTTTCACTGTCCACAATACGTTCTAAGAATGCATGGGGTAATCTTAGGATAAAAACTATGATTAAGAATAGCAACAATCACTAGACACCTAAACCAACTTCCTCTCAGATAGTTGACACTTGGATTCCTAATGACGAAGACTAAATGACTATCCCTCACTTTTCGGGTATTGAGACAGGATACACACTCAGATCTAATCTATACTCAATCACAACTCCTATGGTTACTATTTCTAGCAAACCACACAAACAACCACAAACCCTAAAGTCTATGATCTAGATACACAAATCAAACTGGAAGACATCCACAATCAACGTACGAAATTGAAATCAAACACCAATCAGATCTAAGCATGCAATATTCAGCATAATTATTAACTGAAATTTGTTACAAAATCATTAATCTAGTCAAACGATTCCAAAACCGAATAAAAACTGAAACTGTATCAAGTAATCATCATGTGACCAAGGAAGTATCAATGTTTTAGCCTAGAATCATACTTAAGTTCAACAAAACAGAAGAACAAGCATAAACCATGGTTTCAAACAACTGAATCAAAGACCAAAGAATGAGAATTAAAAACCAAAAAAGCAATATCTAACAAAACCGGGTCCAAAAGCCTCAAACTTTGACTCGACTTCCTTCTCTAGCTCCAGAAATCGCCCCAAAAATCCCCGCTGACGGTTGAATATCGAACTCTTCAAAGAATGGCCGTTCAAAACATTAAATATTGAAATTAGGGCTTTTTGCGGAATTAAAAGCCTCTCACGTACCGCGAAAGATTGGTCCTGGTGCTTCACGTACCGCGAAGGACAATATAGTCGCGGCCGGTTCTGAAGATCCTCGCGTACCGCGAGATCTTGAAGCTCTTCCCTCGCGTACCGCGAGGGACCTATTTTCCAACTTTTTTCACTTTTTCTTCCGCCTTCACTCTCGTGCTCGGTTTCTTCACGATGTGACTTGTACTCATCATGAGCACCTGAAAATATATCAAAGACTCAAATGTACACTTAAACGACTAAAAACGAACACGAAACTATCTAAAAACGCATGAATACAATAGGAATAAAGATGTGTGCTTCGCAGTACATCAAACATCCCCACGCTTAACCTTTTTTTCGTCCTCAAAAAGGCTGCAATGGAATAATAACTAAAATGTGACTTCACATTGATCAATTACCAATTAGCACAAACATATTCACGCGTTAAAAAGTAACAATCAGTATTTCTGTCCGACTAAACCCAAGCATCAACTTTCAAGCCCCGGTTATGTATTCTAATTTCATATTACCTAGCATATCAATCAATCTATGTGACTCACACTTAAAAGTTACAGCTCTACCTAATCCCGTCTCACGGTCATGTCTAGGCACGGATTAAACCATATAGATTTCACCCACCAAGTTAAACTAAAATTTACAAGTTTTTAGAAATTAGATGAAATCATGAAAGAATGACTGCTAATGAGCATTAATAAGCAAATTAAACTTCATCTAGAGGCGTTTCAACCAAGTCACTATCCCGGAAAGTAACACATAGACTAAGTCATATTCAATAAGCTCATAAGAATCACTTAGGGGTGTTTTCTCCAAGTGGCAATCCTAGAGGGTAACACATACGCAAACTTATAATTCTAATCAAATAAGCTCAATGAATAATGGATGCGGGCGCCACCGAAACTCAGATTTATTCTCATAAAAGAGAGTGGTGTGCCATGAAAATTTCAATAACCTCTAAATTTTAACTTAACGTGGTACCGATCACCCTATGTTCACAGTTTCAGTATTATCGATTACTCTGAGATGAATACCCACAAGATATCACGATTTAAATTCAATTAATTCCTAAACAACACAAACATGATATTTAAGCTCTACTAACTGGCTAGATCTAGCAAAACATCACTAATTAGACGCGTTTTCAATTATTTATTCATTTAAACTCAACAAGCAGATCTAGTAGTACTATCATTTTCCATTTTTGATTTGCAAAACTTATACTTTCAAAGGACATTTTTTCAAAATTTTTTAAATTTTTTTGTATTTTTGAATTTTTATAAACAAGACAAACTTACCTAAAACAAGACACTCTAGACACTCACATCCCCACACTTGAAAGACACATTGTCCTCAATGTGAAGCAAGACACAACTAAAAATAAAAACAGGAATCGACTTATCTGGTAATGTATATGCTCTCGAATGTCCAGCTTCGTTCATCCTTGTGTGCACCGTATAACATTTCGGTCGCGGTTGCACAATTGACTGTCGAGTTGCTATATAAGATCAGGATCAATTCCGTCCGAATGGAGATTGAGTATGGACTGAATGATGACACCTGCAAAATAAACTCACACAATACCCGCAGCATCAAACTGACACAAGTTACATACTCAAATTAAAAATTAAAGACTCAATGGACTCACTAAAAATTAAAGACTCAAGATAGATAGCAGAGAAACGTACTCGATGAGTGGCAAACACATAGACATGAATGCCACTAGCAAAGTAGATCATCAATCATGAACGGTTCTTAGGTCTCCCATGGTGGTGGTGGTCGGTGAATGATATGATAGTGGATGATGGTGATAGTTATGAGATGATGGATGATGATAAAGATGGTGTTATGGATGGTGAATATGTGGTGGTGAGGGATGGTGGTAAATGGTGGATGTGTAAAACCATGGAAAAACAAGGAAGAAGGGCAAACCCAGGGAATCCCCGCGTACCGCGAAAGGGGAAGGGCTCATCCTCGTGTACCGCGAGGATGCAAAAATTAACTCGGCTCAGAGGTTTGTCCTTCGCGTACCGCGAGGGACTCCTTCCTCTTCGTCGCGTACCGCAAGGAGACCATGTTAACATAAAGTTAAGAGGGTTTTTTTATAATTAGCCAAATTTTCAAGCCTTAAAACTTTTTCACCCAAATTCTCTAAAAACCTATTCCAACTAAAAAAACAAATGTAATAATACCTGGAACACCATTCCTGATGATTTTACTCACCGAATCAAGCGCGAATCCCTAGAAGAAACGACCCAAACAAAACATAAATACCGAAAAACACAAAAATGACTCGGACTCAAACCAAGGAATGCATATAAACTCTACATCCCGGGCACTTGCCCGAGACTCTAACAATCCTATTTGGAGGCTTCTCCTTGATCCTAACTGGTGCCGCCTTCATCCTACGCAGTCTACCGGTCGTCCACAACCTTAGCAAACAAATGCCAACCACAAACATTGAAACTCTATCACATTTATCAATTAAGTCTTTCCACCACAGCTTAAACCTACCAGGTCCTAAAATAACCTAGTTCAAATACCCCCAGCAAGCTGTCACACCTAAATCTCCCAACACTTGGGGTTTGCACTACCCTCAAACTAGATGAATCTTTCAAAGCACGGGTTCTCTTACGGGGTGGCCTAGACCTAAGGGTTTTAAAACTCGGGGTCGGCTCAGTAGTAATCCCCTCAAAATGGGTACTTATGATGGTTAAAGGCTCGGGCACAAGTCTTTCTAATGGTATGACCTCTAAGCCTTCACCAGGATCATAAGGATCCTCTTCCTTCTCTAACTTCCCCACACTTGGGGCTTGCCATATCATCTCCTCCAGCTATTCCATCAACTCCTGCAGATCACTTGGTATCTCATCGCCGTATTCATCCGTCTCATCTAACAACTCTTCTAACTCTACCGCCCACGCAGATAACTCTCCAAAGTCAGGGGCGGGTTCATCAACTCCTATCTCTGGATCAGAGTCCCAATGATAGTCCATGAAGGCATCAATCATGCACACGGAGTTGCTCTGCTCACCAACATCCTTCACAGACTTCGTAGCATCGAATGTAATAGACTTATCCCCCACACGAAGTGTGAGTTTCCCGTTAAAGACATCGATCAATGCCTTGGCGGTACGTAGGAACTGGCTCTATCGTCCCCATCCATGTCTATCGTCCCCATCCATGTCTAAGATGACAAAATCCACGGGGAAGACAAATTTGCCTACTTTCACTAGAAGATTCTCCATATTTCCTCATGGATACTTGACTAAGCGGTCAGCCAAGGAGATGCTCATGCGCGTCGGCTGCGGCTCACCTAGGTCTATTTGCTTATAGATAGAATAAGGCATCAGATTGATGGTAGCACCTAGGTCAGCCAACGCGTGGTTTAAGGGCAAACCGCCAAGCAGACACGGGATCGTGAAACAACCAGAATCTTCCAGTTTTTCTGGCAATTTGTTCTGAACCACCGCAGAACATTGCTCACTAAGTGAGACTTTAGAGACCTCCTCTAGCTTCTTCTTGTTGGAAAGAAGATCTTTTAAGAACTTGCCATACTTTGGCATATGCTGGAGGACCTCTATGAACGGGAGATTGACCTTGAGTTGTCTAAGCATATCAAGGAAGTGACTGTATTCCCTCGCGTGTTTGTGTGGCAGCAAGCGCGCCGGATAGGGAACACGACCCAGGTCATTCTAGATGGTCTTCATCTCCACCCCTTCTTCTTTTCCTATGCCTTCTCAGCAGGATTCTCCAAAACTATCTCCTCATCCACCGGCTTTTCTTCTTCTACCGGTGGGCTCTCCTTCTCTTTTACTCTTCTACTCCTAGTCGACACAGCATTCACTGAAGTCCCTGGTTCCGTCACCTCAGCTGATTCGGGCTCCTCTAACATCCTAGTATCGATTTAAGCAAAGCGAGCCCTCCAATATATCTTCTTCGCCTCTTCAGGCGACGGAATGAGATAATCAGCGTTGTGGGAGGCTTTCTCCTCCTCTCCGTGACTCCCGATCGACACGACCATCATTGAAGCGTTGGGGCATGAAGACAGACCTCCCTGTCTATCCTTCAGGCTTTGAGCGATGTCTCCTACCGTGCGTTGCAGATCCTGTAATGCTGACTGCTGATTCTTCAATAACGTGTCATGGGCATCCAGTCTCTGCGTAGTGTCCCTGTCCTGCTGGAATTAATGGGCAAGCATCTGCGTCTGATTCTCAATCATCTCTTCGATCCTTTTTGTGATGACACTGCTTCCCGAACTTGCTCCAGCTTCTCCCCCTTCTTGTTGATTCTGGCGACCATAAAACCAAGGTGGGTTGTTTCCGGATCTCTATCCCGAGCTATAAGAATTATTGTAGTTATTGTACCCTCGGTTCTGGTTCTGGTTTCCAGCAAAACTCACCTGCTCCTAATGATTTACAGGGCAATCTCTGGTGTCGTGGCCTCTCCTGCACATCTCACACCGTTGAGCACTGAGCTTTAGCTCTTTGATCTCATTAGCGATAGCTGCGAGTGCAGCATCCACGCTAGTATCAGGAATGACCTGATTCACACCTCTAGGAGAAGAGGCAGGTGCTCTAGCATTAGGAATGGAAGTCCTAGTAGATGTCTGCTGTTGTTCCGCCAGAGCGAAGCTCTCGAACATCTCTTCACACTCAGCTGGCTCCAGTTTATCCATGATATGGCCTCCCACAGCAGTGTTGAACATTTGCTGCTTCTCAAAGGTGAGGCCATTATAGAACTTCTCCACAATTGCCTAGTTAGAAAGACCATGCTTGGGGCATCGGCTCAATAATGCGTTGAACCGCTCCCATGCCATGTGATAAGGCTCGTCGGGATCCATTTGAAAGGAGTGGATTTCATCCCGAAGGCGAGCGGCCCTGGAAGGTGGATAGTACATTTTGAAGACTTGTGTAACATTCCTGATTTTTATTATTCATATTTCAATCCAATGTAATGCAATTTCGAATTCAATACTCGTGCACTGTCTCATTTATTTTCTCGCCGTAAATTAAATGCAATGATTCTATACAAATTCGCAAATTTTACTCGGTTATATACATTTAAACACTATACAAGAAACCATTTTATTCAAACTTATCAAATCTGAAAAGTCAAGGACTAAAATTGAAAAATGTCAACAAACCCTAGTCAAGCACGGTCGTGCTTCGTTCTGGCACGGTCGCGCCAAGTGCCTCGGCACGATCGCGCGACTGGTCCTGGAACGATCGCGCCTGCGTAACAGTTGAAACGTAAATGCAGTTTAATCACTCAATCATTTGAAATCCGTAACAGTCGTCCGTTTCTTTTCCCCTTAACGAATGAATCAACTATCGAATTCCTCAAACGTCTCAGTTCATATTACCAATTTCGAAAAACTCTCTCAAGCTTTCCAAGAAACAAAAAATCCACTGTTCGATCCGAATCCTCTCAATCCAGCAGCAGAAACTCGATACTCAATCATCCCTGAAGTTCCCAGACTATTTGGATTGGCCGGAGTTGCAGTAAAGATCGCCGGAACACAAGTCGTCGACGCCGGAACTCTTTCTTGCCATCTCTATCAATCCTCTACTGTTTCGGGTAATTGAAATCATTTATTTCAGTTAAGTAGTCTCTGTATCGAAAGCCCCTATTCAATTTGGGCTTCCATTATAGAAATCGATCTGAATCAGAACTCATGCTTTATTAAAAATGATTTAATCGAACCCCTACTTAAACGCGATGTACATACAATTAGATTATATGAAAAGACTCGTAATAACCCATTAATCAAAGCCCTAACAATTCCAACGTTTAAAATACAAGAATTGGTAAATTCGTGTCTGATTTGGAAAAGACACGGTCGCGCTAATCATCTAGCGCGGCCGTGCCTCATCGAGCGCGGTCGTGTCGACTAGCAGCGCGGTCGTGTTCTCCTGTCCAGACCTTGTCATGCCCTCTGGGCTAGTCTCTGTTGTATCTAAAGATCATAGACATGACCGTGCCGGGCCAAGGCACGGTCGTGCCTGTTGACAGGTCTAGATTGTGCTTCTGTTGATCAACCCGGTCGCGCCCGTGGCTTGAGCACGATCGTGCCCATCCGAGGCACGGTCGTGTGAGACTCAGAACCTTTTAACAGAATTATAAATTTTTATATTTTAATCAGTAAATGTTTCAGATTTTATAAAAATATGTTTTCTGTATTTAAAAATGGATTAAAAATTTAATCTTGGCATAAATATAATTTATTTAAAAGTTTATGAAAATTTAATTTATATTTATTATCTTACACTTAAATGATATTTTAAATAATTAAGTTACAAAATTTATAAATAAATGAGATACATTTTAAATCAAAATCATTTATTTATTTATACTTAATTACAATTAACTTTCGATCTGAATTGATTAGTTAAATACACATCAGACCAACTCCCGACTCTAACAGTTTAACCTTCTAAACATGTTGACTTTACCTAAACTGCCTGGTGCCTGCGCACTTGCGCAGGGCCTTGTTCTTGCGTACTTAATAAGTGGGCAAACCTTGCTTCATGCGTACTTGATAAGTACGCAGGACCCTCTTCATGCGTACTTGATAAGTACACAGGACCTCTTCCTACGTACTTGATAAGTACGCAGGATCAGCTTCCCCTCAATAACCCTAATTTTCGCATTCGGGTCTGATCACGTCAAAATCCCAAACTTGTTTACATTCAAAACGTTTGCTTTTCATTAAGGAACTCAAATCTATGTTTTTCTTCCAATTTCATCCGTAAAAACGTCACAGTTTCGTCCAAAACCCGAAAAATCCAAAAACGAACAAAAAACTCAGATCTAGGTTGGATCGTTACCTGTATCGAGCTTCTAATTCGGAGGTTCCTCTCACGAGCTATGGAGCAACGCACTTCTTCAATCTTGGGACGATCCACCGACTTTCTCTGTCTATGGTTTCTCTCTCTAGAACTTGCAAATGACAGAAATGTGGAGTGTGCTAGGCTAGTTATAAGGGAGGCTCCCCTATGTTCGCCCCTTCAAGCCCGCCGGCCCATCCGGCCCGGTCCGTCATGCCTCATTTGTTCATTCCGTTATTATAACTGTCGTTTTATTTTTGGGATGTTACAAGTCTACCCCTCTTATAATAGGCTTCATCCCCGAAACCTATCATAAGTCAAATAGATGAGTGTACGACTCCCTCATTTACTTCTCTGTTTCCCATGTAGATTCCGATCCATTTCGGTGCTTCCATTGGACTTTAACCAATCGAATAATCTAATTACGCAAATACTTCTCCTTTCTGTCTAAGACGGCCACGAGTTCTTCGATGTAGTTAAGACTGTTGTCGACCTCGATGTCAGTAAGTGGTACATGAGCCGATTCATCCGCCAAACACTTTCGCAAGTGTGATACATGGAAGGTAGAATGAATCCCACTTAACTCATCAGGCAACTCTAACCGATAAGCGACTTCACCAACCCGTGCCATTATCATGTATGGTCCGACAAACCTCGGACTTAACTTTCCTCTCTTCCTGAATCGTATGATTCCCTTCCAGGGTGACACTTTCAACATTACTCTATCCCCAACATCAAACTCAATAGGCCTTCGTCGTTTATCCGCATAGGATTTCTGACGATCTTGTGCGGCCTTCATTCGTGCTTTGATTTGATCAAACCTTTCCGACGTTTCTCTTACTACTTCAAGACTCCCTAATTCCTTTGTTCAATCTCACCCCAACAAACCGAGGTCCTGCATCTCCTCCCATACAACATTTCGTAAGGCGGCATGCCTATAGTCGTGTGATGACTATTGTTGAAGGAGAATTCGGCTAACGGCAGATGACTGTCCCAACTGCGGCCAAAATCGATAATACAAGCATGAAGCATATCCTCCAATGTCTGAATGGTCCTTTCGCACTGACCATCCGTCTGTGGGTGGTATGCCGTGCTGATATTAAGCCTCGTGCCCATCGCCTCGTGAAATCTTTTCCAGAACCTCGATGCGAATCGTGTGTCCCGGTCAGATACGATCGTCAAAGGCATCCCATGTCGTGCTACTACTTCGTTAATAAATACTTCCGCTAACGTCTCGCGAATAGGTAGGAAATGAGCACTCTTCGTTAAACGGTCCATAATTACCCAAATGGTGTCATGACCTTTAGCTGTGCGAGGTAGCTTGGTTATGAAGTCCATGGTAATGTGTTCCCACATCCATTCCGGTATATCAAGTGGTTGAATCTTTCTATACGGATTCTGGTGTTCGGCCTTTACTTGTGAGCAAGTTAAGCACTTGCTTACATACTTTGTCACCTCATGTTTAATTCCAGGCCACCAGTATTCCTTCCTCAGATCTTGGTACATTTTGTTGGTACCAGGATGGATAGAGTATCGAGACTTATGAGCCTCATCCAAGATTCTGGTTCTAAGCTCACCACCCATAGGTATCCATACCCGTCCAAAATGTGTCCTAACACCAAGGGTGTTATTTTCCAACTTGTCCTGTTGGCCAACCATCCTTTCCTTCTTTATGTTTTCTTCCTTAAGTGCTTCATCTTGAGCTCTTTCAATTTCCCTCATCACATCTGATGTTACCACCAACTGGCAAGCTTTCACTCTAATAGGAGTAGGCACATCCTTTCGGCTTAGAGCGTCAGCCACCACGTTTGTCTTTCCAGGATGGTATATGATTTCACAGTCATAGTCTTTTAATAGTTCCAACCATCGTCTCTGCCTCATATTAAGCTCTCTTTGTTCGAAGAAGTACTTCAAACTTTTGTGGTCAGAGTAAATAGTAAACTTCACCCCATACGGGTAGTGCCTCCAGATTTTTAATGCGAATACGACGGCAGCAAGTTCCAAATCGTGGGTTGGATAATTAGCTTTGTGAATCTTCAACTGTCGTGACGCATACGCGGGCACTCTTCCTTGTTGCATCAACACGCATCCCAATCCCTGACCCGAAGCGTCAGAGTATACCACTAAGTCTTCACTGCCCTCGGGAAGGGCCAAGACTAGAGCTTTGGTTAGCTTCTCTTTCAGTTCCTTAAACACCTCGTCCTGGATCGAACCCCATTCATACTTTACCTCCTTCCGAGTCAACTTTGTCAATGGCGAAGCTATTTTTGAGAAATCCTGGATGAATCTCCGATAGTAGCCTGCCAATCCCAAGAAACTGCAGATTTCATTTGGCGTCTTAGGAATGTTCCATTCCCTTACCGTCATTATCTTTGCTGGGTAATGCCGTTCGTGTTAATGACGTGACCTAGGAATTGGACTTCCTTAAGCCAGAACGCGCATTTGGAGAACTTAGCATACAACTTTTCCTTCTTCAGAGCCTCCAACACATCCTTTAAGTAACACGCGTGATCACCCTCATTCTTGGAGTAGATGAGGATATCATCGATGAACACAATTACTGATCGGTCCAGCATCGGTCGACACACCCTATTCATCAAATCTATGAACGCTGCGAGGGCATTCGTCAATCCGAAAAGCATTACGCGGAACTCGAAATGTCCATAACGCGTGCGGAATGCAGTTTTCGGTATGTCTTCTTCCCTTACTTTCAACTGATGGTACCCGGATCGAAGGTCGATTTTTGAGAACCAACATGCGCCTTGCTATTGATCGAACAGGTCGTCGATCCTTGGTAAAGGGTACTTGTTCTTCACCGTTCGTTTGTTCAACTCGCGATAATCAATACACATTCTCATCGAACCATCCTTCTTCTTCACAAACAACACCGGAGCACCCCAAGGCGAGATGCTCGGTTGTATAAATCCCTTCTCAAGTAGTTCGTCTAATTGGGCCATAAGTTCTTTCATTTCCACTGGTGCTAGTCGATATGGAGCCTTAGCCACGGGTTGGGCATCTGGTACTATGTTGATTCGAAATTCAATCTCTCTGTCGGGTGGTATCCCAGGCAAATCCTCTGGAAACACCTCCGGGTACTCGCGTTCCACGGGTACATCGTCTAGTTCCTTCACTTCTTTACACTTGTCAATTACGTACACCAGATAATCCTCGCATCCACGCCTCAAGTAGTTTGTTGCCTTAATAATCGAGATGACGTTTGGCATCGGGGCGTCACGATCTCCATAAACTTTGACTTTGCTACCATCCGGAGCCTTGAGTCGGATTATCTTTCATTTATATATGATTTGTGCTTCGTTGGCAGTTAACCAATCCATACCTAACATGACATCAAACCCTCCCAAAACCATAACAAACAATCTGACTGGGAACCTATGACCTTCTATTTTTATCGTGCAGTTGTCAACTACATTGGTCACTCTCGCAGTTCTACCCTCAGCGGTTTCTACGCTAAAGGCCCTTTCTAGCTGACTGACAGTGCACTTCACTCGTTTACAAAAAGTCGCAGATATAAAACTCTTACTGGCACCCGAATCAAATAACCCAGAAACAAAAGTGTTATCAAGGATGAACGTACCTGACGCCACATCGGGGTCTGCCCTGGCTTGGTCTTGCGTCAGCGCGTACGCACGAGTCTTCGCTCGGGGCCTCTCTTCTCTCTTCTCCGGGCCGTTCCCCTTCCCGGCTTCACCCATTCTGGGCTTGGTGCATTCCCGGCTCATATGACCACTCTCCCCACAGTTTTAGCATTTGAATAGCTGGGGACATTCACGTGCGTAGTGTCCGGTTTTGCCGCATTTAAATCATAGATTTGACCCTAACCGACACTCACCCGCATGTCTTACCCCACATATTGCACAGACTACCATCTCGCCTACCCTTGGCCTGTTTGTCCCGAGCCCCAAACAACTTCCTAGCCGATCACTTAGCCGGGAAACTCGGCTTCTTCTTAGGCTCTTCAATGGCAACGACCACGCCGCTCAGCTCTACTACCGAATCATAGGTCGTAGGGGCGTTTACCTTAACATAGGTGCGGACCTGGTCCGGCAGCCCTTTAATGTAACAGGAAATCTTTCTTTCCTCAGTCGTGATAAGGTGTGGCACCAGACGTGCCAGTTCATTAAACCGTGTGGTGTACTGCCGGTGCGTCATGCTCCCGGCCTTAATCCCCAGAAATTCCCTTTCTACCTTTTCGATCACATTCCTTGGACATAATTTCTTGATCACCAAAGTTTTCAAATCAGACCACATCATCGCATCCACAGTCTTGTCCCCTTTGGCTTGACGTACACCTTCCCACCAATGGGATGCTTCCTCTCTCAAGGAGTTAGCAGCAAATTTCACAACTTGATTTGCTCGACACTCGCTCAGACGGATGGCGGCTTCCATACGTATCACTTAGTCAAAATTCGCCACCGCGTCCTTCTTCCCAGTCAGGACCGGTGGGTCACATGCCTTAAAGGACTTATAGTCGCAACCACGGTTAAGAGGTGCGTTGATTGACTCAGTGTTCGGGGTACCAACCGCCGTGTTAGACCCACCCGTCTCACTAGCCTTCTTTAACGCTTCTACCAACAGTCCTGGCAGAGAAACCTTCATCAACTCAGTGAACTAGCGTGTCAAAGCCGCTCTCACTTCCGGCTCAAAAGTGAATTGTTGTTCTCCGACAACAGTCGGCTCAGTCCCGTGCACACTAATTTCTGGCTCAGTGTGAACACTTCCTTCTTCACTGTACTCCTGACGTGCAGGGTCCTGCCGCGCCCACCGTTACGACCACCGGTACGACCGCCGGTACGGCCCCCACCTCGCCTTTCGTTTCCTCTTCTTGCCTTTTCGTTCTATAAGACAAGAATCCAATGTCATCACGCTAGTTAACAAATAAAATTCATCAAGCACTGTAAGATGTTAATATACACTGACCATCTGCAATTAACCATTACACTACCTTTTGATTTCTATTTGACCACCTTTTTGATTCCATCATAACACAAGTCCTTACCTGACCCTTTCTAAGGCATACTATACATGTAAATATATACTACCTTCCTACCAGATGCTGTGGCTCGAGTTACCCGTACTGGCATCCGCTTTCCGTCTCATTCACAGTTAAAGTTTAGACACTGGGAGTGTCCAAATCTCTCAAACTATTGCTCTGATACCAACTTGTAAGGCCCCAAACCTGGGAGGCCTCACACGTTGGATTTACTCATTCACAAACAGTTATTAAACTTGAATATCAAATAACGCAGCGGAATCATTCATTCACCATAATTAAAACTTGTTCAAACATGCGGAAGCGTGACATTGTCAAATACATAAACATAACATAAACAACTCATGACGGTATGCCAGTCTTCATGATCAACCGGGTAACTCTTCTCGCTTGCCAAGCATCACCGTCCATCATCCAAACCTGCCTTAACCTGAATGTGCATACTAAAAAGTCAGGTACGCTGGTGAGTTCCAGTTTTTCATTCGATTTAATAAATAGTTCATCACTCAATAATTCATTAGGGTTTAACATCATGTATAAGAATACAGGGCCTTTCGTTCATCATTAAAAACATTCAAACATTTATCATCATCATAAACACCATTGAATGGATCGTTCGTTTAAAACATTTAACATTCATTTAAGTCATACATTACTATCTAAATCTGTGTTACCATTCGTTCCGTTATTTAGAATTGTATTGCCCCTAAGGCTTAACTGCACGAAGACCGACAATACAATACATTCCGTCAATTCCCTTTTGTATTGCCCCCATGGCTTAACGGCACGCGGACCGACAATACCCATTTAGTTGCCCATATAGCTCTCATGTCCATAAACCGACAACTTCCATCGACGGCTATGGCTCACGGCCATAACACCGTCGGATCATAATTTAACCTTCATTGGGTCACGTTAACCCCTGAGTAACCGTCGTTACTCCCTTATCGGTTGTACAACATCATAACCATTGGCAGGTCACCAAGACACTGCCCCTGTTGTTCTTATGGCAACTATGGCTCGCTGTCCATAATCTACCACAAGGCTGGGAATTACATTCCCAGACTTCATTCGTCAATTCCATTCATTCGACAGATTAGATTTGTAATGACTTCCTTAAAACCTTTGCCCTTTTCTTTTCTTTTCATAAAACATTTCCTTCATTTTCAAAACCCTTTTGTTCTTCAGTTTAAACAATTTCTTTATAAACATTTCGTTCGTAAACATTCCATTCATAAAACTTTATTTCCATAAACCGTTCATTCCAAATCATTTCATTTCGTAAACATAGTTTCATAAGAATAATTTTGTAAACATCGTTTCATAAATCATCATTTCGTATGTATGCACACCAGCCCGAAAACATTATTTAAAACATTTAAAAGAGGGCTTCTAGAACTCACCTGATAAGCTAATCTGGGTTGTCCTAAACAACGTCCCACAACATCACTTCTGATCTGAATTGATTAGTTAAATACACATCAGACCAACTCCCGACTCTAACGGTTTAACCTTCTAAACATGCTGACTTTACCAAAACAGCCTGATGCCTGCGCACTTAGCAAGTGCGCAGGGCCTTGTTCTTGCGTACTTAATAAGTGTGCAAACCTTGCTTCAAGCGTACTTGACAAGTACGCAAGGACCCTCTTCATGCGTACTTGATAAGTACGTAGGACCCTCTTCCTGCGTACTTGATAAGTACGCAGGATCTGCTTCCCCACAAAAACCCTAACTTTCGCATTCGGGACTGATCACATCAAGATCCCGAACTTGTTTACATTCAAAACGTTTGCTTTTCATTAAGGAACTCAAATCTATGTTTTTCTTCCAGTTTCATCCGCAAAAACGTCACATTTTCGTCCAAAACCCGAAAAACCCAAAAACGAACAAAAAACTCAGATCTAGGTTGGATCGTTACCTGTATCGAGCTTCTGATTCACAGGTTCCTCTCATGAGCTATGGAGCAACGTACTTCTTCAATCTTGGGCCGATCCGTCGACTTTCTCTCTCTACGGTTTCTCTCTCTAGAACTTGCAAATGAGAGAAATGTGGAGTGTGCTAGGCTATTTATAGGGGAGGCTCTCCTATGTTCGCCCCTTCAAGCCCGCCGGCCCATTCGGCCCGGCCCGTCATGCCTCGTTCGTTTATTCCGTTATTATAACTGTCGTTTTATTTTTGGGATGTTACAACACATTGGCTGCAAAATATTTTCTTCCTTCCCTTTTGCCAGTGACCACACATACAGACCTGCCAGAAAAAGAATATTCATCAGCCACAAGCTCTCTCCCAAAGATTACCTAAAAAGACTTGCCATACAAACTGAGATTCAATTCTTAGAACTTTACTGGGTCGACAACCTTACCAGCCTTGCTTCAAAAAAACCTGAAGCAAACAGCCACAGAAAAGACACTACACGATTTATCACCCAAAACCAGAAGACTCCTACACTACCTTCAGGCTTTCACCGGGAAAGCTATCACCTTCTCGTCGAAGGACATTACATACAAATTTGGAGTCATAAATATTGGAACATGCTTCTTCCCTTCATCGGTGAAGGAGAATCCCTTGAGCTACAACATATTATGAATTTAGAAGATTATTATTTAAACCTGAAAGATTTTGACTCAGACACAGGCACACCGCCAACCATTCCAGACACTCACAGAGATTTCTAGAAGATTGGCATATGCAATGACGTCAAAACCCACAAAGTCTACAAAGCCAACACAGTCTACAAAGTCGCAATAATTCATCTGACACTCCTCTGTAGAGAAAAGAAAAAGTTTTTTTGTTGTTTTACTACTTTAATTTGTAGCTGTTTCTTTTATGTCTTTTAGCTTAGTGCGTTCTTAGTGCGTTATTTATCTTTTTGTTTGATAGCTTAGTGTTCTGCCTATTTAAAGGCAAGAAAATTCATTTGTAGATACACCGAAAACATTGAATGAAATCAATCTCAGTTATGAGTAACTAAATTCTCTCTTCTCGGTTTCTCTTGTAAACCCTTATTCTTCTAAGAATTTTCTCTAGTTCTTCATACTATATCCCAAATATATAAAAAAAATAAAAAAATAAAAAAAAAGTCTTTCCGCTGCAATCCTACAATCCGTTGCAAATATTCTCATCAACCACTGCAAATATACTGTAAGTTTTTATGTTTTATTGCAAGTGTTAAAACTCTCTAATGCCCCAACCTATTTTAGTATATATATATATATATATATATATATATAGGGTGGAGTTATACTAAAAAGTGCATTGTGTGTAAGAAGGCTAAGAAGGGATTTTGGCCGTTAGATGGATATATTTGATGGACGTGATCTAGGGGTGGCCTATTTGTAGTATGTGTTATATATGAAATGGGGCGGACATTTAAATAAGGGGTATTAACGTCTTTGACAGAATTTTGAATTCAATTTGATAACAAAAAACATCTGAGATGAGTCAATTACGTAGGTTACCATATCCAAAATAGTAAAGTTCATTGAAACATTGAAAGTAAATCATGGAGGTCTGCAAAAACAATTTGGTTTGCATTACCACCGCAAGTCAGAATTTGATTTGGTGTTTTAAGTCCTAATTTTCCTTTAATACTGTAAATTGCAAGAACAGCTTATACAGTAGGGAAATAATACAGAGTCTATACAATGTTATGTTGAAAATAGCATTTTAAAACAAAAGGTAGGCATTCTTGAAGCAAAAATACACAGTTATTACAAAAGCTCGAGAAAAAAGAAGAGAATACAGAGTTACACAGAAGCTTTGATGCTTTCAAAGCAAGAATTCTAGACACACCCTGAAGACCTTGCCTCCAACCTGTTCTTGATAGATTTACAGAATTCGAACATATGGTTTCATTAGTTCTTTATGAATTACATCTTAAACTCATGATGATTGCCCTTAATGAAGAAAAATTTAAAGGGGTCACAGTGGTAGAAAAAACAAATGATAACGGAGACAGAACCTGCCTTCTCCTTCTTCATATAATCCTCAAATAAACAGATATGCCCGATGATCTAATTATTCAATTTTACCACAATGGTATGATTGATTACATCGAATTAGATTTAAGCACTAAAACAAAAAATATTATAAATTTTTTTGGAGAAAATTTTATAATAACCACAGGAAACATCTTTACACATATCTTTCCTCCATATATTGGTTGTAAACCTTTTGTTCCTTCCCTTTTGCTGATGATGTTACATACAGACCTGCAAGAAAAAGGATATTCATCAGCCATAAACCGACGGGAAAAGATTATCTGAAAAATTCAGCTATACAGAAAGAAATACAATTCTCTGATCTATATTGGATCGAGAACCTTGCCTTACAAAATCTCAAAGTCACTTCAAATCTACAGCGTAAGGATACAAAACATTTTATTACACAAAATCAAATCACTCCGGAATTACCAGATAGTTTTTATTGGGAAAGCTATCATCTTTTGGCTGAGGGACACTATTTACAAATCTGGTCCCATAAAAATTGGAACATGCTTTGCCATTTACCGGAGAAGGAGAAAATCTAGAGCTAAAACACATTATAAACATGGATGACTACAGTATCGATCCCGAGTCAGATGATTCAGGTTCGACGCCAACAATCGATAGTACACACAAAGACTTCTAAAGAATGACTCAAGCCATGACGTAGAAGATCAATAATTAACAGAAGACGCGTATACATAAAGACTTCTAGAAAATGACGCAAGTCATGACGTAGAAGACCAATTATTACACAAGACGCGTGGAAAAAGACATCCGACATAGGAAAATAATTGAAGATAAAGAATCTTATCGTTTTCCTTTTATTTTGTCGTTTTTACTTTAGTTGGTAGCCGTTGATTTGTTTCTTTAATTTGTATCCGTTGCTTTAGCTTAGTGGCGCATTATTGCGTCTTTTCTTTCGCTGCCTATATAAGAAGGCAGTTGCTTCATTTGTAATTACACCGAGAACTTCAATAATATAAGAATTTCTCTCTCTCTCTATGGCACACTAAAACTCCCTCCAACCCTCTTTAGCTTTTAACTCCTACGCCTTAGCTCCTTTCTAGACCTTCATATTATATCCCATATATCAAAAAAAAACTCCTCCAATGTGCATACTCTCTTCTACCTCACTACTCCTTCCGCGACTACCTTACTGCTCCTCCACAACCAATCATCATTCTACATTTACCTCCACTTCTTTTTAATTTTTATGTCTTTACTTGTTTAATTTTTAATTTTAACTTTACTTGTTTAATTTTTAATTTTAACTGGTACCCTTCTTAATTGGTATCAGAGCCATGCTTTCCTAAAATCTAAAAGACTGAGACATGTCCATACTAAGTCAGCGTGATTGCTTAAGTCCTATTTTGTATGAAAACCTGCTTAGGTGAAGATTAGGGATTGTATTGCTTTGATAACATATAGGACTAATGGTCCAGAAAGTTGTTTAGTTTACTTTGTTTAAATTACGTTTTAATTTATGAGATATATGAAAATATTTTAAGGAAGTCTAATCGGTGTTAGAGGAAAAGCTAAAGAGTCGGAATTTTCTTTAAACAAAGAATCTCAAAATTCAAACAACTCAAGCAGAAAACTCGATTTCTTAAATATAGAATTCTCTGACAAACCCGTCAATAAATTTATTACTAAAACTAATTTTAATTTAATTTGTAGAATCAAAAAGGATTACGAGCATAGTCTACATACAGACAATATACAGTTAAACGCCTTAACAGACTTAATAATCAATCTAGGATTCAATCTATAAAAAAGAATCCGATACTAACAAACAGTTGCTTGATACATTACAAACAAAAGTAAACAATAAAATTGAATAATACAAGAAATATATAGAAAATCTAGATTACATTAAAGATCAAAACGCCCAAATTTTAAAAGAATTAACAGGAATTAAAAGAAAAAACCTAGAACAACAAGAAGTAAATAACGGTTTAGGGTTTATGGTTTAGTTTTTTTTTGTGGGGGTGGGGGGTTTAGGTTTTTGGGGTGGGTTTAGGTTTTTTTGGGGTGGGGTGGGGAGTTTAGGTTTTTCTAGGGGGGTGGGGGTGGTGGTTTTAGGCTTTTCAGGGTAGGGTTGGAGGGGGGTTTAGGTTTTTGGGGGTGCGGGTGGAGGGGGTTTAGGTTTTTGGGGGTGCGGGTGAAGGGGGTTTAGGTTTTTGGGTTCAGGTTAGGATTCGATGAGACGGTTCCAACGCCGCTGGAATGAGCTCAATCGGAGGTCGTTTGACCCAATTCTTAGGATTTATTAGCGAAAAACCACTTTGTAGTGGAACCGTCCCCTATATATATATATATATATAGGGAATGGATCATTTAATTATTTTTAAACATTTTGAGAACTCGCGAGAACTCGTCAAAAATCCAATCACAACCATTTTTTTTGTTTTTACTATTTTTATTGTTAGAATACAACACAAAAAAATGAATTTATATATGTAAATTTACATGTCTTCATATATTAAAAAAAACATATACACTTGTGTATGTTTACCACTTACACATGTGTAAGTGTTTATCATTTACACATGTATATAAATTTTTTTAAGGATAATTTAGAGAGAAGAGATCAATTAATTGAAAAGATAAATAATTTTTTATGTTATATTTTAATAATAAAGATAGTTAAAACAAAAAAAAATGGTTTTAATTGATTTTTTGACGAGTTCTCAAGTATTTATGAGTTCTCATTTGAACCTAACCCTATATATATATATATATATATATATATATATAATATATATATATATATAGGGAAGTTCATTTCAAAGTCTTATGCAACCTTTTTTTCATTCTACGTAGATACGTCCCGCCACGAAATGCGTAGAAACCTACTATTATAATTTAAGTGTTAATGATTATCTCAATTTAGTAATTTATATTATTTAATTCGATGGTATCTAAGTTAATATCTCTATATCTCACCCATTCAATCATTTTGTCAATTTGTGAGAACCGATTTGATGGGTCAAGGGGTCTACATGTTTCGATCGTTTTTCGTTGGCGACTATTGAGGACGACTTAAATTGTTTGGTTTTTGCTTATCAATTTAGATACGGACTCCTAACAACTTTTTTTTTGTACCAGTTTGGATTTCCCACACCGTGTAGGTAGATCTAAATTCGTTTTTATGTTTCACTAAACTTGGCACTGCACGTGGTATTGAAATTGTTACAGTTATATTTTTATTCTTATACTGTTACTGTTATATCGACACTGTTACTAAATTTGACACTGAACGTGGTACTAAAACTGTTACTGTTACACTGAAACTGTTATTGAACTTGCAACTGAATGTGATAACCTGGCACTGGACATGATATTAAACTGTTATACTGATTTTGTTATATTGTGTAATGTTTAGATAATCTATCTATACTATATAATAAATAAAGGTTTTCTTATGCTACGTGTCAGCTCCATATTAATTCTAATCATTTTTTCCCGTCTCTCTTTATTATTAAATGCACCTTTATCTATTCAATAATAATATATTTTAAAAAAAATTATTAATTATACTGATAAAACATATTTATTTTAAATTATCTTTTATTATAAGAAACTTTGAAAACTAATTTCGTAGCTTATGTTTTCAATCAATAGTAAATGAAAGTCAAATTATATTGAATAGTAATTAATTTATTTTCGAAACACAATTATATATTAATTTTTACATATTTTTGAAATTTTTTTTCTGTTGTTAGTATATGTAATTCATTTTTTCACATATAATATATATATATATAAAGATTTAACAATTTTATGTATTGATATTTTTTCATACTGTGTAGTACACAGGTTCTAAACTAGTATTAGATATATGTGTGTTTATGTATTGTTATAGTTGTTACCGTTTACTGAGTAAATAGAAATTTGCTCAGGCGTACTTGTGTTTCTTGTACATTAGATTACAGGGCTATCGGGAAACCGTGGAAGAGAGCTCGAGAGCTTAAAACGAATATTTGCATTTTGAGGTAATATAGTAGGTTTTGTATATTAGTTTGAAATTATCGTTTAAAGCATTGATAGATTGACGTTTGACTTCTCATTTCTTTAATAGTGACATGTCAACTGTAGTCGGGTTGGGATGTTACATAAGGTGTTACATTTAAATATAAATATTGTTTTTAAATTTAAATAGTGGTATTTTAACTCAATAAAAATCACTTATAAACATAACCTTAGGGTTATCTTTATCATAACTATTATTTTATTACTTATATATTATACAAAAACTAAAGGAAAAAAGTTGGTATAAGAGTATGTGGTATGTCCTTACGGCCCTAAGTGATCTTGCTCACATAAGAAGGGAAATGGTGTTTCACTCAAGCGAGGGGGCTCAAATAAGAAGGGAAATTGTGTTTCACTTAAGTGATTTTGCTCATATTCCCACTAGCTAATCACATCTCTTCTTCTCCTATTTTTTTCTCTCTTCACCGTGAAAAAACTCATGAAAATTGCCTCACGCACCCCTCACTCAAGAGGGGGGGGGGGGTGGTGTTCTTCTTATGTGAGCCCCCTCACTTCAGTGAAACACCATTTCCCTTCTTATGTGAGAAAGATCACTTGGGTGAAATAACATTCCCCTTCTTATGTGAGGAAGATCACTTGGGGTACCCGTACATACCCTAAGAGATTTGAAGTTAACGACATATTTTTTTGTGTTTTGGATGGTCTATTGGTACCAAACCATTTTTGGATGGTCTATTGGTACCAAACCATTTGGGTGATCGTCGACCGCTTGACGAAAAGTGCTCACTTCATACCAATACGCGAGGCTTTTTCATCTGAGAAGCTAGCATAGTTATTCATCAACGAAATTGTAAGCAGACATTGTATGCCAGTGTCTATCGTGTCTGACAGGGACACTCGATTCACATCAAGGTTTTGGAAGAAATTCAACGAAGCATTAGGCACTAGACGGAATATTAGCACCGCTTACCACCCTCAAACCGATGGGAAATCTAAAAGAACCATTCAGACCTTGGAGGACATGCTCCCGACCTGTATAATTGATTTCGGTGGGAGCTGGGATAGCCACCTGCCATTGGCAGAGTTTTCTTATAATAATAGCTATCACTCAACCATCGACATGCCGCTATTTGAGATGTTGTATAGTAGAAGATGTAGAACCCGGATCTTTTGGGGAGAAATTAGACATAAACACTTTGTGAGCCTCGAAGTGGTCAAAGCTACTTTCGAGAAATTCGAACAAATCAAAGCACGCATGAAAGCCGCTAAGGACAGACAGAAATCATATGCGGTTAAGAGATCAAGAGACATAGAATTTCAAGTAGGGGAGATGGTACTGTTAAAAGTGTTACCCTAGAAAGGAATCATCTGATTCAGGAAGCGTGGAAAACTAAGCCAAAGGTTTGTCGAACCTTTCAAAATCCTAGCAAAAGTTGGTCACGTAGTTTACCCACTAGACATGGCCGACGAGCTTAATGGTATCCACCCTACATTCCACGTGTCGGACTTACGCAAGTGCTTAGCTGATGACACAACTCACATACCATATGACGAGATTGAAGTAGACAACAACTTAATTTATGTAGAATAACCACTAGCTATTCTTGACTGAGCCGAGAAACGACTACGCAACAAGTCAATTCCTTAAGTCAAGATACATTGAAACACCGAAATGGGCCAGAAGCAACATGGGAAAAAGAACATGAGATGAAAGAACTGTACCCTCAACTGTTTAACGCGTAGTTGGTTTCGAGGACGACACCTCTATAAGGAGGGTAGACTTGTAACATCCCAAAATAATAAATCGAACGGATAACAACGAGATCGGGATTTAATCATGGATTAAATGAAAAGTAAGGGAAATCAGCTCAAGACTCTCATTCATCATCTTCAACATTGAAACCCTAGAGAGAGAGAGAGAAAGTTCTAGAGAGAGAAAGCTCAAGAAAACACCTTCAAGCTTGGAATCTGCTCTCATCTTGTTTCTCCATCATCCCTAACCGATTCTACATGAAGAACCATGGGTTTTGAGGTAAAGATCGTCCTCAGATCTGAGTTTCTGTTTCAAAATGCGTTTTTAGGGTTTATGGGGTTTTCAACATAAAGGTTGGATTTTTACGCATAAAAAACGATTTAAAGTTTAGATCCAGTTTCATGGAAGCTATATAAACGATTTGAATGTAAAAATTTACGGTTTTGGATCAAAATCCGACCTGGAGACACTTGATGTTCTTGAGCCGACTCTAGAGTTGGTCACGTAGCTTACCGACTAGACATGGCCGACGAGCTTAATGGTATCCACCCTACATTCCACGTGTCGGACTTACGTAAGTGCTTAGCTGATGACACAACTCACATACCATATGACGAGATTGAAGTACACAACAACTTAATTTATGTAGAATAACCACTAGCTATTCTTGACTGAGCCGAGAAACGACTACGCAACAAGTCAATTCCTTAAGTCAAGATACATTGAAACACCAAAACGGGCTAGAAGCAACATGGGAAAAAGAACATGAGATGAAAGAACTGTACCCTCAACTGTTTAACGCGTAGTTGGTTTCGAGGACAACACCTCTATAAGGAGGGTAGACTTGTAACATCCCAAAATAATAAATCGAACGGATAACAACGAGATCGGGATTTAATCATGGATTAAATGAAAAGTAAGGGAAATCAGCTCAAGACTCTCATTCATCATCTTCAACATTGAAACCCTAGAGAGAGAGAGAGAAAGTTCTAGAGAGAGAAAGCTCAAGAAAACACCTTCAAGCTTGGAATCTGCTCTCATCTTGTTTCTCCATCATCCCTAATCGATTCTACATGAAGAACCATGGGTTTTGAGGTAAAGATCATCCTCAGATCTGAGTTTCTGTTTCAAAATGCGTTTTTAGGGTTTATGGGGTTTTCAACATAAAGGTTGGATTTTTGCGCATAAAAAATGATTTAAAGTTTAGATCCAGTTTCATGGAAGCTATATAAACGATTTGAATGTAAAAATTTACGGTTTTGGATCAAAATCCGACCTGGAGACACTTGATGTTCTTGAGCCGACTCTAGAGTGTCGGCCACCTGCAAGTGCTGACACTCGGCGAGGAAGAAGACGATGAGAATCGGACATAAGAGAGAATTGACCCTTAGAGAATCGGCTCCTAAAAGTTGGCCCTCTGAGAGTCGGCTCTCTGATGAACACGCTGAGAATCAGCTCCCTAGCACAACACCAAGTCCTGAACGCAAGTTCTTGCGATACTTATGAGTGCCTGCGACTCTCCTTGCCGGCACTCCCGGCCGACTTTATCATGTCTTAGCCGACTCTTGCATGAAGTAATAGAATTTGTACCTTGACTTATCTGCATATCAGCATATGCATTATCTATAGTTAAAACATCACATTCAGATTGAATACCGGTAAACATGTGAGTTCTATGTGCCCCCTATATCTTACGTGAAAATCATTTTAAATGTTTTGGGTCTGAAGTGTATACATTAAATGAATGAATTTTCCGAATGTCAATGTGATGATACATGAGATATATGAATGCTAATGTGATCATATGTGATATATGAAAATGAATGATGAACCTGATACATGATATATATGAATGCTAATGTGATCATACGTGATATATGAAAATGAATGATGAACAAATAATGAAACGTATGTATACAAACAATGAAATGAAAGTACATCATAACGTAAATGAATGAAATCTTGCTTTATATTTATATATATTGCATGTTATGAATGTATGCAAACATTATGGACGCAAACGATGACAATGGCTACTTTGGTAGACGGACGACCGCTCGACTATTATGCAGCTAGAAATGAAAGTCTAGAAAGGTAGACTAAACTAAGGCTACTTTGGTAGAATCAGTCGCTCAATCGATGCACGACTGTGTATATAGTTCGGGTGGGAAACGGCTGCCTTAGGGAAGACGGGCTAATAGGCGGACTATGACAGTAAGATGGTTGAGACGGTCGGCCGACGGTTTGCCGGACTGTTAATGCAGACGGATGGTTTTAGTGCCGGACGGTTAATGAAATGGGTTACGACGGTAGTTCGAGGGCGTTTGTCTTTGTGACTCCCGTAATTAAAATGACTGGTTGATCACCCATATGTATATGACCATGAATGTTCATCAAGAAATAAGCATGTATGTATTCATATACGTAGAATGTTATATGAAAGTAGTAAAGTAAAGAACGTACTAATAAATATATACATATATATATATATATATGTGTGTATATATATATAATTATTCTCAAAAGAGAATGTAAATGTCTGATTGCTTTTAAACTAGAACTCACCAGCGTTCGCTGACTTTTAGTATGCACTTCAGGTAAGAGGAAGAAAGGACGTGCGAAGGCATGAAGGCTGACATCCCGTTTAATTTCCTACGTGCCAAAGCAATATTTATGATTAAATGTTAAGACTTCCGCTGCTATGTTTTGTAATTGAATGATACGCTTCCGCTATGTTGAATGATTTTAATTAAAAGTTCAGTGTTGATTACTATGTTTATGAGTGTTGATTACTATGTTTATGAGTAAATCCAATAAGTGAGGACTCCCGGGAAAGAGGCGTTACATATTAGTACCAGCCGACCCATTCGTACTTTTCATCGCATCGGTTAGCATAGTTGGTAGGGTGGCCCTCATTATCTCAATGATTTCTCGAGACAGTTCATTTTTTTGCTCAGGCTCAAAACTATACTGCTGTTTAGCCACTAGGGTATCCTAGGGATTATATTTACTTACCACAGGGCTGACATGCACGCTTTCCTCATCATTTTGCCTTCGATTAACGGGTACCCTACCGCGACGTCCAGTACATCCCCATCACGCCTTCCACTACGATGCCATGCCATTTCTTCCTATAAGAACAAAAAAATCAAATGTCATCATGCTAGTTAAGAAGTAGAACACAACAAGTATTGTAAGATGTTAATATACACTGGCCATTTTCCATTAACCATTACACTACCTTTTGGTTTCTATTTGATCACCTTTATGATTACATCAAACTCTCATCCTAGTCTAACGTTTTCTAAGGGAAAATCAAACTTACTACATTTGTACCGGATGCTTTGGCTTGAGTTACCTGTACTGGCATCCGTTACTTGTTCCCATTCTCAGTTTAAGCTAAGATATTGGGGATGTCTGAATCTCTCAAACGTTATTGCTCCGATACCAATTTATAAGGACCCAAACCTAGGAGGCCTCATGTGTTGGATTTACTCATTCACAAATAGTTCTTAAACTTCAAATATCATAAGCAACGGAAAATAATGTCATTTCATAGTCTCAAAATCACAACCAATTAAAACATTTTCTGTTACACTCAATCAACATTCAAAACGAGATGCCAGACTTCTCTCGCGCCGGGTAACTCTGCGGATTAACCAAGCAACATCCATCCATCAACCATCATCATTTTAATCTTGACATGCATACTAAATGTCAGCTAACGCTAGTGAGTTCAACTCTTACATTTGTTTAAGGAAATGGTTTAACATTCGTCAAATCATTCGTTAAGCTTTTAACATTCATCATAAAATAGGGCATACATTCATTCCTCATCTACATTCGCCATTTAAACATTCATCAAGTCATAAATTTATTAGTCTAAATATGTATCATCAGAGGAACTAATTAGAGACAGGATTATTGTAAACTGATATTGTGGTGGAAATACAAAGCGTTTTTTACACCGTTGTTGTTGATTAAGTCACACGAGCACGTTGATCATGGATTCCGCACGTTATCACCGTGTCGTACCGCGAGTCTAAATATCCGTCACGCACCGAATTAGGGACCTACAAGTGGTATCAGAGCTATTGCTCTTGATTAGCGGAAGATTCATGGTGTTTTCGTGTCAAATCAACATCAAATTTCAAAGATTTTGAAGATTTTTCATCTTTTTTGTGTTCTTGATAAAAATGGAGAGATTTTGATCATTTTCGATTGATTTTGGATTCATTTGATGAAATGGATCCGATAAAAGTATTCCTAATCAGTTCCTACACATTCCTACGTTTCAATTTAATCAAATTCCATCAATTCAGCAAGATATGATGATTTTCAGAATTTTTGGTTCGTGTTTGGGTTGAACAGCTGAACTACGCGAACTTAAAATTCTGTTGCAGACGAACTTAGTAGGCGAACTTAATAAGTTCGCTTCACTCAGAATTAGGCGAACTTAATAAGTTCGCTTTGTGAAGATCAGGCGAACTTAACAAGTTCTCTTCGGGTCAAGTTCGCTTCTCAGTGAAATTCAGGCGAACTTATTAAGTTCGCTTGTACAGTATCAGGCGAACTTATCTGTTTGCTAGTGTTCATAAAAAAAAATGTCATTTCATAGTCTCAAAATCACAACCAATTAAAACATTTTCTGTTACACTCAATCAACATTCAAAACGAGATGCTAGACTTCTCTCGCGCCGGGTAACTCTGCGGATTAGCCAAGCAGCATCCATCCATCAACCATCATCATTTTAATCTTGACATGCATACTAAATGTCAGCTAACGCTAGTGAGTTCAACTCTTACATTTGTTTAAGGAAATGGTTTAACATTCGTCAAATCATTCGTTAAGCTTTTAACATTCATCATAAAATAGGGCATACATTCATTCCTCATCTACATTCGCCATTTAAACATTCATCAAGTCATAAAATTATTAGTCTAAATATGTATCATCAGAGGAACTAATTAGAGACAGTATTATTGTAAACTGATATTGTGGTGGAAATACAAAGCGTTTTTTTACACCCTTGTTGATTGAGTCACGCGAGCACGTTGATCATGGACTCCGCACGTTATCACGGTGTCGTACCACGAGTCTAATTATCTGTCACGCATCGAATTAGGGACAAGTGGTATTAGAGCTATTGCTCTTGATTAGCAGAAGATTCGTAGTGTTTTCGTGTCCAATCAACATCAAATTTCAGAGATTTTGAAGATTTTTCATCTTTTTTGTGTTCTTGATAAAAATGGAGAATTTTTTATCATTTTCGATTGATTTTGGATTCATTTGATGAAATTGATCTGATAGAAGTATTCCTAATCAGTTCCTACACATTCCCACAGTTCAATTTAATCAAATTCCATCAATTCAGCAAGATATGATGATTTTCGGAATTTTTTGTTCGTGTTTGGGTTGAACAGCTGAACGAGGCGAACTTAAAATTCTGTTGCAGGCGAACTTAGTAGGCGAACTTAATAAGTTCGCTTCACTCAGTATTAGGCGAACTTAATAAGTTCGCTTGGTGAAGATCAGGCGAACTTAACAAGTTCTCTTCGGGTCAAGTTCGCTTCTCAGTGAAATTCAGGCGAACTTATTAAGTTCACTTGTACAGTATCATGCGAGCTTATCTGATTGCTAGTGTTCATAAAAAAAAATAATGTCATTTCGTAGTCTCAAAATCATAACCAATTAAAACATTTTCTGTTACACTCAATCAACATTCTAAACGAGATGCCAGACTTCTCTCGCGCCGGGTAACTCTGCGGATTAGCCAAGCAGCATCCATCCATCAACCATCATCATTTTAAACTTGACATGCATACTAAAAGTAAGCTAACGCTAGTGAGTTCAACTCTTTCAATTGTTTAAGAAATGGTTTAACATTCGTCAAATCATTTGTTAAGCTTTTAACATTCATCATAAAATAGGGCATACATTTATTCCTCATCTACATTCGCCATTTAAACATTCATCAAGTCATAAATTTATTAGTCTAAATATGTATCACCCGAGGAACTGATTAGAGACAGGATTATGGTAAAATGATATTGTGGTGGAAATACAAAGCGTTTTTTTACACCGTTATTGTTGATTGAGTCACACGAGCACGTTGATCATGGATTCCGCATGTTATCATCGTGTCGTACCACGAGTCTAAAGATCCGTTACGCACCGAATTTGGGACCTACAAGTGGTATCAGAGCTATTGCTCTTGATTAGCAGAATATTCGTGGTGTTTTTGCGTCCAATCAACATCAAATTTCAGAGATTTTGAAGATTTTTCATCTTTTTTGTGTTCTTGATAAAAATGGAGAATTTTTTATCATTTTCGATTGATTTTGGATTCATTTGATGAAATTGATCCGATAGAAGTATTCCTAATTAGTTCCTACACATTCCTACGGTTCAATTTAATCAAATTCCATCAATTCAACAAGATATGATGATTTTCGGAATTTTTGATTCGTGTTTGGGTTGAACAGCTGAACCAGGCGAACTTAAAATTCTGTTGCAGGCGAACTTAGTAGGGGAACTTAATAAGTTCGCTTCACTCAGTATTAGGCGAACTTAATAAGTTCGCTTGGTGAAGATCAAGCGAACATAACAAGTTCGCTTCGGGTCAAGTTCGCTTTTCAGTGAAATTCAGGCGAACTTATTAAGTTCGCTTGTACAGTATCAGGCGAACTTATCTGTTTGCTAGTGTTCATAAATAAAAAAAAAATTAATGTCATTTCATAGTCTCAAAATCATAACCAATTAAAACATTTTCTGTTACACTCAATCAACATTCAAAACGAGATGCCAGACTTCTCTCGCGCCGGGTAACTCTGCGGATTAGCCAAGCAGCATCCATCCATCAACCATCATCATTTTAAACTTGACATGCATACTAAAAGTCAGCTAACGCTAGTGAGTTCAACTCTTTCATTTGTTTAAGGAAATGGTTTAACATTCGTCAAATCATTCGTTAAGCTTTTAACAATCATAATAAAATAGGGCATACATTCATTCCTCATCTACATTCGCCATTTAAACATTCATCAAGTCATAAATTTATTAGTCTAAATATGTATCATCAGAGGAACTGATTAGAGACAGGATTATGGTAAACTGATATTGTGGTGGAAATACAAAGCGTTTTTTTACACCGTTGTTGTTGATTGAGTCACACGAGCACGTTGATCATGGATTCCGCACGTTATCACCGTGTCGTACCGCGAGTCTAAAGATCCGTCACGCACCGAATTAGGGACCTACAAGTGGTATCAGAACTATTGCTCTTGATTAGCAGAAGATTCGTGGTGTTTTCGTGTCCAATCTACATCAAATTTAAGAGATTTTGAAGATTTTTCATCTTTTTGTGTTGTTGATAAAAATGGAGAATTTTTTATCATTTTCGATTGATTTTGGATTCATTTGATGAAATTGATCTGATAGAAGTATTCCTAATCAGTTCCTACACATTCTTACGGTTCAATTTAATCAAATTCCATCAATTCAGCAAGATATGATGATTTTCGGAATTTTTGGTTCGTGTTTGGGTTGAACAACTGAACCAGGCGAACTTAAAATTCTGTTGCAGGCGAACTTAGTAGGCAAACTTAATAAGTTCGCTTCACTCAGTATTAGGCGAACTTAATAAGTTCGCTTGGTGAAGATCAGGCGAACATAACAAGTTCGCTTCGGGTCAAGTTCGCTTCTCAGTGAAATTCAGGCGAACTTATTAAGTTCGCATGTACAGTATCAGGCGAACTTATCTGTTTGCTAGTGTTCATAAAAAAAAATAAAAAATGTCATTTCATAGTCTCAAAATCACAACCGATTAAAACATTTTCTGTTACACTCAATCAACATTCAAAACGAATGTGTAGGAACTGATTAAGTTCGCCTGCAACAGAAAATTCTTCAAATCATTTGTTAAGCTTTTAACATTCATCATAAAATAGGGAATTTTTGGTTCGTGTTTGGGTTGAACAGCTGAACCAGGCGAACTTAAAATTCTAATACAGGCGAACTTAGTAGGCGAACTTAATAAGTTTGCTTCACCCAGTATTAGGCGATCTTAATAAGTTCGCTTGGTGAAGATCAGGCGAACTTAACAAGTTCGCTTCAGGTCAAGTTTGCTTCTTAGTGAAATTCAGGCGAACTTATTAAGTTCGCTTGTACATTATCAAGCGAACTTATCTGTTTGCTAGTGTTCATAGAAAAATAAAAAAATAAAAAAATAATGACATTTCATAGTCTCAAAATCACAACCAATTAAAACATTTTCTTTTACACACAATCAACATTCAAAACGAGATGCCAGACTTCTCTCGCGCCGGGTAACCTTGCGGATTAGCCAAGCAGCATCCATCCATCAACCATCATCATTTTAATCTTGACATACATACTAAAAGTCAGCTAACGCTAGTGAGTTCAACTCTTTCATTTGTTTAAGGAAATGGTTTAACATTCGTCAAATCATTCGTTAAGCTTTTAACATTCATCATAAAATAGGGCATACATTCATTCCTCATCTACATTCACCATTTAAACATTCATCAAGTCATAAATTTATTAGTCTAAATATGTATCATCAGAGGAACTGATTAGAGACAGGATTATGGTCAACTGATATTGTGGTGGAAATACAAAGCGTTTTTTTTACACCGTTGTTGTTGATTGAGTCACACGAGCACGTTGATCATGGATTCCGCACGTTATCACCGTGTCGTACTGCGAGTCTAAAGATCCGTCACGCATCGAATTAGGGACCTACAAGTGGTATCAGAGCTATTGCTTTTGATTAGCAGAAGATTCGTGGTGTTTTCGTGTCCAATCAACATCAAATTTCACAGATTTTGAAGATTTTTCATCTTTTTTGTGTTTTTGATAAAAATGGAGAATTTTTGATCATTTTTGATTGATTTTGGATTCATTTGATGAAATTGATCCGATAGAAGTATTCCTAATCAGTTCCTACACATTCCTACGGTTCAATTTAATCAAATTCCATCAATTCAGCAAGATATGATGATTTTCGGAATTATTGGTTCGTGTTTGGGTTGAACAGCTGAACTAGGCGAACTTAAAATTCTGTTGCAGGCGAACTTAGTAGGCGAACTTGATAAGTTCGCTTCACTCAGTATTAGGCGAACTTAATAAGTTCGCTTGGTGAAGATCAAGCGAACATAACAAGTTCGCTTCGGGTCAAGTTCGCTTCTCAGTGAAATTCAGGAAGTTCGCGTGTACTGTATCAGGCGAACTTATTAAGTTCGCTAGTGTTCATAAATAAAAAAAAAATAATGTTATTTCATAGTCTCAAAATCATAACCAATTAAAGCATTTTCTGTTACACTCAATCAACATTCAAAACGAGATGCCAGACTTCTCTCGCGCCGGGTAACTCTGCGGATTAGCCAAGCAGCATCCATCCATCAACCATCATTATTTTAAACTTGACATGCATACTAAAAGTCAGCTAACGCTAGTGAGTTCAACTCTTTCAATTGTTTAAGGAAATGGTTTAACATTCGTCAAATGATTTGTTAAGCTTTTAACATTCATCATAAAATAGGGCATACATTCATTCCTCATATACATTCGCCATTTAAACATTCATCAAGTCATAAATTTATTAGTCTAAATATGTGTCACCCGAGGAACTGATTAGAGACAGGATTATGGTAAACCGATATTGTGGTGGAAATACAAAGCGTTTTTTTACACCGTTGTTGTTGATTGAGTCACACGAGCACGTTGATCATGGATTCCGCACGTTATCACCGTGTCATACCGCGAGTCTAAAGATTCGTCACGCACCGAATTAGGGACATACAAGTGGTATCAGAGCTATTGCTCTTGATTAGTAGAAGATTCGTGGTGTTTTCGTATCCAATCAACATCAAATTTCAGAGATTTTGAAGATTTTCATCTTTTTTGTGTTCTTGATAAAAATGGAGAATTTTTGATCATTTTCGATTGATTTTGGATTCATTTGATGAAATTGATCCGATAGAAGTATTCCTAATCAGTTCCTACACATTCCTACGGTTCAATTTAATCAAATTCTATCAATTCAGCAAGATATGATGATTTTCGGAATTTTTGGTTCGTGTTTGGGTTGAACAGCTGAACCAGGCGAACTTAAAATTATGTTGCAGGCGAAATTAGTAGGCGAACTTAATAAGTTCGCTTCACTCAGTATTAGGCGAACTTAATAAGTTCGCTTGGTGAAGATCAGACGAACTGAACAAGTTCGCTTCGGGACAAGTTCGCTTCGGGTCAAGTTCGCTTCTCAGTGAAACTCAGGCGAACTTATTAAGTTCTCTTGTACAGTATGAGGCGAAGTTATCTGTTTGCTAGTGTTCATAAAAAAAAGTATTTTGGCGGGAAAATTCTTCTTGTTCAATTTTTTTAGGGAAAGTTTATATCGTCCGGTACATCCCCGTCACGCCTTCCTCTACGATGCCATGCCATTTCTTCCTATAAGAACAAAAAAATTTAATGTCATCATGCTAGTTAACAAGTAGAACACAAGTATTGTAAGATGTTAATATACACTGGCCATTTGCCGTTAACCATTACACTACCTTTTGGTTTCTATTTGATCACGTTTATGATTACATCAAACTCTCATCCTAGTCTAACGTTTTCTAAGGGAAAATCATACTTACTACATTCGTACCGGATGCTTTGGCTTGAGTTACCTGTACTGGCATCCGTTACTTGTTCCCATTCTCAGTTTAAGTTCAGATATTGGGGATGTCTGAATCTCTCAAACGTTATTGCTCTGATACCAACTTATAAGGACCCAAACCCAGGAGGCCTCACGTGTTGGATTTACTCATTCACAAATAGTTCTTAAACTTCAAATATCGTAAGCAACGGAAAATAATGTCATTTCATAGTCTCAAAATCACAACCAATTAAAACATTTTCTGTTACACTCAATCAACATTCAAAACGAGATGCCAGACTTCTCTCGCGCCGGGTAACTCTGCGGATTAGCCAAGCAGCATCCATCCATCAACCATCATCATTTTAAACTTGACATGCATACTAAAAGTGAATCCAGTCACAGGTGAAGATATGGTGTATTCTGATGAGAGTGATGATGAATATTTTGATGAAGCTAAGGTAGAGGGTATACCGAAAGCTATTAAGAAAGAAGACTCAAAGGTTGATTCTAATTCATCTGAAAATTATACATTTGGAAGTTGTTCATACTCAAGGAGAGTTCCATATGTCAGAGATTATAAAGACAGGCGTACATGTTTTCATTGTAATGAGATATGACACATTGTGGTGAACTGTCCTTACGAAAATAAAGAGAAGAAGCATGTAGAGGCTGAGAAGATGAAGCCTGAATCAAAACCTGTTGAGAAAAAGTTTGTTCATTCTCAAACTCCAAAAGAAGTTCATATAGGAGAATCTTCTTCAAGTGCATCTAATCGTGTGAAGATTCCTTATATGAGAGATTATCGTGAGACGAGATCTTGCTTTTCTTGTGGTCTTGTGGGTCATATTCGGATTGCTTGTACACACAAAGACAAAGGTAACCGACATATTACTCCAGAAAAGGTAAGAACTCATGGTATGCCTTATGTTAACCCAAATGTGGTTAAACCTCATGATACACCAAAGGGTAATTCAAAATCTGAGGTTAGGCTTTCAAGACCTCAAAGACGGAGGAGAAATAGAAGATTGAGAAAACTTTTAGAACAACAAGAGTTTTCACAATCAAAACATTTTTCAAATGAACAAGATTGTTCAAACACTTCACATTTTAAGCAAAAAGAACTTAATGAAAAGAAGTATGTTTAGAAATCTAAAGTTTCTGTTTCTGACTCGTCAGACCAATCTCCTAAAATCGACGAGAGATTTGATTGTGAATGGAGTGAGGTTTATTATTTTGATACAGATGAACGACCCATGACTACCATGGCCCAATTTCAAATTAATGTTTCTTGTTAGTTGTGCAGGATTTACCAAGAGGGACTATTAATACCATTTTGGTTGTTGATAGTGGTGGTTCTAAGCACATGACAGGGAATGACATCTGCAAGAGTACATAGTTGTTGATAACTGAGAAATCTATTTGATTCAACAACTTGATGCTCAAGGGGGAGAATATGTCACACACAATGTTTGGAAAGAGTTTTCCAAAGTCCAAATGATAACCTGGAACTTAGGATGACGATGGTGAGCATAAATTCATTGATGTAACCATTTGACTAGTTGAGGGGGAGTCTACAGGACAGGGGGAGTACAGAACTGTGTTGGTGACAAAGGCAAAGGCATTCAATTACAGGATTACATCGGTTTGAGTTTTTTAATTGATTGACTTGCTTAATCCTATGTAACCAAGTAAAATGTTTTTCTTAAAATGTTTTTATGGAAGGTTTATTTTTGTTTCTTTTATTTTCTTTGAAAAAGATTTTGAAAAATCCAAACAAATTGAAAAAGAGAAAATCGACATTACTTGAAGTTAAAGAAGAGATGATAGTACATCAGTAGATGTTCTTTCACAAGAAAGTGGGAATGAGATGCTTTAGTTTCAAATCTTATAATATTGACAATTTGAATTTGTGTGTCATAGCATGATTCTATTTTCTTTGAATGTTTATCGCATATCATAACATGCAATATGAAAGTCTTGAAAAGATAGAGTGTGATAATCTTGATAGATATTGGTTTGATTGGTCAAGGCTTGAAAGAATGACATAGGATACCATTTGATATTATATGGATTTTATATCCAAGATGTGTGATTGATATATCATATATACTGATATGATCTTCTTACTCGTGATGTTCGAACAAAAAGATGTGATTTTGTATTTTACATTTCAGTTTGTACAGAGAAAAACCAAAAAGATTTTGTCTTTCTTATGTTTGAAAAACCAAAAAGATTTTATTTTTCCAGCTTCCATGGAAATCTTAATTGTTGGTTATTGTTGGTTATTCTGGGTTGTTCTCCTTTGAAAAAACTGAATATTGCAGATAGAAGTTGACAAGGGGTCCTTCTCCAAAGTTTTCTTCTAGAAATAGAAAGAGAATGTGCAGATGAACAAGACGAAGACTACAGTGTGTTTGATGATATATGAAGACAGATGACAATTTTCTAAAGCAGTTGTCAAGGGGGAGTCTGTTGGAGCATATTCTGGTGACAACGAGCTTGAAGATATTATGTCTTAGTCTTAGAGTCTTTGACTTGTATTTGATAGAATTGTTAGCAACAGTTAAAGGGGAGTCTGTTAGGACATGTTTTGTAACTGTTGATAAAATTCTATGTAAGTTCTGCTAGAGGCGAACTTAACAAGTTCGCCTAGCCTATCAGAGGCGAACTTATTAAGTTCGCCTAGTATATTAGAGGCGAACTTATATAGCAGGTCTGGTGTTTATAAATAGAGTCTGTGAGACAGAACAGAAGAGAGAGTGAACGAACCAGAGAGATCAGATCAGAGAAGTCCGATTGAGTCTATAAACATCATTGTGATTGAAATACGAATTGAGAAGTTTATTTACTTGATTGTTTGTTTGTCTTTTATGCGTATAAACGTTGACTCGTTGGATTCCGCACTCCGAGTAAACGTCACGTCTTATCACGAGATCGATCCGTAGACGCGCCATGGGGACCTACATTCACTAGCCCATTAGCCTTCATTTTCATCCCCGGCCCATTTACAAGTGTCGGGTTTTTCGGATGTTACAATATATAAGGCTTTTAAATGGAATATTCTCATGCATATTAATGACATATTCCATGCAATATGACATATTTCTTCAAGATATATATGAAATATATTATATTTTTATTTTCACAAATAATATATATATATATATAGAGAGAGAGAGAGAAGTGGTAGTTGGAGTTCAACGGGCAACCACAAAAAAAGTGGGGAACCGAACAACCATGTAAAAAACTCATAAAAAACTCAATTTCACATATGAAAAACTCATTTTTTGTAAAAAAAAATTCAGAGCTTTTGCATATAAACACATTATAAGCCGTTCGAACAAAAAAACTTAGTTTTTGTAAAAAATATAATTATTTTTCTACTTTTTTAACTTTTTATTTTTATTTTTTAGAATGCCTTGAAAATGTGTTTATATGCAAAATCTCGAATATATATATATATATATATATATATATATATATATATGTATATATATAAATGAGTTTTTCACATTTGAAATTGAGTTTTTTATCAGTTTTCACAAGTTAAACACATAGTTTCCCGGTTCCCCTTTTTTTGGGGTTTCCCAAATAACCCTCCCCTACATATATATATATATATATATATATATATATATATATATATATATATATATATATAAGGCCCCAAACACGGGAGGTCTCACGTGTTGGATTTACTAATAAACAAAAAGTTCATAAACTAGAATATCACATAACGCAGCGAAACTGCAAAAAAATGTAGCATAAACTTGTTCAACATTCAATAGTCATAAACATTGTCTAATCATAATAAAAATATACGTAAACATGAAATAACATAACATAAAACATAAGTCAACAAATGCATCGAATCTGCTATTTCGTAAACGTTAATTCCATACTTTAAGCACGGTACCTCATAGGGCACCCGTACCAAAACTTCAAGCATGTCATCCCTAGGATAGCACGTACCAAACTTCAAGCACGATAATCCGTAGAGTGACACGTATCAAACTTCAACGATCACGGTATTTTCCCCTCGGTGACCGTCGTCACCCCAGTTGTACAATAGTTGGCCAGCCACAAAGGCCCCTATAAAGGTATTGCCCATACGTAGCGTACATAACACATATAACTTCGATTCCCAAGGGAACCATGTCGGATTTGTTCATTATGTGACTTTCATAAAACATTTACTTCTTTTACTTCTGTTATACCCTCTGATCTGCTTGAATCAAGCAAACGAATCACCAATAAACTCCTGGAAAGGCGGAATACAATCCAAGAGATAACGAGACCAAATACACGGATCAAACGCCAAAATACGAATAGCATGCCATAAGAACGAGATCAATCACAATATGCTTTCTTCTATTAGAATAAATACTGAATACAAGATGCTAACTGTGTGAAACAACACTTAGTCAGGCTAAACATAATCAGATTATCAGCTAAGACAAATGCAAAAGTTCTCATTACATTTCAAACAAAAGACTATTTATAAGATAAAGTTTTCGTCCGAAAACTTTCTTGACCGAAAACGTTTTCGACCGAAACAGTTTTTGACCGAAAACTATACACTTGTACATTTTGAGCTTTGAACTTGAACTCGATGGACTACTAGGTTCCAAGAATCTCCCCCTAGTCCGTTGAATACCAATTCTTCAGTCTTTGTCTTCAGCTGGCTTTGCTTCCACTTTAACAGGCTTTGATTCCAACTCCTGAAATATTTTCTTGATTATCTTTGCTTCGGCTCGCATCGACAGACATCTTGCAACCGATCACACCCCCAAATTCCACTTCCGGGCTATACATGAGGGGCGTGACTCGAGAGTATCTTTACCATTGAATTACTTTGAATGACCACTAAATGGTTTTCAAAATACATGTTTTAAATGCATGGCTTGGACAAGACCAAAAAAAGTTTAACAAAGTTCAAAGTAAATGTGCGGAAGCAATGTTTAAAAGTTTACAACGCTTAACAATTGAATTAAAAGCGTTTGTCAAAATAGGATGTCATGCATGAATAGTGTGTGACTCTTGTGGGTGCATCCTAGCCACATATCCTATGCATTCAACGACGTGAGATAAACATGCTAAAATGGCTCAACATAATGTTGGTGAGTTCACAGGTTGTATGTAATGGAAATCATATCATGAAATGTATTGGAAAATATTATATTGACAATGCATGGAAAAGCATATGTTGAAAATGCATGTAAAAGAATATGTACTCTACACATTCATTGTTGATAAGACAAAACCAAAAATTATCATAAGTCAGCCAACCGAAGCTCAACTGTAGCCATTGAAAAAGGAAAAGGATGTGGTTCGCCTCTTTGTGCAAAGCACATGAATGGATTAAGTCAATTATGTACCCGTTCGACATTCATTCACAGTTAGCGCTACTAACCCGGGCAGGGGTTTTTAAACCCAACAGTACTGTTCTTGATCACCTCGCTTGTGGAAAAATTAACGGTTGACTCTGAGAGGACTTTGTACACACCAGTATAACTTATATAATTAATGTAACTGTGTAAGCATGGAAATATGAGTTTTGAAAAATGTATTTGAGCATGTATCTCATGCCAAAAGGATAATGAGTAAAACGGGGCTGTGAGAACTCACCTGATAAAGCGGTAATGATATCCAAGTCTTAGCAAATCCGGATAAATGAGACTTTAAGGTCTAAGTATTGTAAATGTTTGACTATGAACTCTATGCATCCAAAGAGTTGTTTCAAAAATGACTTTGACGCTTCAAAGATGTTTTGACTTGACGACCCGTTGGTGACACGTTGGACTAAAGCATTCAAATCCTAATATAGAATTCAAATGTACTTTGAAATAGTCTATTATCGTCTAATAAACACATTGACACATTCGATTGGAATTTAGAACTTGACACACAACTTTTGGTACATTTAAAGTTTCCTTTATTGGAAAGTCAAGCTGTTGAGTCCTAAACATGGCAACTATGCAAATTTGATGTTCACACATGAAATTAGGCATGTTATAACGCATATAGAACATCCCAAGGTTTACTTGCTAAAAATAGACAAACATGCGAGTTTCAGATAATTAAAGTTTCCTATTATAGCAAGACTATGTCAAGTTGTCAAGTTTATGGAATAATAACAAATATTATCATACAATGCACTTAGTTAAGTGTTACTAAGTCATTTAGACATTCTAATCATGTTAATAACATGCATTCATAACTCTTGAAAGAATAAAGTTTTCTTATTTAGAAACCGAGCTCTAAAACTCATACACATGCATTTTAATCCATCATTTTGGTCAATCATTCTTCCACAATGTTCACTATACTAGTTTCATGCTTTGAATACACCCAAACACCAAGTTTTCATAGATGTCAAGAAATAAAGTTTCTAAAAATAAAAAACGAGCTTAAAAGCATCATGGACATGTGATTTTACCGAAAAAAATCATACAATCTTTGTATCTAGTGTTTAGGCATCACTTCCACCAAACAAATTACATCATAACTTCTTTTAACAAAAACCAAAAAATTAAAGTTACTATAAATACAACCAAGCATGAAATCTCGTATGACCGAAAGTTCTAGATAGCAAATCTATATATATTATCCATTCTTTATGCATATCTAACCATTTTCCATCATCAAATCAGCCTAAACATGGCATCTATCATGAAACCCAAAATTAAATTTTCCTAAAATAGCAAAACTGAGAATGCATGTATCATCCAACACTTTTGACAACAAAATTTGCACATATTATCCATCTATAACTATTATCACAACATAATCCATCATCAAATCAACAAAATCTCATCATCTAACACATGCACATATAATAAAATTATCTTAAATGGATACCGAGATTATGAACAAAATCCGGGTTCAAAATCACCAACAATATGTACCATTTGAGTTTTAAAACACATTTCCTTTAAGAATCCATGGTTAATCCTTCATAAAAATGAGTTTTCTTTGGATGCATGTTCATATGAACATGAAGATGAAAAATGAAGAAAAAGAGGGTTTTGATCTTACCAAACTTGAAAATGTGATGGAATGATGGATGAAATCTCTTGCAAACTTGATAATCTTCACTTGGATGCTTGATTTTGGATGGAATGGAGATCAAACAACAAAAAAAATGAGGATGGATGGTGGTGGTGATCTCGGCCAAAAGGGGGGGAAGAGGGAGGGGAGAGAGAAAGAGTGAAAGAGTGGAATGGTGAAAGTGGGGGGGGGGGGGGAAGGGGGTATTTATAGGGTATTTTGACTCCGGGTGGTAGAAAATGAATAGTCACCGATTTATTGATGAAAATCCCGAATAGGTATGAATGAAATTATTTAAAAATAATTTGACTCATATTGCTATGTTTAATATATAAAATTTTTTGATTTTTATTTGGAAATGTCGGTACATACTGCAGGCTGGCCGGACAACGTTAAAATAGAAAGTTTCTCAGAAAATTCCTGAAAAATTCACAGAGTCTTGGAATAACATATCACAGTACTACATGCAATTTGTGCACACCAAATATATGTCTGTAGGTCCACATGACTCATCTCAGATCGATCTCGTGACATGACATCATGACTCATCTCAGATCGATCTCGTGACATGACATCATGACTCATCTCAGATCGATCTCGTGAGAGGATGTCTCGATAACACGGAGTGCGGAATCCTTCGTGTTAACGTATGTATATCAATTGACAATAGAAACAGCAGGTAAACAAACTTCTCTTTGTATTCCACAAAACACATAGTTTACAGATTCACAGAATACACTCGTTCAAAGTCTCACTGCTCTCTTTCTCTATTCTGAACAGATTCTGTAAACTCTCTATTTATAGAGACACGATCTGCAATAGGCGAACTTAACATAGAATTTTATCAACAGTTACAAAACATGTCTTAACAGACTCCCCTTTAACTGTTGCTAACAATTCTATCAATTACAAGTCAAAGACTCTATGACTAAGATATAATATCTTCAAGCTCGTTGTTACCAGAATATGCTCCAACAGACTCCCCCTTGACAACAGCTTTAGAAGATTGTCATCCGTCTTCATATATCATCAAACACACTGTAGTCTTCGTCTTGTTCATCTGCACACTCTCTCTTTATTTCTAGAAGAAAACTCGGGATAAGGACCCCTTGTCAACTTCTGTCTGCAATTTTCAGTTTTTGTAAAGGAGAACAACCAAGAATAACCAACAATTAAGATTTCCATGGAAGCTGGAAAAATAAAATCTTTTTGGTTTTTCAAACATAAGAAAGACAAAATCTTTTTGTTTTTTCTCTATATAAACTGAAATGTAAAATACAAAATCACATCTTTTTGGTCGAACATCACGAGTTAGAAGATCATATCAGTATATATGAGATATCAATCACACATCTTGGATATAAAATCCATATAATATCAAATGGTATCCTATGTCATTCTTTCAAGACCTGAAAATTCAAACCAATATCTTTCAAGATTATCACACTCTATCTTTTCAAGACTTTCATATTGCATGTTATGATACGCGATAAACATTCAAAGAAAATAGGATCAGGCTATGACACACAAATTCAAATTGTTAAAATTATATGTTTGACAGATGTTGTCAAGTACCATTTAAGTATGAAATACAACGTGTACCCCACTAGTATGCCAACGTAAAGTAAATGCACTATCTTCAAGACATATGAGATTTTACTAAAGATTATCCAAATTTCGAGAATGAGGAGACATCACATAGCACATGAATAGCAGAATCCAAATTGGATTGTATAGGAATTAATGAGATTCAGAATCGAATGATTCAATGTCTTGGCTTATATATGTGGAATCATATGATTCAGGTACGTGGATCCAACTGTTATCTGGATTATGAATTCAATGGAATCAGTAAAGATGATTTATCAACATGATCCAAGGGCTAGTATATGTTTGACAGATGTTGTCAAGTACTTATCTTGATTATACTTCAAATTGCATCCTTTTCGGGACATGGGCACTGAAGCAAATTGAATGAATAGTGCTAAGGACATAACCCGAAACTGATCTCATAGGACAATCTTTATTAAAAGCTAATATTCTTTATCTGATAGTGATCTTTTAACACACACACCCAGGCATAAAATGGGTTCAAATCACAGTTGTAACATATGCAATTATGTTTTCACACTACTAATGGTTCAGTGATGCTTTTAGTCTACTGACAATTCAAATTATATGCATACATAACACTATCATTTCCTATTTGTGCAGTCTCTGAAGTTTAGATCAAAACATATAATTCAGATATATTAACATAAAGCACCAACCAGTCAATCTAAGGTCATGTGTGAAAGAACATCTACTGATGTACTATCATCTCTTCTTTAACTTCAAGTAATGTTGATTTTAACTTTTTCATTTTGTTTGGCTTTTTCAAAATCTTTATGAAAGAAAGTAAAACAAACGAAAATAAAATCTTCCATGAAAACATTTTAAGAAAAACATTTTACTTGGTTACTCAGGATTAAGCAATTCAATCAATTAAAAACTCAAACCAATGTAAAGTAATTGAATGCCTTTGCCTTTGTCACCAACACAGTTCTGTACTCCCCCTGTCCTGTAGACTCCCTCTCAACTAGTCAAATGGTTACATCAACGACTTTATGCTCACCATCGTCATCCTAAGTTTTAGGTTATCATTTGGACTTTGTAAAACTCTTTCTAAAACATTGTGTGTGACATATTCTCCCCCTTGAGCATCAAGTCATTGAATCAAATAGATTCTCAGTTATCAACAACTCTTTACTCTTGGAGATGTCATTCCCTATCATGTGCTTAGAACCACCACTATCAACAACCAAAATGGTATTAATAGTCCCTCTTGGTTAATCCTGCACATCTAACAAAAAACATTAATTTGAAATTGGGACCCAAGCCATGGTAGTCATGGGTCGTCCATCTGTATCAAAATAATAAACTTCACTCTAGTCATAATCGAATCTCTCATCGATTTTCGGAGATTGTTCCGACGAGTCAGAAACAGAAACTTTAGATTTCCAAATATACTTCTGTTCATTAAGTTCTTTTTGCTTAAAATGTGAAGTGTTTGAACACTCTTGTTCATTTGAAAAATGTTTAGATTGTGAAAGCTCTTGTTGTTCTAAAAGTTTTCTCAATCTTCCTCCTTCGTCTTTGAGGTCTAGAAAGCCTAACCTCAGATTTTGAATTACCCTTTGGTGTATCATGAGGTTTAACCACATTTGGGTTAACATAAGGCTTACCAAGAGTTCTTACATTTCCTGGAGTAACATGTCGGTTACCTTTGGTGTTGTGAGGACAAGCAATCTGAATATGACCCAGAAGACCACAATAAAAGCTAGATCTCTCCTCACGATATTAACTCATATAAGGAATCTTCACACGATAAGATGCACTTGAAGAAGATTCGCCTACATGCACTTCTTTTGGAGTTTGAGACTGAACAAACTTTTTCTCAACAGATTTTGATTCAGGCTTCATCTTCTCAGGAACTACATGCTTTTTTCCATTATTTTTGTAAGGACAGTTCACCACAATATATCCCATCTCATTACAATGAAAGCATATACGCTTGCCTTTATAATCTCTGACATATGGAACTCTCCTTGAATTTGAATAACTTCCAAATGTATAATTTCTAAATGAATTAGAATCAACCTTTGAGTCTTCTTTCTAAACCTCTTTCGGTATCCCCTCTACCTTAGCTTCATCAAAATATTCATCATCACACTCATCAGAATACACCATATCTTCACCTGTGACTGGATTCACCTTTAACACAGTCTTAGGATCTAAATCCTCATCTTTTATAATCTCAGGTGTAACAGAATAATTTTCGTTGAATGGTGGAGGAACATAACCAATGCCACTAGTTCCCTTCCCCTCTTTAGTATTACCATGATAATGTCCTAATAAGAATGATGAATTTCCAAAGCTTTCTAACTTTCTATGTAATCTGATCACCTCTGTTTTAGATTCAGCTAGTTCCTTATCTTTTCAGCAACTCAATTTCTACAAAGGACATATCCAGGCGATATGCCTGCTCTTTGATCTTCAAATTCAGAGAACTTATATCCCTCTTCAGTGATTCTATCATTTCAACACATACATTCTCATTATCTTTAGTTTCTGATTTACCGTGTGCATGGATTTCATATCACAAATGAGGTTTACGTTGTCATCCATAACCCTCATCATTTTATCCTTCACTGAAATACAGTTAGAACAAAACGTTTCAGAGTTAGAAACTACCTCAGGTTTTACTTCTGAAGAAAATGCACCATGAGCCATGAATACGTCATCATCAGCTTCATTCTTTTGATCAACAATGACAGACTCTGCATCAATTTCTGATGCACTCAGATCATCTTCAACTGTCTGAAAGCTTTCTTCAGTCATCACATCTGTCTCGGTAGATTGAGTACTTTCACCGGAACGAATACTCTCACTATCACTTGACTCTGCAGAAGAATCACTTTGAGAATCACCTTGCTTCTCCAATACTTCGTTGATCAAGACAACAAACGCTTGAGAAGTTGCTTCACCCTTTTTCTTCAATGCTTCCCATAGATCTCTTGAAGTTGTACACTTCCCGAGACTATGAATGATTTCTTTTGGTAAAGACATCGTTAAAGTTTCACACGTTTTCATCTCATGATCAAACTTCTGCTTTTCTACATTAGTAAGAGCTGTCACTGGTTTAGGAACATCACGAAATTCCAGAAAGTCAAAAGTAGGATGCACATATCCTTTTGTTATTGGTCTCCAAAAATTTACACCAGTTTCTGATACGAACTGTTCGAACCGGACTTTCCAGCTACGGTAATCTGATATGCACAAAAGCCTCGGTGGCATAGTTCCAATCTCATTATCATCATATGAAATTGACAATTTAAAAAAAAAATTTGAAAATATCCGGAAAAAAAATTTCCCGCCAAAATACTCTTTTTAAAAATTTCAAAAATGATATAAAACAACCATATAAGCTTTCCCTAAAAAATTTGGACAAGAACAAATTTCCCACCAAAATAATCTTTTTTTAAGAACATTAGCGAACTAGATAAGTTCGCCTGAAATTAGTTCGCATGATAATGCCTGAGCTGAACCTCACTGAGTGAAGCGAACTTGATAAGTTCGCCTACTAAGTTCGCTTGCTAAGTTCGCCTGCAACAAATATCAGCAAGTTCGCTTACTTCAGCTGTAACAAACTCAGCAACCCAAACACGACCTCAAAGCGTAGAAAATCATCATTTCTCACAGATTTGAAGGAATTTGACCGTAGGATTTAATTTTTTATGAATTAGAACACTTCTATCGGATTAATTTCATCAAAATCCACCTCAAATCCACTTATTCAGCAGTAAAACAGCTTCAAGAACTTGAAAACTCCATGGATACAAAACCTTCTAAAAATGATCAATTTCTTGTCAAATTGTACACAAAAACGTCTCGAATCACCAAGAATCAAACACAAATCACGAGCAAAAGCTCTGATACCACTTGTAGGTCCACATGACTCATCTCAGATCAATCTTGTGACAGGACGTCTCGATAACACGGAGTGCGGAATCCTTCGTGTTAAAGTATGTATATCAATTGACAATAGAAACAGCAGGTAAATAAACTTCTCTTTGTATTCCACAAAACACAGAGTTTACAGATTCACAAAATACACTCGTTCAAAGTCCCTTTGCTCTCTTTCTCTATTCTGAACTGATTTTGTAAACTCTCTATTTATAGAGACACGCTCTGCAATAGGCGAACTTAACACAGAATTTTATCAACAGTTACAAAACATGTCTTAACAATGTCTAAGTGTCTGCTTAGAATTATGGACCTAGCTAGTGCACACTGCTTGTCTACCGGACTGTGCTGAAAATAAAAATAATTCCATAAATCACCGAAAAATTCATATAGGCTTGATTAATTAAATCACAGTGTTACATATAATTTTCACGCACAGATTATATGTCTAGGTATTTGTTTTAAATTATCACCAACGAACGTGCTATAGGACGCGTGTTTGACCGGGTAATCTTCTGGATTACCGACACGTGTAAACGAATTGACTTGCTAAGTGTGAAACGGACTTAACTACTTGATGCATGTCTAATAATGTAATATGTATCTCAGTCGGGTATGGATATCAACCTAAAATCTGTCGTGTGTCCCACAACCGCACGCATATACAACTTTGCTTCAGTCTTGATAAAAATTCCTATGTCACACTGGATGGTATTATAATAAGGAATCTTTAAGTCTTCATCTGAAAAAAAGAATAACTACATATGATCAAAGATTCTGACTTCTAGAAGATCTCGTTGTAATATAACAGCTTCATGTGTCTTACTGTCATAATACCAACGATTAAAATCCTTTATAAAACTCTCTTTTCTTTCTGAAATGTATACAGTCGAAACTATTTCAGCTGGTTGAACAATATGCTGATCCTTCCTTTTTCCAGTCTCTCTGTCTCTCTTCTTCAACTTCACACACTTCGGAACTTGTGGTTGAAAACTTGTAAACCTATCTTGATTGCATTGTTCATGAAGGAATATAACAAAGATATTTGCATATCGGTAATTTGTAGGATTGATTAAGTAGAGATGACTTAAATCACGAACATCCCACCTTGGTAAACTTTTCAGTTTATGACTTGATTCAAAGTATTGAATGTCACCCTCAACCCTCTTAATCACAAACATATTCTTCTCATGATCATACTTCCATCCAAGTATCTGTCCATTCAGTGCTTTCTTTGGACTTCTTATCTTTTGAGTAATCCTCTCAACAATAGAAGGTTTCTCATCTTTCTTCACCGCAAACTCTTATCAATAATATTCTGTTTTGGTGTAGAATCTGTTTGAGCTTCATCTTTTTCACTTTCTTCAGTTGGAATCTCAAATGTATATCTTTCATCAACAATAATATCCAACTTGCCTATCACCGACCCATCTCCTTCAGCATATGTTTGTTTCTGTTCATACTCATACTTTGTATACTCTTTCTCAGTTGTACCTTCGTCATCTGATTCAGGTTCATTCAAACCAGTATCCATGTTTCCAGTACCGTCACTGCTATGGTCATCATCCGAAGGTTTATCTTCATCTTTCTTTATATCAGTGATTATAACTTCTTTGTCTTCCTGTTCTTCATTTTCTTTCTCTTTATCTTCCTTCTCTTTCTCTCCTTCCTTACCTTGTGACTGATCATCGGTAATCTCCATGCCTTCATCTTGATTATTCAACAAATCATCTACATCAAAAGTTTCTTGAGAACCAAATAAACTTGCTTCAATAACAGGAGATCGATCTTGTTGAGAAGGACCAACAGTAGACGGTCCGTCCTGATTCACATTAACTTGTAATTCATCAGGGTTGGGTTGAGGCACAACATCATCACTTTGAGATTGTAATCTAAGATGTTTCAATAAATCTTGCACCAAGCCTTAAAGCAGATTAATTTGCAACTATTGTTGGTTTAGTTGTGCTTGTTGACGGTTACTCCCAACCCTTAAGTCTATGATTTTTCTTGAACTCACTGCTTCTCTGCTTTGAAGATTTTCAAACTGAGTCTTAGTCCTTAACAAGCTCACAGTATTAGCAGTCTCTCGAGTTGCAAAGTTTGCAAACTCATCATCTTTCAAACTGTAATCTCTCGACGCTTTGAATTTTATAGGTTTTGGAATCACCTTTCCTTTACCTCTACCAGATTCTCTTTGTGCCACTATTTTTAATCTATTTCTTTCAGGACTTTTAAACACAATGCCCTTATACGGAGGAGGTTTAGAAGGCACAATCTTTTCAGCTTCAGGTTCCTTTCTTTTACTTAGAGTTTCTGTTACTGTTGCTTCTGCTTCTGGAGAAATTACCTCTTGATCATTTTGAACTTTTTTGGTTCATTCATACTTCCATTAACTTCAACATTAGATTCTTCATTCACACTTTGATCAACTCTTTCTATGACAACCGGTTCTGTAGTTTCAGGTACAACATTTTCTATAGTTACATCAGGTTCTTGATCAACTTGAGCATTCACTGGTTGATTAACAACTTGATCTTGATTAGCTTGACCAGCACCACCTTCACCATCATTACCATCTTCACTATCATCACCATCATTATCTTCTACTCCACTGCTTAGTATGTCATCAATTTCATCATCGACTCCAAAATCTGGATCTTGATTTTTACCAAGCATATTTGGAAATAGAGGAGTGAAATGACCACTGAACTTGTTCTTCTTTCGAATAGTGTTCATGCTACTGAAGATGGACTCTGACATGTGCTCAAGTGGTAATTCTATTCCATCATTTGGTAAGTCTGGTAATAAAGTATTAATGATCATCTAAATGAATCTTAGATATAGCAAGAACTAGTGATTCTGTCTTGGTGCCACAAAGTTGTTGATAATTGTTTCAAATATCATTCTAGAAAAATTAAATCTTCTGTGAGTGGCCAAACATACTAATGCCCTGCTGAAAACTTCTCTGATTTGATCAAAACCTCCAGTCCTTGGGCTAAGACAGTGTATGAACACGTGAACCAAATACCTCCATTGCTTGCCCAGAAGAGTCTTAGTAACTTTTCTTCTCGGGAATTGACCTTCATAACCCATAGTCAGAATAATACCAAAAACTCTTGTATAGCTTAATCGGTAAGGAAAATCAGCAGTATCCCTAAAATTTAGAACCTCTATGACAACTTGTTCATTTACTTGATTCTTCTTTCCACCAACTGTACTCTATATCCAAATTTCTTTATTCAAATGTTTATACTCGACGTTTTCCCATGATTCCTGAACTTGTGTCTTGTGCACCCTAACTTGTGTAGAAATTGTTGTAGATATTCTTGATCTGTTTAGAAAATTCACAAATATTATGCCGAGTATCAAACTTTAAACAATTCATAGCTGCAATAAATACAAAATTTTCAAAAGTTAGTAAACTCTGAAAATTTTACAACTCCAAAGACTTCGATCGAAAACTTCTGACCGAAAACTTTTTCGATCGAAAACTCACTTCCGAAAACAAACCCAACTATAAAGATTTCGACCGAAAAATATTGATCGAAAACATTTTCGATGAAAACTAAGTCTCTGAGAAAAGGACCAACTTCAGAGATTTCGAACAAAAACACTTGATCGAAAACACATTTGGATCGAAAACCTTTTCGACCGAATCAGAAAGTGACTCTTCATTTCCATCCGAGAACGATTTCGATCCATTCAAGAGAGATTTCGGACCATTAAACATAGATTTCGGACGATTAAAAAAACCTAACAACCTAAGTTCTAGATCTATCCTAATCTTAACTACAGGATGAAAAAATGTACCTCTGATGACGGAAAGCTTCTTGGATCTACGATTCTCACACCAAACAAAGATTTCGCATGAAAACTTTTGACTTTGTAAAAAACCCGGAGAGAAAACTCAAACTTGATCGAAAATGGTGGTGAAAACGAATTCGAACGAAAACTCAATATATATACCTTTCAAGATTTCGACCGAAAAACATTTCGGACGGGAGATTTCGATCGAAAACTTTTTCGAACAAAACTTATCGAAAATGATAAAAAGGATTTCGGACACGACTTTTTGAAAATATTCCAAAATAACATCTATTAAATTTTCGAAAATATTAAAATTTCAACTTTTATTCCACTATCCGATTTCAATAACATCAAGACCTGTTCCAAAATATTTTTGAACATCTATTATAACACGCACACACATAGGAAATATAACATGTAGCACTATTTGACACATACAATCAAAACTATAAAACAAACTAGACTAACTAAAACAAAATCAAACAAAACATAGAAATATACAATCAATTTCATTTTCACTACAAAGATATAAACCACAACAAATTTAACACTTTTATTTCATTTTCTTTATATTTTTATTGAACTAAAATTGATATAGGATCATAAATGCACACTATCTTAATCACACTTCATATCAAATCAGGGTCTAAATAATTCAACATTGATTGCCAGTATATTTATCCACTTAAACTCATGTATCATGTTGTAGAAATAAAGACTGATGGCTACAAAGTTCTCTAAGTACAAACTGCAGCGGATAAGCTTATCTGCAGCGGATAGCCTGATCTGCTGAAGACCAAACTTGCTGCTGATAGGCAAATCATCAGCAGCTGTGGACAGTTGTGTTTTGCTGTTGATCAACAACATTGCTGCTGATAGCCATTCCCACTAAAGATCAAACGTTGCAGCTGTCTGGCTTTGATAAAGCAACCATTACCACTGACAACTTTCTGCTACAACACTGACACACTCCACGCAGAAAGAATGTTACTGGTGCAAGACAATAAAAGACAGCGACGCTCTTCTTCCAAGGACTCAATCAATGATGCCTAAGAAGACGTTTGAGTAAAGATAACTTTTGTATTTTTTATTGTCGTTACATGTAGAATAGCTTCAATACAAGATCAACGGCTTGTGTTAGATCTGATCCTTAGAATCAAGGGTCTGTCTTGATTCTAAGTTACGATATCAGTAGTACTTAGAGTCATTGTATACTAGTGCTTCTTGACTTAAGAGTTTTCTCTGTAATCTTGTAATCTTTGAAGCTAAATACAAATTACATTAATCAGTATTCTTCTTGTTTACTTGTTTACATTGCTTAGTTGTGATTGTTTCCACCAATCTCAACTAGAATAGAACCAGCTTGTATTCACCGATCCTACAAGTGGTATCAGAGCTTTGGCTCATAGATTAAACAAACTCACACTTGTTTAATCATTCTCTGGTTCTATTCAAAACTATCTCTTTGCTAAAGTCACCCATTATCACAAATCAAAAAATGGCACAAAACAATGGAGTTGAAGACACTGGAAGCATCAGAAGACCTCCAAGACTGGTGTCTGGAGAAGACTATGATATGTGGAAGAACAGAATGGAAAGCTTCTTCTGCTATCAAGAATATGGGATGTGGAAATCCATAAAAGATAGACCATAGATACCCATGGTGGCCTCCGCTGATTCCTGAGGTACACTGGTTCCCAAAGAATCCTCCAAATACTCTGATGAAGACATCAAGAAAACGTTTGCTGGTTCAGAGGAAGTAAAAGAAAACAGAAGAGACATCCTGAAGCAGCAATATGAAAACTTCGTCCGGAAGGAAGGTGAGTCTCTAACTGTTTTATTTAACAGATATACTTATCTTGTAGGTGACCTGCAGTGCTCAAAAGTGAAGCTGGAGAATGAAGATATTCTCAAGAAATTCATCAGGTCTCTACCCAGTTGCTGGATACTCTACACAGTGTCCATCAGAAGAACTGAGAATCTGAAGACTCTTCAGATGACTGAGCTATTCGGTATGCTAAAGACCTATGAATTAGAGATGACTCAGGTCAAGGAAAGAAGCTCAAGTTACCAAACAGCATCAACATCCACCACCACCTCTTCTGCCCTCCACTCTGACCACTCAAGTCCTAGTTCAAGCAACTATTATCCTCCCTTCGTCACTCATCCCCAAACTCCAACCTCTCAATCAAACAACTCACCATTTCTTCTTGAAGCCCCACCTCAAACATCAACCTCTGCTGCTTTTGTCTCTGAAAACTCAAGCAATATGTCCTTTACCAAGGAAGATCTGGAATGTTTTCATCCGGATGATCTAGAAGAAATGGATATATAATACTCCTATGCCATGCTCTCTCTAAGAGCAAAAAGGTTCTACTCAAGAACAGGAAGACCCGTTCCAAGCAACAACTCTAACACCAGGGTTGGCTTGGACAAAAGCAAATTGAGGTGTTACAATTGTAACCAACTTGGTCATTTTGCTAGAGAATGCAAGGCACCAAAGGCAAACCCAGCTGCTGCTCATATCAGACAAGCTCACCAAGCTCAGCCAAGACATCATCAGGCCACTCCTCCTACACAAACTGTAGCTTGTGCAGCTGTTGGAACTGCAGACTTTGACTGGAGCTTCCAGTATGAGGATATTCCTGCCAACAATCAAGCTCTCATGGCAGATACATCAGAGGTACCACCTCAGGTATATGAAAATTTGTGTACTCAAGCTTGTATTGATAAGGTCCTTGGATACAGGAAACATAACCAGAATCTCATAGATCAAAATGAAGAATTTCACCAAATGAAATCTGAATTTAAAAAGTTGAAAACAGTTACAAAGAAAAGATTGATTGCTCAAAGAAATAAATTTCATCATTAAAACATGAACAAACAAACCTTAAAACTCAAATTGATGACCTTCTGGTTAAGTTAAAAGCTACAAGGGCCGAATTAGCAGGCCAAAAGGTCCATGTGGAAAAATATGAGTTTGCATCCAAAAAGCTGCAAAGACTTTTGGATGCTCAAATTCATGAAAAGGTAACTGCAGGTCTTGGATTCCAAGCTGAACAACCCTACAATGTTGTTCCTCCACCCGCTGACTATGTAGCCATTCATGAACCAAGTTTCAATCTTTCCAACCTTGACATGTCCAACCGAAATCTTGACCCTGTTGTCCAAGAAACCCCTGTGAAAGAATGCACTACTTCATCCGAGTCTGAGTCAACATGCTCAGACTCCACTGAAACCAATAAAGTTTCATCACCATCTACCTGTGAAGTTATTAAAGCCAACAATCCAAGCCCTTTCATCCCATAAAAAACAGTACCAGTATCTCAACCAACCAAACAAATCATAATCAGCTATCCTCAAGAAGGAAGAAAGCTAACTGTTGAAAGGGGACAGTCTTCAACCTCCTCCAACTCAAAGCCTCAATCCAAATCACAACAAAGAAAGGTGTTTGACATATGTCATGCGCCTGGAGAGAGGGCTCCATATGTTCAAAAGACATTGGAAGAAGCCACCTTTGAGCACAACAAAGCTCACCCCTGGAACTTCAAAGACTTGTTCAAAATAAAGGACTATGTGTACTTTCAAAGGGACAAACTGGCTAAATCATGCTTTGTGTGTGGGAAATACAATCATACTGCCTGCACCTGCTTCTATTACCTTCAACAACAAAGAAACCTAAAGCAACACGCTTTTGAGAAAACAAACAAGAACAAAAAGGTAAGAAGCTTTGAATCCAAAGCAACTCAGTTTAGAAACTCTTTATCCCCACCAAGAAAGCATCTGCCAAAACCTCAACAATCTTGCATCGTCTGCGGTGAATCAGGCCACTTTGCTGCACATTGTAAGTTTAATCCTCTCAACCAGGTTCTTCATCAAATTCCTCTTCAACAAAAGCCTATTAGTAAGATGAAGAAGGGTAGGCATACTTCGGAGATTAAACCATCAGCAGCAAACAAAACTGCTGCTGATCAAGTAAGACTCAAGCAACCAAAGGAAAAGCCTTCATCAGCAACCAAGATTGTTGTTGCCCAAGTTAAACCATCAGCAGCCAACAAAAATGTTGCTGGTCAATTAAAGCCCAAGCGACCCAAAGACAAGCCTTCAGCAGCAACCAAGATTGCTGCTGCTCAAGTAAAACCGTCAGCAGCAACAAAATCTGCTGCTGATAAGCCAAAGTCCTCAGTTGCAACATCTGCTGCTGACAAAGCAAAGAGAGGTGGAAAACCACCAATTCAGCATTGGAAAGCCAAAATTCCTCCAAGAATCATCATTGGTTTCGTTGAATGCACACATGCTGATACTGATAATCCGAGAACCCTTTTTTACAAGGATGCAATCTCTTGGATTCCTCCCACTAACTAGATCTCTCTCATGTCCAGGGACAGCCAGGTCACAAGAATAACACCTGGGTGGTATACAGTGGTTGTTCCAGGCACATGACAGGCAACAGATCCATCCTCTCCAACTCTAGACAAAGATGGTCAAGACACTGATCAACATCAGTACCGTGCAATGATAGGGTCTTTCATGTATCTCATTGCCTCAAGGACAGATATCATGTTTGCAGTATGTCTCTGTGCAAGATTCCAAGCAGCTCCAAAGATTTCACATCTTCAAGCTGTCAAGAGAATTTTTAGATACCTAAAGGGAGCCCCAAGACTTGGGCTATGGTACTCTAAAAATGATAAGTTCAATATGTATGCATACACCGACAGTGATTATGGGGGATGCAACTTGGACAAAAAGTCCACATCAAGGGGATGTCAGTTTCTGGGAGGGAGACTGATTTCATGGCAGTGCAAGAAGCAAACATGTGTTTCAACTTCTAAAGCAGAAGCAGAATACATTGTAGGTTCAAGTTGCTGTGCACAAGTCATCTGGATACAAAATCAAATGCTGGATTATGGGATGACTTTCATGGCAGCTCCCATTCACATTGACAACATGAGTGCTATATTAATCACAAACAATCCGGTGCATCACCCCAAGACAAAGCACATTGACATCAGGTATCACTTCATAAGAGATCAAGATGAGAAAAAAGAGAATTATTTTAACCAAAGTTCATACCAATGAGCAATATACTGATTTGTTTACAAAAGCGTTTGATGAAGCTAGATTTAGATATTTAGTTGAATCTATTGGTATGATGAACTTTGATTAAAATATGTCTCTAAAAATTTGTTTTTATAAATGTGTTTGTTTTTTTTTTGTTATAAATAAAAGTTATAAGTCAGCAGCATCCATTTTTTGCTGCTGACAGGTTTAATAATCAGCAGCAAAGATTTTGCCTCTGACCGCTTTAAGTTATCAGAAGGAACAAGTTTCCCGCGGATAGCTTTAAGGCAGTCAGCAGCAACACCCTTGCTGCGGATCATTGCATCCATCAGCAGCAATTGAGTTTGCTGCTGACAGACTTAACTATCAGCCGCAACCAAGCTTGCAGCGTTAGGCTTAACCATCCGCAGTAACCAAGTTTGCTCCTGATGGGTAAAAAATATGTCTAAATTAACTTTTACCCACTGTAAAATTCCTTTCAGTCTTTACCATGACTGCTATAGTGTATTACAGCTGTAACAGTAAAAAGTGAATGAGGTTGTACTATATAAGTAAGTTTGCTTTTTCCCTCCTTTGCCATTATAACTCAAATCAATTTCTCCATAACCTCTTCACATTCAATTTCAACCTAACCCTCATTATTTTCTCTCAAACCTCCATAAGCATTCAAAGCCTTCCATACTTAACCACCTTTCAAAACCTTCATCCTTCCCTTCAAACCCAACAAATGGCAGAGGTAGACATAAACCGTCCCGATGATAAGTTTTCTCCATACCACAACCTCACAGCATACTTAATAAAAAGGAAGAAGTCCGAGGGGTTTGATGATATGATCGATTTTCTTTATCGATAAAAGATATATTTTGCACTAATTGTCAACCCTACCATATACATCCCTCATATGGAGGATTTTTGGAACACCGTCGTCTTTTCTACCGAATAGAGGATACCCCAAATCAAAGCCAAGGTTGAAAGCAAGGACATCACCATCTCTGAAGCTACTCTACGCAAACACCTCAAGCTTCAAGACGAGGGGGCCGCCATTTCATGCTCAAAAGAAGTCTATATTAGGACCTTTGTATCCATAGGGTACACTGGAAATCAGAATGAGTACACAATAGAGAAGGCACTGATGGGCCCCCATGGAAGTATCTATGCCACACTCTTCTACAATGAATATCTCAGAAGAGAAGTGGATGGCATCAAGTGAGCTCTGCACTTGCCCCTGCTGTTCACGGTATGGTTATTGGCCAAGGATTCAACTTTGCACATAGCATCTTTGAAGGTTTAAGATACAACCTTCAAGAGGGTGCAAAGCAGCAATTTTATATGTACCCAAGGTTCTTGCAGGAGGTTCTTAACAATGAATTAAAAGAGCTTTCAACACCTGCAAAAATCTATCTTATGTTGGGTCATAAAAGTAACATTTTTCAAAGTATGAGAACTGTTTCCAAAAAGTTCTCAGGGGTCAATGTTCCATTGTTATCTACAATGTTGAACATACAAAGTACCCAGGGTGACAGTTCAGCAATCCAAGCTGATACTGATCCCACACCCTCCTCTTCACATCCTAAACAACAATCGGCTTCCACTGTTCGAACCCCTGTTCACACTACTAAGGATGCACAGGCACATAAATTACTTACACCTGTTTTAGATGTTATCGTTCAACTGGAACAAAGGGCCACAGTTGCAGCAAAATATACTAGAAAAGGAACAAGAAGACTCCTTCTCTTCTTATCTCAAAGGCCCAATCCCAACCTAAAAGCCCTCATTCAGAATCCCAAAATTCTGATGAGAATATCAAAAGGGATAGCCACATCATTAGAGAGACTTCCTTGGAAGCTTCTCTATTAGGATCAGGATCACATCCCGGCTCCATAGAACAACCCACTGAGCCATTCCATTATTTTTCTTCTCTGAACTTAAGTGCAGAGGCACCTTGTCAAGATGATATACCTTCTCCAACAACCACTATCTCGAAGGTATTGATTGACTTGGCTGCTAGTGCACCTAACCCAAGTTCTTTACCCAAGAAGGTTTACTTTGGGAGTACTGGTAGAGTGAATGTGGAAAGGGCTGTCACTACTCCTGGTACATCAACTGACCAGGAGGACAGTGATAACATCACTAAGACCCTAACCACGACAACTCATAGTGAGGATGTTTCCTTCGAAACACTCTTCACTGAGAGGAATCTCAGGTGCCAAGAAAACCAGGGTGATGGGGATGCAGAGGCTAGGCCTAAGGCCCCATCTGGATCCAAGGATTCCACAACTGTGGATGAGGATAGACTGAAACTTCATAACTTGGAATTGACGGTCAGGGTGAAAATGCTAGAGGCCGAAGTGTCAAAACTAAGGCACCAAGTCTCTATGCATGAAGCCCATCAATGCCCTCCAATGACTACTCCTTCCCTTGTCTCAATGGGCACTCAAACTGACCAGACTCTGTGCATTGATGCAACCAAAAAGGGGGAATTAGTTGATGTGGAAGACGATGCTGACAGCCTCGACGAATGGATACAAGAGCAGAAAGCCGTTCAAAGTTCTCTATTCAGACCTGCTTTCGTTCAAGATCATGACTTGCCAGACTCAGTAGATGAAGAGGAAGAAATCACTGAGGATTGGAAGTTAGTTGTCCGAGCTGTTGATGAGGTGTTAAAGAATGAAAGTCAAAATGAAGACACACCTTCATCATTCAGCATACTTCCTACTGCTGCAGCCATATCAATACAAACCATTGCCCCCCAATTCACACTGTCTTCAAATAAGCTAGAATTTGACTCCATACTAGCTTGGGGGTATGATGGTTCAATTGAGAGATTCTGGATCGGAAAGGAGTTCGGTGGGGGTAGAAGAGCTGAACTGGAATGCACTAAATCCACTCTAAGTGCTTGAACTGTACCTATCCTGATGCACCAACACCTCTACAGATCTCTCAGCAGAACTTGCAATCAGCAGGTTCCAAGACTTAATAGAGGAAAATCTGCCCTGGTTTGAAACACTATTAGAACAAAAACTGGCTCCAAGAAGGCTTGACCTGATCAGGAGCAGTACTTTAACAAAAGAAGAAGCTGTTTGCTGGAGAAGATTTCTTTACAACACACTGGTCAGAGACTTGGAAGTGCTAGGATGGTCTTGGAAGTGCTAGGATGGTCAAACACTGGGTCTTCTAACTTCACATTCTTCCTGAGTAATGGATCATCTCTCTCAATCAACATCAATGAGATCCTACTCTTAAATTCAGTCTTCCTGCACAAGGTCTTCGATCTCAGAACACACATATGCAATGTAAATTCCTTAGAGAGTCAAGCAATGATAAAAATCATCAAAGCTAAGCTTGAAAAGGAAGGACGACTTGCAATGGATGACTCCAACTCTGATTCAGACCTATCCTTTCTTTCCACTCCAACTGTCAGATTAAACACAGCAGAAGAATCCAGAAGAAGAGAAAAGGAAAATATGAAGAAAGAATGGAAAGCAGTGACAGGTCTTGAGTGGCAAGATGATGAAGAAAGTGTCCTTCCCTTGTCCATTCCACAAAATGCCAATGAAGCTGAAGCTGAGATCCCAATAGCATCTCTTACATCTGTTGTTGTGGTCCATGAAGCTGAAGCAGAGGCATCCAGCAAAGACAAGGGGAAGAGACCTATGACAGAAGAAGATGAAGAAAGGTTATTGAAAGAGAAGAAGGAATGGGAGGAAAGAAAAAGAAGAAGAGGAGATGGCTGAATTAAGAAAAGCACAAGAAAGAAAAACTGCCATACTCCTTAGAGAACAACAAATCCAGCACTATGCTAAGCAGCTAGATGATCTGAAAGTCAAGATTCCTGCGGCTTCTCAAATTCAAGAAGATGAAGCTCTAGCTCTTCAACTGTAGGAACAATTCAATAAAGAAGAAGAAGAAAGAGAGAAGAAGAAAAAGGAAGAGGCTAAGTTTAAAATAACTTATTCTGAACTAGCCAAAGAAATGAGAAAGGAGTGGATAGAGGCTCTGATTTCTCAAGGTGAGGATGCAGACTACCTTGAGAAACTATCAAATAAAGAAATCTATAGAGCCTTCATGGGTCAGCAAGGTCAATTGGCAAATAAGAAAAGGGCTGAAGAAAAAGAAAAAGCCAAACAGAATTCCAAGAAGACTATTGCCTTTAATAAAAGAACCCATGAAGAAAGGAAGGTCATGATTAACTTCCTAAAGTCTAGAGGAGAGAGTGGAAAAAGGCTGGGTCCTATGAGTTTCATGAACCTGCAAGCCCTTTACTTTAAAGTCAAGAAGGAAGAGGAAGAAAGACTGGGGAAGAAAGGCTCAAAGAAGAGGGTGATTAATCAAGAAGATGAAAGGAAACAAAAGAAACTCAAGCCTTCTCCCTCATCCACCACTTCCTCTATTTAACAACCTTCCACTCTCAATCCTAGACCTCCCTCCTCTCCACCCACAAAGTCCAAATCCTTCCACCCAGCTCCTCCTCATCAGCAGCCTTCCAAGAAGAAAACCAAACCTACCATCACACCAGAAGACTCAAGAGAAATAGTTGTCTGGTTCTACAACACTCAAGACAAATGGTTTGAAGTCTTCAGGGGTAAGGAAGAACTAAAGCAGTCATTCTATAAATTTGTTGATGATGTACTGCAAGTCCTAGACTCAGATCTAAGAAGAATATTGGAGTTGGGTGAAACCCATAAGCCAGAGAATGAAGGTGGGAGACATCTCTTGCTAGTGATCAAACATCACTTCAACCGTAGTAAATATGTAATCATTGATTCCAAACCTCTTCAAACCCATTCTCCATTCACCAATTGGTCCTTCAAGGCTGATACCAACGAGTTTAACTTGATTGATGTTAAAGGACAGAAGATGATATGTTTAAGCAAAGCCATCTTCAAAATGCCAAGCAAAGACATAAAGAATCTATCTGAGCTTCCTCTAAACAATCCCAGCGAGGACCCAAGAGGCTATGAGGTAGAAAGGATAGTCTGCAACATGGAAAAAGGTTCAGCAACAAAGGCAGTAAGAGAGTTTTGGTAGCATCAGTCTAGGGGGAGTTTGTAGAAATAAAGACTGATGGCTACAAAGTTCTCTAAGTACAAACTGCTGCGGATAAGCTTATCTGCAGTGGATACTTGTTCTTCTGCTGAAGAACAAATCTGCTGTGGATATCCTTATCTGCTGAAGACCAAAGTTGCGGCTGATAGGCAAATCATCAGCAGCTGTGGACAGTTGTGTCTTGCTGCTGATCAACAACATTGTTGCTGATAGCCATTCCCACTGAAGATCAAACGTTGCAGTTGTCTGGCTTCGATAAGCAACCATTACCACTGACAACTTTCTGCTGCAACACTGACACACTCCATGCAGAAAGAATGATACTGGTGCAAGACAATAAAAGACAACGACGCTCTTCTTCCAAGGACTCAATCAATGATGCCTAAGAAGACGTTTGAGTAAAGATAACTTTTGTAGTTTTTATTGTCGTTACATGTAGAATAGCTTCAATACAAGATCAACGGCTTGTGTTAGATCTGATCCTTATAATCAAGGGTCTGTATTGATTCTAAGTTACTATATAAGTAGTACTTAGAGTCATTGTATACTAGTGCTTCTTGACTTAAGAGTTTTCTCTGTAATCTTGTAATCTTTGAAGCTAAATACAAATTGCATTTATCAGTATTCTTCTTGTTTACTTGTTTACATTGCTTAGTTGTGATTGTTTCCACCAATCTCAACTAGAATAGAACAATCTTGTATTCACCGATCCTACACATGTTTCAACTAATACCGTGTGACAACTAGAGTAATATTAATCAATGCAATGTGTACCCCACAGTCGAGTTGAGATGATATAAGACACAATGTAAGATTTCACTAGATCATGATCTAATCACCAGCATGAATGTAGTATTCTTAGCACAGGAAAACAATCCAAGTGGATTTAAATGGAATCATATTGATTAGAATCGTTTTGATTCTATTGTCTTGGTTTCTGAGTGAATATATACATAATCATATTGATTCTAATTAGATGAATGATGTAAAGAATCAAGATTAATTCGGGTATGCGGATATACGTAAGATATTACATATGTCAATTGAAATCATGAATGATTCAAAGGGCAAGACAAACTGACTTCCTGTTTCCATCCAAGATTTTCACGAGAACCATCAGTTGTATAAGAAGTGTTTAACCCTACATCATATATGTGACGGATATAGTCACTAGAGCAAACAAATTGTGCTTTTAACGCCTCAAGATCCTGGTCTCATGGTATGACTAGATTCACCTAGCATTCGAATGATGAAATGATCGATATTCGATGTGGGTAACACACAAAGATTGCAATTTAGTTAATCACACAAATATCACCTAGTTTATACATGCAGAGCCTACCGACATATCAATAACTGTAACTGATGCGACCATCATATCCAATTCATGCATAAGCTCAATATAACAAATATACTATCATTTCCTATTTGCAAGATAATTAGTCATAAATTTTAACCTTTTGATGCTCGGTTTTGGGATTTTCTACCAAGTACTCAGATTTTCAGGATCAGAACAAACACACATAATTCTCACAACACAATATGTACGCAAACTACTATAACTTATTTTCTTTTTCATTTATTTTTATTTTCTTTTATTCTCTCCATAAAATTGTGATGTACTTTAACAAACTAAATACAAAAACTGCAAAGATATAACAAAATAGTAAACATAAAACAACACTCAAAGTCACACAACATAATTTTATCACTAAAAGAAAAATCTTTTTAAGGAACAAACACGGTCTTTCAACCAAAATCAGACTTTATTCAAACATATTTTTTATTTTTATTTTTTTAATAACAAATCTCAATAAAAAAGAAATCACCCCAACATTTCTACCAGAGAGTTAAGCCGATCAGTTGAAAATGCTTTTGTAAAAATATCAGCTTTCTTCTCTAAGGTATCAACGTGGACCACCTTTATCAATCCATTATCAAAACTATCATGAATGAAATGTAACCTGATGGTGATATGCTTTGTTTTTTAATGTTGAATAGGATTTTTCACGATGCCCAGCACTGCTTCATTGTCACAAAAGATCGGGGTTTCTATAAAATTGATTCCAAAATCCAAAAGTTGATGTTGAATCCATATCACTTGTGAACAACAACTTGAAGCAACTGTGTATTCTGCCTCAGTAGTTGATGTAGACACATTCGTCTATTTCTTGCATTGCCAAGAGACCAATCGCTCCCACAAAAATTGACATCCACCTGATGTAGATTTTCTATCTAAATTACAACCACCATAATCAAGGCGATGAATGATCATTCATGTCCACCACATAAGTATTAAACTTTCTTGGAGCTCGCATTAAGATCATTTCTTCTGGAATCACCAGTGCAGGCTTTAGAAATAAGCATTCTTTGGCTGTGAAATGAACTAGTATATCTTTATCACATACTTCCGAAACACTCAGCAAGTTAAACTCCAATTGTGATACGTAATTGACCTTCTCAAGAGTAATAAAATCATTTGCAACCGTTCCTTGGCAAGTGATCTTTCCACCTCTTTTATTGTAACATCCCGAAAATCCGTTAAATAATGAGTCGGGTTAATAAGGGATCCGAATTCTCGTTTTAACGTATTTGAACTACAAAGGTTCCACATGAAGCTTGGTTTGTTAATGTTAAGGGAGCCGGTTATCCATTATTGCAAAGTTTGAGAACGAAAAGCACGAAATAAGAGAGGAGGGGCCCAAATGTATTATGAGAAGGTTTATAAACCACATGTTGGAAACCCTAGGTCGCATAATGACCAAGGGGGAGGGTTCACGGCCGAAGACGAGAGGGAAAAGATCCGGCGACGGGTGGTGGCTACGGTGGTGTAAAGCGGAGGGACGTCGTTACACGCTAAGGTAAACTTCATTCCCAACTATTTTCCCTTTCTGTTCGTTTACGATTTGTGCATGAAAAACCCATTAGCGGTGCATCTCTATTTATAGCGATTGGAGAAAAAGATGCGGGGTGGTTGAGTGGCAGCATGGTTGTCCAATGGTGGCGACGGATGGCCGGCGATAACAGACGATGATGAGAGTGATGGCGGCTGTGATGAGGAGTCGGAAGCCATGGTGGAGTGTGACGAGGGTGGTGGAACCCGGTAACGGTTCCATCGGAGTAGGGAACGACGACGACAAGGGAAGCCATGGTGGAGGCTTCGAAGCTGGCTGCCATGGAGGAATGCCGTAAGGATAGGAGCCCGGCGCTGGCTGTCCCGGTGATTATGGTGGGCGCACGACGTTGGCCGGCAATGACGAAAGCCGGTGGTGACTTCGTTGGGGTGAGCATCAGCAGCGATGGCCGATAGAGCGGTACAACCGATGTTGAAGACGACGAGATGCATGACGGTGAGCATCGGGGATGGTGGTGCTTGGGCGGACGCGTGCTACAAGGGTGGTGAACCCGGCTAGGGTTTATCTCGGTGCATGGTTTGCATGCAAACAAGAAACCCAACGCATGCACGTGTGTGCTCGAGGAGCTAGGGTTTTGCATTGTCCCGTGTACGGGCGTGCATGCTTGAGACCCAGTTCGGGTATTCGGGTTCTAAATGGGTCGAGGACGATCCAGTTTGTGTGAGCTCGTGGGACTAGGGTTTCGTGGAAAGATAGGACGAGCTGACGAGACGACGTTGGGGTTTATATTTTTGTTGTATTATATGACGTATGTGTAGAACGTATTCTGATCATGTAATCATACGTTTGACAGGTTCGAGATTTGAACGAATGGTCGTGGTGCAGGGCAAGGATTGGGATTCAGCGTAACCTGTGAGATTCTAATCCCCTCTTTTAAACGTTTTACTATTTTGGGGCTATCGTACATACTCACATGTTTTATTAAACGAACGTCTTATGAGTTACAATTTAAACATGAAGTGTTTTATGAGATCGTTATGTAATATTGAAGCTAAGGGTCGTTGTGAGGTCCTTAGGATGGGTGCACAAGAGTGTGATGATCTGCGCGTGTCATCTTATTAGTTAGTCAGGAATTTAGTTAAACATGTGACAGTTATATAAGGACAGTTAGCATGGGAACCCGTACGTGGTTTATTAACGAGTCAAGTAAATGCTAGTATGCTGTTAAGCGTCATGTGTTTGATTTTGTGTGTAGTAGTATCGTTGTCCTCGTGACACGACTGGTATCGTGTTTGCGTGGGTCTATGGGGTGTCCATAGTATATACGGGCTAGAAGTTATTATGATGTTTTCTGTGTCGTATTATTAACTATTCGGAAAGAGTTGGGTAATGTGTCAAGACGTTAAAGGGATACGTCTAAAGTATGTGTTGGTTTACACACGTAAGTGATCTGTGAAAGGGTGGTGAGTCGTAGTAAATGTCCAGGTAGTGTCATGTGTATATATATGTGTTGCTTTATGTGCTTGCATTGTTGTCCGTGTGTATGGTCAACAGTGGTGTGGAGGACGGAGTCCTTCGGGGTCACCATTGTACGTGTGACGTGTCTGTCACCGTATGGTAGATGATATAGTCACCATGTGGGTGGTTGGGTAGTCATCATGGATGATGAGTGTGTCGCTATAATTAGTGACGGGGCCCTGTAACAAGGGTGTAGCTGAGCTTATGACGAGTATCCCGATGAGGATAACCCTAACGAGGGAGCAGTGATGAGGTATGTGTTTGTTAAATGAAGAACTCAAGCCATCTATTTATAGGCCTCAAAATGAGCAATGCACGGCCATGCATTGGATTGCACGGCCGTGCAAACACCTCGGGAATCAAACAGGGTACAAGTGACAGTGTACTGGCCCCTTGGAGAGCAAGTTAGGGTTTGCACGACCGTGCAATGGGATGCATGGCCGTGCATTGCCCTACTGCTCTCCAGTTTTGTCTTTAAGCTATTTTGTTGACCTGGTTTGACTTCTTGGGGGTCAATGATTGGGTTTGGTCCTCCAAAAGCTTGATTTCTTCATGTTTTAAGTTGGTTTTTGCTCTAGTTATCTTTGGGATACCGAATAACCTGCAATTGTGAAATATTAATGTTTTAAGTATCAATTGCAAGGTTATTAATCAATTAGTACCATAATATGGGGATCATTATGCATGCAAAACATGTATAATTTAGAAAATATCATAATACCCTACACTTAAACTTTGCTTGTCCTCAAGCAAACTCATGCATGATCATACCCATAACTAAAAACTTTACAAGGGTGATGGAGCTCCAAGTATTTGGAAATCCCAGGATAACTCTAGAGTTTCTTTATTCTATTTTTGTGTTTTTCTATGATGGAATCCATGACAAGCCTACTAGAACTTCAATTATACATAAACTTTCACTCCTCACAATGTTCACTCAACTCTAGGGTTATATATGTATGGATAATGTAAGTTAAGTGGAATACTCAAGTTCGAATTGAATTATGCAATGGTCATAAGCTTGTGTGCAAATCAAGTCTTCACCAATTAACTAAGTAGTATGCATGAATCAAGAGGACTTTAAAAGGGTTGTAATGTGGCTAAAATAAAAATAAAGGGTGAAAGTGAAAATCTTTTTGTTTTTTGTAGGGATTTAAAAGGTTCTGAAGGGCTACATCTATCGTGAAACACACGGCTACGGCTTCATGGCTTAAAATGAAAAATACTAGCATGTCCCTTTACAGTACTCGGATCATGATGGTGTAACTAATCCGAGGGCTCGTTTCTGGTCAGATTGCCAAGACCATGATCTTTGATCTTGGGGGTCAATGCTCGGGTTTGGTCCTCCAAAAGTTTGATTTCTTCATTTTTTAAGTTGGTTTTTGCTCTGGTTATCTTTGGGATACCGAATAACATGCAATTGTGAAATATTAACGTTTTAAGTATCAATTACAATGTTAATAATCAATTAGTACCATAATATGGGGATTATTATGCATGCAAAAAATATATAATTTAGGACATATCACACGTAAGCCTAAAACATTATTTAAAACATTTAAAAGAGGGCTCTAGAACTCACCTAATAAATTAGCCTCGGATGTTGTAACAAAGGTCCAACATGCGTCACACACGATCTGTATTGATTAGTTTAATAAACATCAGACCAATCCCGACACTAACGGTTCACTACTTCAGGCTTAGCGAACTTAGGGCTAAGTTCGCTCTATAGGAGTAAGCGAACGTGACCTTACAAACTTACCAAGTTCGCTTACACTCGCATCCAGCGAACATGCTCTCAGCGAACGTAACAGGTTCGCTACAACTATGCTCAACGAACATACCCAGCGAACTTACCAGGTTCGCTTGCCTCAAGTTTGCCAAGTGACTGCCAGGGAACTTAGCAGGTTCGCTGCCACAAGTTCGCTCCACGGCCCTACGGGGTTGTCTTCTTCCCCAATAACCCTAATTTCTTGCATGCGAATCAAAACTCGTCAAGATTCAAACTTTTTACGTTAAAAATGTTTGCTTAACATTCTAGAAGCTAGATCTGTGATTATCTCAAAGTTTCATACGTAAAAATGTCGTCTTTTTACCCGAAACCCGAAAACCCCAAAACGAATCAAAACTCATATTTAGAACGAACTGTTGCCTGAAATGAGCTTCTGATTCGGAGGTTCTTCTCACGAGATGCAGAGGTACATGATGTTGAAATCTTGGGCAAACCCGAAACCATTCCCTCTCTACGGTTTCTCTCTCTAGGATTTCAAGGAAATGAGAGAAAATGGGGTGTTGGGGTATTTAAGGGAGAAGGCTATCTCCCTTAAGCCTAGGTTATATGCACAACACATTAATTTCTCTCTCAAGGATTTCATTTATTCCATCCATTTCGCATTAAAAACCCATTTATTATTTGGATGTTATATTCGGGATGTTATAATATATAGGAAGTTTTAAATACAAAGGACTTATTTTATACGAAGGGTGCGAAATATTCTTTATCATTGATCTAGAAAATTAAGGGTTAAGATCAAAGTTGCTTGTTTTAAGCGTCAAAAGAGTCTAATAGGGTAAAATTGGAATAGCTAACCTTTGTTGACTTTTTTTTAATTCCCCCATTTTTTCAAAAAACGTATAAATTTTTTATACGACATTATTTTTTTTTAAATTACACCGTAAAATCGAGCATTTTATTTTCTTTAATTTGATTATACTCTTGCTATACTTTTATTTTAAAAAAATTGACATATTAAAAAAAAATTAATGTGTTGTGCGTATAACATGCATGATTATGTGTATAACATGCGTGATTATGGTCATGTGTTACTATAAAACATACGTGATTATGGTCATGCATAATTATAAAACATGCGTAACTATCATTTTAAACATGCATTATTATCAATTTAAACATGCGTTATTATCATTTTACATAAGCGTTATTATAAAACATGCGTTATTTTTATTACGTAGACGCATTTACCCGTCGCTCACTAAACACGTGTCGCATATTGGTACCTTCGTATGCTTCGTACGCTAAAAGCCCTTTGTACAAAAACCGAACCATATATATATAGGGTAAGTTTCCATTGTTAATCCATTGATATTGTGTTAACTCAATTAACTCCGCCAAAATCAATTCAAATAATTATTTTGTGGATTGAATAACATTATTACACCAATAGAACGTTATGTTCTTTTTTGTATTTTTGTAAATTCACAATGGTAAGGGAGTTTATACTAGTGTAAAGATTTGCTGAAAACATAAAAATTATAATTTTTCAGAAAAAATTACACTGGTGTAAACTCCCTTACACTTGTGAATTTACAAGAATGCAAAAAAAATAACATGACGTTCTATTGGTGTAATAATGCTATTCAATCCCAAAACAATAATGATTTGGATTGATTTTGGGGAAGTTAATTGGGGAACCGGGGAACCATATATATGTATATAGGGGAAGGTTCTTTGGGAAACCACAAAAAAGGGGAACTATGGAACCATGTGTTTCACATGTAAAAATGACATAAAAACTCATTTTCACATTTGAAAAACTATTTTTTTACGTAATTTTTTTCGGAGTTTTTCCATATAAACATATTTAGAATTCGTTCTAATAAAAAAATTTAAAATTTAAAAAAACAAAAAAAGAAGTTAAAAAAGAGGTTAAAAAACTATTTTTTTTGTTAGAATTGCTTCTTCACG